>CM038673.1:225585100-226203538 GCA_021605145.1 Aegilops bicornis
TGTTCAAAATTTTTACGAGGGGGTGGTTGTTCATTTAATGGAGGGACTTGTACCAGACTTGAATGATACAAAGTGCGACCTGGTACACCATAACACCACTTGGAACAAGTGGGTAGCTATCTCAAAAAACAATCAACAACTAAAAAACGGTGACCTGGCACGCAGTACACAATTTGAAACGATTGTTTTGATGGAGTGAAAACGGAAAACTTCCCCACTATGTATATATAGGCCGGAGCCTCTGCGCTTGCTTGCTAGGGTTGCTCTATTCACACACTCTCATCCTCTCCAGATCTAAACAAGATAGGGGTGGTAACACTGTCTTTCTCCCTTCAAAAAACACCGTCTTTCTATCCTCACCGTTGGTTACAGATTCGGACTTATCCCCCTCCGTCGGTGAAGGGGAGGAGGGGCAGCGTTTAGGCCGTCGTCGACAACAAGGGAGGAGACCCACTACTGGCCACACCGTTATCTTTGTCCGAGTGCCGACGTGGGAGGTCCTCCGATCCCTTCGTCGTTGCCCTAGTGTGGGCGGATACGGCCTCCCGCCGCCCACCTATCCACATCCCGACGACCTTCAGGTATATCTTCCTTCGAAACCGCCTTAGCTCTACTTCCCAGCTTGCTACGTTGCTGCATGTGCATCATTTTCTACCTCTCAGCCCCTCTCGATCGGATGGTCCAACGTCACCTATTTTTTTTCTTCTATTGTTAGAGGTAAAGCTACTTCACGGAGTCGAATCTTGTACTTGGTTCAAACAAGAAATAAAGTGGGGGTGGGGGAATTTAGTATGTAGTACATCGGACTTGGTACAAACAAGAAGGAAAGGGGGTGAAAGTAGTACAGACTGGTCATCCAACCGGTCTCTTGGTCGAAAAGGGAAATATAGGGTAACGTTGTACACAGTGGTATGACAAGGACTAGATTTTCTATCCACACATAGGAGTAGGTGGCTAGAGTGAAAAAAAATGGGACCAACCCAGATATGTTTCTTGGATGTTTGTTTCTTGGGGCAACAAACTATGAATCACCACTTTATGCCCCTGTTTAGGTACATGGTGCTGGACTAATGGTGCACCCACTGTCCCGTGCCCTTATACCAAATATTTAGATGTTCTTAATCTAATGCCCCTGGTAAAAATGAAGCCATGCCACTGTTATAATCCATTACAAGTTTAGCGAAATGTTTTCGCCTGTAATTGATTGAGACTCTGACTGTTTCCTCTGTAGCTTTTTGTGCAAACAGGGATATCCATTTCACACAGTTCTGTTGTGACCTTTTTGGTGCACTGGACAAAACTCTTCTTAAAAGAAGTGACTTTTGTGCTATTTAACTGGAATGTCAGAATGGAACAGTTGGTCCATTTCGGTGGAACTGCACAAAGGGAGATCTGTGTTCCAATCCTCATCATCCATATTGTCACCATAACCTTCCTTTAGGTAAGAATGATATTTAATGCATGTGTTCATCTCTATTTTGCGACTGCCATGAGAAAATAATGCTATTTTTTACTAATACACTTGTACTCCCTCACCGACAAAACCAATTCTGAAATAGAAGGCCAATCATGTACTTGGTTTCACCAACTGGTGAGGAGAACGAGAAACAGAGCATGAAGAGGAAGAAGAAGAAGAGTAAAAAGTGCCAAGGCGATCTTGCTGAAGCCAGAGGCTTCAGTCGAGGCCATTCAGGGGCTCCGGCAACGACTACCTTACATGTGAGACGATCCTCCAGGGAGCCCTTCCACTTCTGCTGTCTCACTTATTTAATCATGAGTACTTAAGTACCACTAATTTATTGCTACCTAATTTTCCTGTCGGAGTTAAACAAATCTTTAGTAGCACCCTATGCTGAATCATGTACGTGTGTATGTTTTTCTATGGAGTTGAATCATGTGGTGGAGCAGGGAGGGAATGCTAACTAATTTAAGATAATGATGGTGCTTCTATTTGTTAGTGTATGTTTCATTAACTAGTCCCACTATTACAGTAATCTCACTCTCTCAATATATGTGCCAACAGGGATGCTCGATTTTGGTGGAACTGCACAAAAACTTTGGGTTCTTCTGCCTCGAAAGCTTCCTTCCTTTCCTGTAAGTCGCTAATCTCGGCTTGCATTCTTCCTTTGCCGTCAGTCGCTTGGCTTATCTCGGCTTCCAGTCAAAGGAAATAGTAACTGATATGCTACCTCACACAGGTTGGTACTGGTCTTTATCCTAATTATTGTGCTTGTCATATGTATTGGTAATTTTATTATTGTGCTACTGTTTGCCGATTTCAAAAAGGAGTAACTTGGAGCCTGAACTCGCAGGCAAATCATTACATCGGGTTTTTTAGTAGAACTGCACAAAAAGATCAGATGGACAGGTACTTATGCTGCTGCTATGTACTCCAAAGTTCACTCAGACAAGCATCAATGTTGACAAGAATAAGTGCCTATATTCATTCCAAAGATCAACCAAGGCCAACCAATTGTCAAACTCCAAGTATTAGGAGAGTGAACGCCTAAAATATTGCTTGGCGATAGCCCGTAAAAATGCAGTCCTTCTTTGGTTCCAACTTGTGCCTTTTGGCTATCGACACATATGGTAGCGAATCGTATGGCATGGAGTCTAAAGATTCGAGACAAGTTGGTTGACGCGTACATTCATCTCGGCACTTAATCAGTCGCATGCCGTGGATGCTCCATTTCAGTTGAACTGCACAAAAATTTGGGTGGTTCATTTTCTCAACCGCCTCCTTTCTCGCTCCGCAATGTAGAATTTTGGCGCAGCCACGGGACCAAGATGAGCCAAGAACTAGTTGGATGAAAGTAGTGGCCAAGTTGCTCAAACCTCCTCAAGACGAGGCCACTATTTGAGGATAAACCTACAAGCAAAGTTCAGATTGTCTGTGCTGCCTCTTATGTACTCGAAAGTTTACTCGTATAAGCATTAATTTTAGCAAGAAGTACCTACGACTGAACACCATTTACCAGTCTGTACCCTAGGTAATTAAAGTTCGTCCATGGATCATATTGGATGTGATCTCAATCATTTGGATGCATAAACATAATGAACATGTGTATATCTGAATCTTTTGTGAATTATCTATGAATATTGTTGTGTGATCTATCCATCATTTGGATCCATAGACATGCTTAACTTGTGTATATATGAATCTTTTGAGTTGTTGATAGTGAATGTTGGCTATGAATATGTACGTGTCCTGTGAACCTGAGTTTGTTACGAATGTTTACTTATTCTGTTGTACTTGTGTGTGAACTTGTTAGTATGCCTACTGTGGGGTATATGATGTGTGGGTGTCAACGGCACACCTTCTTCCCGAGAAGAATTGCACCTGCTTTGTTAGGGTACCAACGGCGGATCGGCTCTTTTTAATCTTTTTGCTCTGTCTTGCCCCTCCCTCGCTCAAACCCTGTCGTAATGTTTTCGGCCTCAGAAAAAACATAGTACTATGTTGTTTTTGGGGCTTGATGAAAAATCGAGTGCTGGTTTCTGTAGGTTGGCCTGCCCAGCAAATGGGCTGCTGGTCCACCACGGACTGGGAGGCTAAAAATACAAGTTTTATGGTGCAGAGGCAAGTAAAAAAACGCCATAGAGAGCCATCCACTGAAGAAAAAAATCGCTCCTGATGTGCTTCTTTAGTCGTGCCGCCGGCCCCCTCTTTAATCCAGTTCGCTCAGGGATCTGGTATCATTTTTTTTCAGAGAGCGAACAAGTATCAGCTAGGCCTAGGTTTTGTATTTTAACATGCTTAGCCCACGACATACGGTGACAGTGGTTTCAACTTATTTTTTGAGGTCCATACCGGCCTATGGGCTTTTTCTTAAAGATCGGCAGCCCAATGTATTTTTTTAACCACACAATATATATTTATATTATTACTATTATCGTATATTTCATAGAAACTTATATATACATTATAAAAACATCCCACGTGTTATTAACTTATAAAAGTGAATGTTTAACAGAAGTTGGCAAGGAAAATCCTGGTTATTCTTGACTCACAGGCAAGGAAAATCCTGGTGATTACATACAAAAGCTTGCGAAGATTTTGAGGACCAATTTAATAATAACGCGCTCATTTTTATTTGAGCAATAAGTCGCTAATTTGTTAATTATGTATATAAAAATGCGCCTCTTCGGTTTACTTTTTGATATTAATTGCTCCTTCTAACATTATATTTATATATATATATATATATATATATATATATATATATATATATATATATATATATAACGAGCCCAGCTAATTTGAAGGAAGTGCAAATGGGCTGGGATTTCTTAGAAAATATAAATGGGCCGCATTGACGCAAAATTATTTGTTCATCCAGTCCAGCAAATGGACTGTACATTCTAGAAAACATGGGTTAAATATATGCCACATTTTTGCGGGCTGACATGTGGGCCAATAGGTCGAGGCCTACGCACGACGTTGTCAACTTGGTCGGCATGCACCTTCAATCTCTCGTCTTCTTCCTCCATTGCCGGGACCGCTGTCCGGCCTCCGTGACTAGCGGCTCTGCTTAGCACGCAACGCTGCGAAGCGCTACCCCACCGCCGGCCAGACTATCCCTCCACCCATCCAAACCTCCTGTTATTCTCCGCCGACTGCAGCCTCACGCTGCACCAGAACCTGTTATAACCCTTCTCCTCCACTCAATCCGCGACTCCACTGCCGCGTCTTCCCATCTCCGAGTCATTCCCGTCCGGGGCCTCGCCGTCGTCCACCGCCTCGCGCGCGCTCGGTGTGGCGTGGTCAATAAACGAGAGTCATCGGAAGAGGACTATACGTGGAGAGCCTGACGGCTGGGACCCACGAGGTCCATGGTCGCACGCAAGGAAAGTTCCTCCTTATTAAGCTGAAAAAATGTTTCCTCCACCTGACAGCTGGGACCCACCGGCTATATCTTCGCACGGAAGGAAGTGCCTCCTTGTTATGTGAAAAAAAATTATTCCTCCTGTTGACAGCTGGGACCATCAAATTTGGTGGCTGACTTGTGGGCCTACTAAGCGGACGTGTACGCAGGGCTTTCTCATCTTAATCAACAAATGATTATAGCAGCTGGACCGTTGGATCTTAATCCAACAGCCGTGCTCCTTCTTCAACCTCTGTTCTTGCTCCTGTCTCACATGGGCGGCACCGTGGCTATGCTGCCGCACACCCGAACCAGTCAAGTTTCCCACTCCTCTCCATCTGCGACTCCACTGCCCTGTCTTCCCCATCTCCGGGTCATTCCAGTCTGGGGCCTCGCCATTGTCCACCGGCCTTGGTGCGCTCGGCACGGTGTGGTCAACATTGTCAACAACCGAGAGTCATTGGAAGATGACTGTACGTGAGAGGCTGACAGTGGGGACGCACCACGCCTGTGGACGCATGCATGCAACGGAACGCGGCGTGGTCAACGTGGTCAAGGAACGACTTCCATCGGAAGTGTACTGTACGTGGAGAGGCTGACATCTGGGTCCACGGCCGCAGCAAGGAAGTGCCTCCTTATTACGTGCAAAATAATGATTCCTCCACCTGACATCTGGAACCCGCCGGAAGGGCCTCTGTATTTCCCGCCGCTGATAGGTCGGACCCTCTAACTTTATCTTCGCACGCAAGGAAGTGCCTCCTTATTGTGCATAAAAAAATGAATACCCCCTGCCAGCTGGGACCCACCACAGTGGGAGGCTAACTTGTGGGCCAAGTAAGTTGACTGGGACGGATGGCTTTGTGAACTTATAGTCAATATATGAACGATTCTAGATCCAGTGACCGTATGATGTCCATCCAATGGCCGTAATGCTTCTTCAACCTCTGGTCTTCTTGCTGCAGCCGCCCAAACCAGCGTCGGTCGTGCCAGACTTACCTACCTCCGTGGGTCGGCTGTGATGCCGCTGGAGGCCTCACCGCCTACTACTCCCAACGCTGGCCGTGCCATCCCTCTACTCACCCACACCCCTGTTATTCCACGGCGACGGTAGCCTCACACCACGTACCAACCAGTGAACCTCGTATTCCTCTCCGTGTGGGCATCCATCGCCGCGTCTTCCCGGCTCCATGTCGCCACCTTCCTAGGCTCGCCGTCGCCCACCGCCTCGGTGCTCTCGGCGTGGCGTGGTCAACGTGGTCAAGGAACGACTTCCATCGGAAGAGTATCAGACGTGGAGAGGTCGATACCGGGTCCATGGCGATCGCAAAGGAAGTGCCTCCTTATTACGTGCAAAATAATTATTCCTCCACCTGACAGCAGGGACCCACCGGATGGGCCACCCTATTTCACGAAAAAACGTTCCCCCCTGACTGCTGGGACCTACCAGCTACATCTTCGCACGCAAGGAAGTGCGTCCGGGCAAAAGAAAAAACGATTTGCCCCCTGACTGCTGGAACCCACCAGCTACATCTTCCCACACAAGGAAGTGCCTGACAGTCGGGACCCACCTGGTGTCGGGGAGGCTGATCGGACCCACGAACACCTGTGGGACCGGCGGGCCGGGTCCCTTTTGGTTCGGAGGGGGTGGAGATCGCACGAAGAGCGGATCGAGGCGAAGCACACGAGCAGTTTACCCAGCTTCGGAGCTCTCCGGAGAGATAACACTCCTACTGCTGCTTGTCTGATTGTATTGTGTTCTTGCTAGGGAGCGATGAGAGCTACAAGACCTAGCGTGAGTGTTCTCTGGTTACGCTGGAATCGAATGAACCGAACCCCCTCTACGTCGCGCATGGGCCTCCTTTTATATGCTCAAGGGGTCTCCGACAGGTGGCAACGTAGATGAGGGTACAAATGGAAAAACAGTAGTTGGTACACCTACTTGAACAGTGTACAGTGTACTCTACCTAACCCTGACGGCAAGGGACAAAAGCATTAAATGCCCGTCCCTGTCGCCTAAACAGTGCAACAGGGACCGTCAGGAGCGCCACCGCTCGCCACGATGGCAAGCTTGTCAGCGCCGCTTATCGCTGCTCCTCACTGGCTGCACAGCCTCTTGACACGCGCGCATGGAATGGTCTCATGGCGACACGTTAGTGGATGAGCTGGAGCGGAGATGAAGAGAGGTTGCCTGCCGCAGCAAGTGCCTTGCCGCGGCTGAATCCTTGTCGCGTCCAGAGGCTTGTCGCTCTCCGAGCCTTCCCGGCAAGCTCCTCTTGCCGGGGTCTTGTCTTCTGCGTGCCTTGAGTGGCCTTCCCGGCAAGCTCCTCTTGCCGGGGCCTTGTCTTGGTTAAATACTTTGTTCTTGAATGGCTCCAAAGGAACCACGGAGGATCTTGGCGGTGACCAGGCAAGCCTTGTCATGGTGTCAGAATCGCCTGCACGAGTTCGGGATACTAGGGTACCCCTACTCTAGTACACCGACAGGAGCCCCCGGGCCTGGGCCACACACGGTGTCGAGCGCTGTTGGGCCAGGCCCAAAACAGGGCACGGGCACATGCGGCCCGGGTCACATCATAACTCACCCCGGACCCACCACGTCCCTCACGAACAGCACGCACCGAACGTGGCGTCGTGTGAGAGATCGTGGGCGAGGTCGTGGGGGTTTCTTTATTAGGAAAAGCGGAACGTCCGCCCCCTCTCCCTCCTTATAAACAGGGGGAACAGGGGCAGGTCGCCCACCTTGCCATTCCCGTCCCGTCTCGAAAACCGCCGCCGCTCCCCCTTCTTCTCTAGTGCGAACAGAGCAGCGCTCTGCCCCCTTTCGCCACAGCGCCATCAACGCCGTCGGTCTCCTCCACCGCCTCCGCCATGGCTCCGAAAGCCGACAAGGGGAAGGGCGTGAAGTCGGCCGAAGCGCAGCGGCTCACGGCGCTGCGAAAGGAGCGGGCCATCTTCTCCCCCCGGCTCGACGCAAAGGAGCTGAGGGAGGGCTTCTACCTCTTCTGGTCGACGGAGACGCGTGCGCATCCGCGCACGAAGGTACTCCCCGCCACCGCTTCGGAACTAGCCCCAACTGGGTATCCTTTCTTTGCTCTTTTCTTCTATTGCGGGCTCTGCCCGCACTTTTCCAAATTCTTTTGCGACATTATGAACACCTACGGGTTCCGCCTCCTTGATTTCACCCCCAACGCCGTCTTGACCATGGCGGTTTTCGCACACCTTTGCGAAAACTTTGTCGGGATCCACCCCAACGTAGCCCTCTTCCGCTACTTCTTCATGCCCCGCGTTGAGAGAGGGGAGCCGCTTGCCGGAGGGATTGCTTGGGTCTCCAGGGTCGGCAAGAAAGAGGTCTATCTGGAAGGAGAGTTTCGTAGCAAGTGGGAGGAGTGGAGAGCCAATTGGTGTTGGATCGTTGAGGAGAACCCGCAGCCCTTCACTGCCCTGCGCCAAACCCCAATAGTGCACGGCAACGATTGGAGCAACTTGGCGCTGAAGGATGCTAGGTTGAAGATAGCTGTGACCCGGATTTTGCGCCTCAGGCTTGCCGGACTTACCGTAGGCGCAGTTGGTGCAGATTTCCTTCGCCGCCGCATCGCTCCCTTGCAGGAGAGGAGGAGACCTGCTTGGGAGTTCCAAAATGCGGCGGACATCATGAGGCTGCGTCCGGGCCTCAACTGGAATTTCACCGTCTTGGAGTTGGATGCGATGCTGCTAGAGCTGTTCAAGAATGACCCCGATCACCCCGAGTGGTTTAGGTTGCCGAGGGGGGTCGTCCCTTTGTGCAACAACTCTTCGCTCGACCGCATCCGCGCCATGATGCCGTTGTGCGATTCTCATGGGATCGTTCCAACCTGGCAAGAGCCTTCCGATCCGCCCCGACGAGCAGAAGAAGCTCACCCGCGACACCACCGACGAAGAGATGGTGCGCATTGCCACAAGGTTGGAGGAGGCGGCAGATTGCCGCCACCGGGACGCCTTCGGGTACACCGTGGAGGAGGCGGACGCAGCCGAGGCGGCAAGCCTTGCCGAGCGAAGGGAGTTCGCCGGTGAGGAAGAGCTTGCCGAGCCCGAGGCTGAGTCGAGCAAACCAGCCGAGGGCGCTTCTTCCCCACCACGCAGCGGCTTGTCGCAAACGGAGCCCCCGGCTCCGCCAAAGAGGCGTCTCCGCAAGGCCGGAGACGAGACGGGGCGGCAGACGGGCTCTACCGCGGCAAGCGATGTTGCCGCGGGAGCACCCCACACTGCTGCGACAACTGGGGCGGGATCCTCCCAGGCCACCGCCGACGCCTCCGCCAAGCGGCCAAGAGAGCCCACACCTCCGCCTCGTCGACCGGAGGCGAGCCGAGTTTGATCTCTCCGCACTAAGTCTGGACGAGGAAGAAGAGTAAGCTTCAATATTGTGCTTGTATTTCTTCAATTTTGTTGCTTCATCTTGAATCTGATTTGCTTGCTCTGAACTCTTTCCTTTTCGTGACGCCGCCCGTAGAGCGTTGAAGAGAGCCAAGACCCCGGTGGCTGTCATTGAGGACGAGCCACCCGTGGCAACAGGAGGCGCGTCTGAGACCCCCTTGCCGGACCCGGCAACCCTTCCTCAGAGCAGCCCCCAGCACAGCCCCCAGAGTAAGTATGCGGTTTTCTCCTTACTGTTAGGTGTGCATGGGTGCTCCTTCTTCATTGATATCTAACTGTCGGTTTGTGTAGGAGCAGAGCAGGCTCATCAGGAGGGCTCGGAAGCCGCCCCTGAAATTCTATCTGCTTCAACTACGCCGCCAAGGGAGGATTCCCCGGCAAGGGAGCGCCGCCCGGCAAGGGAGACTACTCCGGCAAGGGACAGTACCAGTGATCCTCCAGTGGTCGAGACCATGGCTGCAGATCCCATTGCAGGTAATCCTCTTGCGCGAAAATTTCCCTTGGGGTTGTTTTCTTCTGTTTTCCTTTTTGAACATTTGCTTGACTTTTCTTTCTTTGTCTGCCACAGAGCCGATGGAGACTGAGGTCACCGGCGAGGAGGACGCGCGCGGCAACACTGACGAAGCCGCCGCCGTGGAAGAAGAAGCCGGCGCGGACGAGCCTGCCGGCGAAGAGGCCACCGAGGCTGCCGCAGAAGCCGGGCGAGGGTCTGGCGATCGTGACCGACGGCCCCGAGGCCGCAGGAGCGCCAGCGCTACACCGACCGCCGACTTCTGCCGCCGCCACAAGGCCAGTTCAAGAGCCCCACCAGCGCCTACTTGAAGGCCGTGACGGCGTCTTCATCAAGCTCCCATGGGAGTCGAGCTCAGGCGCCGGTCGAAGGAGAGACCTTCGACGGAGAGCTGCTCATTCGCCTGGCCGACGCTGGTGGACGCGCCAATCAGCAGCAGCGGCGAGTCTGAGGAGGAGTAGCTGCTGAAGAAGCTGGTGTCGCTCTACCGCGCCCGACAAGCCAAGTTGGAGTCCCGAGAAGCACTTGTCGCGAGGGCGGGAGCAGACATGGAGAAGCACGTGGAGGAGCTCCGGGGCCGCAACCAGGAAGCTCTCCGGTCCTTGGTGGAGGAGCGGGAGCAACTCGCCGAGGAGCGCACGGCCTTCATCCTCGAGAAGGCCGCAGCTGAGGAGGAGCAGCGGCTTGCCGCCGAGAAGCTGTCCAGAGGGAAAGCGAGCCGGGCACAATGGAAGGTCAACTCGGACAGCCACGAGGAAGAGCTTGTCGCGCGAGGAGTCACTGGCGGGGCTCTTAAGGAAGCGAAGGATGCCGCAGCTCGCCGAGGCCGCCAAGGAAGAGTTGAAGATGAAGGTGACGCAGCTGGAGGCCGATCTCCAAGAGAGGCGAGGAGCTTGCTGCGCTCAAGCACGAGCGCGAGAAGGACGCCTACACTCTTGGCGAGCTGCAGGGCCGTCTCGCCGATAGGAGCAAGGAGCTCGACGCCGCCAAGGATTCCAAGGCTGATCTTGAGCTGAAGCTGACCACTCTGATGCAGACGCTGGACGGCGCCAAGGAGCGGGAGGTGGGCCTGCTGGATAAGATCAAGGCCAACGAGGAGCTGCTGGCGAATGCTGTTGCCACCCAGAGCGCCTTGAGGGAGAGTGTGGAGCACTGGACCGAAGGTCTCGTGGATACTGCTGCCGCCATCCACAACGAGTTGATGGAGCTGGGGATGGTGGACCTTGGATACTCCTCCGACGAGCACCTCCAACCCAGCGCCAAGCTTAGCTTATTCTTCAAGGGCGTGGTGACGGCCCTCCAGCGACTCCGGGAAGAGATCCCAAAGCAGCTGGCCGAGGAATCGCGCCAGATCTGTGCAGGAGCCCTCCAGAAGGTGTTGATGAAGGTGGCCTTCCGCAATCCAGGCCTCAACCTCAACGGCATCCTCAGATCCTTGCCGCCAGATGCTGACGTGGAGGCGCTCAAAGCCCTTGTCGCACCCGTTGTGGACAAGGTGGGCAAGATCAAGCGGATTGATGGCGACCGCGTAGACTAGGCCGCCAATTTTATCTTTCCCTTGTCGCTGCTGATCATGTTTAGAACAATTTATTAGATCTGCGACAAGCTATTTTGTAATATAACTCTATGTTAGGTGATGATTGCAATGTTATTTCCTTTACTTGATTCCTTCCTTTGTACGTCTCCGCCTTACGCTTTTAGGGGACTTGTCGGCGCGGGCACCTGAGCCATGAAAGGCCGAGTGAGGAACGTCTGACCTGCTGGCGGTGCCGCCTCCGACAAGCAACCTTGTCGCGACTAGCCGTAGCTCACTTAAGTTGTTGAGCGGACTCGAAACAAAGTAAGGGCGCGACTAGTTGCGAGTTGGTTCCTCCGCGCACAGGTTTTCCATACAAAGTACTATCGTTCGAGGAAGATAACTTAAAAATTTAAGAACTGATTGCTCAAATTTGGGCAACTTAGCTTTTCTGTCGTTTGCTTGCTTCCGATATATGAAACTTCCTCGAGCAACGCTTGGTCCATAGTATATCTTCTCCTTCCCCTGGTTAACTTGTGCGCGAGGGAACCTTCCTTTCTTTGAGAAAAGAGAAAGAAGAAAATAAAGTTATGGAGCCCAAATGACTCGATATTGCTTACCGGTGTGGGTGTTGCACAAAGTGTTAGCCAAAACATGCAATAAAATGATGAAAGCATGAATTTCACAAGTTGTGCGCAACACATGAGCTTTACTGATGCACGGGGCTTTGTACAAAGGATTACATGCAACAGCGGCAAGACTTGTACAAAAGGTGGTTGCCGGAACAGGTTCCGGCAACCGCGCCTCACGGGTAAAACTTACGAAGATGCTCAATGTTCCGTGAGTTGCTCACCGAACGCCATCTTCGGGTCTCAAAGCGGACAGCGCCTTGAGCCTAGTGACTCGCTTCACCCGATACGGGCCTTCCCACTTTGGCGTCAACTTGTTTGAATTCTTGGCGGACTGAACGCGCCGAAGAACAAGGTCGCCTTCCTCGAAACTTCTGGCATTGACTTTGCGGCTATGGTAGCGGCCCAAAGCTTGCTGGTACCGAGCAGCTCGCGACAAAGGCTCGAAGGCGATCTTCCTCAAGGAGCAGCGCGTCATCTTCTCGCAGCTGCTCTTGCTCAAGCTCATCATAAGCGAGCACTCGAGGCGATCTGTATACGAAGTTCCGTGGGAGAACTGCCTCGCTCCATAGACTAGAGCGAAAGGTGTCCGCCGGTGGCTCGATTTGGCGTCGTCTGATCGACCAAAGAACCACCGGAAGCTCCTCAATCCAGTTTCTTCCGCACTTGTGCGCTGTCGAAAGTTCTGGTCTTGAGCCCGCAAGCACTTCAAAGATTTGCCCTCTCTCGCTTGATCGTTGCTTCTCGGATGAGCAATGAAGCAAAGCAGACCTTGGCGCCAAGATCTTGGACGATTGCATGAAGGTGCGACTCGTAAATTGTGTGCCATTGTCGGTGATGATCCCGTTAGGGATTCTCAAACGGCAAACAATCGACCAAGATCTTGACTGTTGACCGTCTTGTCACCTTCCTCACTACTTCCACTTCCGCCACTTTGTGAACTTGTCGATTGCGACGCATAAGTACTCAAAGCCCCCGACAGCTCGGGGAAGGGGCCGAGGATGTCGAGCCCTGCATCAAAATGGCCAGGATAAAGGGATCGTCTGAGAGCTTGAGCTGGCTGGTGTATCTATTTGGAATGGAACTGCACGCTTCACACTTGGTTACTTGTGCGGTTGCATCACGGAGGCTGTCGGCCAAAAGAAACCTTACCGAACGCTTTGCGGCAAGTGCTCTGGCGCCAATGTGGTGACCACATATTCCTCCATGTATCTCTCGCCAACAGCTTTTTGTCCATCTTCCCGCAAATACACTTCAATTTCACACCGTTGAGTGTCCTTACATGCAGGTGTCTTGTCGACAAACCGGTACATACTTGACCGCCGGGCTACTCTTTCCGCTTCTTCTTGCTCTTCGGGAAGTTCTCACTTCAGAAGGAAATGGACAATCTGCTGCACCCATGCTGGAGCTTGCGGCTCGACAACAAGGACTAAAGGCACATCTGCTGCTGCGGGAACATCAGCTTCCACAGCAAGAACCTGCGGCTCGGCCGGAGCTTGACGTTCCCCGGCAAGCTTGCCGGAGCAAAACTTGTCGAGAGCGTCTGCTTCAACTAAACAAACCTGGGGCTTGTCGGAGCAGACTGCCCCTCAGCACTGTTGGTGCCGATCTTGGGGACCTTCTTGGCGGTGGCTTCGGGAAGCTCTGCCGGAAAGTAGTCACCAGAGATCAGCTTCCTCTTCTTGCTCTGTCCAGTTGATGGTGTCACGGTTGGTTGAGTTAGCTTGAGCACAAAAATCCCTGGTTCCACAGGCAACTTAAGTGCAGCGCACTTTGACAGGCCATCAGCAATATCATTCTGAGCTCTTGGAACATGTTCCATTTGTAGGCCGTCAAAGTGTTCTTCTAGCTTTCTCACTTCATCAAAGAAGGCTTCCATCAATGGACTCTGAAAATCTTAGATCACTTGGCGGACGACAAGCTGCGAATCGCCTCGACAATAAGCTTCTTAATCCCAAGGTTCATCGCAATCTCGAGACCGCAAGCAAACCTTCATACTCTGCTGTATTGTTTGTTGCTTGCTCCTTGGGAAAATGCATTTGGACTATGTACTTGAGGTGCTCTCCGGTGGGTGCTATAAGCAGCACGCCAAAGACCGGCGCCTTGCAGCGAGAAGGCACCATCAAAGTACATCAGCCACTCTTTGCTTGCTTCCTTGACGGGGATGCTCGTCTCTGGAATTTCTTCATCTTGCGTTGGGGTCCATTCCGCTATGAACTCTGCCAATGCTCTGCTTTGGATAGTTGATGTGCTTTCAAAATTGAGGCCAAAGCTTGATAGTTCCAGTGCCCACTCAACAATCCTGCCTGTCGCTTCTGGATTTTGCAGTATCCTCTTCAGCGGAAAGCGAGTGACGACGGTTATCTCATGTGCTTGGAAGTAATGGCGCAGCTTTCTCGAGGCCATGAGGAGGCCGAAAAGCAATTTCTGCACACCAGAGTACCTTGACCTAGCCCCCGCAAAAGGGAATCGACAAAGTAAACTGGGCGCTGCACCATCCTTTTTCGCATCTTCTCGCATGCTGCGCAGATCCGTTCTTGTCGAGACCAGAGCTTGTCGGTGAAGCCCTCGCTTGTCGCTGGATGTGTCTCGCCATGGTTGCTTGGCTCATCGTCCGCCTCCCTCTCCGCTACTAACGCAGCACTAACCACTTGATTGGTTGCCGCTATATATAGCAGCAACTTCTCTTGTGGCTTAGGTGCGACAAATATTGGAGTGGAGGACAGGTACCTCTTCAAGTCCTGCAGCGCGGCCTCCGCTTCGGGAGTCCATTTCATTGGACCTGCCCTTTTCAAAATCTTGAAAAATGGCAGGGCGCGTTCAGCAGACTTAGAGATAAACTTCTTTGAGAGCAGCCACGCAACCACAAGTCTTCAGACATCCTTGACGCGCTTTGGAGCTTCAATCTTCTCAATGGCCTTGATCTTGTCGGGATTGGCTTCAATTCCCCGCCGAGAAGACGAAGAACCCGAGAAGCTTGCGGAAGGGACTCCGAACACGCACTTCTCGGGGTTGAGCTTGAGGTTGATCTTGCGCAGATTTGCAAAGGTCTCATCCAAATCTTGAACCAGAGTTGCTTTGTCCTTGCTCTTGACCACTATGTCATCCATGTAGGCTTCTACATTTACGTGCATTTGCGGCTCAAAAGCGTCATGGACTACTCTTGCAAACGTTGAACCAGCATTCTTCAAACCGAAAGGCATCCGAATGAAACAGTATGTGCCACATGGAGTAATGAATGCAGTTTTCTCCTCATCCTCTTCTGCCATGAAGATCTGATGATATCCTGAGTATGCATCAAGAAATGAAACCAGATCACATCCAGCCGTGGAGTCAACAATCGGTCGTCTTGGCGGCAAAGGGAAGCGGGTCTTTGGGACAAGCTTTATTAACATCCGTGAAGTCAATACAAAGTCTCCATTTCCCATTTGCCTTCGCACAACTACGAGGATTGGCCAACCACGAGGATGGAGCACTCCTCCGACAAGGCCTGCTGCTTCCAATTTCTTGATCTCTTCGCGATGAATTCTTGGCGCTCCACCGCTGCTTCCTTACTTTCGCTTGTGACGAGCGCGCATGAGGACAAACGGCAAGACGGTGCTCAATTACTTTCACAGGAACACCGGGATGTCGACGGTTGCCATGCAAACACGCCGACGTTCGCCAGAGAAAGCAACGAGCGCGCCTTCCTATTTAGGGTCGAGAGAGGCACTGATGGTGAAGGTACCACCAGTGCCGTCCTCCTTGGCGGACACCCTCTTGGTCTTTGGCGGAGCTGCCATCGTCTTCTTGCACTTGCCGGTGGAGCTCGATGGTGCGTCCTCGACGGTAGCGCAGCACTCCGAAGGGGTGCGCTCGCCGGAGTGGGCATCAGAGCTCTTGCCGGACTTGGTCTTCTTCCCCCCGGGAGCTTCAGCGGCAAGTGTTTTGCTATCTGTTGCAGCTGCTGCTTCCCGGTAGATCTTGTCGGCACATATAAGAGCATGCTTCTTGTCGCCATGGACAGAGATGATGCTTATCGGGCCTGGCATCTTGAGTAAGTTGTATGCATAATGAGAGGCTGCCATGAATTTGGCGAGTGCTGGACAATCAAGTATCCCATTATAAGGCAATGGGAAATCGGCAACGTCGAATGTGACCCTCTCAGTCCTAAAGTTCAGCTCGCTGCCAAATGTTACCGGCAACGTGATCTTCCCCTTCGGCTTGCTCCTTCCCGGATTGATTCCTTGGAATGTACCAGTCTCTTCGAGCTCATTGTCGTGGATCTGAAGCTTCGGAGCACCGCGGAGGAGATCAGGTTTAAGCCGCCCGCCGTCAACTAGCATCTTGGTGACCTTGAGGTTGCGGATAGTTGGTGAGACCAACATCGGCAAGCACCCGACCGCAGTTATGCGATCAGGGTGGTCCTCAATATCAAAGATGATAGGCGTGCTGGACCACTTCAGAGGCTTCCGTGACTCTATGGATGGTCGCTGCATTGACCTCCCGCATCCACTGCTTGAGTTGGCGGTGGGAAGTATGCAGGGAAGCACCTCCGTCAACGCAGAGGACCTCCGTGGCTTTCTGAAACTCCTGCTCATCGGCGTCGTCGTCTTCTATATCTTCTTCATCGTCGTCATCTTCATCCTTGTCGCGGCCGCGGGGAGGTCTGTCTCCTTGCCGCTGCTTGGCCTTGCCGCGGCGTCCTCCCCGGCCGGGTCGCTTCTTGATAACTCCCCCAGCACATTCCTGGGCCTTCTCATTGTCGCGCCGCTCGTACTCAGCCTTCTGCTGTTCAACAAGCTGCTCGACCTTCTTGCAGCTCTGGAGGTCATGACCCATGGTGCGGTGGATCTTGCAAGATTGCTTGCCGGAGCCGTCCTGCTTGTCGGCGGCCGCCACAGACTGGTGGTTGGCGCCAGCGGCAACCTCCTTGCCGGAGCCACCAGCCTTGGCGTTCTTGTCGCCACTTCCGTTGCCGGACTGCTCGACGACTAGCACGTCTCTGCCTTTCTTTTTTCTGTTGCCCCGCCGCCGGCTCTTCTTTGCCGGGGCGGTCTCCTCACTGTCAGATCCTGCTTCTGCATTCTCACCTGGGAGTCTCCTCCCTTCCTCAGCATGTGCACACTTGTCGGCCAAGGCATACAGCTCACTTACGTCCTTGACTTTGCACATCGCCATCTCCTCCCTCATCTCGCTGCTCCGCACGCGTTACGATGAAACGCTACCGATCACCATGGCAGGTGGTGGACATCTGGGATGTTGTAGTGCACACGGCTGAATCTCCGAATGAACTTGCGCAGGACTCTCCTTCCTTCTAGGCGGCGAGATGAAGGTCACTTTCTTGGCCATGAGGCTTGTGGCGCTGTGAAGGCGCCAACAAACTGATGGCATAGATCTGCCCAAGAAGATATGGAGTTGTCCGGCAAGTGCATGAGCCAGGACCTGACGTTGGACTTGAGTACCAGCGGAAAGTAGTTGGCGAGGATCTTGTCGTCCCGTCCCCCCGCAGCTTGCACCGCGATGGTGTAGATGCTGAGGAACTCCGACGAAAGGCCCCGCCATCGTACTTCTCCGCACGCCCGCTTGAAATTCTTCTTGCTGGGCCACTGGACTTGCCGCAGCTCACGAGTGAACGCAAGGCAACCTACCGCGTACGGCAAGTCGCCTGGTTCCCCTGGCGCATGCATATCGACAGAAGGCCCAGCGCGCTGGTCAGATTGACGTCACGCTTCTCTTCGGCGCTCGATGCGAGTTCGAGCGTCTTCTTGTTGTCGCTCATGAAGAACTTGGCGCTGATCGCGGCGAGCTCGTGGATCCGATGACGCAGTGGAGTCGCTGTCGAGGTGGATCCGGCGAGTCGGCGATCTTGGCCTTCGGGGTGGAGAGTGCATGGTGGTTGCACCTCCACAAGTCTCGTCGCCACCGGCTCGTGCCTTGTCGTCTTGCCGCGGCAATGATGTAGTTGGTTTCCACAGAGCGTCGCCGTTGGCAAAGCCGATGAGACTCTGGATGGTGGCCCTCCACTCGTCAACCTTGTCGGCTGTTGGAGGGTAGTCGAGGAAGCGATTGAGCTCTCGCCGTAGCTTCTGGAGTAGTGGGTGGCGATGGCGAGCAGCGCGAGGCGGGATATGCTCGGACTTCTATCTATGTTAGAAGGAGCGATATCCCGTCCGGCGACCGTCTCGCTTAATGCCCGACATGTTGGCGCGCATGCTGGTCTTGAACGTCCCGAGATCCTCCAGCTCGATCTCGGTCCAACGAGCGTATGGCATTGTGAATGCCATGACGCTGTCGGTCCCGCTCCTCCTGAGATGGGCTTGGGATATGTACGGACGCTGAGGTTTGCGCGGCCTTGTCCTTGGACTTGGCAGCGTCACGAACTCCTTCGCCGGCGCCCGTTCTTCCGCCAGCGTCCGCTCCACCACCCGTTTGCTCCGGTGATGGTGGGTTCGACGCGGACGGCTCCACTGCTGCCGAAGCCTTCTTCTTCGGTGGCATGTTGATGAAGATGTTGAAGATGATGAAGATGTTGCTCGTGTGAACGCCGGATCAGGTTCACACAGCCTCGACGCCCCCTACCTGGCGCGCCAAAGATGTCGGGGAGGCTGATCGGACCCACGAACACCTATGGGACCGGCGGGCCGGGTCCCTTTGGTTCGGAGGGGGGCGGAGATCGCACGAAGAGCGGATCGAGGCGAAGCACGAGCAGTTACCCAACTGGAGCTCTCCGGAGATAACACTCCTCTTGCTGCTTGTCTGATTGTATTGTGTTCTTGCTAGGGAGCGATGAGAGCTACAAGACCTAAGCGTGAGTGTTCTCTGATTCTGTTGGAATCGAATGAACCGAACCCCTCTCGTCGCGCATGGGCCTCCTTTTATATGCTCAAGGGGTCTCCGACAGGTGGCAACGTAGATGAGGGTACAAATGGAAAAACAATAGTTGGTACACCTACTTGAACGGTGTACAGTGTACTCTACCTAACCCTGACGACAAGGGACAAAAGCATTAAATGCCCGTCCCAGTCGCCCAAACAGTGCAACAGGGACCGTCAGGAGCGCCACCGTTCGCCACGATGGCAAGCTTGTCAGTGCCGCTTATCGCTGCTCCCCGCTGGCTGCACAGCCTCTTGACACGCGCGCATGGAATGGTCCCATGGCGACACGTTAGTGGATGAGCTGGAGCGGAGATGAAGAGAGGTTGCTGCCGGCAAGTGCCTTGCCGCGGCTGAATCCTGTCGCGTCCGGAGGCTTGTCGCTCTCCGAGCCTTCCCGGCAAGCTCCTCTTGCGGGTCTTGTCTTCTGCGTGCCTTGAGTGGCCTTCCCGGCAAGCTCCTCTTGCCGGGGCCTTGTCTTGGTTAAATACTTTGTTCTTGAATGGCTCCAAAGGAACCACGGAGGATCTTGGCAGTGACCAGGCAAGCCTTGCCGCGGGGTGCGGCAACTGCCCGTGGACGAGTTCGGGATACTAGGGTACCCCTACTCTAGTACACCGACACCTGGTCGAAGCGTATGTAGCATTGTCATTCTGGTCGCGAACGTGTACGTACATACTGGTCGATGTAGAGGCGCGCATGTGTCGTAGTAGAGGCGCGCACGTAGCATGTACACGTACGTACAACAGCCAGGGTGCAAGAAAGTAAATACGACCACGTACGTACATACGGGCGGGGTCTCAAACGCCTACTCACGCGTACGTACGGCCAGGGCTCGTGTAGATGGCTGGGTCGGAACGGAGAAACTGTGTCGTCGTCGTGTTCATGGGGAGGCAACGGAATGCGTCGTGTTCATCGGGAGGCAACAGAACGGCGTGTGAGCCAAGCGGCTTAGACGAAACAGCCCGATGGAAAGAGGCTGGCGCGCATCGCAGAAACGGCGAAACAGCCTTGTGTTCGACCGGCCACGTTCGAAACGGGATCCTGTTCATCGGGAGGGGTCTGGCGTACCACAAAATGGAGGAAACAGACCTCATACGGTCGAAATGGGTTCCTGTTGATCGGGAGTGGTGTGGCGTACCGCAAAACGGAGGAAACGGACTTGTGTTGGAGCGCTACTGTCGAAACGGGGGTCTTGTTCACCGGGAGGGATGTGGCGTACCGCAAAATGGGACTCCACGGGATACTGTTCATCCCTACCGTCGACCCCCTCCAGCCTCCACGGGCTACTGTTCATCCACCGTCGACCTCCTCCAGCCTCCACCTGCGACTGTTCATCCACGGGCTCCTATTCATCCAGCCTCCACCGTGCGCTACTCCACCGGCTACTATTCAACCAGCCCTCTCCACGGGCTCCTGTTCAACCACCGCTCCACAGGCTACTGTTCATCCAGCCCTCCACTGTCTAGTGTTCATCGAGCCCTCCACGGGGTGGTCCTGTTCATCCAGCTCTCCACGGGGTCCTGTTCATCCATCCCCAACCGGCTCAATCGATCGGGGTCCTGTTCATCTAGAGGCAACACCAAGGGGTCCTGTTCATCCACCCCCACCGGGAACTGTTCATCCAAACCCCCCCAGCAATGCTCACTGTTCATCCAGAGGCAGCATCGATCGACCTTAGTTAGCAGCAGTAGCGAAGGAATCGCTCGATCAGGTTCAGTGAACAGCCATCAATCAATCGCTCGGGTTCAGTAATGCATAGCCTGTAGTTCAATTGCTCGGGTTCCGCTAGAGCCCAACGCCTCGCACCCACGCGCGTGCGTGTACGAGAGAAACATGCAAACCTCCGTGCATCGCTCGGCCCCGACCACCCAATGTAACCGGGAACACCCCGATATTTTCCTCGCCCTCGCTTCTACCATGGTTTTTTCCGTCATGGACGGCCCAAAGAATGTCATGCAGCTGTGTCTCCGGCCCACCCAGGACGAAAAACCCATTTTCTGTCATGATTTTTTGTCATAGAAGTAGGAGCCCACCACATCTTTGATGATACCGGGTTTTGTCACAATTATTTTCATAGAAGTGTCATAAGTATGATAGAATTTTTTTTCATTCGGCCCAAAATGTCACGGATGTGTCTTTTTTTTGTAGTGTTTGCTCCATCACCCTATCCTCTTCAAGGGAAAACCAACACATGCTGAAGAGGTAGCAAGCTTGAGCAAGAGCAGTTGCGCCAAGATGATGGGACGCTCCTTGAGGAAGATCATCTTCGGGTTGCTGTACGAGCCGCTCGCTACCAGCAAGCCTTGCGTCGCTACCATAGCTGCAAGGTTCATTCCCGAAGCCTTGAGGAAGGCGACCTTGTCCTTCGGCAAATCCAATCCGCCAAGAGTTCAAACAAGTTGACGCCAAAGTGGGAAGGCCCTTATCGGGTAATACGAGTCACCGGGCCAGCGTGATCGCCTACGAGACCCGAAGATGGCATTCTGGTGAGAAATTCCTGGAATATTGAACATCTTTGCAAGTTTTACCCCTAAGGCGCAGTTGCTAGGAGCCCCGGCAACCCCCATTTTGTACTAGCCTTGCCGGTAAGGCATGTAACCCTATGTAAGCCAGGCGCAGACCCTGCGCATAGTCAGGAAAAAAATACCTTTAGTATGTACAGTTTCCCGTTGGTTTCCATGTTTATGTGTACACATATATACATGCTTGTCCAGGATATTGTACTGCTTTTTGATTCCAACAAATGTTAATGGACCGCCAAGGTTCCATTCTCCCGGCCTCTCTTCTTTCTAGCCGCAACAAGGACGCTCGATCCCGCCAAGGACCCGGCACCGGCAAGAAGTTGAGAAGACTGCCCGGCGCGGTGATCCCTGGCAAACCAAACAGATAAAGTTTACCTCTTGCCCATTCATGTTCGTAACCTGTGACTTGTGGATTATAAAACCTCGCCACTCTCTTTTAAACTCATGTGCTCCCATCCCTAGCCCGAACGCTACTTCGGTCGGAATGGTCGTAGTAGCCCTTGCTAAAAGGATATTGACGAGGGGCTGGACCCTTTGTCTGTAACCCGACAGATGTGATTCTCCGGCAGGCACAGAGGGTACCAGTATGATAGCCTGTCGGGAGGACTCGTTTATTTTGCATTAAGGAGGCATTTCGCCTCTGCATGGACGTATACATGCACGGGTTCCTAGCAAGGCTGGTCTTTTTCATTGACATGTTGATACAAGTACGAATGTTACGAGACACAGGCATGGGCTCGAGAGATTACATTATTTAGAAATTAAGATTTGGCAAGTGCCTACAATCTAAAAAAAGATAAGTGCCTTGCCATCTCCGTTCTTGCCCCTTTCCTCCCAGGTGCGACATGTGAAGGCCAAGAAGGGGCGACGGGGAACGCGCCGATGGAGAGCATGGCGAGGTTGACCCTCGGCAAGGCGCGTGGCCGAGGGAGGAGGGTGATGCAGATGACGGTGCTGCCGCCGATGGTCAACCGGAGTCAGAATCGGTATCCTCCCGCCCACTACCCTCGTCATCGATGTCGCTGTCCTCCTCGTTACTGTCGCCTCAGGAGGAAGTTTCGTTGTCGGTGGAGCTCTCCGCGCAGCACCCTAAGCGGGTTCCCAAGTGCCCGAAGACCTTGACGGAGAGCATGTCGTTCTCCATTAATTTGAATTGGAGAACGTGCCCCTCCGACAGGCTATGGGCGCGGGCAAAGGTCTTCCACCCACGGCAAAGATACATGACGTGAGGGGCGGGGAAGTCGACATTGACTCGCATGCCGCCGTTCCCACAACCCCTCATATGCAGCCTCAAGACTTGTGGCGAGTCAAGGTCCATTTCCCGAGAACACGGAGCGGGGAGGCGGAGGTGACCGCACACTGTCTTGTACAGCCTGATGAAGAACTCGCGAGGCTGGTCTCCGACGTGGCCCTCCATTGGGGGGGAGCCGCTGGCGGAAGCACGGCCGGTGCACCGCCCCGTCCTCCTCTCCCCCGAGTGCCACGGTGGCCTTGGACTCACCCCCTCCCTCTTCCTCTCACAGTGGGCTCCACTGCCGTGAGCTTCGGAGGAGGGGGGACACGCTGTCGAGCAGAAGCCCTCGTCGCCGCCATTGGAGCGCCGGTGCACCCACTCACCATGGCGAGTGGAAGAAAGGGGCCAAGCAGGAAGGAGATGAATGCAGAACGATGTTGTCCCTCTCCCCTTTTTATAGAGGGTCAGGGGCCAGGGCTCGGCCCCCAAACTGAGGGCAGCCGCCCCACTCGACCAATCTGGCCTCCAGAGGTGCAGGGAATCAGGACCGACCCGCTGCTCCAATCAGCAACGCCTGGCTTCATGCCTCGGCGTTAAGGCATGTGCCCTCCGTATCTGTCACCTACCCTCTCTGAGGCATGGGGGACACGTGGCGGGCGGACCGGAATTGTAAAGACAAGTGGGACAACCATTTTCCATCCCGTGATCATGGGGCGCTGGCGCCATGGAGGCCACGACCCGAGTCCACTTTGTAAATGAGTCGTGCCCCTGCGGCTTCCTCTTTTTTACGGGGAAGACGCGGGCTGATACGTCTCCAACGTATCTATAATTTTTGATTGCTCCATGCTATGTTATCTACTGTTTTAGGCAATATTGGGCTTTATTTTCCACTTTTATATTACTTTCTGGACTAACCTATTAACCGGAGGCCCAGCCCAGATTTGCTGTTTTATGCCTATTTCAGTATTTCGAGGAAAAGGAATATCAAACGGAGTCAAAATGGAATGAAATCAACTGGAGAAGTTATTTTTGGAAGGAAAGCCACCCAATGGACTTGGAGTGCAAGTCAGGAAAGAAGGGAGGTGCTCACGAGGGTGGGGGCGCACCCACCCCCCTAGGACGCGCCCCCTGCCTCGTGGGGCCCCCGAAGCTCCATCGACGTACCCCCTGCACCCATATATACCTACATATCGTAAAACTTCCAGAACAGAAGATAGATCAAGAGTTCCGCCGCCGCAGGCCTCTGTAGCCACCAAAAACCTCTCGGGAGCCTGTTCCGGCACCCTGCTGGAGGGGGAACCCATCACCGGTGGCCATCTTCATCATCCCGGCGCTCTCCATGACGAGGAGGGAGTAGTTCACCCTCGGGACTGAGGGTATGTACCAGTAGCTATGTGTTTGATCTCTCTCTCTCTCGTGTTCTCTCTCGTGTTCCCTCTATGGCACGATCTTCATGTATCGCGAGCTTTGCTATTATAGTTGGATCCTATGTTTCGTCTCCCCCTCTACTCTCTTGTAATGAACAGAGTTTTCCCTTTGAAGTAATCTTATCGGATTGAGTCTTTAAACATTTAAGAACACTTGATGTATGTCTTGCCGTGCGTATCTATGGTGACAATGGGATATCACGTGATTCACTTGATGTATGTTTTGGTGATCAACTTGCAGGTTCCGCCCATGAACCTATGCATAGGGGTTGGCACACGTTTTAAATCGTGATTCTCCGGTAGAAACTTTGGGGCACTCTTTGAGGTTCTATGTGTTGGTTGAATAGATGAATTGAGATTGTGTGATGCACATCGTATAATCATGCCCACAGATACTTGAGGTGACATTGGAGTATCTATGTGACATTAGGGTTTTGGTTGATTTGTATCTTAAGGTGTTATTGTAGTACGAACTCTAGGGCTATTTGTGACACTTATAGGAATAGCCCAATGGATTGATTGGAAAGAATAACTTTAAGGTGGTTTCGTACCCTACCATAATCTCTACGTTTGTTCTCCACTATTAGTGGCTTTGGAGTGACTCTTTGTTGCATGTTGAGGGATTGTTATATGATCTATCTATGTTATTATTGTTGAGAGAACTTGCACTAGTGAAAGTATGAACCCTAGGCCTTGTTTCAACGCATTGCAATACCGTTTACGCTCACTTTTATCGCTTGCTACCTTGCTGTTTTTATATTTTCAGATTACAAAAAACTATATCTACCATCTATATTGCACTTGTATCACCATCTCTTCGCCGAACTAGTGCACCTATACAATTTACCATTGTATTGGGTGTGTTGGGGAGACAAGAGACTCTTTGTTATTTGGTTGCAGGGTTGCTTGAGAGAGACCATCTTGATCCTACGCCTCCTACGGATTGATAAACCTTAGGTCATCCACTTGAGGGAAATTTGTTACTGTCCTACAAACCTGTGCACTTGCAGGCCCAACAACGTCTACAAGAAGAAGGTTGCGTAGTAGACATCAAGCTCTTTTATGGCGCCGCTGCCGGGGAGGCTAGGTAAGTGAAGGTATATCTTTAGATCTTGCAATTGAATCTTTTAGTTTCTTGTTTTATCAGTAGTTTAGTTTATAACAGAAAACTACCAAAAAAATGGAATTGAGTTTGTCTCATACGCTTCATCTTTTTAATATCTTTCGTGAGTATGATGGAAAGGAAAATTGTGCCAAAGTGTTAGAAGGAGAATGCATTAAATTGTTTGGCACTAAATCTTTGAATGATGAGCATGATTGCAATGCTGTTATTATTAACTCCTTGAATATCCATAGTACTAATGATGATTGCACTAGTTATGATGAAAATGCCTCCTATAAACATGCCAATTTTTGTGGAGTGCATTGGGTTTGTAAGTACACACCAAATAGGGAAGATAGATATTGTAAGAGGCGTAAGTACTTAGAAACCAAATTGTTGCAAGAAGAGCTAGATGAATGTGCTGAAAGATTCAATATTTTTCGTGCCCCTTGTGAACTTTGCAATGAGCATGGTCATTTAAAGCTCCAATACTATTTGTTTCATGATCAAGTCGTGTCCAAATATTGTGATGATTTGATTACCCTTGAGCATCATAAAGAGCTTAGCCTTATTTTTGGGTATGAAGAAATGAAACGTATAACTGAGGGTATTCCAAAATATAATCTTGATAGAATTCTTGATTTTGATCTAGAGAAGTTTTAAATGTATAGTGCTTTGAATTGAATTTTAAATCCTAATATTGCCAATTACATAAAAAAGGAAAACAAATAGAAGATGAAGAGAATACTAACGAAAGGGAAGAGACTTCCCAATATTCTTCTATTATTTCTTATGATGAATCAGGTAACAAGGAGGAGCCTTCCATTCAACCAATCTCATGGGTGAAGTCTTTATGATCATGCTGTAAAAAAACAGAAACTTTAGCACTCATGAGATTAGCTTCAACTTTTTACTGGAGAGTGCTATTTAGTTGATTCTTTTTGAAGATGATTACTATACAAATTCCTCAGGTCCACCAATTTATTTTAGAATTTTTGGAGTTCCAGAAGTTTGCGTTAGTTACAGATTACTACAGACTGTTCTGTTTTTGACAGATTCTGTTTTCATTGTGTTGCTTGCTTATTTTGATGAATCTATGGCTAGTAAAATAGTTTATAAACCATAGAGAATTTGGAATACATTAGGTTTAACACCAATATAAATAAATAATGAGTTCATTACAGTACCTTGAAGTGGTGTTTTGGTTCCTTTTGCTAACGGAGCTTATGAGTTTTCTGTTAAGTTTTGTGTTGTGAAGTTTTCAAGTTTTGGGTAAAGATTCGATGGATATGGAATAAGGAGTGGCAAGAGCCTAAGCTTGGGGATGCCCAAGGCACCCCATGGTAATATTCAAGGATAACCAAGCGTCTAAGCTTAGCGATGCCCCGGGTGGCATCCCCTCTTTCGTCTTCGTTCATCGGTAACTTTACTTGGAGCTATATTTTTATTCACCACATGATATGTGTTTTGCTTGGAGCGTCATTTTATTTTCTTTAGATTTGCTTGCTGTTTGAATAAAGTATCAAGATCTGAAATTCTTAAAATGGGAGAGTCTTCACATAGTTGAATAATTATTCGACTACTCATTGATCTTCACTTATATCTTTCGGAGTAGTTTGTCATTTGCTCTAGTGCTTCACTTATATCTTTCAGAGCATGGTGGTAGTTTTATTTTGAAGAAAAAGATGAACTCTCATGCTTCACTTATATTATTTTGAGAGTCTTAAATAGCATGGTAATTTGCTTAAATAATCCTAATATGCTAAGCATACAAGATTTGTAAGAATTCTTATGAGTGTGTTGAATACTAAGAGAAGTTTGATACTTGATAATTGTTTTGAGATATGGAGGTAGTGATATTAAAGTCATGCTAGTTGGGTGATTATTAATTTAAAGAATGCTTGTGTTGAATTTAGCAAGTCCCGTAGCATGCACGTATGGTTAAATTTGTGTAACAAATTTGAAACATGAAGTGTACTTGGCTTGTGCATCCTTATGAGTGGCGGTCGGGGACGAGCGATGGTCTTTTCCTACCAATCTATCCCCCTAGGAGCATGCGCGTAGTGCTTGATTTTTGATGACTTCTAAATTTTTTCAATAAGTATATGAGTTCTTTTGACTAATGTTGAGTCCATGGGTTATACACACTTTTACCTTTCCGCCATTGCTAGCCTCTTCGGTACCGTGGATTGCCCTTTCTCACCTTGAGAGTTGGTGCAAGCTTCGCCGGTGCATCCAAACCCCGTGATATGATACGCTCTATCACACATAAACCTCATTATATCTTCCTCAAAACATCCACCATACCTACCTATTATAGCATTTCCATAGCCATTCCGAGATATATTGACATGCAACTTTCCACCGTTCCGTTCATCATCATCATGACATACTTTACTTTTGTCATATTGCAATTGCATGATCATGTAGTTGACATCGTATTTGTGGCAAAGCCACTATGCATTATTTTTCATATATGTCACTCTTGATTCATTGCACCATCCTGGTACACCGCCGGAGGCATTCATATAGAGTCATATCTTGTTCTAGTTTTGAGTTGTAATCCTTACGTTGTAATCAATAGAAGTGTGATGATCGTCATTATTAGAGCATTGCCCAATCAAAAAAAAGAGAAAGGCCAAAAAGAAAAAGGAAATGCCCAAAAAAAGAAAATAAATAAAAAGGGCAATGTTACTATATCTTTTTCCACACTTGTGCTTCAAAGTAGCACCTTGTTCTTCATGTAGTGAGTCTCATATATTGTGCTTCAAAGTAGCACCATCTTTTTCATATAGTGAGTCTCATAAGTTGTTTTTTTATACTAGTGGGAATTTTTCATTATAGAACTTGGCTTGTATATTCCTACGATGGGCTTCCTCAAATGCCCTAGGTCTTCATGAGCAAGCAAGTTGGATGCACACCCACTAGTTTTCTTTTGTTGAGCATTCATAGCTCTAGTGCACCCGTTACATGGAAATCCCTACTCCTCATGTTGACATCAATTGATGGGCATCTCCATAGCCCGTTGATTATCCTCTTCAATGTGAGACTTTCTCCTTTTTTTGTCTTCTCCACACAATCCCCATCATCATGTTCTATTCCACCCATAGTGCTATATCCATGGCTCACGCTCATGTATTGCGTGAAGGTTGAAAAAGTTCGAGATTATTTAAGTATGAAACAATTGCTTGGCTTGTCATTGGGGGTATAGAGGTTGGGAACATCTTTGTGTGAAGAAAATGAAGCATAGCCTAACTATATGATTTTGTAGGGATGAACTTTCTTTTGCCATGCTATTTTGAGAAGACATGATTACTTTGATTAGTATGCTTGAAGTATTACTATTTGTTTTATCAATATGAAATTTTATTTTGTATTCATTCGGATCTGAATATTCATACCACAATTAAGAAGATTTACATTGCAATTATGCCAAAGTATCACTCCGCATCAAAAATTATCTTTTTATCATTTACCTAGTCGAGGACGAACAGGAATTAAGCTTGGGGATGCTTGATACGTCTCCAACGTATATATAATTTTTGATTGCTCCATGCTATGTTATCTACTGTTTTAGGCAATATTGGGCTTTATTTTCCACTTCTATATTACTTTTGGAACTAACCTATTAACCGGAGGCCCAACCCAGATTTGGCGTTTTATGCCTATTTCAGTATTTCGAGGAAAAGGAATATCAAACGGAGTCAAAACGGAACGAAATCAACTGGAGAAGTTATTTTTGGAAGGAAAGCCACCCGATGGACTTGGAGTGCATGTCAGGAAAGAAGGGAGGTGCTCACGAGGGCGGGGGGCACGCCCACCCCCCTAGGGCGCGCCCCCTGCCTCGTGGGGCCCCCGAAGCTCGACCGACGTACCCCCTGCACCCATATATACCTACGTATCGTAAAACTTACAGAATAGAAGATAGATTGGGAGTTCCGCCGCCGCAAGCCTCTGTAGCCACCAAAAACCTCTCGGGAGCCTGTTCCGGCACCCTGCCGGAGGGGGAACCCATCACCGTTGGGTATCTTCATCATCCCGGCGCTCTCCATGACGAGGAGGGAGTAATTCACCCTCGGGGCTGAGGGTATGTACCAGTAGCTATGTGTTTGATCCTCTCTCTCTCGTGTTCTCTCTCGTGTTCCCTCTATGGCACGATCTTGATGTATCGCGAGCTTTGCTATTATAGTTGGATCCTATGTTTCTTCTCCCCCTCTACTCTCTTGTAATGAATTGAGTTTTCCCTTTGAAGTAATCTTATCGGATTGGGTCTTTAAAGATTTGAGAACACTTGATGTATGTCTTGCCGTGCGTATCTGTGGTGACAATGGGATATCACGTGATTCACTTGATGTATGTTTTGGTGATCAACTTGCAGGTTCCCCCCAAGAACCTATGCATAGGGGTTGGCACACGTTTTCGTCGTGATTCTCCAGTAGAAACTTTGGGGCACTCTTTGAGGTTCTATGTGTTGATTGAATAGATGAATTGAGATTGTGTGATGCATATCGTATAATCATGCCCACGGATACTTGAGGTGACATTGGAGTATCTAGGTGACATTAGGGTTTTGGTTGATTTGTATCTTAAGGTGTTATTGTAGTACGAACTCTAGGGCTGTTTGTGACACTTATAGAAATATCCCAATGGATTGATTGGAAAGAATAACTTTGAGGTGGTTTCGTACCCTACCATAATCTCTACGTTTGTTCTCCACTATTAGTGGCTTTGGAGTGACTCTTTGTTGCATGTTGAAGGATTGTTATATGATCTATCTATGTTATTATTGTTGAGAGAACTTGCACTAGTGAAAGTATGAACCCTAGGCCTTGTTTCAACGCATTGCAATACCGTTTACGCTCACTTTTATCGCTTGCTACCTTGCTGTTTTTATATTTTCAGATTACAAAAAACTATATCTACCATCCATATTGCACTTGTATCACCATCTCTTCACCGAACTAGTGCACCTAAACAATTTACCATTGTATTGGGTGTGTTGGGGACACAAGAGACTCTTTGTTATTTGGTTGCAGGGTTGCTTGAGAGAGACCATCTTCATCCTACGCCTCCTACGGATTGATAAACCTTAGGTCATCCACTTGAGGGAAATTTGCTACTATCCTACAAACCTGTGCACTTGCAGGCCCAACAACGTCTACAAAAAGAAGGTTGCGTAGTAGACATCATGGGCCGCCTCTTTACTATTAACCGCAGGGTGAAACAAGCGCGCCGCGACTGTTCCACGCACAACCCCCATGTCACGCACTCAATGTGGGTCGTGGGGAAGCGCAACTGGCGACTGAGGAGGATAAAACTCTGCCACGCGTAGCCGCGCATCGTTCTGGGACTGGCCCAACAACGCTTCACGCTTATGTGTGGCCTAGGCCCAGGGGCTCCTGTTGGTGTAGAAAAGTAGGGGCCTTTCTGTACCCCTTTTACTTGTGCATGGGCAGTCGTAGCCACGCCTGCGGACATGCTTGGCGAGGCAGAAGAAGCAAAGGTACGAGACTGCCAAGGCAACACTCAAGCTAGAGGCATGAAGAGCGAAGGGGCAAGATGGGCTTCCCCCGGCAACACCCTTTCCGGGGCGGCCTACATAGCCCAGGCAAGAGCCTTGCCTGGGCGACTTGCCCCACACCAGCAAGGCCGCCACCCTTGGGCCTGAGAGCTCTGACACCATCGACAACGTCGAGACCAAGACCCAGGGGCGCCCGCGTGGTGGCATGTAGATCTTTGTGAAGACCAAAGGCCTGCGAGCCTAGATAGAAACCAGAAGACGAAGACCCCCAGCAGGATCCTTGTTGGGGACGCCCGCGAGACCCCAGCAAGACCCTTGCCGGGGGCATCTACGAGGCCACGGCTAGGCCCGCACCCACCAACGTTTCGCTGCCCCGCGGCCGTTCCGACGTGGCAGCGAGCCCGCCAACTAGGCAAGTGCCTGCGTGGCAGCATGCACCTTCTAGGCCAACTAGTCAAGCACCTGCGTGCTGGCATGTGGATCTTCATGAAGACCCTGTCACCGAACCAGCACAACAACCAGCCAGCCAGCATGGCGCGGCATGCCTCGTTAGCTTGGACGCGCGTCGAAGGAAGGTGAGGCGGCGACGGATGGGACGAGCTCTGTTGCCACCCACGATAAAGTAAGAGGGCACGTAGGCAGCGTATTAAATGCGTCTGTCCTATGGTGTCAGGCGTTAAACTTGTGCACTATAGATACTTTCCACCTCTTGTGTGCCACTGTGGCGACCCCTTTGACATATAAAAGGAGGCCCGAGGCGTACTGGGGAAGGATTCGGATTTTTTGGACTGGGCATGCACCGCAGCTAGTTCAAGAGCTCAAGAACACTAAATGTACACCAAAGAAGGACTAGGGTTTTATGCATCGTTTGCGGCCCGAACCTGGGTAAAAATCCCCTCGCATTGATCGGTAGGCATGCTCTTTGCGCGGCTCCACGCCTCGCCAACCGTACAAGGGATTCCTTGGGATCCCATAGGTGTCGTTTCCTCGACACGTTAGCAATCCGAAGACTGCGTCAACCGACGTGTCGTTAGCGATCACCCGTGTCATACCAAGGGCTTCTTCCTAGGATTAGCTGAAGTGGGCAATGCCATAGACCTCGGCTACCTAAGCCGACCACTTCACACACCGGGGCTCGTTGTCGTCCCCCACTGTCAAGCTCATATGACTAAGTGAAAGTCATAAATTCAATATAGTTTGATTGCCTAGTTCTTATGAGCACAGACTGCCTTCGGGAACCGAGACATCGGCCAAGGGTCATGTTTTCCTGAAAAATAACACCCTCGATGTACTGTACAGGGGGGCTGAAGCCGACGACTGGCCACTTTCAGATTAACATGGTCAACACAGGAGACACAATTACAAAAAATAAAATTTCAAGCCAAATTCATTAAAACAAACAATAGTTTTTTATACATCATGCTTCGGTATCCTGTGGTACCATCTAAAAATACGAAGTCCCCTTCGGATAGTTTGCCTTGGTCATCCAGGCACCCTCTTCTACTTCAACGAAGAACTGCTCCACGGTCCGCACCTTCCCTTTGTGGGGCCCCGCGGCAATAACGTCTGCATCGACGTTCTGAATGCCCGATGTGCTCCCTCCAGGCATGCTGACCTCTTCCAGCAATCCTGTGACGCCCCCGATTTAATCGTACACTAATCATGCACGCAAATGTGTACGATCAAGATCAGGGACTCACGGGAAGATATCACAACACAACTCTAAAACATAAATAAGTCATACAAGCATCATAATACAAGCCAGGGGCCTCGAGGGCTCGAATACAAGTGCTCGATCATAGACGAGTCATGAAGCAACAATATCTGAGTACAGACATAAGTTAAACAAGTTTGCCATAAGATGGCTAGCACAAACTGGGATACAATCGAAAGAGGAGCAGGCCTCCTGCCTGGGATCCTCCTAACTACTCCTGGTCGTCGTCAGCAGGTAGCACGTAGTAGTAGGCACCTCCGGGGTAGTAGTCGTCATCGACGCTGGCATCTGGCTCCTGGGCTCCATCGTCAGTCGCGACAACCGGGTAAAGAAAGGGGAAAAGGGAGAACAAGGCAACCGTGAGTACTCATCCAAAGTACTCGCAAGCAAGGAGCTACACTACATAAGCATGGATATATGTGTAAAGGGCCATATCGATTGGACTGAGCTGCAGAATGCCCGAATAAGAGGGGATATCTAATCTCGTCAAGACTACGCCTGGCGACCTCCGTCTTCTGACATGTAGAAGAGAGCAGACTGAAGTCCTCCAAGTAGCATCGCATAGCAATAATCCTACCCAGCGATCCTCTCCTCGTAACCCTGAGAGAGAGCGACCACCGGGTTGTATCTCTCCCACGTAGTTGGTTAGTGCGTATAGGCCCGTAGCCAGACTCAGATCAAATACCAAGATGTCGTTAAGCGTGTTAAGTATCCGCGAACGCCGAACAGGGCCAGGCCCACCTCTCTCCTAGGCGGTCTCAACCTGCCCTGTCGCTCCGCCACAAAGATCCATCCAGAGGGTCATCGGGACAAAGGTCCTTTCAGTCCCCAATCCGTGAATCACTCGCGGGTGCTCCACAAGCCGACCCGACTTTAGTCACCACATGTATCATGTATAAGTATAAGTATATACCCGTGATCACCTCCCGAGTGATCGCGGCCCGATAGTATTAGCACAGTAGACGGACAAGAATGTAGGGCCACAGATGGAATACTAGCATCCTATACTAAGCAGGTAGGATTGCTGGTAAAGGTAACAACAGTAGTAGCAAGGACAAGCTATGCATCAGGATAGGTATAACGGAAAGCAGTAACATGCTACACTACTCTAATGCAAGCAGTATAGAGTAGAATAGGCGATATCTGGTGATCAAGGGGGCTTGCCTGGTTGCTCTGGCAAGAGAGAGGGGTCGTCAACTCCGTAGTCGAACTGGGCAGCAGCAGCGTCGGTCTCGTAGTCTACCGGAGAGGAGAGGGGGAAGAAACAATAAATATAATGCAAACATAAGCATGACGGTGCATGACAAGAAAATGTGCGGTGCTAGGCGTGCCCTAACGTGGTATGAGGTGGTACCGGTTAAGGGGGGAAACATCCGGGAAAGTATTCCCGCTGTTTCGCGTTTTCGAAGCGGAAGGGAGGGGGAAAGTTGCGAGTACGATAGGTTAGGGGGGTGTGGCGGACGAACGGGTTGCGTATCCGGAATTCGTCTCGTCGTTCTGAGCAACTTTCATGTCGAAAATATTTTAATCCGAGTTACGGATTAAAAGATATCATTTTCTAAAGATTTTATTAATTTCTGGAATTTAATTAATTATTTAATCCAACATTATCCAGAATAGTAAATGATGACGTCAGCATGACATCAGAGTGATGTCGTGATCAACGTTGACCATTGACCTGGTCAATTCGACGTGTGGGTCGATGGGACCCACTGTCATTCTCTGTTTAGGTTAATTACAGATTAGTTAATTTAATTACTATTTAATTAACCTAACTAGTTAATTAAATTAATTAAACCGGATTAATTAACTTAATTAATTCATTAGATAATTAATTAATTAATAATTAATTTTATTAAATCATTTTCATTTTTATTTATTAATTTTATTTTTAATTCTCTTTCTTTTTTCTTTAATAAAACGTTATGGGGCGTGGGCCCCTGTGGTCAGTGGCACAGAGGCCATTGCGAGTCGGGCCACGGGTGTGGGTGCGGGGACCGATCGGGCACCCGCACAGAAGGGGGCGAGGCCATGGCCGGTGGCGGCCCCATGGCAGGTGACCACCGGTGGCGGCGACGGAGGAGCACCGGGCGCGGTGGCGGACGGCATAAGGCCGGTGGCAGGGGCTGTGGGCGCGCGAGCCGATGGCAAGACGAGCGCCGAGGGGGCGCGGTGGGGGAGCGGGTCGTCGACGCGGTGAGCCTTGGCCGGGACGGAACATAGAGGAGGAGGTGCTCACGGGGAGGCGCGAGGGGTCTATGCGATGGGGGTTGAGGAGGACGTCGGGGACGACGCGTCGTGGAGGAAGCCGACCGGCGAGGCGGTCCAGCGCGGCGGCGTTGTCGACGAGGCGGAGCGGTCCTCGGGTGGCGGCGGTGGCGACGGCGCGGCTTCGGGGCTCGGGCGCTGAGGTTGAGCCCGTTCCTGCATCGGGGTGGGATGACGGGCAGCGGCGAGGTGGCCTCGGCCGGTGAAGCCACCGGGCGGCGACCGATGATGGTGCTCGGGGCAAGGGGCGTTGTTGCCCCCCGATCTAGATCGGGGGAGAGGGAGGAGCGGGGTCGGGGGATCGGGCGACGTCGGGGGCGTGCGCCAGGGGTGATGGGGAGGCGGCGATGGGTTCGGGCCCGATCCCGATTGGATCGGGGGGGAGGGAGTGGGGGCGAGAGGAGAGGTGGGGATCGTGCGGGTGAGTGGGGAGGGGTTAGGGTTTACGTCGCCGGGGGTTAAGGGAGTGGAGTTAGGTGGGCGGCCTGCTCGGGCTGACGTTGGTCTGGGGTGGCCAGTTCGGCCACCTAGTCCAGGGGAGAGAGGTGGGGTTCCTTTTGTTTTTTTTTGTTTTTTACTTTTCTTTTCTGTTTTAATTTTAATTCCACATTAATTTTACTTAGTAAAATATGACCATAGCTCCTAAAATAACGTTTCAAAATAACCCTCAGCCACACAAGGTTTTAACCCAAACTAAAAATAGTTTAGTGTTTTATAAAATACCAAAGGCATCGAAATAATGTTTTTGCTACCGTTTAAACCTTTTTAGAGCATTTATTCATTATATAAAAATGTGGATTCTTCATCAAAACCATCTATGCATTAAGCGCACAACCCGAACATTTTGTTTTTAATATTTGAAAACTTTTGATGTATGCCATATTTGGAATTTGAATCTTGAATCGGTTTTTTGAACTAACGAGGAATTAGCAACAGTAACGGAGGTGACGTGGCATCATTAGCAGAGTTTTACTGTAGCCTATTTATCCGGGTGTCACAAATCCACTTGTGGAACAGTGCCAGGAGCTCGAAGAAACTGGCCGGCAGCGCCTCCGTTGGCCATAGGGTGATGCAGAGGTCCTGGAGCACCGGCCTTGCCTTTCTAAGAAGCTCTGCCAGCTGCTTCATTTGATGATTTAGCAACTGCGGCTGCGGCAGCTCCTGGAACTGCCTCTAGAATGCCGCCTCCGGCTTCATGGCCTCCCTATTGGCCGAAGTGAAGGTCGGCGTTAGACGCGCTCTTCGGGAGATCTTGAAGACCTCTGTGGACTGCCACAGTTGGGTGAGCTCGACGAATCCCCTGTTGCCAAACGCACATTGAAGTAAATATGGCTTACCCGTGGCTATATGCTCCACTTGTTTGAGCACCTCGTGGTCAGCCTGGGTCTGGAGCTCGGCATGAGACAGGCGTAGCTTTTCAAGCTCCTCGCCCACCTTCTTCTCCTTCTCCTGAAGGGAATCACACTCGACATATACGCCCTTTAGCACTCCTCAACCTCCAGGACCTGCCCTGCTCCTCCTCCCTAGCCACCTTTTCGGCGGTTAGGTCTTTCCCCGCCTTGGCGGCAGCAGCCTTCTGCTGCTTGGGCTCCTGCCGAGCCTTCAACAGCTCAGCCTTGAGCCCCTCAAGCTCGGCTAAAGCCCCTATCATTCAAATAGTTCGGCATTAGCCTCTACTTCAACAAGATTGACATTATTTTAAAGTACATTCGAGGGTATATCGCATCGGTCGCTTACCTTGGGACTGCTCGACTGATGCGGCTTGAAGCTACGTCGGTATTTCCACAAAGAGGAAGGGGCGATGTAGCACAACGATGGTAGGTATTTCCCTCAGTGATGAGACCAAGGTTATCGAACCAGTAGGAGAACCAAACAACAACACGTAAGCGGCGCCTGCACACAAATAACAAATACTCGCAACCTGACTTTTTAAGGGGGTTGTCAATCCCTTTCGGGTAACGGCGCCAGAAATTGGCAAAACAGACGTGAATAAATTGTAGTAGATTCATAGATCGAACGCCAAATAACATAAATAAGAATAAATTCCAGAAAGGTATTTTTGTATTTTTGGTTTAGTAGATCTGAAAATAAAAGGCAAATAAAATAGTTCGGAAAGGCAAATAATATGAGAAAGAGACCCAGTGGCCATAGGTTTCACTAGTGGCTTCACTCGAGAAAAAATAGCAAACAGTGGGTGAACAAATTACTGTTGGGCAATTGATAGAACTTCAAATAATCTTGACGATATCCAGGCAATGATCATTAAATAGGCATCACGTCCAAGATTAGTAGACCGACTCCTGCCTGCATTACTACTATTGGTCCACACACCAACAACTATCCAGCATGCATCTAGTGTATTAAGTTCATGGGGAAACAGAGTAATGCAATAAGAACGATGACATGATGTAGACAAGATCTATTTATGTAGAAATAGACCCCATTATTTTATCCTTAGTAGCAACGATACATATGTGTCGGTTCCCCTTCTATCACTAGGATCAAGCACCATAAGATCGAGCCCACTAAAAAGCACCTCCTCCCATTGCATGATAAATAGATCAAGTTGGCCAAACAAAACCCAGATATTGGAGAAAAATTATGAGGCTATTAGCAATCATGCATATAAGAGACAAAAGAAAATCAAATAAATTTCATGGATATAAAAACATAGATCTGATCATAAACTCAAAGTTCATCCGATCCCAACAAACACACCGCAAAAAAGAGTCACATCATATGGATCTCCAATAGACCATTGTATTGAGAATCAAATGAGAGAGAGGAAGCCATCTAGCTACTAACTACGGACCCGAAGGTCTACCAAGAACTACTCACGCATCATCGGAGAGGCACCAATGGAAGTGGTGAACCCCTCTCTGATGGTGTCTAGATTGGATCTAGTGGTTTTGGACTCTGCGGCGGCTGTAATTGATTTTCATCGACTCCCCTAGGGCTTCTGGAATATTGGGGCATTTATAGAGCAAAGAGGCTGTTCAGGGGGCACCCGAGGTGGGCACAACCCACCAGGGCGCGCCTGGGGCCCAGGCGTGCCCTGGTGGGTTGTGCTCCCCTCGGAGCACCCCAAGGTGCTTCTTCGGTCCACTGGATGTCTTCTAGTCCAAAAAAATCTCCAAAAAGTTTTGCTTCGTTTGGACTCCGTCTGCTATTGATTTCCTGCGATATAAAAAACATGCAAAAAACAGCAACTGGCACTTGGCACTATGTCAATAAGTTAGTGCCAAAAAATGATTTAAAATGATTATAAAACATCCAAGATTTATAATATAACAGCATGGAACAATCAAAAATTATAGATACGATGGAGACGTATCAAGCATTCCCAAGCTTAATTCCTGCTCGTCCTCGAGTAGGTAAATGATAAAAACAGAATTTTTGATGTGGAATGCTGCCTAACATGTCATATCATATTCTTTTCTTTATAGCATGGACATTTGGACTTCTATATTGTTCAAAGCAATAGTCTAGTTTTGACATGATAATTTAAATACTCAAGCAGATCAACAAGCAACCATGTGTTTCAAAATATCAACGTTAAAATAAGCTATCCCTAGCCCATCATGCTCAGTCATTGATCCATTCATGAAACACACTCACATATTAACTACACCCAATACTCAAGTACGATCGTAGAGCCTGCTAGTTGGTGCTTTTATAAGAGAAGATGTAGACTCAAATTCAAAAATAAAAATTGCATCAAGTAAAAGAAAGGCCCTTCGCGGAGGGAAGTAGGGATTTGTAGAGGTGCCAGAGCTCAAAGCAAAAAACTTAGAGGTAAAAAACATTATGGGAGGTGTGCCTTTCCCACCAACGAAAATGACTTAGATTTCCCAACACTTTGCATGCTAGATATATCATAGGCGATTCCCAAATATAAATTAAAGTTTATTCCTTTTTCAACCATACTTTCACTTTCCATGGCTAACCGTATCCATGGGAGCCTTCCGTACCAACACTTTCCAAGGAATTTATTACTTGATAACATAAAGTAAATTCATTTTTCATTTCGGGACTGGGCATCCCAAAAAACCTTTGCCTTACTCTCGTGCAATGACAAGTGAATAAACACTCATCGTGAGAATAACACATCTAGCATGGAAAATATTAGCCAGCCCTCACCGCCATGAAAGCGCAATTAACACACAAAAAGAGAAGTTTATTTTGAAAATTAGAGATGGCACATACAAATTTGCTTAGAACGGCAGAAGAATACCGCATATAGGTAGATATAGTGGACTCATGTGGAAAAACTGGTTTAAATGATTTTGGATGCACAAGTAGTGATCATACTTAGTGCAAAATGATGGCTAGCAAAAGATTGAGAAGCGAACAACCAAGAAATGAATAATCTCATAAGCGAGCATTAAGCATAATTAACACCGAATAATGCACCACAAGTAGGATATGATTTCATTGCATAATTATTGACTTTAGTTCTTGCGGGAATCACAAACCTTAACACCAATATTCTTACTAAATCATATTTACTCATCAAGATGACTCACATATCACATCATCATATCTCAAAACTATTACTAAGAATGAAGTTTACTTTGTCCAATGATCTTCATGAAAGTTTTTATTATATCCTTCTTGGATATCTATCACTTTGGAACTAATTTTCATGTGTTGCTTTTGACAAGCTCATACAAATATAAGTGAGGATCATGAGCATAAAATTTCTTTCTCTCAAATTAATTTATGTGAAGCAAGAGAGAATTTCTTAAAAATTTACTAAATCTCAAATAAATATAAGTGAAGCAAGAGAGTATTCCTTCCAAAATACTAAAGCATACCATGCTAAAAAAGATATAAGTGAAGCACTAGAGCAAATCCATAGCTCATAAAAATTTAAGTGAAGCATAGAGAGCAATTCTAGCAAGTCATGGTATAATTTTCGCTCTCTCAAATAGGTGTGTCCAGCAAGGAATCAAGACTTAAAACACAAAATAAAACAAGCAAAGACTCATATCATACAAGATGCTCCAAGCAAAACACATAGTTTAATTGTGACGAATAAAAATATAACTTCGAGTAAAATACCGATGGTCGTTAGAAAAAAGAGGGGATGCCACTCGGGGAATCCCCAAGCTTAGTTGCTTTCTCTCTTTGGATAATAGCTTGGGATGCCGGGGAATCCCCAAGATTAGGCTCTTCTTACTCCTCATTCCTTGAACCGTCGTAAGATAACCCAAAACTTGAAAACTTCAATCACACAAAACTCAACAAAACCTTCATGAGATCCGTTAGTATAAGAAAGCAAATCACTACTATATGTACTGTAGAAAACCAATTCATATTTTGTTCTTGCATTATATCTACTGTATTACAAGTTTTCCATGGCAATAAATCATCAAATAAAACCATAGATTCATCAAAACAAGCACATTACGCAAAGAAAACAGAATCTGTCAAAAACAAAACAATCTGTAGTAATCTGAAAATTTCCAATACTTCTGAAACTCCAAAAATTCTGAAAACATCAGGACCACGTGAGCAATTTGTATATTAAACTTCTACAAAAAGAATTGGCATGATATCATGCTCTGGTTAAAAATGAGAACTGTTTTCGTGAGCGCAAAAGTTTATTTATTTCAGCAAGATCAAACAACTATCACCCAAGAAGATCCTAAAGGCTTTACTTGACACAAACACTAACTAAAACACAAAAAACACAATCATAACAGTAGCACAATTGTTCTAACACTGAAGAACAGAAAGCAAAAAGCAAAAATAAATTTTATTCATTGGGTTGCCTCCCAATAAGCGCTATAGTTTTACGCCCCTAGTTAGGCATTGAGATTTCATTGATGCTCACATGAAAGATAATAATTGAAACACAAAGAGAGTATCATAAAACATGTGGCAAACACATTTCAGTCTAACATACTTCCTATGCATAGGAATTTTATAGGCAAACAGATTATCAAGACAACAAGTATCTAGCATATGCAAAGGAGAGGGATAAAACATTGAAAATCTCAACATAACGAGAGGTAATTTAGTAACATGAAAATTTCCACAACCATATTTTCCTCTCTCATAATAATTATATCTAGTATCATACTCAAATTCAACAATATAGCTATCATATAAAATTTTCTCTTCATGATCTACATTCATAAAAGTTCTATAATCTTCTAAGATAGTGGGATTAGCATCAACTAAAGTCATGACCTCTCCAAACCCACTTTCATCAAAAAATTCATAAGATTGAACACTCCCCAAATATGTGGGATTACTTTCACCTAAAGTTGACACTCTTCCGGACCCACTTTCAAAATTATTGCAAACATTATTATCAATATCATATTCATCACGAGGCCTATTTTTTTTCAAGATCATAAGAATCATTATCACCCCAATCATGATCATTGCAACAACTAGTGGATATAGTAAAATTAGCATCCCCAAGCTTGGGGTTTTGCATATCATTAGCACAATTGACATTAATAGAATTTATAGTAAAACCATTGCAATCATGCTTTTCATTCAAGGAGCTATCATGAATTACTTCATAAATTTCTTTATCACAATTTCCGGATTCACGAATCTCAAGGAAAACTTTATAAAGATAATCTAGTGCACTCAAATCACTAGCAATTGGTTCATCATAATTGGATCTTTTGAAAATATTAGCAAGTGGGTGAGGATCCATATCAACATATTTTTAGCAATCGAAGATGCAAGCAAATAGAAGACACATGGCAACACAAGCAAAGATAGCACACAAGATTTCAAACAAAAACAGATCTGACGAGAAAAAGCGAATGAAAAAGAGGGCGAATAAAACGACAATATTTGTGAAGTGGGGGAGAGGAAAACGAGAGGCAAATGGCAAATAATGTAAATTGCAAGGATATGAGATTTTTGATTAGGAACCTGGTATATGTTGAAGATCGTCCCCGGCAACGGCGCCAGAAATTCCTTTTGATGCTTCTTGAAGCTACATCGGTATTTCCCCAAAGAGGAAGGGATGATGCAGCACATCGACGGTAGGTATTTCCCTCAGTGATGAGACCAAGGTTATTGAACCAGTAGGAGAACCAAGCAACAACACGTAAGCGGCGCCTGCACACAAGTAACAAATACTCGCAACCTGACGTATTAAAGGGGTTGTCAATCCCTTTCGGGTAACGGCGTCAGAAATTGGCAAAACATACGTGAATAAATTGTAGTAGATTGATAGATAGAACGCCAAATAAAATAAATAAGAATAAATTGCAGCAAGGTATTTTTGTATTTTTGGTTTAGTAGATCTGAAAATAAAAGGCAAATAAAATAGATTGCAAAGGCAAATAATATGAGAAAGAGACCCGGGGGCCATAGGTTTCACTAGTGGCTTTCTGTGCATCAGTGTCATCCCTGGATCGGTAATGCTGACACGTGCAGTACTTGAGGATTTATAACAGAGTAGCAATCACACACTTATTACATTGAATGTCTCAAAAGAGAACTTATTACAATAAATATGGCTTAAGGCCATCTAAAACAATAACAGCGGAAGGCTTGGAAGATAAAGTGAGTCCATCAGCTCCAACGGCATCACTGAGTGAAAGACAACAACCTATGGCTCCTTACTCGTCGTCTGAAAAGTCGGCAACATGATACGTTGCAGCCCGAAACGGGTCAGCACATGGAATATCCTGGCAATGTAACACAAAAGTTTAATGAACAGAATAATTGCTATAACTACATGCACATATGGCTGGTGGAGGCTATATGATTAATATGTTTTGCGAAAAGCCAATTTTTCCATACAACAAAGGAATAAATTTTATTTAACTATCATGGTAGTTGTTAAACACTGAGAAGGTTCCTTCAACTCAATCCCAATTAAGCATCATCATTAAACCCAATCAAATTATATTAAGAGTGATGATATCCACATGAAAATCCAAGATCTAGATACTCAAAATGTCCATAACCGGGCACACGGCTAACCATGATTAGTTTGTACACTCTGCAGAGGTTTGCGCACTTTTCCCCACAAGACTCGAATACAGCCATGGTCGGAGATTCTAGACACGGTCTTTCTGAAGCATTAACTCTCTACTCTAGATAGATAGTACCACCTACAACCCACTGCATCTGCTAGTCTACCTCTGCGAGAGCTTCATGCAATTTACTCAACTATGCCAGAGCCCATAATGGCTTGTGGCTGGACACGGAAGTTTCTAACATGAATAATCTTATGATCCCTTTGAGCCTGGGTGGTGGGCCGTAGGATGATCACACATGTCCTCCGGGATATCCTAGGACAACACTGGATTCTTCAGGTGCCCACAACCAATCCACCCAGATGTGTATTTAAGTATCCACCTTAAGTTGAACCATTAATTAACAACCTCAAATCCTCATGAATACACTCAAACCCAAACCACGTCTATGAGCATAGCATGTCAATATAAGCAACGTAGAAGTAACTCCCATAGGTTTGATAACAAACAGGTGAATAGGTACTACCTCATCTACTTCCCAAGACCCACAATTTAATCAAATCCTAACCATGCAATTGTTTGAGGATTGATCTAATGCAATAAAACTGGGTAGTAAAGAGGTATGATCAAAGTGTTACTTGCCTTGTCGATGATCCATGAAACCCTCTGAGACTCAGAGTAGCACGCTTCGCACTCCGGGTACTCTATCACAAACAAACAAGCATAAAATAAGCACACCACTAGAAACATGGGTAAAACTTCAAATAAGAGATCTAACCAGAAAGTTCAACTTAAGAATTCCGGTTTGCAAAAAGAATCAAATCAAACGAAGCAACAGACCTCAAACTACGAAAGAAACAAGATCCATTTACTAATCCAGACTAAAGTCAAATTTTACAGTAGCAAAATCTTGTTCAAGTTGGTTCAACAGAAAGAGGGTTTCGAGACAAAGATCTAGGCGCTTCAATCGCCTGATTCCGATAAACGAGCGAAAAGATAAACTAAAACGAAAATCGAATCAGAAATCATGATCGAAAATAATCGCAAAAAATCCAAGAAAAAAGTAAAACTGACGAATAGACTAACGAACGATCGTTCCTTGTCTGTGGTTAACGAGTGAAAACCGTTCATTAGAACGGACTTACGAATGGGCGTTCGCTAAATAACTAAACTGAAAAAAATCGATCTAAAATAAAAAACGGTATCTAGGGTTTCGAAAAAAAAACAGATCTGTTTTCTCGCGAAAACTGACAGCGATGGCGACTACCTCCGGCGATCGGTGGGACGGCAGCGTCGGCGAGCGGCTCTGGCGGCGAGGTCAGGCGGCGGCGGTGAGACGACGACGACGGCGGCCATGCGGCGTGGCGGGTTTCGCGGCGCTTAGGGTTTTGGCGGGTGGCACTGGCTCGGGCCTGGCGGCTTTAAAGGGCCGGCCGGGCTAGTGTCCAGGTCGGACACGGCCTGGTTAGGTCGGTTCGTTTTTTTAATAATTCCGCTCAGAAAAACGAATAAAAGAAATACTAAACAGACTCCAAAAATCCTGAAATAAATTTTTCCCATCCTCTAAAAATCTACGGACAAGGTGAACATTTATTTGGGCCTCTAATGCAATTTTGAAAAATGCATATTTTTCCTAATTCAAATAAAATAGCGATAAAAACTCCGAATAAAATCTTATTTGATTTTAATATGAAATTTCCGACATTTCTTTATTTTGGGGAAGTCATTTTATCCCCTCTCTTTTATTTTCATAAAAATAAATATTCGAAGAGAGAATAATGAAAATCAAACGATCCTCTTTTCAAAATTTGAGGAAACTCAAATATGAAAATAACAAACTTCCCAACTCTCTCCGTGGGTCCTTGAGTTACGTAGAATTTCTAGGATCAAGCAAAAATGCAATAAAAATATGATATGCAATGATGATCTAATGCATAACATTCCAAATTGAAAATTTGGGATGTTACAACTTCTCTCAAAAAAGATAGCAAACGGTGGGTGAAAAAATTACTGTTGGGCAATTGATAGAACTTCAAATAATCATGATGATATACAGGCAACAATCATTACATAAGCATCACGTCCAATATTAGTAGACCGACTCCTGCCTGCATCTACTACTATTACTCCACACATCGACCACTATCCAGCATGCATCTAGTGTATTAAGTTCACGGGGAAATGGAGTAATGTAATAAGAACGATGACATGATGTAGACAAGATCTATTTATGTAGAAATAGACGCCATCATTTTATCCTTAGTAGCAACAAGACATACCTTTCAGTTCCCCTTCTGTCACCGGGATCAAGCACCATAAGATCGAACCCACTACAAAGCACCTCTTCCCATTGCAAGATAAATAGATCAAGTTGGCCAAACAAAACCCAAATATTGGAGAAGAAATACGAGGCTATAAGCAATCATGCACATAAGAGATCAAAAAACTCAAATAACTTTCATGGATATAAAAAGATAGATCTGATCATAAACTCAAAGTTCATCCGATCTCAATAAACACACTTCAAAAAAGAGTTACATCGTATGGATCTCTGAGGGAGTACTGGATTAGGGGGTCCTCGGGTGTCCGGGTTGTGTGATATGGGCCGGACTGACCAGTCATGAAGATACAAGGTAGAAGACCTTCCCTTGTGTCCGGATAGGACTCTCCTAACCGTGGATGGCAAGATTGGCGTCCGGATATGTAATTTCCTTCTTCTGCAAGCCGACTCTGTACAACCTTAGGCCCCTCAGGTGTGTATATAAACCAGAGGGTTTAGTCCGTAGAGGCTATCAGAATTGAGATAGGCTAGAAATCTAGGGTTTAGTCATTACTATCTCTAGGTAGATCGACTCTTGTAACCCCTATACTCATCAAATACAATCAAGCAGGACATAGGGTTTTACCTCCATTAAGAGGGCCCGAACCTGGGTAAACTTCATGTTCCCTGTCCTTTGTTACCTTCGATCCTCGGACACACAGTTCGGGACCCCCTAACTGAGATCGGACGGTTTTGACACCAACATTGGTGCTTTCATTGAGAGTTCCACTGTGTCGTCGGCAGAAGGTTCGACGGCTCGTTCGATCACCAACAACGATGCTGTTCCTGGGAAACTTTTCTTCCTTGTCAACTTTTTGTGTTTGGCGGCTTCGCTCTGCGGGCTAATTCAATTGGCCACCTCGAACAGATCGATAGTTACGCCCCTGGTCATCAGATCAGGTTCGTAAATCTGAATTACATTGCTGATGTTTGAGGAGACTTGATCTTCGAAGGGATCTCGGCCCCGACCACTCCTCACCCCCAAGAAGGAAACCTATCGGATCCACAATCTGGCTCTGTTCAAGAGTCAACAGTCATCCCTGCCATGGCCTTAGATCCAGAACAAACCACCTCATCCAAAGAAGGGAGTTTGAGACCCACCGGACTCTCTCCTACCGTGGAGCTCTCTACCGGAGACCCAGAGGTGACTATATTTTCGGCAAGCCCGGAATCAAATAGGACTCTCCCTATCATCGGGGAGCCAAACTCACCTCTGGACGCCAACTCCAAACTCTCGAGGTCTGCGTCCAGTGAGCACGGCCAGGTGGCTTTTACCATACCCAGCTCCGCAGGTCCTCGGTTCCCCGTCCAGCCTTCGCTCCTAAATGAGGCCCTGGACTTAATGCGATCTCTCGCCATTACAGAGGTATCACCTCCGAATTACGCCCAGCCTGGAATAGGGGCTGAGAGTGGGGAATTTCGCGTCCCAACCACCACCCACTTAATAGCCACTATTGAAGATTTAACCGGCATGCTAGATTATGCCTCTGAAGACATCGACGATATGGACGACGATGCCGGAGACAAACCAAGCCAAAACCCGCCATTATCGGGCGCTGGACAGCCACCACCACATACAATGTGTATATGGTAGATACACCTAAAAAGGACGACGACAGTAGGCACGACCCGATTGAGGACAAGCCTGTCGAGATACCATCAGAAGTCGACGTCAGCGGCGCCGCTCAAAATCGCGTCGCGAAAAGGAAAGCAATACTAGCACTGGAGACAACAACACTCCGGATGATGTCGATGATCCCGAAGACCCCGCCGAGCCGGCATCCGAGCAGGATGAATAGGAGGAGGTATACGTTAACCCCGACGAGCCTGTCGGGAATGAGGACTCGGAGGATAGCAAATATCTAGCGGTCTCCGAAGAGGATGTTATCCTCGGCAACGAAGACTTCATCATGCCAGAGGAACCCCTCGAACAAGAGCGCTTCAAGCAACAACTAATTGCCACTTTGAGCAGCCTAAAAAAGAAACAGCAACAGCTTCAAGCCGAACAAGATACGATCAACGATAGATGGACACAGGTCCTAGCCGCCGAGGAGTATGGCCTCGAGCGCCCAACAAAGAGTTATCCAAAGCGTCGGCTACTGCCACAGTTTGACGGTGAGGCCCTTGAGCCAATACCGTCAAGATATAATCACGCTGATGAACCAGACCAACCACTACGTGGACGAGACAAAGCGGCCACTTATGCCGAACACCAGCCCCGCCACCTTGTCGTCGAGGCAAAGAGGTAGCGGATCTGGGCTACACCTACGACTTACACCAGGACCTGGACAATAGGGCAGGTCAGGCTAGATCAATCTATGGATCAAGGGGGCATGCTCCAGTTTGAGATGATGGCCATCAAGCTTGGCGCGATAAACATAACCACACCCAGGCTAAAAACCAAACACGGATGTCATCCGAAATCCGTCGTGACGTTGCCCGGTACAGAGGCACCGCACACCCCTTATGCTTTAACGATGAGGTAATGCAGCACCAGTTTCCAGAAGGGTTTAAACCCGTAAACATTGAAGCATACGATGGAACAACAGATCCCATGGTATGGATTCAAGATTTTCTTCTCCATATTCACATGGCTCGCGGTGACGATCTCCACGCCATTAAATACCTCCCCCTAAAGCTAAAGGGACCAGCACGACACTGGCTAAACAGCCTCCCAGAGAACTCTATTGGCAGTTGGGAAGATTTGGAGGTTGCATTTCGAGAAAACTTCCAAGGTACTTATGTCCGGCCACCAGATGCCAATGACCTTAGTCACATAGTCCAGCAACCCAAAGAGTCAGCCCGCAAACTCTGGACTCGGTTCTTAATTAAAAAGAACCAAATCCTCGAATGTCCGGACGCTGAGGCCCTAGCGGCCTTTAAACATAGCGTCCGCGACGAATGGCTTTCCCGACACCTCGGCCAAGAAAAACCAAAGTCTATGGCAGCTCTTACCACACTCATGACCCGCTTCTGTGTGGGAGAAGACAGCTGGTTAGCTCGTAGAATAACAACGATGCAGCTGACAGCACCTCCGAAGCCGAGGGGCGACAACGACGTAGCGAGCACAAGCGTCGGAACAACAATGAAGAAACTAAATATACAACGCTCAACACCGGATTCAGCGGCTCTAAACCCGGCTAGCGGAGGAAGCCATTCAAAGGAAACAGGGACAACCCATTCAATTTTGACAAAATACTTGACTAGCCTTGCCAGATTCATGGTACCCCCGACAAGCCTGCAAATCATTCCAACAGAAACTGTTGGGTCTTCAAACAGGCCGGTAAGCTAAATACTGAACATAAGGGGAAAGGGCCGCCAAGCAAGGACGATGATGAGCCCCGCCCACTGATCATAGGGGGGGGGGGGGGTAGAAGAAATTTCCACCTGAGGTAAAAACAGTGAATATGATATACGTCACTCATATCCCCAAGAGGGAGCGCAAGCGCGCATTAAGGGACGTCTACACCGTAGAGCCGGTCGCCCCAAAATTCAACCCTGTTGGTCAGCTTGTCCGATCATCTTTGATTGCAGGGGCCACCGGACCAGTATCCATCATGGAAGTTCGGCAGCCTTGGTCCTTGATCCAATCATCGATTGATTCCATCTCACTCGAGTCCTTATGAATGGCGGCAGCAGTCTTAACTTGATTTATAAAGGCACTGTTCGTAAAATGGGTATTGACCCTTCAAGAATCAAACCTAGTAACACCACCTTTAAAGGAGTGATACCCGGCGTAGAGGCCCGCTGCACGAGTTTATTAACATTGGCATTAGTCTTCGGTTCACCGGATAACTTCCGACTTGATCTTCGACATTGTCCCCTTTCGAAGTGGTTATCATGCACTGCTCGGACGAACTGCCTTCGCCCTCTTCAATGCAGTCCCGCACTATTCTTACTTAAAGCTCAAGATGCCTCGACCATGTGGCATTATCACAGTGAATGGAAACATGGAGCGCTCCACCCCGTACTGAGGAGCATAACACGGCCCTTGCGGCTGAGGTGCAGAGCAACCTCATCAAATCGAACACTTCATCAGCCATGAAGCCCCCGAATACTATTAAACGAGTCCGGCCTACCCTGCAGAACGACAGCTCGGTGAATCCAGAGCTGGACTAGCAGTTCTGCCTCCGTTGATTGCCCCATCTAACCGCGTCATATGCACCGGGTGTGCATAACTACGCACTTAAAATATCTTGGGCAACGATAGAGGCACAATGCGGATAGGGTCTATAGTGCGGTTCAACCCTATTTTGATCTCAACCCCTTCTTTCTTCTTTTTCCTCGTACTACAGGTTCATTAAGACCTAATCACCTTATGGTCATACAAGGGACCTTTCCCATGCCTCGTTTATATAAACGATCTTCGATTTCTCCTCTCAAAGGATCTTGCACCAGGGCGACAGCGGCACAGACGTGTGGTAGGGTGTCAAGGGGATCTTCAAGAATACCTTTTTTCTTTTTAGGCCCTCTATACAGCTTCCCCTTGTTTACAAATTCCTGGCATGTAAAATAGCCTTGATGTTTGGGCATTATCTGTAATAACACGTTTCAATGTATCAAACAGGTTATAATGGAAACAATTTTTTGGCTGCCAACCCCTGTTCGGTGTTGGTTTATTCCATAATCTGTATTTCCTCTTCGCTTCAGATTACCATATGTACATTGGTACGGCTTAAATGCCGGGGGCTCTATTCGGCCACGTATATTTTCAGAAGTTCGAACACTTCTAGAGTATGCTCGTCCCGAATATTGCATTATATGCATCAACTTCGAATCATGTCTTTGGTCAATAGTTGGGTTGCCCAGCTCCTGTTATTACCACCTTACGTTCCCCTTGTTCGGCTAGGGTAGTAAAGGGAGAACTACTGCGATTGTGTTTCTAGTTCCTCTGGTCAAACACCTTAGTAGAGAAAGCCGAAAACTGCTGTCATGATATGGCGAGAGCAGGTCAGTGATTCGGCGACTTGCTACAAATCTTTCTCGATTTACTCTGTATTACATGAAGGACTGGTCTTCTCTCAGTGATGCGTCTAACACATCTCAGTTTGGATGGCCGCCTACGCACCAGGGGCTAATACTTTGTCCCACCGTCAAAATCCTATGGCTAAGTGGAAGTAGTAAAGCCGCATAGTTTGATTGCCTAGTTTGCTGCGCAGACACCTCCTTCACGGACCAAGATGTTGGGTAAAGTGTGGTCGCACGCTCTACCAAACACCCCTGTAGCATCTATGTGGGGGTTGAAGCCGACAATGGGCAAACTTTCAGAATTTACACGACCGCACAGGAGGAAAATAATTTTAGATAACGGCATAAATATATTATAGGCCTTGGTCCATGAAAAAAAGTCTGGATAACCCTGATACATTCACTCGAACATAAAATCCTTTGGGCATTGGCCCTCTACTATTCGGGCACCTGCTAGGACATCTTCAAAGTACCGCTCCGGCTTGCGGTGGTCCTTGCCTTCGGGCGGGCCTTCGGTCGCCACGAAGGTGGCCTTCATCTTCGCCCAATGCATATAGACACGGAAAAAGGCCATCCGCGCACCCTCTATGCACGTCGAGCACTTTACAGCTTCAACTCGAGGCAGCGCATCGACGAGCCGCCTCACCAAGCTGAAGTAGCTGCTCAGAATGGGTCCGGACGGCCATAGCCGGACTATGACGTCCCTCATGGCCAAACCGGACATCCTATGCAACTCCGCCAGTTGCTTCATCTGGTTGTTCAACATCACCAGGTGCTCCGGTTCCAGGAACTGTGACCAGAACAGCTTCTCTGTCGAGCTCCCATCCTATGCTTGGAAGAACTGTGCGGCGTCGGCGGCACTCCTCGGAAGATCCGCAGAGGTGTGCAGAGAACCCCAGTTGAGTGAGCAAGGCATATCTCTGACCCCCAAATATACTCTGCAAGAGAAAGGGATTACCAGCCCTATCTGTTCGGCCTGCCGGATCTCCTCCCGAGCACTCCGGGACTCGGTCTGCGCCTTTTTGGCCTCTTGGAGGGCCTTGGCGAGATCGGCCACTTGGGCCATACTCTTCTCCTCCAAGGTCTCACACTTGCCGATGGCGTCCTTCAGCTCTTGTTCCACCTCGACCACCCTCTCCTCGTGCTGGCGGAGGGTGACCTCTTCGGTCTTTAGTTCCGCAGCCGCTTTATCAGCAGCTACTTTATTTTCCCTCGCCTCCTTCTTGGCCTGTGCAAGGGCGCTCTTATGGGTTTCGACCTCGGCCGCACTACCTGCACTCATAAACACAATAGTACATGAGTTACACTCTGAGTTCGCTTATCACCTAAGATATACAATCAAACTCTTTCAAAGTACACGCATACCTTGCGCCTCATCTAACCGCTTGTTAATGCGGTCGATCTCATCATCAGCCAGCTTCAGTTTCTGATTGAGTTCGGAAACCTCAGCGGCCTGGGCCTGTTATACAATAGAAAAGTATGACACCTCTTTCGAATACTATGTGATCCTCTGTTCGGCTTTTTTCAAAACCGAACACATTCTTAGGGGCTACTATCTATATACAGGTATATTTCCTTCATATGAAAAGCGTCTAAGAGTATTACGTCGCATACCTCAGAGCCTGTTAGCAAGCTGGTGAAGGCTTCGTCCAGCCCGCTCTTGGCAGACTGAACTTTCTCAACCACCACAACCATCAGGGTGCGGTGATCCTCCATGATGGAAGCACGTCGTAGTGCCTCCACCAGAGCGTTCGGCGCCTCCGAATTAGTGGAGGTCGCCGTCGGATTCGACGCTCCCCCTCCTTAAAAGGGGGTTGCTTGCTCGATTCCAGAGCCATATGGGTCTCCGAAATAATGTTTGGCTGGGGGCCGGACTTGTCAGGGCCCCCGCCGTCGGTCTCCATGGGGGTTGCACCCCCCATGTTCTCGGTAGCCGAGGCATCACCCTCAGGTGCCATCTTGGCAGCCTCACTCACACCTCCGTGGCCCAGAGAGGCCCTTCAGGACAACACCTTGGTGTCATCCATGATGGTTGGAGGAGAGGCTCGAGGAGGCATCTCGCTCTCTGCTATCTCTTGTGCCAGAGAACTCCCATCAGATAGCGATGGGTTGGGGAGGTCGCGAGAAGGGCTAAAATACACACAACATAATATGTTATATTAAAAACATAAAGGACCAAATACTGGTAATGTATCCTTTGATACGTACGATGCGGCCAGAGGCTTCGCCCTGGGAAGCCTCTCGGGGATGGGTTCGACATCTGAATCCAAACCATCTGAGAGGGTCATGTCCCCCCTCTTGGACGCCCCCTCCTTTGGGTATATGGAGGCTGCCCTTTTCTTTTTTGCTCCCCTTGAGAGGGGAGTATCTTTCCGCCTCCTCCTCCTCTTCGTCTTCATCTCCCTCGTGGGAGAAGTGTGTGTTTGGCGTCCCCTCCGGCAAGCTGCTAGGCTTCCTTGTGTCTCACAGGGGAATCAAAGCCAACCCAGAGAAGGTCAAGGCCATTGAAGACATGAGCCCACCGCAAACCCTCAAGGAGATGCAGAAGCTTGCTGGTCGGGTGACCGCGTTGGGGCGCTTCATTTCCAAGTTGGGAGAGCGTGCCCTACCCTTCTTCAAGCTGATGAAGAAGAAGGTTCCCTTCGAGTGGAGCCCGTAGGCCAACTGAGCATTTCAATACCTCAAGAGATACCTGACCAGCCCTCCAGTAATGGTGGCTGAAAGGGATCGAGAAGAGGTGTCTAGAGGGGAGGTGATTAGACACTAAGAACCAAAAGTTGCAGTTTTTAACTTCTTTAAGTTCAAGTGGAGTTTAGGCACAAGTTTAACAATCTCAATACGTAACAAACAAGCATGCAACGAGTATATGAGCAGCGGAAAGTAAAGCATGCAACTTGCAAGAATGTAAAGGGAAGGGTTTGGAGGATTCAAACGCAATTTGGAGACACGGTGATTTTTGAGCCATGGTTCCGATAGGTGGTGCTATCGTACATCCATGTTGATGGAGACTTCAACCCACGAAGGGTAGCAGTTCTTGTGAGTCCACGGAGGGCTCCACCCACGAAGGGTCCACAAAGAAGCAACCTTGTCTATCCCACCATGGCCGTCACCCACGAAGGACTTGCCTCACTAGCGGTAGATCTTCACGAAGTAGGCGATGTCCTTGCCCTTACAAACTCCTTGGTTCAACTCCACAATCTTGTTGGAGGCTCCCAAGTGACACCTAGCCAATCTAGGAGACACCACTCTCACTACAAAAAAATACACATCCGTGACATTTTGGGCCGAACGATTTTTCTTTGTCATACATATGACACTTCTATGACGATAATTGTGACAAAACCCGTTATCATCATAGATGTGGTGGGCTCCTACTTCTACGACAAAAAATCATGACAGAAAATGGGCTTTTTGTCCTGGGCGGGCCGGAGACGCAGTTGCATGACATTCTTTGGGCCGTCCATGACGGACAAAACCATGGTAGAAGCGAGGGGAGGAAAATTTCGGGAGTTGCGGTTCTGATTGGGAGGTCGGGGCGGCGATGCGCTGCTTTCTCTCAGACGCACGTCTGCAGCGTGTGTGCTAGGGCGTTCGCTCTAATCGAACCCGAAGCGAGGCGTTGGGCTCTAATCAACCCGGCGATTACCGCAGGCTACACGTTATCGAAGCGGCGATCGATCGATGGCTGATGAAGCCGATCGGCGATTCCATCGCCATCGCTGCTAATCAAGCCGATCGATTGGATGAGCAGTGGCGTTGGGGGGTTGGATGAGCGATGGAGCGGTGGTGTTGCCTCTGGATGAACAGGAACCCGTGATGTGGAGGGCTGGATGAGCGATGAGACGGTGGAGGGGTGGCCATGGAGGGGTGGTTGAACAGGCCCCGTGGTGTGGAGGGCTGGGTGAGCAGTGAAGCGGTGGAGGGGTGCCCGTGGAGGGTGGTTGAACAGTAGCCGGTGGAGTAGCGCACGGTGGAGGCTGGATGAACAGGAGCCCGTGGAGGCTGGAGGAGGTCGATGGTAGCCCGTGGAGGCTGGAGGAGGTCGACGGTGGAGATGAACAGTATCCCGTGGAGTCCCGTTTTGCGGTACGCCACACCCTCCCGATGAACATGACCCCGTTTGACCGTGGCGCTCCAACACAAGTCCGTTTAAATCTGCTTTTGGCGGTACGCCACACCCCTCTCGATCAACAGGACCCCCGTTTCGACCGTAGGAGGTCCGTTTCCTCCATTTTGCGGTACGCCACACCCCTCCCGATCAACAAGACCCCCGTTTCGACCGTAGGAGGTCCGTTTCCTCCATTTTGCGGTACGCCAGACTCCTCCCAATGAACAGGATCCCGTTTCGAACGTGGCCGGTTGAACACAAGGCTGTTTCCTCCGTTGTGCGGTACACGAGGCCTCGTTTCCATCGCCTGTTCCGTCCAAGCCCTCCCGATGAACACGACCACGCATTCCGTTCCGACCCAGCTGGTTGGCTCCCACGCGTTTTGTTGCCTCCCGATGAACTCGACGCATTCCGTTGCCTCCCGATGAACACGACGCATTCCGTTGCCTCCCCATGAACGTGACGCATTCCGTTGCCTCCCCATGAACACGATGATGACGCTATTTCTCCGTTTCGACCCAGCCATGTACGTATGCGCAAGTAGGCGTTCAAGACCCTGACCGTATGTACGTACGTGGCCGTATTTTCTTTCTTGCACCCTCGCCGTTGTACATACGTGTACATGCTACGTGCGCGCCTCTACTACGACACGTGCGCGCCTCTACATCCACCAGTATATATATACGCATTACGTTCGCGACCAGAATGACAACGCCACGTGCGGCGACCAGGTGGGTCCCGACCGCCGAGCACTTCCTTGCCTACGAAGTTGTAGCTGGTGGGTCCCGGCGATCGAGGGTGAATCGTTTTTGCCGGACACACTTCCTTGCGTGCGAAGGTGCGTACCGGTGGGTCCCAGCGGTGGGAAACATTTTTTCGTGAAATATGGTGGCCCATCGGTGGGTCCCCACCGCCAGTGGAGGAATAATTATTTTGCATGTAATAAGGAGGCACTTCCTTGCTGCGGTGTGGACCCGGTATCGGCCTCTCCACGTCTGATCCCACGTCCGATGGAAGCCGTTCCTTGACCACGTTGACCACGCCACGCCGAGAGCACCGTGGCGGTGGACGACGGGCGAGGCCTAGGAAGCGGACGACGCGGAGTCGGGAAGACGCGACAGCGGATGCCCACGCCAGAGGAGTACGAGGGTTCAACAGTTCGCTGCGGTGTGAGGCTGCCGTCACCGCAGAATAACAGGGGTGTGGGTGAGTAGAGGGATGGCACGCCAGCGGTGGGTGTAGTAGGGGCGGTGAGGCTGCTCCGCATCGCATGACGGCCACGGGAGGCAGGAGCACGAGGCACGACCGGCGCTGGTTTGGGCGGCTGGAGCAAGAAGACCAGAGGTTGAAGAAGCACTACGGCCGTTGGATGGACATCGTACGGTCACTGGAGCTAGAATCGTGCATATTGACTAAGTTGACAAAGCTCTCCATCCCCATCAACTTAGTAAGACCACAAGTCAGCCTGCCACTATACTGGGTCCCAGCTAACAGGGGGAGTATTCATTTTTTTTTGTGCGTAATAAGAAGGCACTTCCTTGTGTGCGAAGATATAGCTGATGGGTCCGAGCTGTCAGCTGTGGTAACGTTTTTTTCGCCAAATACAGAGGCCCTTTCGGTGGGTCCCTGATGTCAGCTAGAGGAATCATTATTTTGCGCGTAATAAGGAGGCATTTCCTTGCGTGCGGCCATGGACCCAGTTGTCGGCCTCTCCACGTACAACCCACTTCAGATGCATGTCGGTCGTTGACCACGTTGACCAGGCCGCGCCGAGAGCACCAGGGCGGTGGACAACTGCAAGGCCTAGGAAGGGAACGACACGGAGGCAGGGAAGACTCGGCAGTTGTTTACTAGGCGGAGGGGAGTACGACTGTACGAGGGTTTACTGGTTCGTCTGCCATCACCGGAGAATAACAGCAGGTGTGAGTGAGTAGAGGGATGGCTAGGCCAGCGAAGGGAGTACGGTGGGGCGATGAGGCCTGCACGGCAGCACAGCCGGGCGCGAGGAGGAGGGAGCAGGCAGTCCCGTCGGCGCTTGTTTGAGCGGCTGGAGCAGGAAGAGCAGAGATTGAAGAAGCACGACGGCCGTTGGATGGACATCCAACAGTCACTACTTGTGCTTCAACCTTTTTGTAGGAAAGCCTCAAATCTGTGGAAAATAGCATACAACCCATCTGCCATTATTTCTAATAATTTACAGCCCATTTGCTAATTCTTAAGGTTTTTTTTGGAGCCCATATTCTTTTTGTAAGCATTACAGCCCATACTGTGGCCATGGTTAAAAAATTATACGAAATTTTTCATATTTCGGTGCGGTCCGAACTGTTTTTAATCCCGAAATTTGGACTCACATTCAAACTGTTTTAAAAAATAAATGTATATCAATATAAAATCCAACAAAGTCTCCACGCATAAAAATTAATGTAATTTAAAATCTCGAAATGAAAAAAAAAGATATTTGAAACTAATTGCCGGTTTGATGTGTTCTAAAATGTACAGCCCATTTCTCATTACCGATGGGCCATTTTCTCGGCCAGCCGAATGAAAGCTCTCCTCGTCTTGAAAGATTTGCAGCCCAACAGGCCTGACAAAGCGACTTACTTGGCAAATCACAAAAAACTGGCCTGTGGCCGTGGACCCATCTGTCAGCCTATCCACGTACGGTACTCTTCTGATGGAATGTCGTTGACCGCATTGACCACGCCGCGCCGAGAGCACCAAGGCGGTGGACGACGACAAGGCCTAGGAAGGGGACGAAGCGGAGCCGGGGAAGACGCGGCAGTGGATGCCCACGCGTAGAGGAGTACGAGGGTTCACTGGTTTGGCTGCGGTGTGAGGCTGCCGTCGCCACAGGGCCTAGCTAGCGGTGGGAGAAGTAGGGGGTGATGAGGCCTCAACGGCAGCACAGCCGGCCACTAGAGGCAGGAGCATGCGGTCTCCCCGGCGCTGGTTTGGGCGGCTGGTGCAAGAAGAGCAGCGATTGAAGTAGCAGCAGGACCATTTGATTCAAATCGAACGGTTACTGCTGCTAGAATCGTTTGTTGACTAAGTTGACAAGCCCTGCGTACGTGTCAACGTAGTAGGCCCACAGGTCAGCCTCCCAACCGGTGCGCCCCAGATGTCAGTGGGAGGAATCATTTTTTTTCGCGTAATAAGGAGGCAGTTGATTGCGTGCGGCCAGGCTAGCGGAGGGAGTAGGGTGGGCCGGGGAAGCTCAAGCAGTATCACAAGGGCCACAAGAGGAGGGAGCAGGCAGTCCCGCCGGCGCTAGTTTAGGGGCTGGAGCAGGAAGATCAGAGATTGAAGAAGCATGTCGGCCGTTGGATGGACATCCAACAATCGCTGCTGCTAGAATCGTGTGTTCACTGACAAAGCCTTGCGTAAACAAGTCAGCCTCGAAATCTGTGGCGTGTACAGCCCATTTGCTATTATTTTTATAATTTTTACTCATTTTCTAATTCATATGGAATTTATTGTAGCCCGTTTTCCATTTTTAGAATTGTCGGCCATTTTCTGGTCAGTACCAGGGTCAAAAAATTAACTAATTATGTGGTAAATTTTGAAAATTCACAAATTTTTGCTGGGGAATTTTCAACCCCTTTTGATATTACTTTTAACAGACATTGACCATACTCTTTGGCCAGGACGGAATGCATCCCTCCTCGTCTTGAAAGATTTGTAGCCCAGTAATTAGGAGAAAACATATAGGCCTAGCTTGGGTATTCTTCAAAAAGAAATACTGGGCTACCTATTTTCCCAAAGAACTGGTGCATGAGCATTTAGCTTTATTTATTTACTTATTTATGTTTAGGGGACCATGAGCATGTACCTGGGCCGGATTCATGTGAGAGCCTCCCTTCCAGTTAATTATGGGCTTCTCTATTGGGCCTTCATCAGTGGGCTGCATGTTATCAACAAGTGGAAAATGTGTTCCGTACGAAAAATAGTATGAGTTACGTACGGTACGGGGCACTAATGGATCGAACCATGCAACGACTTCCAAAACAACACATTTATTCAACCAATGTATTTAAATATACTACTGATTGTACATTGAAAACAGCAAGAAGCAACAACCAGGGCTGAGGGTGCAACAAAAGCGAAGGTGCCGTAATGTGAAGACGCAGCTCTCTCTTCCAAACCAAACATCAGCCATCTTTACAAAAGGGATACCAAAAAGAACAAGTGTATGCATCAAACTAAATAAAGATCCTACTACACCAAGTGTACGCATCTAACTAATCGGCTTAGTTAGACGTTACTATTTATTAAGCTGTGGAGATTGGTGACGGCTTGAACCAGATGGGTGCTCGACGGGGAAACTCCACCAAATAGGGTCGAAGTTCGATACTTGCGACCCTCTCTCCTACTTTGGGCTGCAGAGGGTGGCGGCAAATATCAGGGTATGATGCATGCAGAGACGCATGGTACGCTGTGTACACACAGTTTTGCCTGATGAACGAAACGACGCTGCCATCATGATCCTTGCTGTCGGTTATCTCCTGGTTAATCGGATAATTCAGTCTGACAAACGGAGAGCGTGTACCAAGGATACTTACCAGCCTCCAGTCAAAAAATCCTGAAGGCCCAGAGAAGCTGGGATCCTGCTCAAAGACCTGGCAGTGACTGTGATTGTATTCCGTGAAACAACACGTCCGCACGCGATGAACGATCATCAATCTTTCGTCGTTGTTCCGATCGAGCCAGGAACCACCTACAACCGCCATGCCGCTTTTCTTTGAAAGGTTACGGGATTAGGAAGGGTAGGGACACCAAAGCGGCCTACAACATCATATCAAGTTGGAGTCAAATAAAAAAGGGCTCTTGATTTAGTCAATCTTAAGAACAACATGTTATGAGCATGAATATTTTTTCAGTAAATATTGACAGTAATATAAGCAAGCCATGATGATATCATAGGAATGTAACATACTGCTGTAACAGCCGTTTGTAGTGATGACTGGAGTAGGCCAGCAATACGTCTAGCCATAGAAGGATTCGATAACGTAAATGAAGCCGTTGTGTTCAATGGCATCAGAGAACCATGGAGGATGTATGATCCTGCGATGGACGTGCAGATTTATCCACTTACCGCAGTGACCTGTCAGATAGGCGAGACCACGGTTGAAGAACGCAATTAGCTTGAAATCTTTATAATTCACAGATCTTGTGGGCACTTGGCAGATTACAACCTTGAGCAAATCAAACTTGCTATCATGTTGGCTACTGTAAGACTCCGAGTATTCTGGCCGCGGTGCCAAAGCAGTGCAGTGTTAATCGAAGGAAGGGGGATCAATCGCCGGGTGTAGACCTCCACGAGCATCCAGCTGCCGCGACCGTCAACGAGCACCATCCAAGACGTGTTCATGCCGACCCAGTACATACCGTTAATGTAGCTGAGGCTGACGGGGATCGGATCACAGTGAAGGGGGTTGATGCTCGCCACCGTACGATCGTTATACTGTGTGACACGCCATTTCTGAAGATCAGGCGGCATCAGCAAGCAAGGAGCTGGCTTAAAAAGCTCCGGCCTGAGGGTTTTGAGTAAATGGTACAACCCCGACGAGCACGCGGCAAGCGGCATGGTACTGAGATTGTCCACACGCGAAACAATGAGCTTGATTACTTCTGTGGGGAGCGAATTCCAACCACTCTTTCGGTGGACACTGCTCGGTTCTGCCATTGTTAGTGCTTGGGTTTCGGATGAGGGGGGGGGGGAGGCGCCTTAGCGGGGATGGAAGCTGGGACGAGATTATGTGTGGACAAAGATGGAGAAGCGAATATGTGCTGCGGGAAGTGGACAGGTGATGATGACTACGGCACGCCGCTTGACTTACGAGACACATACCAGCAACACAGGATCATATCTATGCCAGGCAACTTGCTTGAGTGATCACAGTACTGGTACTCCCTACAGTACCTACTACAGTACTATGCCCTAGCTTGCTAGAGTAGAGTAGTAGAGTAGGACTCTGCTCTACTACTAGCACCGGAGCAGTAGTATATTCTAATCTAAAATAGTTACAAACTTCAATGCCCGAGCGTGGAAATCCACTACTTAACCATGCTCAAAGACCGTGTCTACGTGGTGTTTGGACTTATATGCAAAAAAATAGCAAGATGTTCGTTCATTGCACGACACACCATCATCACCAACTCGGTTTTTTCTCTACTCCTACTCCTATAAAAGACTCACTTGGTGATGATGGAGCGCGAGGAGGCATGTTCAGCCGGGCGTGCAGCGGACGTCGCATCACTACTCGATTTGTTATAAAAGAAAGTAGTAGAGATAGAGACATAGGGAGGAGCTCGAGGTTCTGGGAGATAAGGATGAACGAGGCAAGGCCTTATCTGTAAATGTGGAGAGAGGTGCGGGTATCTTTTGTAAAATTGTCATAGTTGGCTTTCTATCCGTCAGATATAGATCGGACGGTCTATATTACAAGATGGCGGACATACCATCATCACCAACTCAGTTTTCTATAAGAGTAGATATATATAGATATAGATAGATAGAGACTAGGGAGTACTAGTAATGACACCATCTACTGCTTCGTGTGCTACTCCCGCTCCAGCCGGCGGCCGGAACGTCCCCTACAACCACTCCCTCCTGCGCTCCATTCGGCGGGCGCTGTTGAAATCTGGGGAGCGCACTCTCACGACTGCTGGCAGCCACGACTTCACCGACGACGACTTCTTCCCCGACCTCGGCAACCTCTTCCTCAACCACATGGGCGACAACCTCAACGCCAACGGTGCTGCTCCCGTTGCACCGTATGTGTTTCTGTCCTTCCTATTCGAAATCGTGGTAGAATTCATATTTCTACTCTGTATCCTACTACTATGCTAGTCCACATGATTAGTTTCATCTCTGTTATAGCCGTCATGATTTATTTTGTGCTTATTCGGATTAAATCTCGTAGTAACTTGCTCACATATTCAACTGGCGCAACGTCCCCTACAGCCACTCCCGTTTCATGGAAGGCCTGGTCGATGCCTCCAAGGAGCCCTTCGTCCACTGCTATGAGTGCCCGACGCCGTTTTATGGCTCGCCGGCGGACATGGTGCATCACCTCACGGATGCGTGCAGCGGTCACTGCTGGCCCTTGGAAGAGAACATCAAGTACGACACATGCTACCGGTTCACCATGCCGGAGTCGCTGGAGGATCACCGCCGCCTGCTAGTCTCGGAGGAGGACAGCAGCGTCTTCCTCTTGATCGTGGGCACCGGCGAGTCTCAAGGCAGCCACCGCCCGTCTTTGTAACGCGGCGGCGTGGGCGCTGCCACGACCGACAATCGACACGAGGCAGATGTACGGGTGCGTGGTCAATGTTACTACACCTCCGGGTCGCGTGGGCGGCGAAACTGGCCTCATCGGACAGACTTGGACTCTGAGGAGCTGGGACTATCCCGCCAATGTGGACATGGAAAACCCATGGCATCCATTCCATCCTTTACCCGCCGACTCGATGCACGGGGACTCCAAGGAGGTTCACCTGGACATACGCATTATCAAGTGCACTTAGAAAACATGTAGTGTGTGTGTGGGCGCTTATGGCCCGTGTCTTTGCCGCTTTTGATTCTGTAAGCTTGTCGTTAAACTTGAGTGGCTTTCGCCGCAGTCCTTCCTTTGAACTGCTCCTCTCAGTGAGCTGATGGAACCGGGAAGGAGCCTCCCTGTTCTTCTAAAAAAATTTATGCATTATCAAGTTAAATGTTGATCATTAGTCTTCGCTCAATGTAATCCGCTGTCTAAGCATGTGGAGACTTCCATGCAGGATCTTGCTCTATTGGAGTATCGCGAATGAATAAAAGTGTATCCGTTTATGGTTTAGTCTAGAATATTCCATGTATGAATTTTTACTATAGTACTGGTGAAAGACTTACGATGAACCATTTCTTACATCTCCTCTGCCCCCTTGCAAGTCATCCTGATTTAATCCCTCCATCTAGGTGTATAAGGGCATGGTTAATATTACTTAATAGTATAGCCAACTGTTGACTATAAGAAAGTGCCATGTCATCTGTAGCCAACATGTATAACAATCGATACTCAAAAACTAATTCTTAAAGATCATTTCTTGCAAAGCACAATAAGTGTTATTTCTTCACAAGTTTTGGATGCAGGTTGAACAGTTGAACACTTTTGTTTGCAAAAGATACCTTTTATCTATTTCACCCGGATGTTTGTGAGCTCTAGAGATGAGATAATATCCGAAGAAAGCTATCGATACCCGTTACACATGAGATGACCCCACATCCTTTGTCAAAATAAACAACTCCCGATCAATGCATTTCACTCTTGATGCAGCATGCGGGCACCTTACTACTATAGATTAGTACGACCAAAAATTGAACTAACAATATATATAGTATGATAAATACTGATGCATGTCACCTAAAATTATATCATTCAAAACTATGTTCAAATACGAATCCAACAATATAGCTTTTGTTGACATGCACTAACATTTTGTCAGTTAAATCTTCAGTCAAATTCAATGGGGCACTAATAAACCACGACCGATGTAGTACAAGTGTAGAGGGCGGCGCTGCACGAGAGTCTCACCTCTCACTCGTGGCGCGGCAGTAAAGCCATCATATCACAAAACCCAACCACTCCCAGTAATAAGTGGCCTGGTAAAATAAACGGACAAGCAACCATCACATCCCTCCGTCTTATTTGCATTTCATCTCTGTGCATTTACTTTCTCCGGTTCATCTCCCACACTCGATCCCTAGCTACTACTCCTAGGGCCAGTTCTTTTGGCGGCTTCCCCAGCTTTTCCCACAAGACTAGTCACAGTGGAGAGTAACAATAAGGCGCCTCACTCATTTATTTGGGCTTCTAAACTACTACTCCGTCCTCGTTTATTCCTCACCATTGTAATTTGTGCTAAATCTTGACAAAAGATTTAACTGATAAAATTTTACTCAAAACACTTAGGCGCGGTGCATCTAGGTGTGTAAGTCATCTTACGAAAACCAAATAATCCCAAAACACTTAGGCGCGGTGCATTAACTTCTACCTCGTCTCTTGTTTCTTGACATATCAACCAATAAGAGATAAAGAGTGTGCATGCTTTTAATGACTTGAGATATCAAACACGACATGCAGTGGTTAGTTCATTGCGTGCAATACTATTAATTAGCAAATAAACATTAACGTTTCTCGTTTTGTCCTCCTCCTTGGTCACGGTGCACAGCCTAAGATGACTTACTCACCTAGACAGATGGACTAGTGCATGTGACATGCACTAACATTTCATTAGTTAAATTTATGATCAAAATTTGACACAGATTACAATGGGGACCAATAAACCGTGACGGAGGTAGTAGTTATGGGATTACTAATCTAGAAGCCTAATAGAACTGGCCCCTGGTACTCATACTAGTAGTAGTACTCACGTTGGAATCATTTCACAAGCTTGACTAGTGCTGTTTTTCTACTTTTAGAAAACCGCATCGTAATGTTAAAATGTGCATTTGCACGTACATAAGTAATAGTAGTACTCCCTCCGTCTAGGTGTACAAATCTTCCCTCCTTCTTGGTCACCGTGCACAACCAAAGATGACTTATTGACCTGGACGGAGGGAGTAGAAAAGTCTGCAAGCATATATCGAGAGACGTGTAGTCCGATAGTATATAGTAAAGTTTGTGCTACATGCACACACTTGAAAAATGCGTAATAATACACAACGTTTCCAAACTTTCCCTTTTACATACTTAATTAAGGATGCTAAAAATTCCTGAACGTTCGGGATTTATCATTTGCGTCCCAAAACTAATGAGATCGCCTTACGAAACAAAAATTATACTCCTCCTAAAAGCCATGGCGCTTGCAGGAGCGCTTGCGGCGCGCCACGAGTGCCCTGGTTCACGGACGTTTCCCAGCGCACCGACACAACGCGTCTTCCTCAGCCTCGCAACTCGCGAGGTGCTGATTGGCGGCTTGCCGGCGGGCGAGCGCGATCTCACCGGTGTGGTGATCCGGTGCCAACAGATACTCCTCCTGGCTGGAAGCGTGCACCTGGTCCACGTACCGCCGAGCGTCGATGAGGCGCTTCGGCCCGACTGCACTCAGGGCGTCGGCACGGGCGTCCTCCGCCACTCACGGCCCTCGCACGAGCCTTCTGCCAAAGAATCAATTGGTTGACTCTCTCGGACGCGACATAGATCTCCCAGAAAGCTTGTTGCACGGTGCTCTTCTCTTCCTCGGCCTTCTTCTCCGCCTCTATTTTGGCGCGCTCTGCTGGAGGCAAAGCCTCCCACAAGGCGACATCCATTTCTTGGGAAAGCTCCTCAAGGCTGGGGGGCTCGGCGGGCGGCGCGGCGTTCTCCTCCGACGCGCGTGCTGGGGAGATTGGGAAAGCCGACGCGTCCACCTCAACACGTCGCGGCGAGGAGCGGAACACCGACACGTCCTCCTCGACTAGTGATGGCGAGGAACGGAACAGCGACGCGTCGCGTCGCGGCGAGGAGCAGAACACCGACGCGTCCTCCTCGACTAGTGACGGCGAGGAACGGAACATCGACGCGTCGCGTAGCAGCGAGGAGCGGAACGCCGACGCGTCCTCCTCGACTAGTGGCGGCGAGGAACGGAACGGAGACGCGTGCCGTCTGTGCGGTGTAGCGAGGGGCTCCTACGGCTTGGGAGGGGCGATGCCATGGTGGTCGACGTGAGAGGGAGGGGGAGGAGATAGCGATGAACGTGAACGTGAGGGGGAGGAGATAGCGATTTCGTGGGAGGCGCAGTATTTATAGGGAGCAATGGCACACCTACGTAAGATATGTGCTGAGCTGCACTGACTTAACTGCAGGTCCAGTTGCGTCACTGACATGTGGGCCAGTACACTGCTGGGCCCATATGTTAGTGACCCAATGCACCTGAAGTTAAGTAAAAGCTACGTGGGCATATTTGTTGGAGTAAATTATGGGGGAGCGAAGGGGTGGAAATATTGCTGGTCACAACGGATTGGACGAGCGTGGGGGAAGGAGGGTCATGCATGCAGATTTTTTCACACGGGGTGGAGTGGTGGGACCGCCAGAGGGAGAAGGAGAGCTTGGCAAGCATATTGTTTCCACACGTGGAGAGGAAAAGATTTGGAGACGAACGGGCTTCCTGCAGGTATGGGGAACGATGCATAATAACTCATCTTGCATGCCGGGCTAGGTATAGTCTCAAGTCATTAAAAACATACACGCCCCACACATGTTCATATTTCAAGGTGCTCTAAATTATTGCATGCGATGATTAAGGCTGGCCATAATGGTGGTATCTTAGCTGGTATCATGCTCACGGGAATAGCAAACATGCTGATGTGGCAAACAATTAAAGAAGAGAGGGGGATTAGAGTAACTAGTGTTCATGCATGCATTGGTAAACACATTTTTTGTGAAGAACGACAGCATTAGTTGAGTACTTTTGCAGACTTCAAAAACTATTCCACCGCCTCTACTATGTTGCTAAGAGTAGGTGAAATTTTTGAGTCGAGCCCTTTAAACTATAAGGGAGGTAGTGGTACTCTAATAGCTAGGTGTGTAAGTCATCTTACGAAAACCAAATAATCCCAAAACACGTAGGCGCGGTGCATGAACTTCTACCTCGTTTCTTGTTTCTTGACATATCAACCAATAAGAGATGATGGTGTGCATGCTTTTAATGACCTAAGACTATCAAACATGACATGCAGTGGTTAGTTCATTGCATGCAATACTATTTGATTAGAAAATCAACATTAATGTCTCTCGTTTTCCCCTCCACCTTGGTCACGGTGCACATCCTAAGATGACTTATTCACCTAGACGGAGGGAGTATCAACATTCACAATGTCAAATCAATATTTTTACACTCATTATAAAGCGTAGTTCTTATACTCATTATAATCGATATTGTAGATATTGATATTTTTAGTATAAATTTGGTCGTGGGATTTCATTGATGCTGTCACAAAGCGTGGAGGAGAGCGGAACTTAGGGCTTGCATTGCCGGTCTCTACATAGGTATTTCTCTTCATAATCCTGTAATTTTAGAGACTGATTGCGCTTTTGTGGTAGCGTCTCTTACATCGGGGGACTATGACAGGTCTGCTATGCGTGACCTGAAGATGAAAGCGTTGAGCATCTCGAAGTTGATCAACAATCTTCAATTTTCAAAGATTAGCCGTTCGGCCAATAAGGTGGCACACTTAATCTCTAAGTATAGCTTTGACAATAGATTAGATGGTATTCTTGTAAATAACGTACCGCCCTGTGTGGTGAATATTGTATCGAATGAGTGTACTGGTGTGGCAGGTTAATTAATATAAGGTGGTGTTCAAAAAAAAGTATATATTTGGTCAAACACTTTGCAAACAATTGACGGGAGTAAAAAGGACTAGAGGGAGTATCATGCATGCGGAGTAGGCAAAAAAATTGCTCATTTATAGCCGGTCGAAGTCTCAAAGGGCGCGACCGCGCGAGGGAGGCGAATGTCGTGGGAGGCGCGATGGTTGACGGAATTAAGTGAAGTTACATCCACGCGCTAGCATGGCGTGCAAACAGGCAGAAGCTATACCGTCAGGCCTACGATATGGGTCTAGTAGACATGACATCTAGTGGGTCCCGTATAGTTCTCGAGAACTCTTTGGGGGCTTGCAGCCGTTTATCCACCGGGCAAGAAAGCAACCCCATGCCGTTCGCACGCCCTACTCGTCCTCGTCTTCTACCTCACAACAGTTCGCTCCCAGTCGTCCTGTCCTTCCACATTAGTTCGCTCCCAGTTTTTGCGTGGTACAACAGTTCAACTTCTCCTAACCCTCCTCCAAAATCCATGGCCTCCCAAATCTCCATGGTCGCTGAGTACCGAGTTAGAGCCATCATCGGCGATCAGTTCATAAATCATCTACACACGTGGATCTGCTGACGGTGAAAGCATGGCTTGCTCGCTTCCTACGCATGTTCAAAAGTTCAACGGATGAGTGGGTCGCTGGGCTAGATGTTGAGTACACCACAGTCCTGGGACGAGAGAAGGATCTAAAGGACGAAGAGAGGAAGAAGCCCGTCGTGATCCAGGTTTGCGTACATAAAGATTGCTTGGTCTACCACATATGCCATGCCGACGTTGAGTGCCAGGATTTTAAGAACTTCCTCAAGGACAAAAGAGTGAATTCGTTACTGTAGGCTTTAAGAACGACGGAGATGTCCTGCGTCAGATAGGTCTCGTTGTAGGCCAGCCCTTTGATCTCCAGAAGGCAATCCTGGTGTCCTCCTCTCAACCTTCAATGCCAACCCTGGCAGCAACCATGATTGATCCTTCATACGCTAAACTGAAGAAACCTCATCACGAGTTTCATCATGCATGGGAGTCGAAGACATTAGATGAAGATAACATCCTGTACGCAGCAATGGATGCCTACCTTTGTTTAAATATCTACATGGGTTCGATGAAGAAGCAGAGCCCAGTGTCCTGTTCAAGCAAAGAAGCGTCGACGAAGAGGAAGAGGAAGAGGGACGAGGACGAAGTCGAGGACGTGGACTCGGACTCCGAGTAGGTGGCAGTGCCATCGCTCATGCTGGTTCTACTGCAGTGTCAAGCGGACTAGTTGCTTAGTTTATTTTCAAGGGTGTGTTGTCTTTGAGGCCCCAGCAGAACTATGTTTACGTTCTTTCTCGTTATTTGAACTCTTTAGTACGCATAAAGTAGTACTAGTACTATGTCTTACTACTGTTCTTCTTGAAGTTGGTACTATCGTCAGATCGTCGTGTTCCTACTGTACTTAATACGTTCGTACTAGTAGTATAATTTGGGTCGGTCGATTTGTGAAAGAATTTCGACGGAGCGAAGGAAGAAGACGGCGAGAAGAGGTGGAAGAAGCCCTTCTAGCCATCCATGTTGCATCAAACGGCTCACATGAGTCGACTGACCCAAATTGCTCCTTCAGATTGCAGGATCCACATGGCATTCAAGGTCTCGAAGGTAGATTCCGCGTCAGCACCCGGTTTGCTGGCTCGACATGCGCGCTACCGGCTTCCGCCGCGACAGCCACCATGCGCGCCTCCTCCGCGCGGGCGGAGACGTCAATGACACGCTAGTTCCTCCTCGCCGGCGTGCTGGAGCACGCGCTCGTCCTCCTCTTCGTATGCTGCGTGCATAGACGCGGCTCCACCAGCTGCTCGCGTGCTTGGCAGCACGGCGACATGGCGAGGAGGGACTGCAGACGACGTGAGAGGCGAGCCTTCGCTTCATGGCAAAGGGATGGCGGCGACACGGCTGTGATGGGCGAAATTGTTGGCGGAGCGGCGAGCGCCCGGCATCTTGCAACGGCGGTGGCGGCATATTGATGAGTGCACGTATGGGAGCTTACTTTAGTTTTATATAAGGTTGGTCAAACTTAAAAGAAAACCATACTAGTACACGTAACCATTAGACTTAGGCAGCGCTTTTTTTTGAAGTTAGTACCATAGCCACGATACGGAATCCTGTGCAAGCGCGTGAACCGCGGCCGCGCGGTCATCGTGTCGCGCTCGAAGGACATCCACCGAACCTTTTTGTGTGTGTGAAGACAATCCTCGAAAATTACTCAAGTTTTTTTCCTGGGAAAGTTCTTGACGCTGCAATATTTCCATATATTTGAATTTAGCTCCAGTTTGTGTTTATTTTGATTTGGACGTTTTAGGTGCGCCCTAGTTTTTTTAATACTTATTTTGTGTGTTTGACTGAGAGAGAACGTGTGTATGTGTCCATATGTGTGTTGTGGCGGAAGGGCAATGTGGAGACTGTGTGCGTGTGATACAGACATAGAGAGGTGTGAATGTGCAAATGATCATGCATGAGTGAGACATAGACAGATGCCGATACGTTGTGTATACATGAGAGAACAGTCTTCTAGTTTAATTGTGTGCGTGTGTGTGTGTGTGTGTGAGAGAGAGAGAGAGGACCATCCGTAACACAACAACCATCTCTCTCGATTCGTCCGTCCCTCGCACGATCGCATGCAACACATGCATCAACGCGCACATTTTGACACCCTCACTCGGCCCCTGCCCACCTCAAGGCCCGCACAATCTCTTCGTGAATACCCATTTTTCTCCTTAGGTTTGTTTTCTCTCAATATCTGACACACACACACGCGCGCGCGCACACACACACACACGTAACACAACACACACGCACACTCCCCCGGGCACACAATTCATCCCCATCCAAGGTTATACGGCGACCACTCTCACTTGTGCTTCTTTGCACCCCAACATGCACAACACCTCTATCTTCAAAGAGGTCATCGAGCAGATCGAAGACGGCGACCACACCGCGCTAGAGAATGCAGGGTTATTTGGAAGCAGGGTGATGTGACTGACGGTGACCGACTCCCCACCCTCTCTCTCTCTCTTGCACAAAATTACCAATCCCCTCTCCCCGCACAAAATTTTCAATCCCTCAACCCATGAGATCCTTCCCCTCTCGTCCATGTTTTTCCAGCTCTCTCATCAAACATGTTGTCTCTTCTCCTTCCACGTATCTGAGAATCCGGATGCACACGCATCTCACGTATATTACATGTCTCCATCTTTCTCACAGACCTAACTTCTTCCTCTCTCTTTCTCTCTCTCTCTCTCTCTCTCTCTCTCTCTCTCTGTCTCGTTAGGTTTGTCTCCTACTCTCTCGTCCCACAGGACATACAATCTTTCCCGCCCTATCTGCTCCATCTTCAAAAGCTCTCTACGCACGTTTCATTCACACAATGGGATATGTCAAAATGTTGCTTCTATAATGGCTGATGTAGAGTTTTGGTTGTTTTTGTTGCATCCTACGAAGTAATAACTATGAAATGCATTTAGATTCTCATTTTACTAGGATTATGTGAGTTTGAGCATGTTGTGAAGTACTATAGACCTTGTATACATCTTGGGATTCGACAATGATTGTAACTATTGAATTGTATAGACCATTACATTCGAAGTCAATAGCCTAATATATTTGTTTCACAATTTCAACAAATGATTAGTTCACTACAAACTAAGAAAACAAATGTGTACTCCCTCCGTTTTTATTTAAGTCCATGTATTAGCATTGGTCAAAGTCAAGTTTTGTAAACTCTCAGAAAACTTATAACAAAAAATATTAACATATACAATAACAAATAAAATACCATTAGATTCTTATTGAATGTACTTCCACATCATACATATTTGTTATGGTAATTTTTTATACTTTTATATAAACTTGGTCAAACTTTAGGAGGTTTGACTTCGCTCAAACCTAATATGCAGAGTTTACTACTACTACTCACTAGTTGCTTAGCCGAATCACTCAACACGCCACACGGGGAGTCCAGTGTCACAAAATTTTGAGGTCGACGGGAAAATCTCCCGCGGCCCTGATTCGAGCAGTGGGAAGTTACCATCATAGCCTTCGGAAAAGGCCTATGGACGACGCTTGGTAGGGGGCTGTTTTCGTAACTTCAGGTTCACCCTACCCAGCCAACCCCACCCCGACACCTAGAGTAGTACACCTGAATACTCCCCATTTTCTATCCCCACCGCAAAATAGACTTCTCCACGGCACCGCAGCCTTCGTGCTCCTCCCCTTTACATCGGCGCACTCGTCCACCGCAGTGCATCTGGCTCGTCGACGACCTCGTACGCCGCACTGGAGCCAGTCCACCGTTGTTGTCGTAGACGGAGCCTCTTCCCCAGCATCGTCTTCCACGGTCTCGGATCTGCTTCCCGGAAGCCGACGCCAAGCGCAGAAGTACCACCGTCATGGACAATGAACTAACTCCCGTTGCTGACCATGACTCACAGAGGCCGCCGCGACCATCGTTCTCCTCCTCGATTGGTAATGTGTGTATTGAATCACTTAGCAGTACATGTGCAGTTCCAATTTTGTTCATACCTACCCTTCAATTTTCCTGGGTGCTATTGTTCCCGTAAAAGTAATTGGTTATAGCCTCCATTGTCCAACAGAATATCAGCTGGTAATTGTGCGTCGCTCATGTATCGCGCTGTGCTTGGGTAGGTTTTTCATCTGCAACCTGTAGTGTGGCAAATGATGGAAAGGTTTTTAGAACTAGCAAGATGCCCATGCGTTGCACGCATCAAGATGCGTTTGTATGAGTAGTTTATCTTGTGGGAGAAAAGGATGAATGAGGGAAGGCCTTATTTGCCAATTAGGAGAGGGGTATGGGTATCTTTCTGCAAAATTCCCATTTGTTTCCTTCCTATCTGTCAGATATAAATCAGACGACCTATATTGCAAGAAAAAAAGTATAGAGAAAAAAGTAGACAGTAAAGGAAGTAGAGATAAATATTAATTATCAAATATTAAATCTAAAATAAATATAACCGTAGAGAAGAGAATAGAGATAGCAGAGACATCGGGAAAGGATCGCGCGTGTGCGGGAAAAAGCGGCCGGCCGTGCGCTTGTTTTGGCGCGCGGCGTCCGGCGCGCTTTATAAAATCCAACACCGTCCCACCGCTCTGTGCCTTGCCACAACTTTGTGCCTCACCACCGCTCTCTCCCCGCTCTTTTTCACCTCGCTGCCGCCGCGCCACCATGCCGCCGTGTCGCCAGGAAACTTGGGGATATCGCGGCGTCCGCGCGCGCCCCTCCGGCAGCTTCTCCCCCGAGATCCGGTTCCGCGGGATGCGCCTCGGCCTCGGCAATTTCGACACCGCCAACGAGGCCGCCCGCGCATATGACGCGGCGGCGTGGCGCCTCCGATGGCCTCATAGAACATTGAACTTCCCCAACGTGCCGACGCGGGAGCGGGCGCAGGAGCTCGCGCCTCTGCCTCGACTTAGCACCGACGAGGATTGTCGCGACAACCGGAGGCGGGAGCACCATCTCGGCATCGCCGAGATGGACGAGGAAGACATGGCACTGTGGCGCCAACACTTCCCGTAGGACATCATCAACGAGCGCGAGTTCTACGCGCAAAGGAGGGCAGAGAGGGATAAGAGGAGGGCGGAGCGAGCCGCCTATCGCGAGGACAAGCGTAGGCGAAAAGCGAACGCTCAATTCAACATGAGGCTAGGAGCAACGTTGCCCTGGGAATACGACGATGATCTGTATCTTCACGCCTACAGTCAGACGTCGGAGGAGGACATCACCGAGGAGTTGTCGGACGACGAGGAGTAGTTGAATTATCTTTTTTATGTATCTATGCTGAGAACTATCCTCTACTCTCTAGTATCTACTTCTCGATCTCAGCACTGTAAATGCTTTTTTAAAGCGCCAAGGCCATGATTCTGTTGGAGATGCTCTAACATGGCAGACGAGTGCTTTAATGTTGCCCACAAGAGGCGCGAGTATTACTAGTAGTATTTTTCTTGCCATGTTGAGATTTTAAAACCACGAGTGTGAACATGCAGAGGAGCAATGAAGACCAAACACGGGATATTCGGGACATCTTCAAGGAGCATGGCAAGTTAAAGAGGAGCTGCATCGAACACAGAAACGAGCTTTGGTAAGTAACACCCTTTCAATTACTTTCGTTTAGCCTCGTGTTCTTGATGTGTATATGTTGTAGTTTCTGTTTCTCTTAAGCGTGGTGTTCTTTGATGTGTAATAAGAAGAGTCTTAATCGTCCTAATGCTTTCGTTTTTAACTTGATGTAGGAAGTGGGTGTTCTCACCTTGTAGTCTGTTTTTATATTTATTTTCCTTTTGAATTCACTTCTCCGAGTTCTGTTTATCTGGCTTCTACTAAATGGATCTAGGTTTCTCTGAGTATTGATCTAAAAAAGATGCAACTTCATGTCAGGATGCAGTTCCTGCGAGGAGGGAAGTATGGTCAACCTTGAGATCATGTTTCCAAAATAAGGCTGGATTACACACAAGGTGCCAGTTCCCTAATGATCTGGATTAGACACAAGGTGCAAATTCGAGATGATGCTTTGGATTACACACAAGCCGTGTGGAGTCGGTTGTTCGTGTCCTCGTGGCATTAGTAAAGGTTGAAAGAAAGCGTGCAGCAGCCCTTGAGAATGTAGCTGAGTTCCTGAAGAAGCGAAAAGAGCAATCAGATGCTCTCTTCACCCAAGCCAAAGAAGAGATGGAAGAAGCCAAAAATAAGCTAGCAGAGGCAGAGCAGGCTAGGCGTCTCCTGCTATCTAAAATTGTTGTCAATACAAAATTTCCTTCATAATAGCTAGGTTCAAATGTTTATCCAGTCAGCATGCCTGTTGTGATGTCTGTGCATCTACTGATGTGGCACAAAATGTTTTTTTCGGGTCATGTAATAACAACAATTACTTTCCAAACAATAATAGATGAAGCATTGGACATGGTATAGTTCACGCGCAATCCCGACATTCCAAGTTTAACTTCCCCATCAAACTCATGTTCACAGATATCTGCACATTCATACATAATGTCCACAACCATGATTCACTTCAAAGCCAAAAAAATGTGAGGAGAGTTATAAATAAAGAAAAACCACTACTAGTTCCTGCTACCAGTGCGAGCACAACAAGTCAAGACAATGCGTAAATTAATTACTATTTTAGTCATGTTTTCTATTCTAAAATGCCTGCCGGCTCGCGGAAGGACGTGTTGCTGGCACACGCGCGGATTCAATGAAGGCAGGCGGGGCAGTCTTAAGCTGGTTGCACGTGGCGAGGAGGCGTGCTCAGCCTGGCCTGCAGCGAGGGCGGCCCTCTTGGCCGGCGCGCCAGTTCAATGCCTGCGCTATGAGAGGTCGCGTCCGTGTCAGAGGAATCACTCCCTCCAGTCCTTTTTTGTTTGGGTATAACAAAATCTCGTTTTCCATTCACATTTTACAAGTAAAATTCATGGACAAACTTTGACCCAAAGTACGATGGGGACTAGTAAACCAGAATGGAGGTAGTAGTTTTTTTTAATCAAAGAAGGGTTTCCCCTTCCGATTACTGAAAACCAGCATCTAGATATAAACCATAGTATTTTACCTAGAACTACCAGGTTCAACATCTCGCAACATAAACCCATACGACCATACGCCAAGGAGGTACGTAGTACTATGAATTCCATTTTTGCTCCATACCTATCGCTCTAAAAACTACTTACTACTTATAACGTGCCATTGAAAATCGGAACTCTTAACCCCGCTAAAAAAACGATATTTTAAACGTGGCTACTCGATCTGTGGCATCTGGCGAGCCACCGTGCTCCAAGTCATTCACCTGTGGTCCCAACCATCAACTCCTACAAAGGTACTCCACCACGTACCCTGTCGTGGTTTTGTCACGGCAGATGTCCTCATGAAAGGACTTAGTCATGGAGCCATTGCTACGAGTTAGCTTAAAGGGATTAAACCGGACAACGGACATGGGAGTTTATACTAGTTCGGCCCCTTCGATGAAGGTAAAAGCCTACGTCTAGTTTGTGATGGGATTATTGGGGTTTCGATGACCAGGGAGCGAATACGCTTGCCTGAATCTCGAGTTGTTGTTGTCTGTCCCTGAACCGCTGCCGGGGCATCCCTTTATATACACAGGGTGACGCCCACCCGGTCTACAGAATCTCGAGCCAGCTCATACAAGTGTCCAGCTCGGTCTCTTCCTTCCCTAACTTACATTACAAGATACATAACCATGGCGGTTTACCACTATGGGCCCTAATCTGCCTTTGTGCTCCGGGCCTCTAAGCTTCAGTAATAAAACGCTATCTATTGAGTCTTCATGGGCTTCAACATAGTTGAGGGTGAACTGGGCCCTCCTGGCCGGTTTACACTCAGTGGTTATATCCCCAACATTAGGCCCCAGATTGATTTGAATATGTTCATGTCAATCTTCAATACTTTAAAGAAATCTTGTGAACATCTCCGTATATTCTCGTAAACCGCCATGTTGTCTTCTCCTCAGAACTTTGTTAAACCGCCATGACGTCATCTTCTGGTCACAGCAACGGACCATCATGACATCATCTCTGTATTAAAAAGATTCCCTTCATTAATGGTATCCCGAAAATCGAGGCGACGGGCGCGCCCTCTTTGCCGCTTCAGGCTCCTTAATTCTTGCGCCTGCTACTTATCCCTTTCTCCTTATAAATAAAGCTGACGGGTCTGTCCATTCTTTCCCCTTGCCTCTTCTTCTTCCTCTCGCGAACCCCACTGCTTGAGCTTCGCCGACACGTAACGCACCATCGTCTTCGTCTCTGGCCACTGCATCACCCTGAATCGAACCAGAGTTTCGCGGTATCCCTCTGCAGTAGATCTGTACTGGTAAGTTTTCCCTTTTCCACATCTTTAGATCTGTGCTAGGGTTCATGAGTTCATCTGTATAGTTCCTCGTTCATCTCAGTTCTTTGTTTTTCCTCCTGCCGTGGTTGCTTTGATCCAGCAGTAGCGTAGACCTCGTGCGGTAGTTACTCCGGATCCATTTTCAGTACTAGTAGATCTGCCTTTTTTGTAAAGAACCCTTAGTAGAGCGCACGACCTTCTCTGTTCTGCTTAACGCCATTATAGCTCGCAGAAATATTTCTTTATTATAGCATGGTAGATCCAAATAAATTTCATCATTGTGTGAAACCTGTTTCTGTCAATACTTGGCAGATTTTCATCTCTGGCTCCTCCACCTAAGGGCGGTTTAAATCTTAGTAGTGGTAATCCGCCACATGTCATTAGCCCTCACTTAAACCGACATGTCGTGGATTGCAATGTCCGGTTCACCTCATATGTACTCTTTGATTAAATTTCCGGTTTAACACTTGAACCGCCGATCGTAAACCGGCCTTTATCTTTTCATTACAGCTCTGGTCTTCAAGATGACCAAGCAATTTGCTGCCTGCAACTGGGTTCCATCCAGGATTAAGGAAACACAAATCAACGGATTTGTTTTAACGGGCGCTTTAGCTCCAAAAAGTGTCCTTCATTCGCGAGTTCCTGGCCCTGAGTGCCCTCCTGAGCCTCAAGATGGAGAAGTGATTGTATTTATGCAACATTTATCTCGGGGTTTCGGTCCTCCCGGATCAAGATTTTTCCGGGATGTACTTGCCAGCTTCCAACTCCATCCTTAGGATATTGGACCAAATTATGTGTCCAACATCTGCAACTTTCAAGTGTTCTGTGAGGTTTATCTGCAAGAAGAAGAACCTGACGTATTAAAGGGGTTGTCAATCCCTTTCGGGTAACGGCGCCAGAAATTGGCAAAACGTACATGAATAAATTGTAGTAGATTGATAGATCGAACGCCAAATAAAATAAATAAGAATAAATTGCAGCAAGGTATTTTTGTATTTTTGGTTTATTAGATCTGAAAATAAAAGGCAAATAAAATATATTGCAAAGGCAAATAATATGAGAAAGAGACCCGGGGCCCATAGGTTTCATTAGTGGCTTTCTGTGCATCAGTGTCATCCCTAGATCGGTAATGCTGACACGCACAGTACTTGAGGATTTATAAAAGAGTAGCAATCACACACTTATTACATTGAATGTCTCAAAAGATAACTTATTACAATAAATATGGCTTAAGGCCATCTAAAACAATAACAGCGGAAGGCTTGGAAGATAAAGTGAGTCCATCAGCTCCAACGGCATAACTGAGTGAAAGACAACAACCTATGGCTCCTTACTCGTCGTCTGAAAAGTCTGCAACATGATACGTTGCAGCCCGAAACGGGTCAGCACATGGAATATCCTGGCAATGTAACACAAAAGTGTAATGAACAGAATAATTGCTATCACTACATGCACATATGGCTGGTGGAGGCTGTATGATTAATATGTTTTGCGAAAAGCCAATTTTTCCCTACAACAAAGGAATAAATTTTATTTAACTATCATGGTAGTTGTTAAACACTGAGAAGGTTCCTCCAACTTTAATCCCAATTAAGCATCATCATTAAACCCAATCAAATTATATTAAGAGTGATGAGATCCACATGAAAATCCAAGATCTAGATACTCAAAATGTCCATAATCGGGCACACGGCTAACCATGATTAGTTTGTACACTCTGCAGAGGTTTGCGCACTTTCCCCACAAGACTCGAATACAGCCATGGTCGGAGATTCGAGACACAGTCTTTCTAAAGCATTAACTCTCTACTCTAGATAGACAGTACCACCTACAGCCCACTACATCTGCTAGTCTACCTCTTCGAGACCTTCATGCAACTTACTCAACTATGCCAGAGCCCATAATGGCTTGTGGCTAGACACGGAAGTTTCTAGCATGAATAATCTTATGATCCCTTTGAGCCTGGGTGGTGGGTCATAGGATGATCACACAGGTCCTCCAGGATATCCTAGGACAACACTGGATTCTCCAGGTGCCCACAAGCAATCCACCCAGATGTGTATTTAAGTAGCCACCTTAAGTTGAACCATTAATTAACAACCTCACATCCTCATGAATACACTCAAACCCAAACCACGTCTACGAGCATAGCATAGCAATATAAGCAACGTAGAAGTAACTCCCATAGGTTTGATAACAAACAGGTGAATAGGTACTACCTCATCTACTTCCCAAAACCCACAATTTAATCAGATCCTAACCATGCAATTGTTTGAGGATTGATCTAATGCAATAAAACTGGGTAGTAAACAGGTATGATCAAAGTGTTACTTGCCTTGCTGATGATCCGCGAAACCTACAGACTCGTAGTAGCACGCTTCGCACTCCGGGTACTCTATCACAAACAAACAAGCATAAAATAAGAACACCACTAGAAACACGGGTAAAACTTCAAATAAGAGATGTAACCAGAAAGTTCAACTTAAGAACACCGGTTTGCAAAAAGAATCAAATCAAACGAAGCAACAGAACTCAAACTGCGAAAGAAACAAGATCCATTTACTAATCCGGACTAAAGTCAAATTTTACAGTAGCAAAATCTTGTTCAAGTTGGTTCAACAGAAAGAGGGTTTCGAGACAAAGATCTAGGCGCTTGAATCGCCTGATTCCGATAAGCAATGAAAAGATAAACTAAAACGAAAATCGAATCGTAAATCATGATCGAAAATAATCGCAAAAATCCAAGAAAAAGTAAATCGATTTAATAGACTAACGAACGAACGTTCCTTGTCTGTGGTTAACGAGTGGAAACCGTTCGTTAAAACGGACTTACGAACGGGCGTTTTCTAAATAACTAAACTGAAAAAAACCGATCTAAAATAAAAAACGGAATCTAGGGTTTCGAAAAAAAAAACAGATCGGTTTTCTCGTGAAAACTGACAGCGATGGCGACTACCTCCAGCGATCGGTGGGACGGCAGCGTCGGCGAGCGGCTCTGGCGGCGGGGTCAGGCGGTGGTGGTGAGGCGACGACGGCGCGCGGTTCCAGCGGCGGCGGTGGGTTTCGGGCGGCGCTAGGGTTTTCGGGCGGGGTGGCACTGGCTCGGGCCTCCGCGGCTTTAAAGGGCCGGCCGGGCTAGTGTCCAGGTCGGACACGGCCTGGTTAGGTCGGTTCGTTTTTTTAATAATTCCACTCAGAAAAACAAATAAAAGAAATACTAAACAGACTCCAAAAATCTTGAAATAAAATTATCCCATCCTCTAAAAATCTACGGACAAGGTGAACATTTATTTGGGCCTCTAATGCAATTTTGAAAAACACATATTTTTCCTAATTCAAATAAAATAGCGATAAAAACTCCGAATAAAATCTTATTTGATTTTAATATGAAATCTCCAATATTTCTTTATTTTCGGGAAGTCATTTTATCCCCTCTCTTTTATTTTCATAAAAATAAATATTCGAAGAGAAAATAATGAAAATCAAATGATCCTCTTTTCAAAATTTGAGGAAACTCAAATATGAAAATAACAAAATTCCCAACTCTCTCCGTGGGTCCTTGAGTTGCGTAGAATTTCTAGGATCAAGCCAAATGCAATAAAAATATGATATGCAATGATGATCTAATGCATAACATTCCAAATTGAAAATTTGGGATGTTACAACTTCTCTCAAGAAAGATAGCAAACGGTGGGTGAAAAAATTACTGTTGGGAAATTGATAGAACTTCAAATACTCATGATGATATACCGGCAATAATCATTACATAAGCATCACGTCCAATATTAGTAGACCGACTCCTGCCTGCATCTACTACTATTACTCCACACATCGACCACTATCCAGCATGCATCTAGTGTATTAAGTTCACGGGGAAATGGAGTAATGCAATAAGAATGATGACATGATGTAGACAAGATCTATTTGTGTAGAAATAGACGCCATCATTTTATCCTTAGTAGCAACAAGACATACCTTTCAGTTCCCCTTCTGTCACCGGGATCAAGCACCACAAGATCGAACCCACTACAAAGCACCTCTTCCCATTGCAAGATAAATAGATCAAGTTGGCCAAACAAAACCCAAATATTGGAGAAGAAATACGAGGCTATAAGCAATCATGCACATAAGAGATCAAAAAACTCAAATAACTTTCATGGATATAAAAAGATAGATCTGATCATAAACTCAAAGTCCATCCGATCCCAACAAACACACTTCAAAAAAGAGTTACATCATATGGATCTCTGAGGGAGTACTGGATTAGGGGGTCCTCGGGTGTCCGGGCTGTGTGATATGGGCCGGACTGACCAGCCATGAAGATACAAGGTAGAAGACCTTCCCTTGTGTCCGGATAGGACTCTCCTAACCGTGGATGGCAAGATTGGCGTCCGGATATGTAATTTCCTTCTTCTGCAAGCCGACTCTGTACAACCTTAGGCCCCTCAGGTGTGTATATAAACCGGAGGGTTTAGTCCGTAGAGGCTATCAGAATTGAGATAGGCTAGAAATCTAGGGTTTAGTCATTACTATCTCGAGGTAGATCGACTCTTGTAACCCCTATACTCATCAAATACAATCAAGCAGGACATAGGGTTTTACCTCCATTAAGAGGGTCCGAACCTGGCTAAACTTCATGTTCCCTGTCCTTTGTTACCTTCGATCCTCGGAGGCACAGTTCGGGACCCCCTAACTGAGATCAGCCGGTGTTGACACCAATATTGGTGCTTTCATTGAGAGTTCCACTGTGTCATCGGCAGAAGGTTCGACGGCTCGTTCGATCACCAACAAACGATGCTGTTTCTGGGGAAACTTTTCTCCCTGGTCAACTTTTTGTGTTTGGCGGCTTCGCTCTGCGGGCTAATTCAATTGGCCACCTTGAACAGATCGATAGTTACGCCCCTGGTCATCAGATCAGGTTCGTAAATCTGAATTACATTGCTGATGTTTGAGGAGACTTGATCTTCGAAGGGATCTCAGCCCCGACCGCTCCTCACCCCGAAGAAGGAGACCTATCGGATCCACCATCTGGCTCTGTTCAAGAGTCAAGAGTCATCCCTGCCATAGCCTTAGATCCAGAACAAACCACCTCATCCAAAGAAGGGAGTTTGAGACCCACCGGACTCTCTCCTACTGTGGAGCTCTCTGGCGGAGACCCAGAGGCGACTATATTTTCGGCAAGCCCGGAATCAAACAGAACTCTCCCTATCATCAGGGAGCCGAACTCACCTCTGGACGCCAACTCCAAACTCTCGAGGTCTGCGTCCAGTGAGCACAGCCAGGTGGCTTTTACCATACCCAGCTCCGCAGGTCCTCGGTTCCCCGTCCAGCCTTAGCTCCTAAATGAGGCCCTGGACTTAATGCGATCTCTCGCCATTACAGAGGTATCACCTCCGAATTACGCCCAGCCTGGAATAGGGGCTGAGAGAGGGGAATTTCGCGTCCCAACCACCACCCACTTAATAGCCACTATCGAAGATTTAACTGGCATGCTAGATTATGCCTCTGAAGACATCGACGATATGGACGACGATGCCGGAGACAAACCAGGCCAAAACCCGCCATTATCAGGCGCTGGACGGCCACCTCCACATACAATGTGTATATGGTAGATACACCTAAAAAGGACGACGACGGCAGGCACGACCCGATTGAGGACAAGCTTGTCGAGGTACCATCAAAAGTCGACGTCAGCGGCGCCGCTCAAAATCGCGTCGCGAAAAGGAAAGCAATACCGGCACTGGAGACAACAACACTCCGGATGATGTCGAAGATCCCGAAGACCCCACCGAGCCTGCGTCCGAGCAGGATGAATAGGAGGAGGTACACATTAACCCCGACGAGCCTGTCGGGAATGAGGACTCGGAGGATAGCAAATATCTAGCGGTCTCCGAAGAGGATGTTAGCCTCGGCAACGAAGACTTCATCATGCTAGAGGAACCCCTCGAACAAGAGCGCTTCAAGCAACAACTAATCGCCACTGTGAGCATCCTAAAAAAGAAACAGAAACAGCTTCAAGCCGAACAAGATACGATCAACGATAGATGGACACAGGTCCTAGCCGCCGAGGAGTATGGCCTCGAGCGCCCAACAAAGAGTTATCCAAAGCGTCGGCTACTGCCACAGTTTGACGATGAGGCCCTTGAGCCAATACCGTCAAGATATAATCACGCTGATGAACCAGACCGACCACCACGTGGACGAGACAAAGCGGCCGCTTATGCCGAACACCAGCCCGCGCCACCTCGCCGTCGAGGCAAAGAGGTAGCGGATCCGGGCTACACCTACGACTTACACCAGGACCTGGACAATAGAGCCGGTCAGGCTAGGTCAATCTATGGATCAAGGGGGCATGCCCAATGTGAGATGATGGCCATCAAGCTTGGCGCGATAAACATAACCACACCCAGGCTAAAAACCGAACACGGATGTCATCCGAAATCCGTCGTGACGTTGCCCGATACAGAGGCACCGCACACCCCTTATGCTTTACCGATGAGGTAATGCAGCACCAGTTTCCAGAAGGGTTTAAACCCTTAAACATTGAAGCATACGATGGAACAACAGATCCCATGGTATGGATTCAAGATTTTCTTCTCCATATTCACATGGCTCGCGGTGACGATCTCCACGCCATTAAATACCTCCCCCTAAAGCTAAAGGGACCAGCATGACACTGGCTAAATAGCCTCCCAGAGAACTCTATTTGCAGTTGGGAAGATTTGGAGGTTGCATTTCAAGAAAACTTCCAAGGTACTTATGTCCGGCCACCAGACGCCAATGACCTTAGTCACATAGTCCAGCAACCCAAAGAGTCAGCCCGCAAACTCTGGACTCGGTTCTTAATTAAAAAGAACCAAATCCTCGAATGTCCAGACGCTGAAGCCCTAGCGGCCTTTAAACATAGCGTCCGCGACGAATGGCTTGCCCGACACCTCGGCCAAGAAAAACCGAAGTCTATGGCAGCTCTTACCAAACTCATGACCCGCTTCTGTGTTGGAGAAGACAGCTGGTTAGCTCGTAGAAGCAACAGTACCAGCGACCAAAGCACCTCCGAAGCCAGGGACGACAACGACGTAGCAAGCACAAGCGTCGGAACAACAATGAAGAAACTAAATATACAACGCTCAACACCGGATTCAGCGGCTCTAAACCCCGCTAGCGGAGGAAGCCATTCAAAGGAAACAGGGACAACCCATCCAATTTTGACAAAATACTTGACCGGCCTTGCCAGATTCATGGTACCCCCGACAAGCCTGCAAATCATTCCAACAGAAACTGTTGGGTCTTCAAACAGGCCGGTAAGCTAAATACTGAACATAAGGGGAAAGGGCCGCCAAGCAAGGATGATGATGAGCCCCGCCCACTGAACACAGGGGGGTAGAAGAAATTTCCACCTATGGTAAAAACAGTGAATAGGATATACGTCACTCATATCCCCCAGAGGGAGCGCAAGCGCGCATTAAGGGAAGTCTACACCGTAGAGCCGGTCGCCCCAAAATTCAACCCTGTTGGTCAGCTTGTTCGATCATCTTTGATTGCAGGGGCCACCTGACCAGTATCCGTCATGGAAGTTCGGCAGCCTTGGTCCTCGATCCAATCATCGATTGATTCCATCTCACTCGAGTCTTTATGAATGGCGGCAGCAGTCTTAACTTGATTTATAAAGGCACTGTTCGTAAAATGGGTATTGACCCTTCAACAATCAAACCTAGTAACACCACCTTTAAAGGAGTGATACCCGGCGTAGAGGCCCGCTGCACGAGTTTATTAACATAGGCATTAGTCTTCGGTTCACCGGATAACTTCCGAAGCGCAGACTTGATCTTCGACATTGTCCCCTTTCGCAGTGGTTATCACGCACAGCTCGGACGAACTACCTTTGCCCTCTTCAATGCAGTCCCGCACTATGCTTACTTAAAGCTCAAGATGCCTCGACCATGTGGCATTATCACAGTGAATGGAAACATGGAGCGCTCCACCCCGTACTGAGGAGCATAACACGGCCCTTGCGGCTGAGGTGCGATGCGACCTCATCAAATCGAATACTTCATCGGCCATGAAGCCCCCTAATACTATTAAACGAGTCCAGCCTACCCTGCAGAACGACAGCTCGGTGAATCCAGAGCTGGACTAGCAGTTCTCCTCTCAAAGGATCTTGCACCAGGGCGGCAGCGGCACAGACGTGCGGTAGGGTGTCAAGGGGATCTTCAAGAATACCTTTTTTCTTTTTAGGCCCTCTATACAGCTTCTCCTTGTTTACAAATTCTTGGCATGTAAAATAGCCTTGATGTTTGGGCATTATCTGTAATAACACGTTTCGACGTATCAAACAGGTTACAATGGAAACAATTTTTTGGCTGCCAACCCCTGTTCGGTGTTGGTTTATTTCATAAGCTGTATTTCCTCTTCGCTTCAGATTGCCATATGTATGTTGGTACGGCTTAAATGCCGGGGGCTCTATTCGGCCACGTATATTTTTAGAAGTCCGAACACTTCTAGAGTATGCTCGTCCCGAATATTGCATTATATGCATCAACTCCGAATCATGTCTTTGGTCAATAGTTAGGTTGCCCAGCTCCTGTGATTACCACCTTACGTTCCCCTCGTTCGGCTAGGGTAGTAAAGGGAGAACTACTGCGATTGTGTTTCTGGTTCCTCTGGTCAAACACCTTAGTAGAGAAAGCCGAAAACTGACTATCATGATATGGCGAGAGCAGGTCAGTGATTCGGCGACTTGCAACAAATCTTTCTCGATTTACTCTGTATTACACGAAGGACTGGTCTTCGCTCAGTGATGCGTCTAAGACATCCCAGTTTGGATGGCTGCATACGCACCAGGGGCTAATACTTCGTCCCACCGTCAAAATCCTATGGCTAAGTGGAAGTAGTAAAGCCGCATAGTTTGATTGCTTAGTTTGTTGCGCAGACACCTCCTTCACGGACCAAGATGTTGGGTCAAGTATGGTTGCACGCTCTACCAAACACCCCTGTAGCATCTATGTGGGGGCTGAAGCCGACAATTGGCAAACTTTCAGAATTTACACGACCGCACAGGAGGAAAATAATTTCAGATAACGGCATAAATATATTACAGGCCTTGGTCCATGAAAAAAAGTCTGGATAACCCTGATACATTCACTCGAACATAACATCCTTTGGGCATTGTCCCTCTACTATTCAGGCACCTGCTAGGACATCTTCAAAGTACCGCTCCGGCTTGCGGTGGTCCTTGCCTTCGGGCGGGCCTTCGGTCGCCACCACGGTGGCCTTCATCTTCGCCCAATGCATATTGACACGGAAAAAGGCCATCCGCGCACCCTCTATGCATGTCAAGCACTTTACAGCTTCAACTCGAGGCAGCGCATCGACGAGTCGCCTCACCAAGCTGAAGTAGCTGCTCAGAATGGGTCCGGACGGCCATAGCCGGACTATGACATCCCTCATGGTCAAACCGGACATCCTATGCAACTCCGCCAGTTGCTTCATCTGGTTGTTCAACAGCACCGGGTGCTCCGGTGCCAGGAACTGTGACCAGGACAGCTTCTCTGTCGAGCTCCCATCCTATGCTTGGAAGAACTGTGCGGCGTAGGCGGCACTCCTCGGAAGATCCGCAGAGGTGTCTGGAGAACCCCACAGTTGAGTGAGCAAGGCATATCTCTGACCCCCAAATATACTCTGCAAGAGAAAGGGATTACCAGCCGCTATCTGTTCGGCCTGCCGGATCTCCTCCCGAGCACTCCGGAACTCGGTCTGCGCCTTTTTGGCCTCTTGGAGGGCCTTGGCGAGATCGGCCGCTTGGGCCATACTCTTCTCCTCCAAGGTCTCACACTTGCCGATGGCTTCCTTCAGCTCTTGCTCCACCTCGGCACCCTCTCCTCGTGCTGGCGGAGGGCGGCCTCTTCGGACTTTAGTTCCGCAGCCGCTTTATCAGCAGCTGCTTTATTTTCCCTCGCCTCCTTCTTGGCCTATGCAAGGGCGCTCTTATGGGTTATGACCTCGGCCGCGCTACCTGCACTCATAAACACAATAGTACATGAGTTACACTCTGAGTTCGCTTATCACCTAAGATATACAATCAAACTCTTTTAAAGTACACGCATACCTTGCGCCTCATCTAACCGCTTGTTAATGCGGTCGATCTCATCATCAGCCAGCTTCAGTTTCTGACTGAGTTTGGAAACCTCAGCGGCCTGGGCCTGTTATACAATAGAAAAGTACGACACCTCTTTCGAATACTACCTGATCCTCTGTTCAGCTTTTTTCAAAACCGAACACATTCTTAGGGGCTACTATCTATATACAGGTATATTTCCTTCATATGAAAAGCGTCTAAGAGTATTACGTCGCATACCTCAGAGCCTGTTAGCAGGCTGGTGAAGGCTTCGTCCAGCCCGCTCTTGGCAGACTGAACTTTCTCAACCACCACACCCATCAGGGTGCGGTGCTCCTCCATGATGGAAGCATGTCGTAGTGCCTCCACCAGAGCGTTCGGCGCCTCCGAATTAGCGGAGGTCGCCGTCGGAGTCGACGCTCCCCCCTCCTTAAAAGGGGGTTGCTTACTCGATTCCGGAGCCATATGGGTCTCTGAAATAATGTTTGGCTGGGGGGCGGACTTGTCAGGGCCCCCGCCGTCGGTCTCCATGGGGGTTGCACCCCCATGTTCTCGTTAGCCGAGGCATCACCCTCAGGTGCCGTCTTAACAGCCTCACTCACACCTCCGTGGCCTAGAGAGGCCCTTCAGGACAACACCTTGGTGTCATCCATGATGGGTGGCGGAGAGGCTCGAGGAGGCATCTCGCTCTCTGCTATCTCTTGTGCCAGAGAACTCCCATCAGATAGCGATGGGTTGGGGAGGTCGCGAGCAGGGCTGAAATACACACAACATAATATGTTATATTAAAACATAAAGGACCAAATATTGGTAATGTATCCTTTGATACGTACGATGCGGCCAGGGGCTTCGCCCTGGGAAGCCTCTCGGGGATGGGTTCGACATCTGAATCCAAACCATCTGAGAGGGTCATCTCCCCCTCTTGGACGCCCCCTCCTTTGGGTATATGGAGGCTGCCCTTTTCTTTTTTGCTCCCCTTGAGAGGGGAGTATCTTTCCGCCTCCTCCTCCTCTTCGTCTTCATCTCCCTCGTGGGAGAAGTGTGTGTTTGGCGTCCCCTCCGGCAAGCTGCTAGGCTTCCTTGTGTCTTACAGGGGAATCAAAGCCAACCCAGAGAAGGTCAAGGCCATTGAAGACATGAGCCCACCGCAAACCCTCAAGGAGATGCAGAAGCTTGCTGGTCGGGTGACCGCGTTGGGGCGCTTCATTTCCAAGCTGGGAGAGCGTGCCCTACCCTTCTTCAAGCTGATGAAGAAGAAGGTTCCCTTCGAGTGGAGCCCGTAGGCCAACTGAGCATTTCAATACCTCAAGAGATACCTGACCAGCCCTCCAGTAATGCAGGCTGAAAGGGATTGAGAAGAGGTGTTTAGAGGGGGGTGATTAGACACTAAGAACCAAAAGCTGCAGTTTTTAACTTCTTTAAGTTCAAGTGGAGTTTAGGCACAAGTTTAACAATCTCAATACGTAACAAACAAGCATGCAACGAGTATATGAGCAGCGGAAAGTAAAGCATGCAACTTGCAAGAATGTAAAGGGAAGGGTTTGGAGGATTCAAACGCAATTTGGAGACACGGTGATTTTTGAGCCATGGTTCCGATAGGTGGTGCTATCGTACATCCATGTTGATAGAGACTTCAACCCACGAAGGGTAACGGTTGCGCGAGTCCACGGAGGGCTCCACCCACGAAGGGTCCACAAAGAAGCAACCTTGTCTATCCCATCATGGCCATCGCCCACGAAGGACTTGCCTCACTAGCGGTAGATCTTCACGAAGTAGGCGATCTCCTTGCCCTTACAAACTCCTTGGTTCAACTCCACAATCTTGTTGGAGGCTCCCAAGTGACACCTAGCCAATCTAGGAGACACCACTCTCACTACAAAAAAAAAGACACATCCGTGACATTTTGGGCCGAACGATTTTTTTTCTGTCATAAATATGACACTTCTATGACGATAATTGTGACAAAACCCGGTATCATCATAGATGTGGTGGGCTCCTACTTCTACGACAAAAATCATGATGAAAATGGGCTTTTGGTCCTGGGCGGGCTGGAGATGCAGCTGCTTGACATTCTTTGGGCCGTCCTTGACGGAAAAAACATGGGTAAAAGCGAGGGGGAGTAAAATTTGGGGTAGTTGCCGGTTACGGTGGGAGGTCGGGGCCAAGCGATGCGCTGCTTTCTCTCAGACGACGCTGGCGTGTGGGCGTTCGCTCTAACTTAACCCGAGTGAGGCGTTGGGCTCTAATCGAACCCGGCGATTACCTTTGCAGGCTACGCGTTCATCGAACCCGAGCGATCGATCGATGGCTGTTAATAGAAGCCGATCGAGTGATTCCATCGCTACTGCTGCTAACTGAAGTCGATCGATTGGATGAACAATGAGCGTTGCGGGGGTTGGATGAGCGATTGGCGGTGGCGTTGCCTCTGGATGAACAGGAACCCGTGATGTGGACGGCTGGATGAGCGATGAAGCGGTGGAGGGTGGCCGTGGAGGGGTGGTTGAACAGGACCCGTGGTGTGGAGGGCTGGATGAGCGATGAAGCGGTGGAGGGGTGCCCGTGGAGGGGTGGTTGAACAGTAGCCGGTGGAGTAGCGCACGGTGGAGGCTGGATGAACAGGAGCCCGTGGAGGCTGGAGGAGGTCGATGGTAGCCCGTGGAGGATGGAGGAGGTCGACGGTGGAGATGAACAGTATCCCGTGGAGTCCTGCTTTTGGCACGCCACACCCTCCCGATGAACAGGACCCCCGTTTCGACCGTAGCGCTCCTACATAAGTCTGTTTCGTCCGTTTTGCGGTACGCCACACCCCTCCCGATCAACAGGACCCCCGTTTCGACCGTAGGAGGTCCGTTTCCTCCATTTTGCGGTATGCCACACCCCTCCCGATCAACAGGACCCCCGTTTCGACCGTAGGAGGTCCGTTTCCTCCATTTTGCGGTACACCAGACTCCTCCCGATGAACAGGATCCCGTTTCGAACGTGGCCGATTGAACACAAGGCTATTTCCTCCATTGTGCGGTAAGCGAGGCCTCGTTTCCATCGCCTGTTCCGTCCAAGCCCTCCCGATGAACACGACCACGCATTCCGTTTCGACCCAGCTGGTTGGCTCCCACGCGTTTCGTTGTCTCCCGATGAACACGACGCATTCCGTTGCCTCCCGATGAACACGACGCATTCCGTTGCCTCCCCATCAACATGACGCATTCCGTTGCCTGCCCATGAACACGATGACGACGCTGTTTCTCCGTTCCGACCCAGCCATGTACGTATGCGCGAGTAGGCGTTCGAGACCCTGACCGTATGTACGTACGTGGCCGTATTTTCTTTCTTGCACCCTCGCCGCTGTACATACGTGTACATGCTACGTGCGCGCCTCTACTACGACACGTGCGCGCCTCTACATCCACCAGTATATATATACGTACATGTTCGCGACCAGAATGACAACGCTACGTACACTTCGACCAGGTGGGTCCCGACTGTCAGGCACTTCCTTGCCTACGAAGTTGTAGCTGGTGGGTCCCAGCAGTCAGGGGGGTGAATCGTTTTTTTTTGCCCGGACACACTTCCTTGCGTGCGAAGGTGCCGCTGGTGGGTCCCAGCAGTCAGGGGGGAAACGTTTTTTTTGCGAAATATGGTGGCCCAACCAGTGGGTCCCCACTGTCAGGTGGAGGAATAATTATTTTGCGCGTAATAAGGAGGCACTTCCTTGCTGCGGCCGTGGACCCAGCTGTCAGCCTCTCCACGTACAGTCCACGTCCAATGGAAGCTGTTCCTTAACCACGTTGACCACGCCGCACCGAGAGAACCAGGGCGGTGGATGACGGCGAGGCCTAGGAAGGGGACAAAGCAGAGCCGGGGAAGACGCGGCAGTGGATGCCCACGCGTAGAGGAGTACGAGGGTTCACTGGTTCGCTGCGGTGTGAGGCTGCCAACCCCGCAGAATAACAGGGGGTGTGGGTGAGTAGAGGGATGGTCTGGCTAGCGGTGGGTGTAGTAGGGGGCGGTGAGGCCTCCGCCGCATCGCAACCGGCCACGGGAGGCAGGAGCACGAGGCATGACCGGCGCTGGTTTGGGCGGCTGGAGCAAGAAGACCAGAGGTTGAAGAAGCACTACGGCCGTTAGATGGACATCGTACGGTCACTGGAGCTAGAATCGTGCATATTGACTAAGTTGACAAAGCCCTCCGTCCCCATCAACTTAGTAAGACCACAAGTCAGCCTGCCACTATACTGGGTCCCAGCTAACAGGGGGAGTATTCATTTTTTTTGTGCGTAATAAGAAGGCACTTCCTTGCGTGCGAAGATATAGCTGATGGGTCCGAGCTGTCAGCGGCGGTAACATTTTTTTCGCGAAATACAGAGGCCCTTTCGGTGGGTCCCTGATGTCAGCTAGAGGAATCATTATTTTGCGCGTAATAAGGAGGCATTTCCTTGCGTGCGGCCATGGACCCAGTTGTCGGCCTCTCCACGTACAATCCACTTCAGATGCATGTTGGTCATTGACCACGTTGACCAGACCGCGCCGAGAGCACCAGGGCGGTGGGCAACGGTGAGGCCTAGGAAGGGAACGACACGGAGGCAGGGAAGACTCGGCAGTTGTTTCCCAGGCGGAGGGGAGTACGACTGTATGACGGTTTACTGGTTCGTCTGCCATCACCGGAGAATAACAGCAGGTGTGAGTGAGTAGAGGGATGGCTAGGCCAGTGAAGGGAGTACGGTGGGGCGATGAGGCCTGCTGGCAAGACGGCAAGGCTTGAGGTGGAGGGAGCAGCGATCCCTTGGCGCTTGTTTGAGCGGCCGAGCAGGAAGAGCAGAGATTGAAGAAGACGACGGCCGTTGGATGGACATCCAACGATCCGCTTGTGCTTCAACCTTTTTTAGGAAAGCCTCAAATCTATGGAAAGCGACATACAACCCATCTGCCATTATTTCTAATAATTTACAGCCCATTTGCTAATTCTTAAGGTTTTTTTTGGAGCCCATATTCTTTTTGTTAGCATTACAGCCCATACTGAGGCCATGGTTAAAAAATTATACGAAATTTTGCATATTTCGGTGCGGTCCGAACTGTTTTTAATCCCGAAATTTGGACTCACATTCAAACTGATTTTAAAAATAAATGTATATCAATATAAAATCCAACAGATTCTCCACGCATAAAAATTAATGTAATTTAAAATCTCAAAATGAAAAAAAAGATATTTGAAACTAATTGCCGGTTTGATGTGTTTTAAAAATGTACATCCCATTTCTCATTACTGATGGGCCATTTTCTCGGCCAGCCGAATGAAAGCTCTCCTCGTCTTGAAAGATTTGCAGCCCAACGGGCCTGACAAAGCGACTTACTTGGCAAATCACAAAAAACTGGCCTGTGGCCGTGGACCCAGCTGTCAGCCTCTCCATGTACAGATACTCTTCCGATGGAATGTCGTTGACCACATTGACCACGCCACGCCGAGAGCACCAAGGCGGTGGGCGATGACAAGGCCTAGGAAGGGACGACGCCGAGCCGGGAAGGCAGCGGTAGTGGATGCCCACAGCGTGAGGAGTCTGAGGGTTCACTTGGTTCGGCTGCGGTGTGAGGCTGCCGTCACCCTTGAGGCCTAGCTAGCGGTGGGAGAAGTAGGGGCGATGAGGCCTCAACAGCAAAGATAGCCGCCATCGGAGGCAGGAGCAGGCGGTCTCCCCGGCGCTGGTTTGGGCGGCTGGTGCAAGAAGAGCAGCGATTGAAGAAGTAGCAGGACCATTTGATTCAAATCGAACGGTTACATCTGCTAGAATCGTTTGTTGACTAAGTTGACAAGCCCTGCTTACGCGTCAACGTAGTAGGCCCACAGGTCAGCCTCCCAACCGGTGCGCCCCAGATGTCAGTGGGAGGAATCATTTTTTTCGTGTAATAAGGAGGCAGTTGATTGCGCGCGGCCAGGCCAGTGGAGGGAGTAGGGTGGGCCGGGGATGCCTGTGCGGTATCACGGCGGGCCACAAGAGGAGGGAGCAGGCAGTCCCGCCGGCGCTAGTTTATGCAGCTGGAGCAGGAAGATCAGAGATTGAAGAAGCATGTCGGCCGTTGGATGGACATCCAACAGTCGCTGCTGCTGGAATCGTGTGTTCACTCACAAAGCCTTGCGTAAACAAGCCAGCCTCGAAATCTTTGGCGTGTACAGCCCATTTGCTATTATTTTTATAATTTTTACTCATTTTCTAATTCATATGGAATTTATTGCAGCCCGTTTTCCATTTTTAGAATTGCCGGCCATTTTCTGGTTAGTACCAGGGTCAAAAAATTAACTAAATATGTGGTAAATTTTGAACATTCACAAATTTTTGCTGGGGAACGAAACATTCTTAATCCAAAAATTAATAGCCATACTAAAACAAATTTAAAAATAAATTAGTACTATGTCATGTTAAATCCAATGAAATACGTATAAGATATCAGTGAAGAACAAAACTAAAAAAACTAATATCCAATGAAATACGTATAAGCTATTACTTTTAACAGACATTGACCATACTCTTTGGCTAGGACGGAATGCATCCCTCCTCATCTTGAAAGATTTTTAGCCCAGTAATTAGGAGAAAACAAATAGGCCTAGCTTGGGTATTCTTGAAAAAGAAATACTGGGCTACCTATTTTCCCAAAGAACTGGTGCATGAGAATTTAGCTTTATTTTTTTGCTTATTTATGTTTAAGGGACCATGAGCATGTACCTGGGCCGGATTCATGTGAGAGCCTCCCTTCCAGTTAATTATGGGCTTCTCTATTGGGCCTTCATCAGTGGGCTGCATGTTATCAACAAGTGGAAAATGTGTTCCATACGAAAAATAGTATGAGTTACGTGCGATGCACGGGCACTAATGGATCGCACTGCAACGACTTCCAAAACAACACATTTATTCAACCAATGTATTTAAATATACTACTGATTATGCATTGAAAACAGCAGCAGCAACCAGGGCTGGGGATGCAACAGAAGCAGTAAGCAGGCCAGAACAGTGAAGACACAGCTCTCTCTTCCAAACCAAACATCAACCATCATTACAAAAGGGCTACCAAAAAAGAACAAGTGTATGAATCAAACTAAATAAAGATCCTACTACACCAAGTGTACGCATCTAACTAACTGGCTTAGTTAGACGTTACTATTTATTAAGCTGTGGAAATTGGCTGACGGCTTGAACCAGATGGGTGTCTGACGGGGGAAACTCCAGCCAGCAGGTCGAAGTCTGATACTTGCGACCCTCTCTCCTACTTTGGGCTACAGAGCGTGGCGGCACATATCAGGGTATGGTGCATGCATAGACGCATGGTACGCTGTGTACACAGTTTTGCTCGATGAACGAAACGGCGCTGCCATCATGATCCTTCTTCCGGTTATCTCACGGTTAATCGGATAATTCAGTCGACAAACAAAGAGCGTGTACCAAGGCTACTTACCAGCCTCCGGTCAAAAATTCCTGAAGGCCCGGAGAAGCTGGGATCACCGCTCAAAGACTGGCGATGGACTGTGATTGTATTCCGCGAAACAACACGTCCGGTACGTGCGAACGATCATCAATCTTTCGCCGTTGTCTGATCGAGCCAGGAACAACCTACAACTGCCATGCCGCTTTTCTTTGAAAGGTTCTGGGATTAGGAAGGGTAGGGACACCAGGCGGCCGACAACATCATATCAAGTTGGAGTCAAATAAAAAAGGGCTCTTGATTTAGTCAATCTTAAGAACAGCATGTTATGAGCATGAATATTTTTTCAGTAAATGTTGATGATAATATAAGCAAGCCATGATGATATCATAGGAAAGTAACATACCGCTGTAACAGCCGTTTGTAGCGATGATCGGAGTAGGCCAGCAATACGTCCAGCCATAGAAGGAGTCGATAACGTAAATGAAGCCCTTGTGTTCAATGGCATCAGAGAACCATGGAGGATGTATGATCCTGCGATGGACGTGCAGATTTATCCACTTACCGCAGTGACCTGTCAGATAGGCGAGACCGCGGTTGAAGAATGCAATTAGCTTGAAATCTTTATAATTCACAGATCTTGTGGGCACTTGGCAGATTACAACCTTGAGAAAATCAAACTTGGTATCATGTTGGCTACTGTAAGATTTCGAGTATTCTGGCCACGGTGCCAAAGCAGTGCAGTGTTAATCGAAGGAAGGGGGATCAATCGCCGGGTGTAGACCTCCACGAGCATCCAGCTACCGCGACCGTCAACGAGCACCATCCAAGACGAGTTCATGCCGACCCAGTACATACCGTTAATGTATCTGAGGCTGACGGGGATCGGATCGCAGTGAAGGGGGTTGATGCTCGCCACCCTACGATCGTTATACTGTGTGACACACCATTTCTGAAGATCAGGCGGCATCAACAAGCAAGGAGCTGGCTTAAAAAGCTCCGGCCTAAGGGCTTTGAGTAAACGGTACAGCCCCGACGAGCACGTGGCGAGCGGCATGTTACTGAGATTGTCCACACGCGAAACAATGAGCTTGATTACCTCTGTGGGGAGCGAATTCTAGCCACTCTTTCGGTGGACGCTGCTCGGTTCTGCCATTGTTAGTGCTTTGGTTTCGGATGGGGGGGAGGCGCCTTAGCGGGGATGGACGATTGGACGAGATTATGTGTGGACAAAGATGGAGAAGCGAATATGTGCTGCGGGAAGTGGACAGGTGATGATGACTACAGCACGCCGCTTGATTTACGAGACACATACCAGCAGCGCAGGATCATATCTATGCCAGGCAACTTGCTTGAGTGATCACAAGATCTTGGTACTCCCTACAAGACCTACTACAGTACTATGCCCTAGCTTGCTAGAGTAGAGTAGTAGAGTAGGACTCTGCTCTACTACTAGCACCGGAGCAGTAGTATATTCTAATCTAAAATAGTTACAAACTTCAATGCCCGAGCGTGGAACGACTAGGAACCGTGCTCAAAGACCGTGTCTATGTGCTGTTTGGACTTATATGCAAAAAAATAGCAAGATGTTCGTGCATTGCATGGTACACCATCATCACCAACTCGGTTTTTTCTCTACTCCTACTCCTATAAAAGACTCAGTTGGTGATGATGGAGGCGAGGAGGCATGTTCAGCCGGCCATGCAGCGGACGGCGCATCACTATTCGATTGGTTATAAAAAAAAGTAGTAGAGATAGAGACATAGGGAGGAGCACGAGGTTCTGGGAGATAAGGATGAACGAGGCAAGGCCTTATCTGTAAATGTGGAGAGAGGTGCGAGTATCTTTTGTAAAATTTTCATAGTTGGCTTTCTATCTGCCAGATATAGATCGGACGGTCTATATTACAAGATGGCAGGCATACCATCATCACCAACTCGGTTTTCCATAAGAGTAGATATATATAGATATAGATAGATATAGACTAGGGAGTACTAGTAATGGCACCATCTACTGCTTCGTCTGCTACTCCTGCGCTCCAGTCGGCGGCCGGAACGTCCCCTACAGCCACTCCCTCCTGCGCTCCATTCGGCGTGCGCTGTTGAAATCTGGGGAGCGCACTCTCGCGACTGCTGGCAGCCACAACTTCACCGACGACGACTTCTTCCCCGACCTCGGCAACCTCTTCCTCAACCACATGTGCGACAACCTCAACGCCAATGGTGCTGCTCCCGTTGCACCGTATGTGTTTCTGTCCTTCCTATTCGAAATCGTGGTAGAATTCATGTTTCTACTCTGTATCCTACTACTATGCTAGTCCACATGATTGGTTTCATCTCTGTTATAGCCGTCATGATTTATTTTGTGCTTATTCGGATTAAATCTCGTAGTAACTTGCTCACATATTCAACTGGCGCAACGTCCCCTATAGCCACTCCCGTTTCATGGAAGGTCTGGTCGATGCCTCCAAGGAGCCCTTCGTCCACTGCTATGAGTGCCCGATGCCGTTTTGTGGCTCGCCGGCGGACATGGTGCATCACCTCACGGATGCATGCAGCGGTCACTGCTGGCCCTTGGCAGAGAACATCAAGTACGACACATGCTACCGGTTCACCATGCCGGAGTAGCTGGAGGATCACCGCTGCCAGCTAGTCTCGTAGGAGGACGGCAGCGTCTTCCTCTTGATCGTGGGCACCGGCGAGTCCCGCACAGGCCGCCGCCCCGTCTTTGTAACGTGCGTCAGGGGCGTTGCCGCTGACGCTGACACTTATAGCAGATGTACGGGTGCATGGTCAATGTTACTACCCCTCCGGGTCGCGTGGGCGGCGAAACCGGCCTCATCGGACAGACTTGGACACTGAGGAGCTGGGACTATCCCGCCAATGTGGACATGGAAAACCCATGGCATCCATTCCATCCTTTACCCGCCGACTCAGTGCACGGGGACTCCAAGGAGGTTCACCTTGACATACACATTATCAAGTGCACTTAGAAAACATGTAGTGTGTGTGTGAGCGCTTATGGCCCGTGTCTTTGCCGCTTTTGATTATGTAAGCTTGTCGTTAAACTTGAGTGGCTTTTGCCGCAGTCCTTCCTTTGAACTGCTCCTCTCAGTGAGCTGATGGAACCGGGGAGGAGCCTCCCTGTTCTTCTAAAAAAAATTAAGCATTATCAAGTTAAATGTTGATCATTAGTCTTCGCTCAATGCAATCCGTTGTCTAAGCATGTAGAGACTTCCATGCAGGATCTTGCTCTATTGGAGTATCGCGCATGAATAAAAGTCTATCCATTTATGGTTTAGTCTAGAATCTTCCATGTATGAATTTTTACTACGATCTTGGTGAAAGACTTACGATGAACCATTTCTTACATCTCCTCTGCCCCTTGCAAGTCATCTGATTTAATCCCTCCGTCTAGGTGTATAAGGGCATGGTTAATATTACTTAATAGTATAGCCAACTGTTGACTATAAGAAAGTGCCATGTCATCTATAGCCAATATGTATAACAATCGATACTCAAAAACTAATTCTTAAAGATCATTTCTTGCAAAGCACAATAACTGTTATTTCTTCACAAGTTTTGGATGCAGGTTGAACAGTTGAACGCTTTTGTTTGGAAAAGATACCTTTTTATCTATTTCACCCGGATGTTTGTGAGCTCTAGAGATGAGATAATATCCGAAGAAAACCTATCGATACCCGTTACACATGAGATGACCCCCACATCCTTTGTCAAAATAAACAACTCCCCGATCATTGCTTTTCACTCTTGATTGCAGCATACGGGCACCTTACTACTATAGATTAGTACGACCAAAAATTGAACTAACAATATATATAGTATGATAAATACTGATGCATGTCATCTAAAATTATATCATTCAAAACTATGTTCAAATACGAATCCAACGATATAGTTTTTGTTGACATGCACTAACATTTTTCAGTTAAATCTTCAGTCAAATTCAATGGGGCACTAATAAACCACGACCGATGTAGTACAAGTGTAGAGGGCGGCGCTGCACGGGAGTCTCACCTCTCACTCGTGGCGCAAAGAAAGCCATCATATCACAAAACCCAACCACTCCTAGTAATAAGTGGCCTGGTAAAATAAACGGACAAGCAACCATCACATCCCTCCATCTTTTTTGCATTTCATCTCTCTACATTTACTTTCTCCAGTTCATCTCCCACACTCGATCCCTAGCTACTACTCCTAGGGCCAGTTCTTTTGGCAGCTTCCCCAGCTTGTCCCACAAGACTAGTCATAGTGGAGAGTAACAATAAGGCGCCTCACTCATTTATTTGGGCTTCTAAACTACTACTCCGTCCTCGTTTATTCCTCACCATTGTAATTTATGCTAAATTTTGACAAAAGATTTAACTGATAAAATTTTACTCAAAACACTTAGGCGCGGTGCATCTTGGTGTCTAAGTCATCTTACGAAAACCAAATAAACCCAAAACACTTAGGCGCGATGCATTAACTTCTACCTCGTCTCTTGTTTCTTGACATATCAACCAATAAGAGATAAAGAGTGTGCATGCTTTTAATGACTTGAGATATCAAAGACGACATGCAGTGGTTAGTTCATTGCATGCAATACTATTAATTAGCAAATAAACATTAACGTTTCTCGTTTTGTCCTCCTCCTTGGTCACGGTGCATAGCCTAAGATGACTTACTCACCTAGACGGATGGACTAGTGCATGTGACATGCACTAACATTTCATTAGTTAAATTTATGATCAAAATTTGACACAGATTACAATGGGGACCAATAAACCAGGACGGAGGTAGTAGTTATGGGATTACTAATCTAGAAGCCTAAAAGAACTGGCCCCTGGTACTCATACTAGTAGTAGTACTCACGTTGGAATCATTTCACAAGCTTGACTAGTGCTGTTTTTCTACTTTTACAAAACCACATCGTAATATTAAAATGTGCATTTGCACGTACATAAGTAATAGTAGTACTCCCTCCGTCTAGGTGTACAAATCTTCCCTCCTTCTTGGTCACCATGCACAACCAAAGATGACTTATTGACCTGGACGGAGGGAGTAGAAAAGTCTACAAGCATATATCGAGAGACGTGTAGTCCGATAGTATATAGTAAACTTTGTGCTAAATGCACGCACTTGAAAAATGCGTAATAATACACAACGTTTCCAAACTTTCCCTTTTACATACTTAATTAAGGACGCTAAAAATTCCTGAACGTTCGGGATTTATCATTTGCGTCCCGAAACTAATGAGATCGCCTTACGAAACAAAAATTATACTCCTCCTAAAAGCCATGGCGCTCAGAGAGCGCTTGCGCGCCGCCACGAAAGTGCCCTGGTGCATGGCCGCTTCCCAGCGCCGACACACAACGCCTCTTCCTCAGCCGCGCAACTCGCGAGGTGCTGATTGGCGGCTTGCCAGCGGGCGAGCGCGATCTCACCGGTGTGGTGATCCGGCGCCAACAGGTACTCCTCCTGGCTGGAAGCGTGCACACGGTCCACGTACCGCCAAGCGTAGATGAGGCGCTTCGGCCCGACTGCACTGTAGGCCGGCACGGGCGTCCTCCGCCACCCTCACGGCCCTCGCACGAGCCTTCTGCCAAAGAACCAATTGCTTGACTCTCTCGGACGCGACATAGATCTCCCAGAAAGCTTGTTGCGCGGTGCTCTTGTCTTCCTCGGCCTTCTTCTCCGCCTCTATTTTGGCGCGCTCTGCTGGAGGCAAAGCCTCCCATAAGGCGACATCCATTTCTTGCCAAAGCTCCTCAAGGCTAGGGGGCTCGGCGGGCGGCGCGGTGTTCTCCTCGTAGCGGGGAGCAGACGCGTCCTCCGACGCGCATGCTGGGGAGATTGGGAAAGCCGACGCGTCCACCTCAACACGTCGCGGCGAGGAGCGGAACACCGACGCGTCCTCCTCAACTAGTGGCGGCGAGGAACGGAACCGCGACGCGTCGCGTCGCGGCGAGGAGCGGAACACCGACGCGTCCTCCTCGACTAGTGACGGCGAGGAATGAACAGCGACGACGCGTCACAGAAGCGAGGAGCGGAACGCCGACGCGTCCTCCTCGACTAGTGGCGGCGAGGAACGGAACGGCGACGCGTGTCGTCCGTGCGGTGTAGCGAGGGGCTCCTACGGCTTGGGAGGGGCGATGCCATGGTGGTCGACGTGAGAGGGAGGGGGAGGAGATAGCGATGAACGTGAACGTGAGGGGGAGGAGATACCGATTTCGTGGGAGGCGCAGTATTTATAGGGAGCAATGGCACACCTGCGTAAGATATGGACTGAGCTGCACTGACTTAACTGCAGGTCCAGTTGCATCACTGACATGTGGGCCAGTACACTGCTGGGATCGTATGTCAGTGACCCAATGCACCTGAAGTTAAGTAAAAGCTACGTGGGCATATTTGTTGGAGTAAATTATGGGGGAGCGAAGGGGTGGAAATATTGATGGTCACAACGGATTGGACGAGCGTGGGGGTAGGAGGGTCATGCATGCAGATTTTTTCACACGGGGTGGAGTGGTGGGACCGCCGGAGGGAGAAGAAGAGTTTGGCAGACATATTGTTTCCACACGTGGAGAGGAAAAGATTTGGAGACGAACGGGCTTCCTGCAGGTATGGGGAATGGTGCATAATAAGTCATCTTGCATGCCGGGCTAGGTATAGTCTCAAGTCATTAAAAACATACACGCCCCACACATGTTCATATTTCAAGGTGCACTAAATTATTGCATGCGATGATTAAGGTTGGCCATAATGGTGGTATCTTAGCTGGTATCATGCTCACAGGAATAGCAAACATGCTGATGTGGCAAACAATTAAAGAAGAGAGGGGGATTAGAGTAACTAGTGTTCATGCATGCATTGGTAAACACATTTTTTTTGTGAAGAACGACAAAGATTAGTTGAGTACTTTTGCAGACTTCAAAAACTATTCCACCGCCTCTACTATCTTGCTAAGAGTAGGTGAAATTTTTGAGTCGAGCCCTTTAAACTAGAAGGGAGGTAGTGGTACTCTAATAGCTAGGTGTATAAGCCATCTTACGAAAACCAAATAATCCCAAAACACGTAGGCGCGGTGCATGAACTTCTACCTCGTTTCTTGTTTCTTGACATATCAACCAATCGGAGATGATGGTGTGCATGCTTTTAATGACCTGAGACTATCAAACATAACGTGCAGTGGTTAGTTCATTAAATGTAATACTATTTGATTAGCAAATCAACATTAATGTCTCTCGTTTTCCCCTCCACCTTGGTCACGGTGCACATCCTAAGATGACTTATTCACCTAGACGGAGGGAGTATCAACATTCACAATGTCAAATCAATATTTTTACACTCATTATAAAACGTAGTTCTTATACTCATTATAATCAGTATTGTAGATATTGATATTTTTAGTATAAATTTGGTCGTGGGATTTCATTGATGCCTGTCAAAGCGTGGAGGAGACGGAGCTTAGGGCTTGCATTGCCGGTCTCTACATAGGTATTTCTCTTCATAATCCTGTAATTTTAGAGACTGATTGCGCTTTTGTGGTAGCGTCTCTTGCATCCGGGGACTATGACAGGTCTGCTATGCGTGACCTGAAGATGAAAGCGTTGAGCATCTCGAAGTTGATCAACAATCTTCAATTTTCAAAGATTAGCCGTTCGGCCAATAAGGTGGCACACTTAATCGCTAAGTATAGCTTTGACAATAGATTAGATGGTATTCTTGTAAATAACGTACCGCCCTGTGTGGTGAATATTGTATCGAATGAGTGTATTGGTGTGGCGGGTTAATTAATATAAGGTGGTGTTAAAAAAGTATATATTTGGTCAAACACTTTGCAAATAGTTGACGGGAGTAAAAAGGACAAGAGGGAGTATCATGCATGCAGAGTAGGCAAAAAAATTGTTCATTTATAGCCGGTCGAAGTCTCAAAGGGCCGACCGCGCGAGGGAGGCGAATGTCGTGGGAGGCGCGATGGTTGACGGAATTAAGTGAAGTTACATCCACGCGCTGGCATGGCGTGCAAACAGGCAGAAGCTATACCGTCAGGCCTACGATATGGGTCTAGTAGACATGAAATCTAGTGGGTCCCGCATAGTTATCGAGAACTCTTTGGGGGCTTGCAGCCGTTTATCCACCGGGCAAGAAAGCAACCCCATGCGGTTCGCACGCCCTACTCGTCCTCGTCTTCTACCTCACAACAGTTCACTCCCAGTCGTCCCGTCCTTTCACATTAGTTCGCTCCCAGTTTTTTTTGTGGGGTACAACAGTTCAACTTCTCCTAACCCTCCTCCAAAATCCATGGCCTCCCAAATCTCCATGGTCGCCGCTGAGTACCAGGTTAGAGCCATCATCGGCGATCAGTTCATCGTCATCTACACACGTGGATCTGCGACGGTGAAAGCATGGCTTGCTCGCTTCCTACGCATGTTCAAAAGTTCAACGGATGAGTGGGTCGCTGGGCTAGATGTTGAGTACACCACAGTCCTGTGACGAGAGAAGGATCTAAAGGACGAAGAGAGGAAGAAGCCCGCCGTGATCCAGGTTTGCGTACATAACGTTTTCTTGGTCTACCACATATGCCATGCCGACGTTGAGTGCCAGGATTTTAAGAACTTCCTCAAGGACAAAAGAGTGAAATTCGTTACTGTAGGCTTTAAGAACGACAGAGATGTCTTGCGTCAGATAGGTCTCGTTGTAGGCCAGCCCTTTCATCTCCAGAAGGCAATCCTGGTATCCTCCTCTCAACCTTCAATGCCGACCCTGGCAGGAGCCATGATTGATCCTTCGTACGCTAAACTGAAGAAACCTCATCACGAGTTTCATCATGCATGGGAGTCGAAGACATTAGATGAAGATCACATCCTGTACGCAGCAATGGATGCCTACCTTTGTTTAAATATCTACAAGGATTGGATGAAGAAGTAGAGCCCAGTGTCCGGTTCAAGCAAAGAAGCGTCGGCGAAGGGGAAGAGGAAGAGGGACGAGGACGAAGTCGAGGACGTGGACTCGGACTCCGAGTAGGTGGCAGTGCCATCGCTCATGCTGGTTCTACTGCAGTGTCAAGAGGACTAGTTGCTTAGTTTATTTTCAAGGGTGTGTTGTGCTGAGGCCCCAGCAGAACTATTTTTATGTTCTTTCTCGTTATTTTAACTCTTTAGTACGTAGAGTAGTACTAGTACTATGTCTTACTACTGTTCTTCTTGCAGTTGGTACTACTGCTCGTATCATCGTGTTCCTACTGTACTTAATACGTTCGTACTAGTAGTATAATTTGGGTCAGTCGATTTGTGAAAGAATTTCAACGGAGCGAAGGAAGAAGACGACAGAAGAGGTGGAAGAAGCCCTTCTAGCCATCCATGTTGCATCAAACGGCTCACATGAGTCGACTGACCCAAATTGCTCCTTCAGATTGCAGGATCCACGTGGCATTCAAGGTCTCGAAGGTAGATTCCGCGTCCGCACCCGGTTTGCTGGCTCGACACGCGTGCGACCGGCTTCCGCCGTGAAAGCCACCATGCGCGCCTCCTCCACGCGGGCGGAGACGACAATGACATGCTAGTTCCTCCTCGCCGGCGTGCTGGAGCACGCACTTGTCCTATTCTTTGTACGCTGCGTGCATAGACGCGGCTCCACCAGCTCCTCGCGTGCTTGGCAGTGCGGCGGCATGGCGAGGAGGGACTGCAGACGACGTGAGCGGGCGAGCCTTCGGCTTCATGGCAAAGGGATGGCGGCGACACGGCGGTGATGGGCGAGAAATTGTTGGCCGGAGCAGGCGGGCGCTGCATGCACAACGGCGGTGGCGGCATATTGATGAGTGCGCGTATGGGAGCTTACTTTAGTTTAATATAAGGTTTGTCAAACTTAAAAGAAAACCGTACTAGTACACGTAACCATTAGACTTAGGCAGCGCTTTTTTTTTGAAGTTAGTACCACAGCCATGATACGGAATCCTGTGCAAGCGCGTGAACCGCGGCCGCGCGGTCGATCGAACGGTGTGTCATCGTGTCGCGCTCGAAGGACATCCACCGAACCTTTTTGTGTGTGTGAAGACAATCCTCGAAAATTACTCAAGTTTTTTTTCCTGGGAAAGTTCTTGACGCTGCAATATTTCCATATATTTGAATTTAGCTCCAGTTTGTGTTTATTTGGATTTGGACGTTTTAGGTGCGCCCTAGTTTTTTTAATACTTATTTTGTGTGTGTGACTGAGAGAGAACGTGTGTATGTGTCCATATGTGTGTTGTGGCGGAAGGGCAATGTGGAGACCGTGTGCGTGTGATACAGACATAGAGAGGTGTGAATGTGCAAATGATCATGCATGAGTGAGACATAGACACATGCCGATACGTTGTGTATACATGAGAGAACAGTCTTGTAGTTTACTTGTGTGTGTGTGTGTGTGAGAGAGAGAGAGAGAGGACCATCCGTAACACAACAACCATCTCTATTGATTTGTCCGTCCCTCGCACGATCGCATGCAACACATGCATCAACGCGCACATTTTAACACCCTCACTCGGCTCCTGCCCACCTCAAGGACCGCACAATCTCTTCGTGAATACCCATTTTTCTCCTTAGGTTTGTTTTCCCTCAATACCTGACACACACACACACACGCGCGCACACACACACACACACGTAGCACAACACACACACACACTTCCCCGAGCACACAATTCATCCCCATCCAAGGTTATACGACGACCACTCTCACTTGTGCTTCTTTGCACCCCAACATGCACAACACCTCAATCTTCAAAGAGCTCATCGAGCAGATCGAAGACGGCGACCACACCGCGCTAGAGAATGCAGGGTTATTTGGAAGCAGGGTGATGTGACGACGGCTGACTGACTGGGGCCGGCCGGTCTCGCTCTCTCTTGCACAAAATTACCAATCCCCCGCTCCCCGCACAAAATTTTCAATCCCTCAACCCATGAGATCCTTCCTCTCTCGTCCATGTTTTTCCAGCTCTCTCATCAAACATGTTGTCTCTTCTCCTTCCACGTATACAGAATCCGGATGCACACGCATCTCACGTATATTACATGTCTCCATCTTTCTCACATACCTAACTTCTTCCTCTCTCTCTCTCTCTCTCTCTCTCTCTCTCTGTCTCGTTAGGTTTGTCTCCTACTCTCTTGTCCACAGACATACAATCTTTCCCGCCCTATCTGCTCCATCTTCAAAAGCTCTCTCTGCACGTTTCATTCACACAATGGGATATGTCAAAATGTTGCTTCTATAATGGCTGATGTAGATTTTTGGTTGTTTTTGTTGCATCCTACAAAGTACTAACTATGAAATGCATTTAGATTCTCATTTTACTAGGATTATGTGAGTCTGAGCATGTTGTGAAGTACTATAGACCTTGTATACATCTTGGAATTCGACAATGATTGTAACTATTGAATTGTATAGACCATTACATTCGAAGTCAATAGCCTAATATATTTATTTCACAATTTCAACAAATGATTAGTTCACTACAAACTAAGAAAACAAATGTGTACTCCTCCGCTTTTTATTTAAGTCCGGCGTATTAGCATTGGTCAAAGTCAAGTTTTGTAAACTCTCAGAAAGCTTATAACAAAAAATATTAACATATACAATAACAAATAAATACCATTAGATTCATTATTGAATGTACTTCCACGTCATACATATTCATTATGGTAAATATTTATAATTTTATATAAACTTGGTCAAACTTTAGGAGGTTTGACTTCGCTCAAACCTAATATGCAGAGTTTACTACTACTACTCACTAGTTGCTTAGCCGAATCACTCAACACGCCAAACGGGGAGTCCAGTGTCACAAAATTTTGAGGTCGGCGGGAAAATCTCCCACGACCCTGATTCGAGCAGTGGGAAGTTACCATCATAGCCTTCGGAAAAGTCCTACGGACGACGCTTGGTAGGGGGCTGTTTTCATAACTTCAGGTTCACCCTACTCAGCCAACCCCACCCCGACACCCAGAGTAGTACACCTGAATACTCCCCATTTTCTATCCCAACCGCAAAATAGACTTCTCCACGGCACCGTAGCCTTCGTGCTCCTCCCCTTTACATCGGCGCACTCGTCCACCGCAGTGCATCTGCCTCATCGACGACCTCGTACGCCGCACTGGAGCCAGTCCACCATTGTCGTCGTAGACGGAGCCTCTTCCCCGACATTGTCTTCCACGGTCTCGGATCTGCTTCCCGGAAGCCGACGCCAAGCGCAGAAGTACCACCGTCGTGGACAATGAACTGACTCCCGTTGCCGACCATGACTCACAGAGGCCGCCGCGACCATCGTTCTCCTCCTCGATTGGTAATGTGTGTATTGAATCACTTAGCGGTACATGTGCAGTTCCAATTTTGTTCATACCTACCCTTCAATTTTCCTGGTTGATATTGTTCCCGTAAAAGTAATTGGTTATAGCCTCCATAGTCAAACAGAATATCAGCCGGTAGCGTAAGGCCGCTCCTGTATCGCGTTGTGCTTGGGTAGGTTTTTCATCTGCAACCTGTAGTGTGGCAAATGATGGAAAGGTTTTCAGAACTAGCAAGATGCCCATGCGTTGCATGCATCAAGGTGCGTTTGTATGAGTAGTTTATCTTGTGGGAGAAAAGGATGAATGAGGGAAGGTCTTATTTGCAAATTAGGAGAGGGGTATGGGTATCTTTCTGCAAAATTCCCATTTGTTTCCTTCCTATCTGTCAGATATAAATCAGACTTCCTATATTGCAAGAAAAAAAAGTATAGAGAAAAAAAGTAGACAGTAAAGGTAGTAGAGATAAATATTAAATATTAAATATTAAATATAAAATAAATATAACCGCAGAGAAGAGAATAGAGATAGCAGAGACGTCGGGAAAGGATCGCGCGTGCGCGGGAAAAAGCGGCCGGCCGTGCGCTTGTTTTGACGCGCGGCGTCCGGCGCGCTTTATAAAATCCAACGCCGCCCCACCGCTCTGTGCCTTGCCACAGCTCTGTGCCTCGCCACCGCTCTCTCCCCGCTCTTTTTCACCTCGCCGCCGCCGCGCCACCATGTCGCCGCGTCGCCAGGAAACTTGGGGATACTGCGGCGTCCGCGCGCGCCCCTCCGGCGGCTTCTCCGCCGAGATCCGGTTCCGCGGGATGCGCCTCGGCCTCGGCAATTTCGACACCGCCAACGAGGCCGCCCGCGCGTATGACGCGGCGGCGTGGCGCCTCCGATGGCCTCATAGAACATTGAACTTCCCCAACGTGCCGACGCGGGAGCGGGCGCAGGAGCTCGCGCCTCTGCCGCGCCTTAGCACCGACGAGGATCGTCGCGACAACCGGAGGCGGTAGCACCATCTCGGCATCGCCGAGATGGACGAGGAAGCCATGGCGCTGTGGCGCCAACACTGCCCGCAGGACATCATCAATGAGCGCGAGTTCTACGCGCAAAGGAGGGCAGAGAGGGAAAAGAGGAGGGCGGAGCGAGCCGCCTATCGCGAGGACAAGCGTCGGCGAAAAGCGGACGCTCAATTCAACATGAGGCTAGGAGCAACGTCGCCCTGGGAATACGACGACGATCGGTATCTTCACGCCTACGATCGGGGCGTCGGAGGAGGACATCACTGAGGAGGAGTCGGACGACGAGGAGTAGTTGAATTATCTTTTTTTATCTATCTATGCTGAGAACTATCCTCTACTCTCTAGTATCTACTTCTCGATCTCAACACTGTAAACGCTTTTTAAAGCGCCGCGCCTTGCGATTCTGTTGGAGATGCTCTAACATGGCAGACGAGTGCTTTAATGTTGCCCACAAGAGGCGCGAGTATTACTAGTAGTATTTTTCTTGCCATGTTGAGATTTTAAAACCACGAGTGTGAACATGTAGAGGAGCAATGAAGACCAAACACGGGATATTCGGGACAACTTCAAGGAGCGTGGCAAGTTAAAGAGGAGCTGCATCGAACCTGTAAAACGAGCTTTGGTAAGTAACACCCTTTCAATTACTTTCGTTTAGCCTCGTGTTCTTCGATGTGTATATGTTGTAGTTTCTGCTTCTCTTAAGCGTGGTGTTCTTCGATGTGTAATAAGAAGAGTCTTAATCGTCCCTAATGCTTTCGCTTTTTAACTTGATGTAGGAAGTGGGTGTTCTCACCTTGTAGTTTGTTTTTATATTTATTTTCCTTTTGAATTCACTTCTCCGAGTTCTGTTTATCTGGCTTCTACTAAATGGATCTAGGTTTCTCTGAGTATTGATCAAAAAAAGATGTAACTTCATGTCAGGATGCAGTTCCTGCGAGGAGGGAAGTATGGCCAACCTTGAGATCATGTTTCCAAAATGTGGCTGGATTACACACAAGTTGCCAGTTCCCTAATGATGCTGGATTAGACACAAGGTGCAAATTCCCAGATGATGCTGGATTACACACAAGCCTGGTGGAGTCGTCAGCTGTTCGTGTCCTCGTGGCATTAGTAAAGGCTGAAAGAAAGCGTGCAGCAGCCCTTGAGAATGTAGCTGAGTTCCTGAAGAAGCGAAAAGAGCAATCAGATGCTCTCTTCAACCAATCCAAAGAAGAGATGTAAGAAGCCAAAAATAAGCTAGCAGAGGCAGAGCAGGGTAGGCGTCTCCTGCTATATAAAACTGTTGTCAATACAAAATTTCCTTCATAATAGCTAGGTTCAAATGTTTATCCAACAAGATGCTCATTGTGATGTCTGTGCATCTACTGATGTGGCACAAAATGTTTTTTTCGGGTCATGTAATAACAGCAATTACTTGCCAAACAATAACAGACGAAGCATTGGACATGGTATAGTTCACGCGCAATCCCGACATTCCAAGTTTAACTTCCCCATCAAACTCATGTTCACAGATATCTGCATATTCATACATAATGTCCACAACCATGATTCACTTCAAAGCCAAAAAAAAATGTGAGGAGAGTTACAAATAAAGAAAAACCACTACTAGTTCCTGTTACCAGTGCGAGCACAACAAGTCAAGACAATGCGTAAATTAATTACTATTTTAGTCATGTTTTCTATTCTAAAATGCCTGCCGGGTCGCGGAAGGACGTGTTGCCGGCACACGCGTGGATTCAATGAAGGCAGGCGGGGCAGTCTTAAGCTGGTTGCACGTGGCGAGGAGGCGTGCTCAGCCGGGCCTGCAGCGAGGGCGGCCCTCTTAGCCGGCGCGCCGGTTCAAAGCCTGCGCTATGAGAGGTCGCGCCTGTGTCAGAGGAATCACTCCCTCCAGTCCTTTTTTGTTTGGGTATAACAAAATCTCGTTTTCCATTCACATTTTACAAGTAAAATTCATGGACAAACTTTGACCCAAAGTACGATGGGGACTAGTAAACCAGAATGGAGGTAGTAGTTTTTTTTAATCAAAGAAGGGTTTCCCCTTCCGATTACTGAAAACCAGCATCTAAATATAAACCATAGTATTTGCCCTAGAACTACCAGGTTCAACATCTCGCAACATAAACCCATACAACCATACGCCTAGGAGGTACGTAGTACTATGAATTCCATTTTCGCTCCATACCTATCGTTCTAAAAACTACTTACTACTTATAACGTGCCATTGAAAATCGGAACTCTTAACCCACTAAAAAAACGATATTTTAAACGTGGCTACTCGATCTGGGGCAACTGGCGAGCCACCGCGCTCCAAGTCGTTCACCTGTGGTCCCGACCATCAACTCCTACAAAGGTACTCCACCACGTACCCTGTCGTGGTTTTGTCACGGCAGATTTCCTCATGAAAGGACTTAGTCATGGAGCCATCGCTACGAGTTAGCTTAAATGGATTAAACCGGACAAGGGACAGGGGAGTTTATACTAGTTCGGCCCCTTCGATGAAGGTAAAAGCCTACGTCTAGTTTGTGATGGGATTATTGGGGTTTCGATGACCAGGGAGCGAATACGCTTGCCTGAATCTCGAGTTGTTGGTGTCTGTCCCTGAACCGCTGCCGGGTCATCCCTTTATATACACAGGGTGACGCCCGACCGGTCTACAGAGTCCCGAGCCAGCTCATACAAGTGTCCAGCTCAGTCTCTTCCTTTCCTAACTTACATTACAAGATACATAACCATGGCGGTTTACCACTATGGGCCCTAATCCGCCTTTGGGCTCCGGGCCTCTAAGCTTCAATAATAAAACGCTATCTATTGAGTCTTCATGGGCTTCAACATAGTTGAGGGTGAACTGGGCCCTCCTGGCCGGTTTACACTCAGTGGTTATATCCCCAACATTAGGCCCCAGATTGATTTGAATCTGTTCATGTCAATCTTCAATACTTTAAAGAAATCTTGTGAACATCTCCATATATTCTCGTAAACCGCCATGTTGTCTTCTCCTGTAAACTTTGTTAAACCGCCATGACGTCATCTTCTGGTCACAGCAACGGACCATCATGACATCATCTCTGTATTAAAAAGATTCCCTTCATTAATGGTATCCCGAAAATCGAGGCGACGGGCGCGCCCTCTTTGCCGCTTCAGGCTCCTTGATTCTTGCGCCTGCTACTTATCCCTTTCTACTTATAAATAAAGCTGACGGGTCTGTCCATTCTTTCCCCTTGCCTCTTCTTCTTCCTCTCGCGAACCCCACTGCTTGAGCTCCGCCGCCGGCACAGAACGCACCATCGTCTTCGTCTCTGGCCGCTGCATCACCCTGAATCGAACCAGAGTTTCGCGGTATCCCTCCGCAGTAGATCTGTACTGGTAAGTTTTCCCTTTTCCGCATCTTTAGATCTGTGCTAGGGTTCATGAGTTCATCTGTATAGTTCCTCGTTCATCTCAGTTCTTCGTTTTTCCTCCTGCTGTGGTTGCTTTGATCCAAAGATGGCGAGACCTCGTATGTAGTTACTCCGCATCGATTTTCAGTACTAGTAGATCTTCCTTTTTTGTAAAGAACCCTTAGTAGAGCGGACGACCTTCTCTGTTCTGCTTAACGCCATTATAGGTCGCAGAAATTTTTCTTTATTACAGCATGGTAGATCCAAATAAATTTCATCATTGTGTGAAACCTGTTTCTGTCAATACTTGGCAGATTTTCATCTCTGGCTCCTCCACCTAAGGGCGGTTTAAATCTTAGTAGTGGTAATCCGCCACATGTCATTAGCCCTCACTTAAACCATAGTGTCGTGGATTGCAATGTCCGGTTCACCTCATATGTACTCTTTGATTAAATTTCCGGTTTAACACTTGAACCACCGATCGTAAACCGGCCTTTATCTTTTCATTACAGCTCTGCTCTTCAAGATGACCAAGCAATTTGCTGGCTGCAACTGGGTTCCATCCAGGATTACGGAAACACAAATCAACGGATTTGTTTTAACGGGTGCTTTAGCTCCAAAAAGTGTCCTTCATTGGCGAGTTCCTGGCCCTGAGTGCCCTCCTGAGCCTCAAGATGGGGAAGTGATTGTATTTATGCAACATTTATTCCAGGGTTTCAGTCCTCCCGGATCAAGATTTTTCCGGATGTACTTGCCAGCTTCCAACTCCATCCTCGGGATATTGGACCAAATTATGTGTCCAACATCTGCAACTTTCAAGTGTTCTGTGAGGTTTATCTGCAAGAAGAACCAACGGTTGACCTCTTTCGGGAATTCTTCCACTTAAACCGCCGCACTGAATTCTCTGACGGCCCCAATACTGAACTTGGTGGTGTATCAATTAAAAAAAGGAAAGAGGTTGACTTTCCTCATGCCAAACTTCACAGCCACCCTATAGACTGGAACTAAACTTGGTTTTATTGTCAGAACACTGCCCCTGCTGGAGAAAATCCCTTGCCGGGTTGTCGCGCTCACCGGCTTAGCAATGGCCACCCTTTACCTCCACGAATGACTGCCAAAGAACGACGAGCTTATGCACCTCAACTCGCCAAACTGATGTTGATCTTGTTCGTTGTTGGGTTTCATGGTGCATCCTTCCTTTAAGCCGCCGCCCCGGTTTGATGTATGCATATACCGGCAAGACCAATGATCCTCAATGGTTTAACGAAATAGAATTGACTGATGATGAAGTCACTGAAAGTGTTAAGAAGATACTTGATGAACCAATCTCCGTATGCACCCAAACCGGTCTGCACCCTCTTTGCACTGCCAACAAACCGCCAGCAGTAACGACTTTAACCTTGTACATTTTTAAGCCGTCTCCGTTTTAACAGTAATATAATTACCCTTTACATTAATCCTGCAGACCAACAGCTCCTTCTGGAAAAGGAAACTCAAGATAAACCGGCCTGGGCCCCTCGTGCCAAAAGCAAAGTCATCAAGAAAAATGCCAAGAAGAAAGTTGCCGAGTCTTCTGATCCGCCAGAAGATGTTGATGAATCGGCTGAAGAGGTACAACTTGACTCCCTTGGTTCCTTTTTTGTACACCTTATTGACAATAACTATTCCCAGGCTGATGCGGAGGCCAGCCATGCAGACCATGTTGAGGTAATAGCTCTTTCTTCTGATTCAGATCTGGTGCCAGTTAAAAGGTTTCGCCGTGCAGTTCGAAAAGTGAAATACTTTCACCCTCTTGCTTATATGGATCCAAAACTTTCTTTGAAGATGCAGCAACCTGAAGGGGACCGCACAACCCGACATAGTGGCCAGCAAGTCACCTCCTCCGGTATACCAGACACACCAACCCGGAAACGTCGTCCAGAGGTTGCCTGTTCTCCTGAGAAACTTTATCCCTTGAAGGGTATCTTCCGATACCCTCTCAATCCGTCGACTCAAATTATCGTGTGTCTTCCAATTCATCCGTGGATCATCAACCACTCAGTTGCCTCCCCTTAAAACCGTCGCTGGGTAAGTGTTCTTGCTCTCCGGTTTGTTTCTTCATGCATCGGTTTACCGTACTAATATTTATTTTGACGTTGTAGTACCAAGGCCCGTTTAAGCAAGAAAGCCAAGACCAGCGACCCCACTGACGATGTTGAACCGGAGAAGACCCCCGATAATGCCGGTGAAAATGCTGATATTGTCATGGATGACTCCGGCCCGCAAGACCCAGCCACTCATGCTGACCTGCCGGAAGCTGATCCGGCTACACATATGGACACATCAAGTCCACGTGCCACGCCTGCAGGTCCAATTGTTGATCCGCTAAGTTCAACTGCTAATCCGCCAAGCCCTGCTGCCACTCTGCCAAGCCTGGCCAAAGATAATGTCAATCAGTCTAGCCCAGCAAAAGATGATGATGATGTTGTTGTTACTGGCACTGCTTATACCTCCATGGGCAATCCAGTTATTTTGTCAAAACATACCGCCAAGGACGAATTTTTTGCTATGGGCAAGGGGCAGGGGGCAACTGACTTATCAAACTAAGCTAATCTTTCTGCTCAGGATCTTCATTCTGGATTCTTGAACCGGATTTACACAAGCCGAGATTATGAAGTCGGTTTGGTAAACCTGATGAAGGAACACTATGAGGTAAACACATTCACCCTTATCCTGTACCTTTACTGTATTATAGCCCCCAAGGGCCGGTTTCTCTTTTACAAAGAGAAACCGGGACTTTCATTTTCCAGACTGTCCTTTGTTGATTTTCCTTGCGTTTTTTTCCTGATCAAATATACATTAGCCCCCAAGTGCCAAGATTGAAACTTGTATTAATCCTTGGGACTTCAAACAATGAATAGAGAAGAAATCTGCATTAGCCCCCAAGTGCCAAGATTGAAACTTGTATTAATCCTTGGGACTTCAAACAATTAATAGAGAAGCAATCCGCATTAGCCCCCAAGTGCCAAGTTTGAAACTTGTATTAATCCTTGGGACTTCAAACAATTAATAGAGAAGCAATCCGCATTAGCCCCCAAGTGCCAAGATTGAAACTTGTATTAATCCTTGGGACTTCAAACAATCAATAGAGAAGCAATCCGCATTAGCCCCCAAGTGCCAAGTGTAGAACTGGTTTGTATGCTTGGGACTTTTATGATAAAATATGTATATGCTCCTCTGATTGTGGTAGGCGGATATAAATCACCAAGGTACTCAAAGTGCTGATCTTCACGAGAGTATAAAAACCGAACAAGCAGAGACTTCCAAGGCCAAGAATGAGCTAAAAGCCACTTTAACCGCCATGGAACAACTTAAAGAAGGGTTCAAGACTGAGCGTGCCAATTGGGATACTGAGAAGACTGCATTGCTGAAGCGGGCGGAAGACACCGAGTCAGCTCTTAAATCGGTGGCGGAAGAACTTACTGGGTTGAAGCGCCAAGTGAATGCCATGACCTCTGCAGTATTTGGTAAGTACTCTTGACAAGACTTCTTGAATTACTATCCTTGTAATTTCCCGATTTAACATGAAAGTCTCAAACCGTTGCAGGTAGCCGCATTGCTCATCTGGGCTCTGACATGCGGATGAAGATGAAGGCATCATATACTCTGATTGAGCAACTGTATACTGGTGCTCAACGGGTTATCTGCGCAGCGTCATACAAAAATCCGGCCCCAACACTGATCAAGGATGCTAGCAAAGTTATCCATGACGCCAGCACAGATAGAAGAGATGAAGCGATCCGCTGCCAGGGCTGGTGCTTTGTTGGCACTTATTCGAGCGAAAGCATGGATAGCCGACCTGGATCTGGTGGACATCGCCAAGGGCTTTCCTAGTGCACAAGAAAACGGGGCAGATTTTGATGATGAAGCCCTTAACAATGTGACAAGGGAGATGCGTCCTCTGGTGAGTCAACTGGCAGAAGAAGCTAACTTGACTGTTCACCGGTCTTTCTAGGATGCCAACAACAGACGGATTAACGTTGTCATGCCGGAAGTGCAAAATCTTATTCCGCCAATTCGTAAGCGCACTTACGCCCCTGATGTTTATCCGTCCAAACTTATAAGTGAAGAGGCTGTCTTTCGGGCTTTAACCCGGATTGACTGGACCACCGTGACTTCCAACCACTAGATGGGGAGGAGGATGCTGAACCGACGCCAGATGATCCATCAACTTCACGTCAACATGGTGATAATGCTTGATCCAGCGGTCTGGTTGATGCTTCACAAACTTTGCTCTGCTGGAAGAAACACCATAGTTTGGGCCTTAAAGCGCCTTGTAATAGGCTAGTGAAAATACTTTGATCTGCGGCCATCGTGCACTGGGATATACTTTGTTTGATCCGCCATGACATTTTCAGAGCTAGCTTATATATCTTCATAATACTATGCAATTCTTGTGTCTGCATAAAGAAGAGCTGCCCGGGCGGTTTACCGCCGGACAAGTCACAATGCCCTATGCAAAGCTAGGCTAATAACCAAAGCTTAAAAACATTAAATAAACCATACCTGTGATTGAAAATCACTTAGTTGATTTACCAATTTATATTTGTAGTAAGGGTGAACACCCGACATCCACCATGCAGTGCTGGTATGTATAAAGTAGAACTGGGTTGTAATGAACACCGGATGATTGTACTGATAAGCCAGTCCGGGTTGTAACAGACCGGTTTGATAAATAAGAATATCTGACAACTTATAGTTGACAACTTAGCCGGGTTAACAATCACGGGATTAACATGAATATGATCTAACAACTTGTAGTTGAAAGTCAAGCCGGGTCAATAAACACCGGTTTAATTTGATGACTGATAGTCATGCCGGGTCAATAGACACCCGTTTAAAATAGAATTTATCAACAGAAGAAAAAGAACTGACGAAGGCAAATAAAACCGTGTAGTCGAGGCTTTTCAAGGGCTACCAGGCCCAAATTCGAGGCTTTTCATGGGCTGCCAGGCCGCTGAGTTAAACCGTTTTGACAAAGCCTTTTAAGACGGCCTCCAACGAACCATTCATCGTTTTAACTTTGACAAGTTCAGGGTCTCAATGAGAGTAACTGTCAAACGTTCGACGAGTCATGCCAGGATTACCTGGATAGGAGTGGCTTACTTGATGAAGGCAGGTTAACCCGGGGTTTTAGGTGAATACACTAGGCTTCCAAGCCGTGGGTCGATACCCGGTTACAAGGGTCCTTTCAAACTATTTGGTATTTGACACAAAGAGCCCCCAAGTAACTTTGTGAGCTGTGCTCAATGGGTGCCTATGTTTGAGCAGTGCTCTGAGCAACAGAACTCTCTTTGGCCCCGTGGGTGTGAAGCTCCCAAGCTATGTAGTGGCATGATAGCCGGTTTTAAAAGTAGTACTTTGCTTTGTTAGCTGAAGCCCCCATGTAAACAAAGATTTGAAGAAAACGGTGGAGACCCTGCTTATAGCAAGGATGCCGGTTTATTATATTGATCATAATATATACATTGTTGAAATATGTACATAAGAAAAGCCTGTGGCTTCAAGTGTAATAAGGCCGGGTCTCCTCCTCGGAACTGCGTGAGTCTTCTCGAATGTCAATGAGGTAGTATGAGTCGTTATGTAGATTTTTACTGACCACAAAGGGTCCTTCCCAAGTTGGTGATAACTTGTGCATATCAGTCTGATCCTGGATGAGCCGGAGCACCAAGTCGCCTTCTTGAAAGGCCCTTGACTTAACCCGGCGGCTGTGATAGCGCCGCAGGTCTTGTTGATAAACCGCCGATTGATCCAAAGCCATTTCCCGTTTCTCATCTAACAGGTCCAGCGCCTCTTGGCATGCTTGCTCATTATCCGCTTCAACATAATTGGCAACCTAGGGTGAATCATGACGAATATCACTGGGGATGACTGCCTCAGCCCCGTAGACCATGAAGAAAGGTGTATAACCCGTAGATCGGTTCAGGGTGGTATTTATGCTCCATAACACAGATGGTAATTCTTCCACCCAGCAACCCGGCGTCCACTTCAAAGGGACCATAAGCCGGGGCTTGATACCCTTCAGGATCTCTTGATTCGCCCTCTCCGCTTGACCATTGGACTGGGGATGAGCCACGGACGCTACATCAAGCCGGATGTGCTCTCGTTGACAAAACTCCTCCATCTCACCTTTAGAAAGGTTCGTACCATTATCTGTGATGATGCTGTGTGGAAAACCAAAACGGAAAATGATCCTTTTGAGAAACTGAACCGCCGTGGCTGCATCACATTTGCTGATGGGCTCCGCTTCAACCCATTTAGTGAACTTGTCAACCGCCACCAACAGGTGGGTCTTATTATCTTTGGAACGCTTAAAAGGCCCAACCATATCAAGCCCCCAAGTGGCAAACGGCCAAGTGATGGGAATCATGCGTAGCTCTTGGGCCGGAACATGAGCTCGACGTGAAAACTTCTGACAAGCATCACACCTTTTTACCAGATCCTCCGCATCAGCATGAGCTGTCAACCAATAGAACCCATGACGGAATGCCTTAGCCACCAAGGATTTTGAACTGGCATGGTGACCACAATCCCCTTCATGAATTTCACGTAGAATCTCTTGCCCTTCTTCAGGAGAAACACAACATTGGAATACACCTGATATACTCCAACAGTGTAACTTGCCATTGTGAACAACCATGGACTTGGACCGCCGAATTATCTGCCTGCCAAGGAGCTCATCATCTGGTAACTCGCCCCGGTTCAGATACGCCAAATATGGATCTGTCCAATCCGGCATGATGTGTAAAGCGGCTACCAATTGGGCCTCCGGATCAGGAACAGCCAAATCCTCTTATGTAGGCAACTTAACAGACGGGTTATGCAAGATATATAAAAAGGTATTTGTCGGATTTCGGGTTCCGGCAGACCCTCTAGGTTCGAACTCTGGGGTGCACGCGGAGATCTCGCCCCCTACCTACCTGCACCTCGTCGCCTCGCTAGGATCTAAACTACCAAAAGAACAACACAAGAGACATAAGGTTTATACTGGTTCGGGCAACCATTGTGGTGTAACACCCTACTCTAGTGTGTGGTGTGGTGGATTGCCTCAGGGGCTGATGAAGAACAATACAAGGAAGAACAGCCTCGCGAGGGGCTGTTCTTGGCCGGTGCGATGAACTGCTAGGGAGAGTTCAGTCGCTCCCTCTCTCTCTCTAGATTCAAGATGCCTCTAGCTCTGTGGGTGGCTTGTCCTATTTATAGGCAGAGGCCCTGGGCCTCGTCCCAAATATTAACCAGGAAGGGCGCCAACAATTGGCCATTTTGAAGGGGAACATCTAGTACACTTATCCTGACTAAAGTTGGTCCTCGCCTGTCAAAGGCTCTGGTGGTGAAGCCGGCTTGGGCTCCATGATGACTTCCTTCCTGCTGCTATGACGGTCTTGGTCTTGTTGCACCAAAGCAGGTGCCTTTGCTTGATGCTCTCGCTGCGCTTGCCCCTTTGCACCAAAGAGTAAATGAGGACATCATGCGGGCTGGCGCCTCACTTGGCGCCTCTTGGTCATCATGGCTTGCGCCATGGGCACCTCGTGAGGTACCCGCCTTGATCTCTCCGCCTCCTCGCGAGCCACTGACGAGGCCGTGCCTTAGGAAGCTTCCTGTTGTCCGCCCGCAAGAAGGCAGCCCCTCGCGAGGGTCTTGAGCTTGTGCTGATGAAGATGGGCCGTGCTGGGCCACCCCTTGAGCCACGCGGCAGGCCGCAGGCAGGCAAGTCTGGGTACCCCCGTTCCTAGAACGCCGACAGTAGCCCCCGGGCCCAAGGCGCGCCCGGACTTGGCTTAGTAGAGAAGCGAAGGGGCAAGTGCGAAGTACCGTGGGCCCTAACAGCCTGCGGCCTTGGGTGCCGCGTGGCGGTTGATTGGACGTGGGCGGCCCTGCTCCCCCATGCCTCCTTATTTTGCGCCCAGCTAGGCGGACCCATGGTTGCACACAGTCGTCCCTCTTTTCGCTGCTCGACCGTCTCCTGCTCTTCCTCCTCTCGAGCTCCAGTCTCCGCTTCCAATCCAATCTCGAATCCTCCCCTTTCTGTCGCCATGGCTCCGACGAAGAAGGGGAAAGGGAAGAAACCCGTGCCTCCGCCTCGCTCGCCGTCGCTGACGGATCCTGCTGTCGATCGGTTGATCATACTCAACCGAGAAGGCTTGGACAAGGTCAGCTCTGCTCTTGCCACTATCTTCAATGAGTGCGGGAGGACGATGGCCTGGCCCGCGTCTCGCTTCTCCATCGACAGAATAGTCACCGAGGTCCGGTACTTCGCCGACGCCCTGTGGGCGGGACTGGTTCCCCCTTTTTCCAATTTCTTCAACGTTGTGATTTTCCAGTACCAGATCCACATGATGCAATTGGGTCCCGAATCCATTACTCTTCTTGCCGTTTTCGCCTTTGTCTGTGAGGCGATGATGGGCGTCCCTCCTTCTGTTGCCTTGCTGCATCATTTCTTCTCTCTGCGCCTCATCGACCCCACCCAATTCTCGGGGTGCGTGGGCTTCATTGCCGCACCAGTAACGGCGGCTTCAGGGATTGATTTCAGCCTTCCTCCACCCGCGTCTGGGTTCCGCGAGCGGTGGCTGTACGTGGATGTCGGGGTGCCTAGCCCCCTGCTTTCGGAGCCAACATCTCCCGCTGTCCCCAATTCAGGCTGGGGCCAGGAGACGCTCACGAGCCCCCGACTCGTCTTCGTCTGGCGTCGCTTCGCGTTCCTGAGGGCGCTCGACGTGACGGCTCCCAAGGTGGTGAAGGACTTCCTGTTATGCCGCATTGCCCCTCTCCAGTGCTATTCCCGCCAGATGTGGGCCTTCAGCGGGCGTGAAGACCGCATGAGGCTCCAGGAGGAGGACCTGACGCCTGAAGCACTGAGGAAGGTGCTCCTGGTCCTGACTGGGGATCCTTCCCCCGGCAGCATCCGGCAAGGGGGTGCTTTGCTGTACATTTGCTCGAGTAGGGGTGACTTTGTGAAGCAGATGCCCAGCTTCGACAAATGGGGGCTGCGCCCCGCAGGCCTCATGGGGCCTTGCGAGAACCTAGTGGTGGTGACTGCCCTTCCAGTCGCCCACGGCGGTCCTTCCTCGAGTGGTGGAGCAGGGAGGCATGGGCCGCTGGAGGCTGAGGGGGCCCCTGTCGGGATGACGACGCCAGGCAGCACTCCTGAGGTGGCAGCTTCTGAGGCCCGTACTGCTACGGCTCAAGGTGTTGAGCCGCGGCCCGCGGCTCCCGCGGTCGAGGCCCCTGAGGCCCCAGCTACCCTTCTCGGTGAGGCGACCGGTGGCGTGCGCCAGGACGACGCCCCTGACGCTGGTCACCTTGGTGCTTCTTCCTCGTCATGAGCCGACCCTGCGCTGAACTCTGGGCCGCCTGTGTGGACTTCGAGGCTCTCCAGAAGAGAAGGGAGGCCTTGGGTGACGACTACCCTTGCCGCCTGCTGAAGCGCAGGAAGTATTTCGCCATTGATGAGTAAGCCTTCCCCTTTCCTGGTTCCTGATCTTCCCGTTGCTTTGGCTGATCCTTGCTCTGCAGGGCCCTTCCTGCCGAGCTCACGGAGATGGCTGAGGAGCCATCCCCCCACCCTTAGCCCTCTCGACCGTCTTCGAGCGTTCCAAGCCCAAGCAGAGCCCTTGTGGTGAGGCCGGTCGGAGAGGTGAGCCACCCTGTGGCGCATCGCGGCTCTGCGCTCCTCGCGACCCTCCTTCGCGAGCCTTCTCGGAGCATAGCCAACCTGCCTTGGACTTCTCGTCTGGTCGTGGATGAAGATTGGCTGAGGTCGGCCCTTCATTCTTCGTTCGGGGACGAGCCAGCCCTAGGCCGGGCTTCTGGCGGGGCGTGCTCGGCCATCACGAGGGCGCCAGCCCCCAGCCCCCTGCCCAGAGGGGGAGTGCTGATTCATGGCCCCTCGCGCACACCTGGGGCGGAGGACGACGCGGAAGACGTGCTCGAGCGCGCCCGGGAGCGCCGCGTTCTCCGCCAAGGGTTTCTCCGGAGGGCGGCTGACGCAGTGAGCCAGCTTGGTGAAGAGCACGCTGACGAAGACGCGCGCCTTGAGGCTGAGGGCCTGCGCCTGGCTGAAGAGAGGTGCAAGCTGAAGGTGGTTGTTGCCCTTGCGCGCCACCAGCGTGACCTCGACAATGAAAAAGCCGAGGCGTCGCTGGCGGCTTCTCGGGAGGCCCGTTCCCGGGTCGTCGAGGAGGCCCGAGAGGCTGACCGGCGGCGTGAGGCGGCGGAGGAGCGGGCGCGGGAACTCCAGGCCTGGTGCCATTCCCTGGAGCAGCAGGTGGAGCTGCGTGAGACGACCCTTGCATCGATGAAAGGGGCTTCGATCGACCAGGCAGAGCTCCAGAGGCGTGAGGAGGCACTGACGCTGGAAGCTGCTGAACGCACCCGTGACGTCAAGCAGCTGGAGACGAGGGAGCGCTTGGTGGCGTAGGCGGAGGACGATGTCGCTGCACGGGAGGCCCGAGTTCTGGAAGAGGTTGAACGCCGGGTGGCGATGGCCCACTTGAGCCTTGAGCGCGAGTTTGAGGAGAGGCTGGGGTTGATTAGGGTCGAGGCTGAAGGCAGGACCACCGCCCGGAAGGCCAAGCTGGATGAATAGACGCGGCGGGCTGATGCTTCCCGGGCTGCCCTTGGCACGGCACAGGAGGAGCTGACTACCTCCCGCACCGAGGTGCTTCTTCTCCGTCAACGGGTGGACGAGGCTGGGGCCGTTGCGCGGCAGAATGAGGACGAGATACGCCAGCGGCGGATCCTGGAGCACGAGCATGGCCCCATGCTCTCCACGCTCCGGGAAAGAGCTAACACGGCCTTGGGCAACATCTGTGAGGCAGCAGTTGGCGAGCCTCATGCAGTTAACTATGCTGGTAACCTTCAGTTCTTCACTGATGTGGTGACGCCTTGGAGGTGCGGTCGGGCAGAGCCAACAGGTTGGTGGAGGAGAGGAGCTGCGCCCTGCTCGGGCGCGCCTTTTCTCGCGTCTCCAGCCATCTTCGGAACATGGATCCCAACTTTGACTTTGACGCCGCCATCGCCCCACTACCCCAGGCCGTCCGGGACGACCTGGCGCACTGGGTGGAAGACAACGTGGATACCCTCGTCTGGGCCTTCGCTTCTGATAACGACGGCGTGGTCGTGGCCGCTGATCAAGGCGGCGTGGTGAACGGCCCTGGCGCCACTGACGGCGACGTGGAGGGCGATGGCGAGGCCAGCGATGCCAGCAACGATTCAGGAGGTGCCCTTGAGGATGCATTGGGGGATTTATCCGACTGATCGCGTGTTGTTCCTGTTTCCTTACCCTGCGCAGATAGAGTTCGGGCTTTGCCCTGAAGGTTGTAAGAGCATTTTGGGAGGGGTAGCCCCTCATGTAAAAACTTGCATTCAGTGTGTTAGTAGATGCGATATCACCCGTACGCCTGCGCCAAGTGGCTGGCTTTGCGATGAGCTGGCTGGCTTGTTTACCTTCGACCCGCGTGGGCCCCGAGATAGCCTGCGGAGGGCTGTGGTGTCTCGAGTGTCTCCTGAACAAGTCCATTGAACCTGTAATGAAAACCTCCTGAGAGGGCGTGGTGACGGCAGTCCGGGCTGCACGCAAGCTAGGCCTGGCCCGGCTCGCGACGGGCTCACGAGGGGAGGCAGCTGAGACAAAGTGGTATCCAGAACGCAAGAGATTGCTCGAACGAGACTAAACACCCCTTCCCCGAACACACACAAATCTCAAGCTCAAATCCATCGGGGGAAAACGACAGCCAAGGGGAAAAGCAAGGAAAGCAGAAAAAGGCCGCGTCCGGCACCTAGTTTAGTCTTGGACGTCTTCTCACCAGCGCGGAGCTAAGTGCTGCCACTGGGCGTGGGAGGGAGCCCAGTGGCTCGAGGCCGGCACCCCGAGACTCCGGGGCGTGTACAACCCCACTCATTATTACGTGAGAGTGTCATGGGGTGGCGAGCTTCACAGGCACTGGGCCTTCTTCACAGGTACCGGCCTTGCTTCATATCGCCAGACGAGGGCCCCGCCTTGCGCCACACTCTAGTGCCACCGACGACGACCCGAAACCGCCGCCGATGGGTAGAGCGGTCGCCGGCGGTTCCCCGGACAACCACGGGTCCTCTGCCAGGGGTAGGCCCTGAGGCACCTCCCCGGCAGACGGCCTACCTCCTGAGGACGCCTTGCTCCGAACGCCGTGGTGATGATGCCGGATCTCGGCCCCTCTCCTGCAGCCCCCGGCGCCCTCCTCCTGAGGGGTAGGAAACTGCGGGACTGGGGCAGCCGTCCGCTGTGGCGACCTGTACCTCCTGCGATCCATGGTTAGCGTATGCCTGCTCCTGAGGAATTAGCGGTACCCGATAATTGCTGCTTCCAGCGCGGCCGACGGGGCTTTCCCGGGGCTCCTGGAAGAGCTCAGCTTCTGGTGCCTCGTCCCCCCAGCTTGGGCCGAGGAGGGAGCCATGTTTGTCCTCCTGCGCGTGCCCTTGATCCATCATGTGGGGCACGTACTCTTCCGGGCCGCCATCCCGAAGGCTGAGCCGTAGTGCTCCGTGTGCCACGCAGTTCTGCTTGAGGCGCCCACCTGGGGGTGGTAGTGCGGTGGCCCACTGGGGCCGTGGGTCGTGGCGAGTACTTCTTCGCTGGCCGGGGGCGGAGGCAGCGCTGCTGCTGGCCCGGTGCTGACGGCCTGGCTGGCGTTGGGGTTGCCTTGGAGTCCACTTGGAGCTGCGCGGGCGTGCGTGGAGCCCTCGCGTGGGCCACCCTAGACCTGAGGTGGGAGTTGGGTGCAGAAGGGGTGAGCCCCCGAGGCGGCGAAGCCCTGGAGCTCTGCCACCCGCTCTAGCAGCACGCAGCGGCCGCCCTCCAACAGCCTGCATTGCAGTAGCTCTCGGGCCGCCGTGAGCGCGGCCCTTGAGTTCGCCTGCTCCCGTCGGGTGTACGGCGTCATGGCCGCGGCGTGGTTGGAGGCCCTCGCCGCCGACCGCGCCTGCCGCGGTGTGAGAGCTGTCGTTGCCTGTCCGCGTCGCCCGCGGCCCGCAGCGCCCTGCGGACCGCGAGCTGCCTGGGGCATGGGGTCGCCCGGGGCGAGCGGCTCTGCATGGGCGGGCCAGGCCGCCCAGGGATCAGGGTTGCCCGCCTGGTCGCCGGACATGATGATGACGATGCGACGGGGCGCGAAGCGGCAGAAGGCGGATTCCGGCGCACCCCTACCTCGCGCGCCAAATGTCGGATTTCGGGTTCCGGCAGACCCCCTAGGTTCGAACTCTGGGGTGCATGCGGAGATCTCGCCCCTACCTACCTGCACCTCGTCGCCTCGCTAGGATCTAAACTACCTAAAGAACAACACAAGAGACACAAGGTTTATACTGGTTCGGGCTACCATTGTGGTGTAACACCCTACTCCAAAGGTGTGGTGTGGTGGATTGCCTCAGGGGCTGATGAAGAACAATACAAGGAAGAACAGCCTCGCGAGGGTCTGTTCTTGGCCGGTGCGATAAACTGCTAGGGGGAGTTCACTCGCTCCCTCTCTCTCTCTCTCTCTCTCTCTCTAGATTCAAGATGCCTCTAGCTCTATGGGTGGCTAGTCCTATTTATAGGCAGAGGCCCTGGGCCTCTTCCCAAATATTGAGCAAGAAGGGTGCCAACAATTGGCCTTTTTGAAGGGGAACATCTAGTACACTTATCCTGACTAAAGTTGGTCCTCGCATGTCAAAGGCTCTGGTGGTGACGCCGGCTTGGGCTCCACGATGACTTCCTTCCTGCCATTGCGACGGTCTTGGTCTTGTTGCACCAAACGGGTGCCTTTGCTTGATGCTCTCGCCGCTCTTGCCCCCTTTGCACCAAAGAGGAAATGAGGACATCACTGGCTGGCGCTCACCGGGCGCCCTTGGTCGTCATGGCTTGCGTCATGGGCACCTCGTGAGGTACCCCGCCTTGATCTCTCCGCCTCCTCGCGAGCCAGCCTGACGAGGTCGTGCCTGAGGAAGCTTCCTGTTGTCCGCCCCACGAGGCTTGGCCCCTCGCGAGGGTCTTGAGCTTGTGCTGATGAAGATGGGTCGTGCTGGGCCACCCCTTGAGCCACGCCGCAGGGCGCAAGCAGGCAAGTCTGCGTACCCCCGTTCCCAGAAAGCCGACAGTATTGGGTGGTACCAGTTTATGTTGAGATCCCAGCCGGCTCAAAGCGTCTGCTGCTTCGTTTTTGCGCCGGTCAATGTGCTCAACCTGATAACCCTTAAAGTGACCTGCCACAATATCCACCTCGCGTCGATAAGCCGCCATGAGTGGATCCTTAGAATCCCAAGTACCAGAAACTTGCTGAGCCACCAGATCAGAATCTCCAAGACAGCGAACCCGGCTTAAGTTCATTTCCTTAGCCACACGGAGACCATAGAGTAAGGCCTCGTACTCTTCAGCATTGTTAGTACAAGGGAACATTAAACGGAGAACATAACAAATTTTATCACCTTGAGGGGAAGTAAGGACAACTCCAGCCCCCGAGCCTTCCAATTACCTGGATCCATCAAAGTGAATAGTCCAGTATGTATTGTCCGGTTTGTCCTCTGGTGCCTGTAACTCGGTCCAATCATTGATGAAATCGACAAGCGCCTGAGATTTGATGGCCGTTCGAGGCATATACTTTAATCCATGTGGACCAAGCTCAATTGCCCACTTCGCAACCCGGACAGTTGCTTCTCTGTTCTGGATTATATCACCCAAAGGAGCAGAACTAACCACTGTGATGGGATGGCCTTGAAAGTATTGCTTGAGCTTCCTACTTTCCATAAAAACTCCATACACCGGCTTCTGACAATGCGGATACCTTTGCTTCTACTCGATCAGTACTTCGCTGACGTAATAAACTGGCCGTTGAACCGGATATTCTTTCCCAGCCTCCTTACGCTCAACCACAATTGCCACACTGACCGCACGGGCATTGGCAGCCACATACAATAACAGAGGCTCATTATCAATTGGAGCAGCAAGGACGGGCGGTTCAGCCAGCTATTGCTTCAACTCCTCGAAAGCCGCATTGGTTGCGTCACTCCAGACAAAATCATTCGTCTTCTTCAACATATGGTATAGAGGAATCGCCTTCTCTCCCAAACGGCTGATAAACGGCTGAGGGCTGCAATTCGACCTGCCAGACGCTGAACATCATTGATGCACTTCGGTTTAGCCAAAGATGTGATCGCCTTGATTTTTTCCGGATTGGCCTCAATGCCTCTGTTGGACACAAGAAAACCCAAGAGCTTGCCTGCCGGAACACCAAAAACACATTTGTCCGGATTGAGCATCATTTTATAAACCCGAAGATTATCAAATGTCTCCTTGAGGTCCTCTGTCAAGGTTTCCTTCTTTCTGGATTTTACCACAATGTCATCCACATAGGCATGAACATTACGCCCAATTTGCGTGTGAAGACAATTTTGCACACAACGCTGATAGGTTGCCTGGGCACTTTTGAGCCCAAAGGGCATAGAGACATAGCTAAAGGCTCCAAAGGGAGTGATGAAGGCCGTCTTCTCCTGGTCCTTAACTGCCATCTTAATCTGATGATAACCTGAATAAGCATCCAAGAAACTCAGGCGCTCACATCCCGCCATCGCATCAATAATTTGATCAATACGCGGGAGAGCAAAAGGATCTGCCGGACAAGCTTTGTTCAAATCGGTGTAATCCACACACATACGTCAAGTGCCATTTCTCTTAAGAACGAGCACCGGGTTAGCCAACCACTCGGGATGAAATAATTCCACGATAAAACTAGCAGCCAACAGCTGGGCTACCTCCTCACCAATGGCCTTGCGTCTTTCCTCGTTAAAGCGGCGAAGAAATTGCTTGACCGGTTTAAACTTGGGATCAATATTGAGAGTGTGCTCAGCGAGTTCCCTCGGTACACCTGGCATGTCAGAAGGCTTCCATGCAAAAATGTCCCAGTTCTCACGGATGAACTCGATGAGCGCGCTTTCCTATTTCGGATCCAGATTGGTGCTGATGCTAAACTGTTTGGATGAATCATCATGGACAAAATCAATAAGTTTAGTTTCATCAGCCGGTTTGAACGTCAGGGTTGAATCATGCTCAGTGGTGGGCTTCTTCAGAGGGGTCATATCTGTCGGATCAACATTGTCTTTGTAAAACTTCAGCTCCTCTCAGAGCACAAACCGACTCAAAGATAGGCCGCTTCACCTTCCTCGCATTCCAAAGCGATCTTCCGATTGCCGTGTACTGTGATAGTTCCCTTATAGCCCGGCATCTTGAGCTGTAAATAGATATAACAGGGCCTTGCCATGAATTTTGCATAAGCCGGCCGTCCGAACAATGCTGATATGGGCTCTGAATTTTCACCACTTCAAAGGTCAGCGTTTCAGACCGGGAATCATGCTCATCTCCAAATACGACCTCCAAAGCGATCTTGCCAACAGGATATGCCGATTTACCTGGTATTACGCCATGGAAAACCGTCTTTGACGGTTTAAGATTCTTATCTGTCAACCCCATGCGACGAAAAGTCTCATAGTACAGGATGTTGATACTGCTCCCTCCATCCATCAGAACTTTGGTAAACTTATAACCTCCCACCTGAGGTGCTACCACCAAAGCCAGTTGACCCAGATTGTCAACCCGGGGCGGATGATCCTCTCTGCTCCACACAGTGGGCTGTTCGGACCAACGTAAATAGCATGGCACCGCCGGTTCAACAGAATTGACTGCCCTCTTGTGAAGCTTCTGATCGCGCTTGCACAGGCTAGTAGTGAACACATGATACTGCCCACCATTCAATTGCTTGGGGTGACTTTGATAACCTGACTGCTGCTGATTCCCTTAAGTATTCTGTTGACTATTACCACCTTGTTTGTTCTGATAGCCCTGATTATTCTGAAATCCAGAGCTTGAACCGCCACCACCATGAAAACCTGGACCTGAACCGCCCGGCGGACCCTGATCATACCGGTAAAGATCAGAGTTTTTGAATTCCTTCATAATATAACAATCTTTCCAAAGATGTGTGGACGGGCCTCCTTAGTCCCATGCTTTGGGCAGGGCTGGTTTAACAGCCGCTCTAGATTCATCCCTCCACCGCGCTGGGGCGGTTTACCTTTAGGGCGCTGCATATTGGTGTTAGCCACAACATCTGAATTATCTGCTTTGCGCTTACCATTATTCCCATGCCTCCTTGGTTATGATGCTGTCCTTTTGCACCGCCGTTCTTCTTTCCCTTCTCCGGTTTCTCCTCATCAGACTCGGGATCCTTGGTATTATCAGAATCGGCATACTTTACCAAGGCTGCCATAAGTGTTCCCATGTCATTGTAGTGGCGCTTGAGCCGTCCCAACTTCATCTTTAGTGACTTAAACCGGCAATTATGCTCCAGCGTTATGATCACTTGGCCAGCATTAATCCGGTCTGATGAACGCAAAACTTCTGAAACCCGGTGCACCCAATGAGTTGTTGACTCGTTCTCCCCCTGAACACAGGCATCCAGGTCCACAATGGACATAGGCTATTTGCAGGTGTCCTTGAAATTGGCTATAAATCGGGCCTTCAACTGATCCCATGATTCGATGGAATTGGCTGGTAGGTTTTTCAACCAAGTACGGGCTGTCCCTTCCAACATCATTGTGAAGTACTTTGCACATGCAGCTTCGTCTACATCGAGCATCTCCATTGCCATCTCATAACTCTCGACCCCTGCCTTAGGCGGCTGATCAGCAGTGTAATTTTGTACCTTACGCAGACCCTTGAAATCCTTAGGCAGTCGCACATTACGGAGAGCTGGAATAAGACACGGCACTCCCGAGGAACTGAAAGCAAGCCCGGTGCCTCGGTCCACTGATGCCGCTGGCTGAATCGGGGTGTTTGATAGCGACCCGCATGCGGTGCTGCCAAAGCGGCCGCCCTTCGTGCTCTGCCATTATCCACCACATCCTGCGCCGGATTACGGCACCGAGCGCTGCTAGACACCTCCAGTTCATCCATGTGCCTGCTATAGCTCTTGCTCGGACGAGGGGTCGAATGAATTCTATCTCGGCTATAGGAATAAGCCTGCTGCTGCACCATGGCGGTTTGAAGAAGATCCCTGGCCCGCCGTGTCTTAATTGCCGCCAGTGAATCGCCCTCCATCGGAATAGTTGCCAGGCGAGATGCCGCAACAATCATGTTATCCAAAGGGCTTGAAAAGTGACCTGGTGGTGTTGGCGCATATGGCAGCGGGTTGTCCGTCCGTCGAGGTGGTTCCATTATCTGTGGTTGATCCAGCGCCGCTCCAGGCGCATCGGTTCGGTTTGCAGCCACCGGTTTACTCGTCCCAGCCCCCGGCGTATTAAAGAGATTTAATCCTTTGAAGCCTGGCTGCATATGCGATCGGTACTTCCTGCGCATCACGTCGTTTGCCGCGTTCTGATCTAACATGAGCTGGAAATTCTATGCCTGTATCTGCTGTGATTGGGCATCCAAAGCGGCCTGTTCGTCAGCCATCCTGGCATCCTCAGCTGCCAGGTCCTTCTTAGCCTGTGCTATCTGGTCCTTTAGCTTAGCAACTTCCGCATTGTGCTGATCCTGTGTCTCGGGGGTAACTGCCGTGGTTAACAAGGTTGTCTAGGCATCCATCAAATCGGAGAGAACTTGAGCCGGCCTGCGCACCGAGCCTCCTGCCATGGCCGCTGATCCGGAAATCATGGCTGCTGTAGATGAAGATTGCAAAGCGGGCTGTGTCCCGGCCATGTAAATAGCAACTCGACTCGGCGGTTCAAGGAGGTCCGGAATACTGTTATGGTCGGAATAGCCTCCGAACACACCATCATGAACTTGGTATAAGGACTCGGTTTCACCGGTGGATGATTCACCGTCGGAATAAACAGCCGTCTCGCCTTCAGACACCGATTCAGGCTCGGATCCCATGGACACATCCATTGTTCATGAAATCGGTAACTGGTAGCTGCTCGGTCGGCTTGGGAGTAGTGATTAATCGGTGAATTGTTCTATTAACTGGATTAATCGGTCGACCATTAATCAATAGATTAAATAGGAATTGGCAACATGTATCTAGTTTTTTATGTATTATACCATACTCTCAACTATGTAATATACCAAAATATGCTATTGTTTGGTCGATCCTAGCTATTGAGGAGCGAGAGGGGGATGGGAGGGGTTACAGGGAAAAAATTTGGGCTTTGTTTGTCCAGAAGTTAATGGGTCAGCAGCGACTAATCGGCCTAACAACCAATTAATTGGTCTAACTGGCCAATTAATCGACCTGACAAGTTAACACGATGAATAGGTGTTATTCGATTCGCTCACCCTACGAGTAGCAATTAACTGGACCATTAACTGATTAATCAGATGAATTCTTGAACAGTGGGCACATCCTACGAACGCACGCTTCGTGGCAGGCTTAACCCGGGCAGGACTTGCACGCTGAGCCGTCTCGACGAGGTTGGTGCAGGTGTCTGGCTCAGGGCCCGATTCGCCGATCTTGCCGATGAAGACATGAATTCCGCCAAAGGGGACCCGGTACCCGTACTTGATTGAGCCGGCCTCGGGGCCCCATCCTTTGTCGTCGATGTAGAGCTTGCCGTGATGACTCTTGGTCATCCGGCCAACCGCGTACCCCTTCAGTCCTTCAAAGTTTCCCTTCAAACATTCAAAACCATCGTGCGATAGCCCCATGGTGGGCGCCAACTGTCGTGGTTTTGTCACTGCAGATGTCCTCATGAAAGGACTTAGTCTTGGAGCCATCGCTACGGGTTAGCTTAAAGGGGTTAAACCGGACAAGGGACACATGAGTTTATACTAGTTCGGCCCCTTCGATGAAGGTAAAAGCCTACGTCTAGTTTTTGATGGGATTATTGGGGTTTCGATGACCAGGGAGCGAATACGCTTGCCTGAATCTCGAGTTGTTGTTGTCTGTCCCTGAACCGCCGCCGGGTCGTCCCTTTATATACACAGGGTGACGCCCGGCCGGTCTACAGAGTCCCGAGCCAGCTCATACAAGTGTCCAGCTCGGTCTCTTCCTTTCCTAACTTACATTACAAGATACATAACCATGGCGGTTTACCACTATGGGCCCTAATCCGCCTTTGGGCTCCGGGCCTCTAAGCTTTAGTAATAAAACACTATCTATTGAGTCTTCATGGGCTTCAACATAGTTAAGGGTGAACCGGGCCCTCCTGGCCGGTTTACACTCAGTGGTTATATCCCCAACATACCCGATACCCGCGAATGCAGCAATCGTGCGCCTAGGGTTTTAGGGTTTATTTGTTAACGTCGCCTTTACATAACACTCATGTGTGCGAGACAGCGAGAGGCCGACTGCGTGCGTGCGCCTCTTCTCTTCGTATATGTACTCCACCGGTTGTCTGGTGTCCAAAAAATTATAATAACTACTAGCAATGTGCCAATGCATTGCCACACGATCAAAGTAGATTAATACATATTCACCGATTTGATAGGAAAAAAGGTCTAGTTTTGAAATACGTATATCACTAAAAATATGTTATCTTTCACTCAAAATATATTCGTTTGGCGGTTTTGATGAGATAAGGAGGAATGTTGTTGGTTTCAAGATTCGAGAAGTGGTATATGTCTAATTTCTACTCTTACTAGCAAGATGCCCGTGTGTTGCACGGAACATCAAGATCTTGTGGGAGAAAAGGATGAACGAGGGAAGGCCTTATCTGCAAATGTGGTGAAGAGTGCGGGTAAATTGCCATATTTTCCTTCCTATCCATCAGATATAAATCGGACGACCTACATTGCAGGATGGCAGCTCCACCATCATCACCAACTCTATTTTTTATCCATACTCTTATAAAAAGCACTATCGGTGATGATCGTGTGCCTGCCATCCTGCAATATTGGCCGTCCGATCTATATCTGACGGATAGGAAGGAAACTATGGCAATTTTGCAAAAAGATACCTGCACCCTCTCCACATTTGCAAATAAGGCCTTCCTCGCTCATCCTTTTCCCCCACAATATAAACTACTCATACAAATGCATCTTGATGTTCCGTACGACGCATGGGCATCTTGCTAGTTGTTGCAAAAAGCCCATGTGTGTGTGAGAGAGAGGGAGAGTGGAGGAGGACGGAGTGCATGTGTGACAAAGACACAAGTAGTGTGTGTGCGATAGGTATCAGCTTAAAATGAGGCCATAGTGTGTGTGTGCACGATCGAGAGGGCGTGTCTCAAGAAGGGAAGAAAAATCTACATAGATACAAGGAGCGGGAAAGAGACATGTATGCGATGGTGGAAGCACGAGTGTGTGGGTGTATAAACCTATCTAGAGGCTAGCCAGTCGATAAATGTTTGTGAGAGAAATACGAGTCGGGGTGAGAAAGCGAGAGTTTTGTGTGTGAGAGAGAGAGACGGTAGTCGGGAAGGGGAGTGGAAGCAGGAGTTGTGTGTGTGTGTCTGTGAGAGAGAGAGAGAGGAGACGGTAGTCGGGGTTGTCTGAGCGGTAAACAAATGAATAATGTCGATGCAGGATGGAGGCGAAAAGGAGACCGCAACAAATGTTGTGTCTCAGGTGGAGAGAGAGAGAGAGTAATTTTAGTGGTATGAGTCATATGTAGAGACATATAGGGTGTTTGGGAGAATCCCATAGAGAGAAAGACAAAGTTAAATACAAGTGGAGACTGTGTGTGTGGCGGTGAAAAAGAAAGCTTAGGTACCGAGTGATACCAGAGAACAGTAGAGATGTGAGAGATAATGAAAACCGTGTAATGTATAATGATAGAGAGAGTGTGACACTTCTCAAGGGAGACGTCGAGAGACCATGTTTGCGAGGATAGGAGAAACATGAAGTGAGTGTGCGGGTGAGCTGGAGAAAAGAGAGTGATAGCTACCTAGAGGAGCATGCATGCAAGAGAGATGGGTGTGAAAGGAGTGAACGAAAAAGGGATTCAAATATTTGAATTCGAGATGATGATACATGTAATCCATACTCGAACCAAAATTGATCTATCAAACATGCATACTCATATGAATTCACGCACATCTATGTTATTTAACATGTAGATATTACTGATCCATACATTTTAGTAGAACATAATTTGGTTAATTTTTTTTGAATTCAACCTTAAGATTTCGAGATCGTTGTATTTGTAAATCGTATTATACATATAAAGGAGCAGAATTCTTTGTTGTGCTTTTGAAAGTATATATAAAAAATTGATGTATATAGAATGTAATTCAAATTGAAAATGGATCCCTTTGAAAAAAATAGTAGAATACAAACGGGATTCGAATTGAGTTAGCACGGTAAACGGCGTGCCTTTGTGCAAAATTTGAATGAAGCGGGAAAAGTCGCATGATAACCCGCCTCAAACCAAAATCTGCGAGATGGAAATCACTACTGCCTATCCCTGCCATGCAAAGCCTATCTGCTGGATTTCTATGGGTTTCGATAGGGGTAGGTTTGTAATTTCACCCAAACGTGACGTAACCGCCTCTCGCCCGGAATCATACACGGTGGGTGCCAAAACACAGTGTGCCCTCGGACGAAATCGACTCCCTCCCCGATTCATATTCATACACGGTGGGCGCCAAAAACAAACTCTCGTCGGCAAATATTCGGCGTATGCGAGATTACCGTCCTATCCCTAACCGACTAATGTTGCTGTGATGTAGTAGAAATTTGAAACGGGGGCTAAGTTTCTAAATTTCCTCGCATTTGAGACAAGCGCCTGAATACATGGTTCCCCTTCCTCTCTACCTCCTTTTCCCCACTCATACTCCGTGGGCGCCAAAACACCCTCTCCACCCCACCTACTCCGTCCACCGCCGTCCGCCACCCCATACACCGCCCTACTACACCACCAATCCGGAGCCGATACCCCGCCGCCGTCCATTACAAGCGATTGACCTCTCTCATCCACGCCTTCGGACCGGGATCCTTGCATCCCGTCCTCTCGCTTCATCCCCGCCGTCGTCCACCTTGCCGGCGCCGCTCCTACGACCGTCTCGTCCACCGCGCGCTACCGCCACCGTCTACCCTCCTAGATCTGCTTCCACGCGGCCGACAGCCATCGCTATCGCAGCACCGTCAAATACTCAGCAGATGCGTACACGGCGCCGCAACAGAGGCGGTACCCTTTCGTATCTCCTCAACTTATTTATCGCAGCAAAAAAATAGATCGCCACTACTTTACTCTGATTTCTTGTCTTGGTTGCGAAGTTGCCTTTGTCCGGTTTGCACCTTCAGATCCGCCATGGCACGCTCAACACTATACTCCCAATGCTTATGGTTTTCCCTTTTTATATTCCACACTAGTTAAACCACAGTAGACTAAATTTCAAAATTGGGTCAGTCGATTTTTCAGAGCTCGCCGGAGTTCGCCGGTGCGATCCAAGGGGCTCGGGTGGTTGTGGGGCCTCGCCGAACGAAGAAAACTCGACGCGGGTGGGGGTGGGGGTGGCGGAGGAACACAGGAGGTGGGGGTCGGTGGTCCGGCCAGCGGCCAGTGCGGTGTTCTGTATGGGAAGAATTAATAGACGAGGAAGAAGAAGGGTTAGGAGACATAGGATCTTCATCCAACCGCCTGAAATGGTCGAGAGACAGCTGGGAGTTGCATTCTTAATGCACTCTGGTTCATCTTCTGTGGGCACTGTGCAACCAACATTTTATTATCCAAAATCTGCTTGCTCTTCTTTACCATTTTCCCCTTCCGTTCTTCTTTAATATGTACTCTCTCCGTTCCTAAATACAAGTCTTTGTATAGATTCCACCATGTACTACATATGGAGCAAAATGAGTGGATCTACACTCTAAAATGTATCTGGATACATCTGTATGTGATCCATAGTGGAAATCTCTACCAAGACTTATATTTTGGAACGGAGGGAGTATGCTAGTAGTACAGTATGTTCCTTGTACTGAAGATGAGCAGGGACATTTGCAGTGTAGAGGTCTATACGGTCGGTTGTGATGGACACTTTGAGCCTCTTTGATTCGTAGGATCTTGTAAACATAGGAATAGGATTTGTATTGGCCTGCCCACTTGAATCCTATAAGAATAGCAAGGAAATGCACAGAGCTGTGTCGCCTTTGAGAGTTACACTGATAATAACAGTACCGCACCTTCACTTGAAGAGAGCTGGTATCCGAAGCCTTTCTAGCCGTACCGGCAAAGCTAGCACATATATTCCAGCAAGTTCCACTTTGCTGATTTTACTCTGATGCTTAAGGTTTTCTTGTGATATCTACATTATGATCTGTGTAGCTGCTTTGTGTCGCACTAGCAACAGTCCACTCTTGAAGCTAAACACTGCAATGACTTACAAAATTGGCACCAAGGCATTGAGTGCCATTCTGGATGCAATGAAACTCATACGCTCCCCACCCGTTGACTCTTGTTGAGAATATGATCCTAATGACTATTCTAACCTCGAGGAGTCAAAGGCAGATGGCTTGTCCTGTTCACCCATCAAGGTGTTTGTTCTAATTTGGCAATGTTTTATTGATTGCGGGGTATCTTGCATATGTTGTCTTGCATTTCTTCTACTTTGTTGCACCGCCATCTGCTTAGTTTACTCATCATATATGTCGAGATGACATGCCCATCCATTATACATATTCCATCTGTCATCATACCACGTTTTTCCACTCAAATGCTGTTCGTGTGCATCAGACATCAAAAAGGAAGAGGGTGATTGCCGAACCTGAAGGAGCACCAGCAAATTCCTTGAAAAAGATGGTGGTGCCGGAGAAATCAGACAACACCCCACTTATATTGGTTGTACAACCAATGACACAAAACGTAGGACCGACTCCAGCAGACTGTAACCATACTTCACTAGCCACACCACTAGCCCCACCACACTGGACCTGCACTCCAGCAAAAGGTATACCGATTTCATTTGCCATAGCACCACTGTACCACGTAAAAAATCCCACTCCAGCAAAAAGTACAGCAAGTCCACCGGCCGATGACCTATCCCAACTGCAGAGATGGCCAATTCCTGCAGATTGTAACCCCATTCCATTTATTCCCAGTTTAAAAGACAATGCTTTCAATGTTGTTAGGGACTACGTGCATATATTCCCATCATGGGAAGATTATTGTGAAGACAAACACCATTTTCACATCTTCCTGTCCAACTTACGTGTAAGTGCTCTTATTCATGGTTATTATTTTCCTGTTTTCTGCTGATTGAACACATCAATGATTTACATTACATTGTTGTAACTAGGAGAGTGTCAATCTGGATAGTCATGACGAGCAAAGCTTGCTTGTGCTTTTCAAGGAAGCATTGCAGCAGTATCGGTGTTACCTGAGGAAATCACACTTTGGTGGCAAGTCTATAAACGAATTTCTGGTGAAGTCTCCTGTGCTAAATTTAGAAGACATTGAATAGAAAAACCTTGTTATGCACTGGTCTCGTTCCCAGGATGAGGTACTGTCTATGAAATCACATGACAATTTGAACTTCTACTTTTCCGCATGTGCCTTACAGATCTTTTTGCAGGAAATCTGCTCGAAGAAGAATTGCGTTTTGAAAAGAACGACAGGATATCGCAAATATGCTACCCGCTGCTTTAATCTTGTTAGTACCTGTTGTCCTGTATCACTGTACTTGCATACATACCTGGTTCATTATGTGACAGCAATATGCATGATAGCTTGCTTATCAATTGTTCGCTCCAAATTATCTGATCTGTATGAATGGTTACATTAGTGTAGAATATATCCAATGCCAATGTTTTCTTAGCTCTGCATTGTTCTTGTAAGTACATGCTGTCCTTTATCAGTGTACTTATAATGACAGGTAGTTGTTCATGTACCATCACTCTGCAGCTTATTTTCCTTTGCCCTCCATTTTCTACACATCGATCTATAGTTACTCGTACCATAAGGTTGGTACTGAAGAAGTTTAGCTGTGCATTGCTCTTGGCTGTACCTTTTTCCTGTATCGCTGCACTTACATGTATAGCTACTTGGTTATGTAGCATCACTCTTCATCTTATCTTAAATATTCTCCATTTTTTCGTATATTATCACATCTATAATTACACTTAACAGAATGTAGAATAAAGGCAATGCTTTTGAAGAAGATTATGTGGTAAACTTCTTGAATTGCCCCCCCCCATCAGCATGGACGAGGCCTTTATAGAGCCTGTCTTCACCAATAATGTAAGTTTGTCCATCGCAAGCCTTTAAACTTTGTTGTATATATTTGGTTAGGCATGACTGCAACAACTGTTTATTTTTGGTGTTTGCATCAAATTGCTTATTTAAAGTTTATTATGTAGTTCATAAACAAAAGTTTGTCCTTCCTCAATTTAAGTTTTTAGTTGTACAACCAAGTTCCTTCTTCATAGCATGTAAATTAAACTATACAGAGCAAGTGATCATCTTTTGCACTGCATGTATGCTTCTGTTCTTCATCCGTAATCCAGTGGTGTGGTGAACCTACCCACTACAGCACAATGTCATATTCTGCAATGTCTTAACTATGACAATGTCATATCATTCTACTATTATTTAAACCGTATCTTTATTTGCCAATTTGAAATGGTATAAATTGACAGCACACTAACCATTGATACTTATGAGTTCTTGGTCTGTAATCCAGTGTTGTCGTGAAGCTGCCAACTCCTTCACAATGTCATTTCCTGCCATGTATTGACCTGAACAATACCATATTGTGTTAATGCAATTTTAAACTGTGTCACTTTATTCGTCAGTAAGAAATGTGATGAATTGTCAGCACTGATACTTTTAGGTGCAAAACCTGCCATCTGTCTGTTTGTTTATCTTTCAGAGTGAGGAAGATATAAGTGTTGAACAAGCGCAGTCTCATCATCTTTCTCAACTGCTTGCGCTGTAGCTCCCCAGCAGGGCTAACCTTTCCTAAACTCTATTGAAGTGCTATCGGTTTTGTATATTATTTTGTTGGCGTGTTTATTTGCAATGGTGGCGATCTTTGATGCCCAGTGTATGTAATCTGTTGTCTACTTGTGCTTTATTATCATAGTGGCGAACTTTGATGCCCAGTGGATGTAATATGCCGTAGTTTCTTTATTGTATAGTCTAGGTTTTTTCTTATTCACGATGCTGTAGTTATTTTACTGTATATATATCCTGTCTTCGTATTAAACCGGCCAAACCGTAAAATTACGGTACATAATCGGGCCGTCATGCAATCACGATGTAGGTTGGGCCTGAAACGTGTCGAACAGCTCACGGGCCGGCAGCAGCCCGAAATGAACCCCGGCCCATGATTGTGCGAATCAAATCATGGGCTTTTAACAAGCCAAAATTGTCTCGGTCCTTGTTTGGCCCAATCAGATATCGGCTGCGAGCAGGCCGGATGCAAATCGGGCCGCAGTTAGGCCAAACTATATGACGGGCTTTTAACAGCCGAAATTAATATAGGGCCGAAATGTTAAACAGGCCCTTAACAGGCCAAAACTAATATCAGGACGAATTACTAAGTGGGCCTTTAGCAAGTGGACCGAAAAGCATAGTGTCCAGTTGCCGGGCCGAATTTGATATGGACCATAATTGACCCCAAAGCCTCTTAAAGGGCCGGACCTGATCTGGGTCGTAATTTGGCCCAGAACGTGGTAGGCTTATAACGGGTCGGATCTCATATGGGCCACTTTTAGGCCCGGAACGTGGCAGTCCATTAATGGACCGGATCAGATATGGGCCGGCATTTGGCCCAAAACACGGCAGCCAGTTAATGGGCCGGCCTACTAGGGTCCTCAAAATCTTGTGGGCCTACATCTAGGCCGGCCCATTAATGTCAGCGAAATCTCGTGGGCCTTTAGCTGGGCCGGCCCATTATGATCCGCAAGAATCTTGTGGGCCTTTACCTGGGCCGGCCCATTATGGCCGCAAAATCTCGTGGGCCTTTAGCTGGGTCGGCCATTATGGTCTGTAAAATCTTGTGGGCCTTTACCTGGGCCGGCCCATTATGGCCCGCAAAATCTCGTGGGCCTTTAGCTGGGCCGGCCCATTATGGTCTGCAAAATCTTGTGGGCCTTTAGCTGGGCCGGCCCATTATGGTTCGCAAAACTTGTGGGCCTTTAATTGGGCCGGCCCAATTAAACTTGTTGGGCCGTGCCACGTGTCGACGTATCATAGGCGCCTTCTGTCCAATGAGTGGATGACATCTGTCCCAGCGGTGAGCCGACACGCAGTTTCCTCCACCAATGATGATTTTACTCGTGGAAAATCCCCATTGGTCAGGGCTGTTAACGGGTTATTGGATCCAAAACCCGACCCGATAGCTTAACGGCGTTCCGTTACGGTGGATGCCACGTGTCGGTCACCCTTGACGAAAGCACTTCTCTGACGCGTGATTTATCGTCATGGAAGTGGACACTTCCGTGATGATAATTTTTGTAATGTCATGGAACACTTCTACGACAACACAGGTATGACTATCTTGAGTCTGTCATAAATTTGTCATGGATGTACATGCATGACAAAAAACGCGACCTACTGTGACAAACACGTATCATCACGGAAGTGTATTTTTTGTAGTGTCTCCAAGAAGTAACAAATGGTGTGTTGATGATGAACTCCTTGCTCTTGTGCTTCAAATGATAGTCTCCCCAACACTCAACTCTCTCTCATAGGATTTGGATTTGGTGGAAAGAAGATTTGAGTGGAAAGCAACTTGGGGAAGGCTAGAGATCAAGATTCATATGGTAGGAATGGAATATCTTGGCCTCAACACATGAGTAGGTGGTTCTCTCTCGAGAAAAGATCTCGGAAGTGTAGGTTAGATTCGATGGCTCTCTCCACGAATGAAGAGTGGGTGGAGGGATATTTATAGCCTCCACACAAAATCTAACCGTTACACACAACTTGCCAAACTCGGTGGGACTGAATTGGTAAACTCGGTCGGACCGATTTAGCAAATCTAGTGACCGTTAGGATTTTCGGTGGGACCGCCATGCAACTCGGTAGGACCGATATGGTTAGGGTTAGGGCATAACGTAATCTCGGTGAGACCGATTACACAAACTCGGTGAGACCGATTTTGGTAATAAGCTAATCAAAGAGTAGGTCAAGCAAACTCGGTGAGACCAATTACACAAACTCGGTGGGACCGATTTTGGTAATAAGTTAACCAGAGAGTTTGCATTGTAATCTCGGTAGTACCGATTACTTAAACTCGGTGAGACCGAATTTTTTAATGGACATACACAAAGAGATTACAATCCCATCTCGGTGAGACCGAGATCCCCATCGGTGAAACCGACTTGCCTATGGTTTGTGGCAGTGGCTAAGACATCTAAACTCGGTGGCGCCGGATAGAAAGAACTGGTGGGGCCGAGTTTGACTTTGGTTTAGGACATATGTGGATGTGAGAAAGTAGTTGATGGCTTTGGAGCATATCACTAAGCACTGTAGAGCAAGAAACTCATTAAGCAACACCTCATACCCTCTTGATAGTATTGGCTTTTCCTATAGACTCAATGTGATCTTGGATCACTAAAATAAAAAGTGTAGAGTCTTGAGCTTGGAGCTTGAGCCAATCCTTTGTTCTTAGCATCTTGAAGGGGTTCCACATCCTCTAGTCCATGCCACTCCATTGTTGAACTTGTCTGAAACATACTAGGTAAATGTGTTAGTCCATCAAAAGATATGTTGACATTAATTACCAAAATCACCCATGGAGCACTTGTGCTTTCAATCTCCCCCTTTTTGGTAATTGATGACAACATACATCAAAGTTTTAGATAAAGATATAAAGAATAACGAGTAAAGCTTTGGAAAGACATGTAACATGCATAGGCTCCCCCTGCATGTATGCAATCATGTGGATATGGAATATAGAAGCATGTGAGAGCATAACCATGACAGAGTAAGCAATGTGTTACATGTATCTTGGCTATATGCATCAGAGCAAATGATGTGAATATGGGAAATGTACCTTCATGCTCATGAGTCCTTCTTGCAAACAGTATGTACATCAGCAAGAATTCCTCATACACATGACTGTGATGCATATACTTATCTTGTGGTCTTGAGTTGGCTTAGGATGGAATGAACCTGTGAAAATAGGGTCAGATAACACAGATACACCTATCGCTGTGGCAAGCAAAAGAAGCCACAAGAGTACCAAGACTGGGATGTCATGTAGAGAGTGAGTACTAAGTACCACATTGAATATAGACATGTCCCCAAAGGTAAAGATGTGCAATGAATTTAAAGAATTTCTTTCCCTTAGATGTCTTGCTCCCCCTGAATCTAGCATGGGATACTGGGAGAAGATAGGGAATAGAAAATTAGAGCAAAATGAATCATATCTCAAAGAAACAAATGAACAGAGCTAATGCAAATAAGCACATATGAACATGTCTTTCCCCTCAAGAAGACATGTGGCATCTCTCCTCTTGAACACCAAGCATCTGGGATCCTTGAAGATTACTCTCTTCTTGAGTATTCTCTCCCCCTGGAGATATCTTTCTCCCCCTATTGAAGTGATAAGGCTTTGATGTGATCTCTCTCCCCCCCTTTGACATCAATTTCCAAGAAGGGCCTTCTGGAATTTGTCGTGAATGGATTTGGTCTTTGAGTCACAGCATAAAGCACTGATAAAAATGTGATGCTTGTACAGGACAAGATTCATGGAGTGGAGATGGATCAAAAGTAATGCAGGAATAAGTGGCAAAAAGTTTTTCATGTAGTGAAATCGGTGGCACCGAGTGGTATCCTTCGGTTGCACCGAATGATTTCGGTTAGACCGAAGACAAGAAACCGGCGTGACCGAGTTCATCACAGAGAAAACACTTGTCACCTCAGCTCACTAGACAAGTAAGATCTCACAAGGATTTGCAAGGAATTAACTGAAAATTTGGAATGAATTGGATGCAGGGAATGAAGAACAAATAGAAAAGAAAAGAAATCTAGATGAAGTTTTTTTTGAAAAGGGGAACAAATATGCATGAGACAAATGCAAGAGCACAAAAAAAAGAACACAAGAGAACTTCATCTAGAGATGGTCGGCGACAAAGTCACCTATGTTAGAGTATATTGACTTAGGAGTCAAGTGAGATCACTTGATCATAGGTCATACTCATCGTTTAAGCTCAAAATGGGGTTACAAGTTTTCGTTTAAGCATCTTGATGTATTCACATCTTGTCGAGTTGCTTTGACTCATGTCTTGGAGTAAAGCTTCTCTAAGATGGAATAACATACCTTGGGTGGTGGTGTTGATCGTGATCATGTAGTTGAACTTGTGTGGGTCGCTCAAGGTTGATGTAGCTCATCAAGAGTTGGGAGAACCACTTGGAATTTGAGTTCATCTACCTACATGGGTTAGTTCTTGCAAGGAAGAGCACTTGTGTATCCAAAATGACAATCATGAAACTCAACATAGAATTTGTCAAAGGATATGTTTGAATGGTTTCGTGCTTCCTTGTCTTCAACCACCATTGTGTAGAGACTTGGTGATGTAAAGATTGCTCAAGATGTGAGTGAGTTGCAATCTCATAGACTTAGATTCATCCAAGTACCTACAAGGGTTAGATAACATGCAAGGTGCAAATATATCCAAGATATAAGATTATCATCATAAGAGAAATATCAAGGATTAGTCATAAGCTCATGTCTTGCATGTATCCAATGGAGTTCCTACTCCATGTTTGAAGCATCAATGATGTTCAATTCACCTCTTAACCTGCAAAACACTTTCTCATCAAGTGGTTTAGTGAATATATCCGCTAATTGCTTTTCGGTGCGAACATGCTTAAGATTAATGTCACCCTTAGCAACATGATCTCGAATGAAATGATGACGAACTTCAATATGCTTAGATCGAGAGTGTAGCACGGATTGTGAGAAATCTTGATAGCACTTTCATTGTCACAAAGTAATGGAACATGTTTCACATATATCCCATAATCTTTAAGAGTTTGGGTCATCCAAAGTAATTGAGCACAACATGAACCAGCGGCAATGTATTACCTTGGCGGTGGATAAGGATACCGAGTTTTGTTTCTTGGAAGACCAAGACACAAGAGATCTGCCAAGAAATTGACAAGTACCCGAAGTGGACTTTCTATCAACCTTGTCACGGCATAGTCCGAGTCGGAGTAGCCAACAAGATCGAAAGAGGCCCTCTTAGGATACCGAATGCCAAAATTTGGTGTATGGATTAAGTATCTCACTATCCTTTTCACGGCCTTAAGATGACATTCTTTAGGAGGAGCTTGATATCGTGCACACATGCACACACTTAGCATGATATCGGGATGTGAAGCACATAGATATAACAATGAACCAATCATAGAGCGACAAACCTTTTGATCGACCGGTTCACCATCTTTGATCAAATCAAGATGTCCACTAGTACGCATGGGTGTAGTCATACCTTTGCATTCTTGCATATTGAACTTGTTGAATAAGTCGTTGGTGTACTTTTTTTGAGAGACAAAGGTACCTTCCTTAGTTTGCTTGATTTGCAAACCAAGAAAGAATTTGAGTTCACTCATCATAGACATCTCAAACTTCTTCGACATTAGCTTTCCAAACTTTTCACTAAAATGAGGGTTAGTAGAACCGAATATAATATCATCAACATAGATTTGGCACACAAATAGTTCTCCGTTGACCCTTTTAGTAAAAAGAGTATAATCAATTTTTCCGATTTCAAAGCCTTTTTCAATAAGGAACTTGGTAAAGCATTTATACCACGCTCTAGGAGCTTGTTTAATACCATAAAGAGCTTTGTGAAGTTTGTAAACATGATCAGGTTTCTTAGGATTAACAAAGCCGGGAGGTTGTTTAACATAAACTTCCACCTCTGTTTCACCATTTAGAAAAGCACTTTTAATGTCCATTTGGTACAAGGTGATATCATGGTGATTACCATAGGCAAGTAAGATGCGAATGGACTCAATTCTAGCAACGGGAGCATAAGTCTCACCATAGTCCATACCTTCGACTTGTGTGTAGCCTTGGGCGATTTAGATGTGCTTTGTTGCGAACTACTTGTCCATCTTCATCTTGCTTGTTGCGAAACACTCATTTTGTACCGATGATGTTGTGGTTGTTGTCGGGCTTCTCAACCAATGTCCAAACTTGATTTCTCTCAAAGTTGTGTAGCTCTTCATGCATGGCGTTTATCCAATCCGGATCTTCCAATGCTTCTCCAACCTTCAACGGTTCAATGCTAGAGATGAACGAATAGTGTTCAAAAAATTTAGCTAAATGAGTTTTAGAGCGAGTGATTCTCCCGGTTTGGACATCATTGTAGATTTGCTCGACGGGATGGTTTTTAGCGATCCTTGCTCGAACTCGTGAAAGCTTTTTCTTGGGTCTTGGTTGAGCATCTTCTTCATCTTGTTCTTCTTCTTGGCCTTCTTCATTTTTGGCATTGTCGTTCTCTTGTCGTGGTGGAGAACGAGGTTGTTGACGTTCGTCTTGGTGCACTTCCTTGTTTTCTTCATCTTGGTGTGTCCCACTTGTGGATGCTTCCGTATCAACTCTTGGTTCACCTTGTCGTGAGGTAGAAGCTTCCACTTGGACGGACGAGGTACTCTCCTTCATCTCCGTTGGATTAATCTTGCCAATAGACAAGTCTTGAATTGCTTCCAAGGGGTCTTTGTCTCCCGCATCAATTGGCAATTGCTCTAATTGCGAGCCGTTAGATTCATCAAACTTCACACCTACCGGTTCTTCAACCTTTCGGGTGAAATTGTTGTAGACACGGTATGTGTGAGAGTTTGAGCCATAACCAAGTAGGAAACCTTCATGAGACTTAGGAGCAAATTTAGAACGACGATGCTTATCAATAATGTAGCACTTTGAGCCGAATACTCGAAAGTATCCAAGTTGGGGTTTGTTACCGGTGATAAGATCGTATGCCGTCTTGCCGAGTAGCTTGTGAAGATACAAGCGATTTGTTGCATGACAAGCTGTCTCAACCGCTTCCGCCCAAAAGTGCTTCGGCGTCTTGTACTCATCAAGCATCATTCTCGCCATTTTGATGAGCGTTCGGTTCTTCCTCTCAACAACTCCATTTTGTTGAGGTGTGTACGTAGCCGAGAACTCGTGTGAGATCCCTTCTTCGTCAAGAAAGGTGTCCACATTTTCGTTCTTGAACTCTGTTCCGTTGTCGCTGCGAACCTTTTTGATCTTCACTTCAAATTGATTTTGGGCCTTCCTAGCGAAGTTTTTGAAGATCTTTTGGACCTGCGATTTATCATTGAGAAAGAACACCCACGTAAATCTTGAAAAATCATCAACTATAATTAGACCAAAAGAATTTCCATCGAGACTTTTGTAAGCGTTGGGACCAAAGAGATCCATATGAAGTAGCTCGAGTGGCCTCCTTGTGGTCATGATGTTCTTCACGGGATGCCTTCCTCCAACCTGTTTACCTGCCTGACAAGCGCTGCAAAGTCTATCCTTATCAAATATGACATCGTTAACTCCAAGGATATGATTTACTTTAATAAGCTTGTCAAGGTTTCGCATGCCAACATGACCTAATCGTCTATGCCATAGCCACCCTTTAGAGGATTTAGCAATAAAGCAAGTTCTGGGTTGAGCCTTTTTAGTGAAATCAACAATGTATAGATCACCTCTACGCACACCGGTAAAGACCATTTTATGATTATCTCTACAAAACAATTGGCAATCTACTTCAGTAAATAGGAGATTGAAACCGAAATCGGCAAGTCTTGATACTGAAAGTAAGTTGTATCCAAGAGATTCAACGAGCATGACATTTTGTATGGAGCTATCATGTGATATGGCCACCTTACCGAGGCCAACCACCTTACCCTTTGAGTTGTCACCGAAAGTGACATACTTTCGAGGACCATCATTTTCAGCTAGCTCCTGAAACATGTCTTTATCTCCGGTCATGTGATCGGTACATCCACTATCAAGAACCCATTCCTTTTCTCCTGCCATATATCCCCGAAGATTTGCCATAAGACCAAAGTGTCTCATTGCATCATCAAGATCGAAGTCACTATCATCATCCTCATCATAGTATCCATGTTCAACATCGTCATGTGGTGGATCAAATCCTAGAGAGGGTGATTCATTAGAGTGAGTTTGACAATGATCTTGCTTATGAATTTTTATAGCTTCAGAAATAATATCACTAATAATTCCAGCATCTCCTTTGGCACGCATAAGGTTTGTAAGCTCAAACAAACAATCACCAAACGTAGGATCACTATAATTCATCTTACTCAAGGCAATAGACTTATGGAGAATTTCATCTATATTTTTCAAGGAATAATTTGGAAAACATTCTTACAGAAATTTCCATATGGTGTAGGCACACTTAAGAGTAGGCAAACATCCTATCAAGTTTCTAGGCAAGCCTCTAGTGATAAGTTCAGCAGTTCTAAGATTGCGAATCATGTGAATTGACTCATCAGGGGTGGGATGCATAGGATCAACATGAGGTGCACAAGGGCTAGCAATGTACTTGTTCAAATGATATTGATTGAAAATCACAAGCATCTCATTTTTCCACTCATGAAAATACTCTCCATCAAGTATAGGCACTCTATGTCTAAGACTCCCAATAGTAGACTCATCCATCTTCCTCCAATGGTGTTCAAACCAAAGCAATGGAGACCAAAGCTCTGATACCAATTGAAAGGGATCGAGAAGAGGTGTCTAGAGGGGGGGGGGGGTGACTAGACACTAAGAACCAAAAGTTGCAGTTTTTAACTTCTTTAAGTTCAAGTGGAGTTTAGGCACAAGTTTAACAATCTCAATACATAACAAGCAAGCATGCAACGAGTATATGAGCAGCGGAAAGTAAAGCATGCAACTTGCAAGAATGTAAAGGGAAGGGTTTGGAGGATTCAAACGCAATTTGGAGACACGGTGATTTTTGAGTCGTGGTTCCGATAGGTGGTGCTATCGTACATCCACGTTGATGGAGACTTCAACCCACGAAGGGTAATGGTTGCATGAGTCCATGGAGGGCTCCACCCACGAAGGGTCCACGAAGAAGCAACCTTTTCTATCCCACCATGGCCGCCGCCCACGAAGGACTTGCCTCACTAGCGGTAGATCTTCATGAAGTAGGCGATCTCCTTGCCCTTACAAACTCCTTGGTTCAACTCCACAATCTTGTTGGAGGCTCCCAAGTGACACCTAGCCAATCTAGGAGACACCACTCTCCAAGAAGTAACAAATGGTGTGTTGATGATGAACTCCTTGCTCTTGTGCTTCAAATGATAGTCTCCCCAACACTCTCCTCTCTCTCACAGGATTCGGATTTGGTGGAAAGAAGATTTGAGTGGAAAGCAACTTGGGGAAGGCTAGAGATCAAGATTCATATGGTAGGAATGGAATATCTTGGCCTCAACACATGAGTAGGTGGTTCTCTCTCATAAAATGGATCTTTGGAAGTGTAGGTTCGATTCTGATGGCTCATTCCACGAATGAAGAGTGGGTGGAGGGGTATTTATAGCCTCCACACAAAATCTAACCATTACACACAACTTGCCAAACTCGGTGGGACCGAATTGGTAAACTCGGTCGGACCGATTTAGCAAATCTAGTGACCGTTAGGATTTTCGGTGGGACCGACATGCAACTCGGTAGGACCGATATGGTTAGGGTTAGGGCATAACGTAATCTCAGTGAGACCGATTACATAAACTCGGTGAGACCAATTTTGGTAATAAGCTAATCAAGGAGTTGGTCAGGCAAACTCGGTGAGACCGATTACACAAACTCGGTGGGACCGATTTTGGTAATAAGTTAACTAGAGAGTTTGCATTGTAATCTCGGTAGTACCGATTACTTAAACTCGGTGAGACCGAATTTGGTAATGGACATACACAGAGAGATTACAATCCCATCTCGGTGAGACTGCGATCCCTATCGGTGAAACCGATTTGCCTAGGGTTTGTGGCAATGGCTAAGACATCTAAACTCGGTGGAGCCGGATAGAAAGAACCGGTGGGGCCGAGTTTGACTTTGGTTTAGGACATATGTGGATGTGAGAAAGTAGTTGAGGGCTTTGGAGCATATCACTAAGCACTGTAGAGCAAGAAACTCATTAAGCAAAACCTCATCCCCTCTTGATAGTATTGGCTTTTCCTATAGACTCAATGTGATCTTGGATCACTAAAATAAAAAGTGTAGAGTCTTGAGCTTGGAGCTTGAGCCAATCCTTTGTTCTTAGCATCTTGAACGGGTTCCACATCCTCTAGTCCATGCCACTCCATTGTTGAACTTGTCTGAAACATACTAGGTAAAAGTGTTAGTCCAACAAGAGATATGTTGACATTAATTACCAGAATCACCCAGGGAGCACCAGTGCTTTCAATCTCCCCCTTTTTGGTAATTGATGACAACATACATCAAAGTTTTAGATAAAGATATAAAGAATAACGAGTAAAACATTGGAAAGACATGTAACATGCATAGGCTCCCCCTACATGTATGCAATCATGTGGATATGGAATATAGAAGCATGTGAGAGCATAACCATGACAGAGTAAGCAATGTGTTACATGTATCTTGGCTATATGCATCAGAGCAAATGATGTGAATATGGGAAATGTACCTTCATGCTCATGAGTCCTTCTTGCAAACAGTATTTACATCAACAAGAATTCCAGGGCCACCCCATCAAGGTCGTCTCAGCCTACCCATTGGAGAGAGTGCTCAGAAGCCCCAATTCTGCCGGAAGGGTTGCTAAGTGGAACATCGAGCTGCAGGCATTCCAGTTGGAGTTCAGCACTACCAGGGTCATCAAGGGAGCCGCACTCGCTGATTTCGCGGCAGAATGGACAGATGCCTCGGCGCTTGAAGTAGGCGAGGATCAATCCACCTCGCGGGGAAGTGAGGCGCCTGACGGCTGGGTCGTGTATTTTGATGGCGCCTTCACGCACCAGGGTGCGGGGGCTGGAGCAATACACATCCCACCCACTCAAGACAATCTCTACTACGCCGTGCAGCTCTCCTTTTAGCAGGGCGAGAAGGTCTCCAATAACATTGCAGAGTACGAAGGCCTCATAGCTGGCCTGAAAGCTGCGGCAGCCCTGGGGGTGAAGCGGCTCACCGTTAGGGGCGACTCGCAGCTCCTCGTTAATTTCTCCAACAAGGTATATGATCTGAAGGACGAGCACATGGAGGCATACCTCGCGGAGGTGCGCAAGATGGAGAAGCAGTTCCTGGGCCTGAAGTTGCAACACGTGCCCCATGGCACCAACAAGGAAGCTGGCGACATTGCCAGAAGGGCATTAAAGCGGCAGGCCTAAGAGCCTGGTGTCTTCGAGGAGCAGCTCTTCAAGCCATCAACGATACCACCACTTTCAAGGACAGCTCAGCCTTGAGAGGAACTCCCGTAGCCGCCTGCCACAGGAGGCCCAGCCTGTGGCCCGACTTTGGGAGCGCGCCTACTCTTGGCGCTCGAGCCCTAGGAGGGATGTTGGACCAAGGAATTCAAGGAATACCTGGTGTAAGGGACGCTGCAAGAGAAGGAGGAGGACGTGGAGCGCGTGGCCCGGCAAGCCACGACATACTGCATCCGGGACAGTGAGTTATACAGGAAGCAACCAAATGACGTTTCACTGCGTTGCATCTCCCGAGACCAAGGGAAGGAGTTGTTATCTGACATACATGGTGGGGACTGCGGGCACCACTCGTCATCACGGACCCTCATCGGCAAGGCATTCCGCAGCGGATTCTACTGGCCCACGGCGCTCAACGACGCAGCCGAGCTGGTGAAGTCCTGTGAAGCCTGCCAGTTCCACGCCAAGCAGATCCATCAGCCGGCTCAGGGCCTCCAGACCATCCCACTCACATGGTCGTTCGCGGTCTGGGGGCTGGATATCTTGGGCCCGTTCCCTCGAGCGCCTGGGGGCTACCGCTACCTCTACGTCGCCATCGACAAGTTCACCAAGTGGGCGGAGGTGGAAGCCGTCCGCACCATCCCAGCTGGCTCTGCGGTCAAGTTCATCAAGGGTCTTGTGAGCCGTTTTGGGGTCCCCAACCACATCATCACTGATAACGGCTCACAGTTCACTAGTAATCTCTTCAAGAAATATTGTGCTAACCTTGGAATGCAGATCTGCTACACTTCGGTGGCGCACCCCAGGAGCAATGGTCAGGACGAACGCGCCAACGCAGAGGTCCTGAGGGACCTCAAGACCAGGACCTTGAAGAAGAAGCTCGAGGCCTGCGGCAGGGGCTGGTACGACGACCTCCAGTCCGTGATGTGGTCCATCCACACCACCGCCACCCAGCCAACGGGCGAGACCCCGTTCTTCCTCGTCTACGGAGCAGAAGCGGTCCTCCTTCATGAGGTCAAGCATCTCTGCGCACGGGTCCTGGTGTTTGATGAAACGCAACAGGACGCCACGCGGGGGATGGACCTCGTGCTGGGGAAGGAACGCCACCGTGAAGCCGCACTGCGGGCGGCAAGGTATCAGCAAGCGCTGCGGCGATACCACTGCCGCAACATCTGCTCCAGGACGCTCGAGGCGGGTGACCTCGTCCTGAGGCGGGTCCTCTCCATGGAAGGGCTGCATAAGCTCTCACCCATGTGGGAGGGCCCGTTCAAGGTCGTCCATGTATCCAGGCCTGGCGCCGCGCGCCTGGAGACACAGGACGGGGTACCCATCCAGAACGCCTGGAACATCCAGCACCTCCGAAAGTTCTACCCATGAAGAAACGCCGAGTGCCTGTGAAGAAGGCACAGTGGCTGTGAAGATCGCAGCCTGTGACACTCTCACGTAATAACGAGTGGGATTGTACACGCCCCGGAGTCTCAGGAGTGCCGCCCTCGGGCCTCGGGGCCTCCCTCCCACGTCCTTCTGGCAGCACTTAGCTTCGCACTGGTGAGAATACTTGAAGACTAGACTAGGTACCGGACGCGGCTTTTCAAATGCCTTCCGTAGTTGGCTCGCCTCCTTTTAATTGAAGTTTGCTTCTGGTGTTCCTTGCTGATTTGGTTTCGGCGCCTCTTGCCGCTGTTTCCGGCTCCAGTTTAACATGCTCTCTCTCTCTCTCTCTCGCATACCTCGTGAGGGGGCTAGGCAGGTGCCCTCGCGAGCGTTTTTCCTTCTCTGCCTTTCGTCTGCTTTTTTGCGAGGCACCCCCATTCGAGCCCACAAGCCGGCGCACCTCTCCTAATCCATGCCCCTCGGGTACCGCGATATGAATCGCTCGGTCAAGGCTCGGGCGAACGATAAGCCTCCTAGCGAGCCTCCTAACGAATTTTTTCTGCAGTTCCTAAGCGGCCACTGAGTCAAGGAAGGCCTTGACAGGCACCAGGAAACAAGTGCCTCGTGAAGAGGAGGCTACCTCGAACATGCCAAGCTAAGTTGTCTCTACACAAAATAATGGCACAACATAGAAACGATAAGCATAACATAGTGATTGAGGAATCATAGTTCGATACACGCCCCTCCGGGGCCCATACTGGTTTCTTTTGATACAAGAAGGAAAGGAAGAACAAAATAAAAGCGGCGCCTGCCCCTACAGCGGTTCACGAGGGCGGGCTCTTGGCGCCATCCTGAGCTCAGCCAGACCCCTCCTCGCGCTTCATGGAGGCACGACGACGCGACGACCGGCTACCGCCTTTGAAGCGGGCGCAACGGCTGGTAGTAGCCACCACTGCTGGAGCTGTCACCGGGGGAAGAGCCACCGTAGCTGGACGAGATGCGGTTGGCACCAAGAGCGGGTTCGCCCTCATCCTCATCTCGGCCGTCGCCAAGGCCGAGCACCTCCTCGCCATCGTTCACCTTGGGGCAGCACCCGGCGCGGCGACCTTCTTCCCCAAACACCCTTACGTAGAGGGTCGCATCACTGTCATACTTGAAATGGAGGGTGCACCGCTTGCCCAGGCCGCACGCACGGGCGAACGTCTGCCAACCATGGGCCAGAGCTATGTTGCCCGCGGCGGAGACCTCGACTGCAACCCAAGAAGCCCTACTGCAGCAACCGTCCTCCTGCAGCCAAAGCCCGCTTGGACCGGAAGCTGGCAGCTCGTCGGCGAAGAAGCGCGGGAGCTGAAGCCAGTTGTCGGCCGGGTTCTCCGATCAGACGATGAACTTTGGCAGCATCTCTGCCAAGTGGAAGCGCGGCCGGGGAGGCCGTGCAACCATGGCACGTCTCCCTTCATCGACATGGCTGCCACGACTGGAACGACCCCTGCCACGCGCAGCGGCGCCACCGCGAGAACGGGGGGCCGCGGCGGGGGTCGCGGTGTGCTTGCGGGGACGGCCGCGTCCACGTTTGGGCGCCGGGGAGCCAGGCCCCTCGCAAGGGGCCTTCCCCTTCTCCATGGCAGAGAACCTCTTCGACGGCGCCATTGGTGTCGCTGCTAGCAATGGAGCAAGGGGGAGAAACAAGCGGATGGGAGAGATGGACGAGGGGGCTCTGCCCCCTCCCCATTTATAGCAGGGGAAGGCCAACCATCGCCCCCCACGATCACACGTAATGATGGTTTTTCCTTGCATGTCGCAGGGACTTATCAAGTTGAGTGGTTGCCGAGGCAACGTGGGGAAGCGGAGACGCCCACGTCCAATCAACCGCCAAGCGTCAACCAAGGCCGCAGGCTGTGGGGGGCCTGCGGCGCGCCACACTTGCCCTTTGGCTTCGCCTCGAAGGCAAGTCCGAGCACGCCTTGGGCCCGGGGGCTACTGTCGGCATTCTGGGAATGGGGGTACCCAGACTTGCCTGCCTGCGGCCCACAGCGTGGCTCTGCTAGCGAGCCCGTACAGCGCATCTTCATCAACAAGGCATTCAAGACCCTCGCGAGGGGCCAAGCCTTGCGAGGCGGATGACGCAAGAGCTCCTCGGTAGCGGCTTCACCAGGTTGGTTCACGAGGGGCGGAGAGATCAAGGCAAGGCAAACCTCGCGAGGTTCTCATGACGTGAATCATGACGATCGAGACCAGGCAGGCGCCAGCGTGCAGTGTACTTGTTTCCTCTTTGGTGCAAAGGGGGCAAGCGCAGGCGAGGAGTGCCGAGGCGTCAAGCAAAGGTTTCCCTATCGGTGGAATGAGACCAAGACCCGCCGGACGGCAGGACGGAGTCACCATGGAGCCCAAGACAGCGTCAGCACCGGAGCCTTTGGCAGGCGAATACCACCTTTAGTCAGGATAAGCTGTACTAGCTGTCCCCTTTCAAATTGGCCGTTGTTGGCTCCCTTCCCGCTCAATATTTGGGGAGAGGACCAGGGCCTCTATAAATAGGACTAGCCACCATAGTAGGAGGCAGCGGATCTTGAGCTGATCCTTAGCCACACACCAAACACAAGAACTCCTCAACCTCACGAGGTTGTTCTTCCCCTTCTAACCATTCGTCCTCAGCCCAAGATGCAATCCACCACCACCACACTGGAGTAGGGTATTACACCACAACAGTGGCCCGAACCAGTATAAATCTTGTGTCTCTTGTGTTGCGAGTTCATCGAGCTTAGACCTTAGATCGCGGAGTGTGTGAGGGCGTGATCGGTGGAGGAGAGATCTTCGTGCACACCCCAGTTTCAAACCTTGAGGGTTTAGCCGGAACCCGTGATCCGACAGCTATGAACATCAAGCGCCCCCCTCGAGCCTTAAAACTCTCCTGTTACCAAGGGGTCGTGCGAATGACACGGTTGGATTACCCAAAACCGTATTGATGAGGATCCCGCAATATTCTGACTAGATCTCTGTTTTGACAAGACGTGTCAATAGAGGCTGCGCCTCGAAACACAAAGCGGGAGGCGAAAAACGGTTCGAAATGTTAAACAGGCCAGATGTGGCGTTTCGCCGAAAAGTTGTTAGTTGACAGACATTATTTTGATTAAATATTTTGCCTTCGTGGTTGTGGGTTGTGACTATCATGCAGAGCCTGATACAGTTCTTTCGTTCAGAAGATTGCTTTGAAGTATTCGGGAGAAGGAACCCGCCTTGCAATGCCGAAGACAATCTGCATGCCGAACATATCACCATTAAAGACTGGTTCAGGGGCTACTAAGGGAGTCCTGGATTAGGGGGTCCTCGGGTGTCCGGGCTGTGTGATATGGGCCAGACTGATGGGCCGTGAAGATACAAGGTAGAAGACCTTTCCTCGTGTCCGGATAGGACTCTCCTAAGAATGGATGGCAAGATTGGCAACCGGATATGTAATTTCCTTCTTCTGCAAGCCGACTCTGTACAACCCTATGCCCCTCCAGTGTGTATATAAACCGGAGGGTTTAGTCTGTAGAGGCTTTCAAAATTGAGATACGCTAGACATCTAGGGTTTAGCCATTATGATCTCGAGGTAGATCGACTCTTGTAACCCCTATACTCATCAAATACAATCAAGCAGGACGTAGGGTTTTACCTCCATTAAGAGGGCCCGAACCTAGGTAAACTTCATGTTCCCTATGTCCCTTGTTACCTTCGATCCTCGGACGCACTGTTCGGGACCCCCTACCCGAGATTGGCCGTTTTTGACACCGACAATCTCCAAGAGACCATTGTATTGAGAATCAAACGAGAGAGAGAGAGAGGAAGCCATGTAGTTACTAACTATGGACCCGAAGGTCTACAAAGAACTACTCACGCATCATCGGAGAGGCACCAATGGAAGTGGTGAACCCCTCTGTGATGGTGTCTAGATTGGATCTGGTGGTTCTGGACTCTTCGGCGGCTGGAATTGACTTTTGCCGACTCCCCTAGGGTTTCTGGAATATTGGGGTATTTATAGAGCAAAGAGGCGGTTCAGGGGGCACCCGATGTGGGCACAACCCACCTGGGCACGCCTGGGCCCCTAGGGGCACCCTGGTGGGTTGTCCTCCCCTTGGAGCACCCCCAGGTGCTTCTTCGGCCCACTTGATGTCTTCTGGTCCAAAAAAATCTCCAAAATTTTCACTGCGTTTGGACTCTGTTTGGTATTGATTTCCTGTGATGTAAAAAACATGCAAAAAACAGCAACTGGCACTTGGCACTATGTCAATAGGTTAGTACCAAAAAATGATATAAAGTGATTATAAAACATCCAAGATTGATAATATAACAACATGGAACAATAAAAAATTATAGATACGTTGGAGACGAATCATTGACCCACTTGTTCATTAGGCCAAGGTCCCTTTTGGACATCTCGAGCTTTCGGTTCATCTCCGCAATATACTCGGTCACAGAGCTCATAGCTGAGGTTGAAACCTACACACAAGCACCTCAAAGTTAGCCCTATGACCAATCTATTGATACCACAGACATGTATTTTTTCATAGGAATCAGTGTCCTAGGGACTAATCAGTTTCCTAATACCATACTTGGACCCCAATGCCAGTTTTTTCAGCCTAGCGTTGGGCTCGGGGGCTGCTCGCTGCCTATGCCATCTAAACACCAAGTAAAGATGTCTTTAGACAGATATACAGATTTGTAGGTAAATCTAAGCAGGGAAATTATTTTTTTCCAAGGACAGAAAAATATGTCGAAGCTCATGATAGGCCCTTGAAGACCTCACGCGTTCCGGCCTCAACAGACCGGAAGCCCTGCAGCGCCGCGCCAATTAATGGGTGGTGCTCGGGAGGAGCCCATTATGGCTGCCTCCACTTCTTCAGGTTACCGAACATTGGCCCGCCCTTGGGCGGAAGGTCGGGGTGGTAAAACCTCAGACCCCGGTATGTATGTGCTGGGCACGAGGGTCTCCAGCTGCGGCGGTGGAGCCGGAGAGGACTTCGGTTGTGCCGATGATTGGACCAGCCCCTCCTTGACGACCTCAGGGACCCCGTCCCCTTGGCCTTGTGGGGCCAAGGTCTCGAACTCGGCCATGATGACCGACTCTTCGGCCCTCGTCATGTCAACTTGGGGGCCGGAGTGGACATTTCTTCCCCCCAATCCTTCTTGGGCTGGGGAGGGAGTGGCGGAATTAGGTGTCCCACTGGCGGATGGCAACCCGCTCGAGGAGTTTCTGGGGTGCAGCTTTGGCGGACAATAGGAAGATACTGATGTGAGCTTACTCCTGCTAAAGGGACTTGATGCGACACAAACATAAAAACAGTTATGTACCTCTGTGGTGCTGGTTTCATCCTCCCCATCACGAGGGCACCGTCTTCTGACTCGTCGGAGAGTTTAATCTTCTTCCATGGCATGCGCTTGCTGGCAGCCCCGACCTTGGTTCTTTTCAACCTCTTATGGCCCTTGGGCCGCGTTTAGGCCTCGGCGTCCTCTGACTCCACCCTCTTCCCTTTAAAGGGAGGCTTCTCTTCTTCCTTGTTCTCCTCCACATTGTCCTTGTGGGTGGAGGAAGCGTGGGTTTCCTCGGACCAGGTGACCAAGGTCTCCCGATTGCGAAGACCTGTCTTTCCCTTCTGGGGCTTCGACCCCTTGGGGATCACCACGTGTGGCACCTCGACTAGGAGCACCATGAGCAGAGGGGTCCTCTCCCCCTCTAGCAGTGGTGCCAGGCACAACATCTCATGTGCCTTGGATACCCATGTCTACAAATATGAAACGAGTTGGTTCATTAAAATCTATCTCACATAAAAAATGAAAATATAAATGTGTGCATCAAACACTTATGGGTGGGGCATCATAGTCGCGCTTGAAACCGAGGTCCTCCCCTTCCTTAGGGAATTCGTCCTTGGATGGCTTGAAAAGACGCATCCACATGCCGGCCAAGGTGGAGCGGAATAAGTTGAGGACGGGCCCCTCTTCCTCGAGCTTGTGCTCCCACATCGGGGTGGCCCGGAGTTGGAGCGGGAGGATGTCGTGGTGGAGCATGACGTTTACTACGTCAGCTAGCTAGAGGTTCTTTTCGTTAGACCACAATTTGATCTTCTTGCTTAGTGCCTCCACTTCCTCTGGGTTCCCCCAGAAGATGCCCTTCTCCTTCTAGGACCTGAGCTTCTTTGGGGGCCCGGGCCGAAAAGGTTGGGACTTCGGCCTGGCCGACGACGAGCGACTCCGTGATGTAAAACCACTCGTGCTGCCATTCCTTGACTGTCTCAATGAAGGTTCCTTTGAACCTGTCGGCCTTCTGGTTCTTGCTGATCATGGCCCCTCCACACTCCGCCTTATTGGATCCACTAGATTTTGGCTTGACGCCGAAGATCTTCAACCATAGCTGAAGTGCGGCTCGATGCGGAGAAAGGCCTCACAGAACATGATGAAGGAGGCAAGAGTGCAATTGTTGGCATTGTTATCTTTTTACTCTTATAGATTGTTGAAAGGCCAACAGACCCCCTACTGCGCCGGTTAAAACGCCACTCCTCTGTGAATGATGTCGTTGTGCATATGGCGGGGACCAAAATCTTGATGATATCTCTGAGAAAATGGGCACGATCTCCGCTCCGAAGGGACATGCCAGTAAAAAGGCTGCCTCGGGCCACGGTTCGGGGGCAAGTAGTCACTGCTTAATCCGTCGTGGATTGCGCCGCTTCGATAAAGTTGTCAGGCTAGGTGACACTATTCACACCTACGTGGTCAGCCTTCGAGGCTAAGTAACCCCGCCACCTCGGGCAAGGCGTGAACTTGGCTAAATCTTGTTTGCAAGACACTACTTATGTGAAGAGCGGTTTGGGGATGTTAAAGTCACAAAGGGTAACTCATATATGAAGCCAAAAGGACTTCAGATCCGAGGTTATCTTCATCAAGGAGATCATGCTTGGCATAGAAGACCAGCTCGGGGGCTACTGTCAGTGTCCTGGACTAGGGGGTACTAACTTAGTCGGCCCATGCTCTTCCGGCTAGGCTGGTGGGTCCTCATTCGTCTCAAGATGGACTCTGGGAGCCGCATGCCAGAGGTGTGATCAAGACTACATCTACCGAAGACTTGTCGTATACTCCAAGACTTCTCCTACCACCTCCATGCCAAGATACCGACATTGTAACCTTAGATGCCCTACCCGGCGTGTGTATAAGCCAAAGGTTTTAGCCCGTAGAGGGGACTTCAATGCAATATCATTCACCTAGCCCTAGAGTTAGAACACATCTAATGATCTCGAGGTAGATCAACTCTGTATTCGATACATCTCCATCAATAGAAACAAGAGCGGGTCGTAGAATTTTACCTCCATCAAGAGGGCCCGAACCTGGGTAAACATCTCTCCCTGTTCCTATTACCCTCGATCCGAGATCCACAGCTCGGGACCCCCTAGCCCGAGGTCTGCCGGATTTCACACTGACACTCCCCATTTTTGGTAATTGATGACATCATACATCAAAGCTTCAAATAGAGATGTAGCATAAAATACGTAAAAGCTTTGAGAACACATGTCATATGCATATGCTCCACCTACAAGTGTGCAGTCATATAAGTGATAACAGCTCATGGAATGTGAATGCACAATAGGAAGGAATTAGCAATGAGTTACATGTATCTTGGCTAGATCATCATGCACATGAGTAGGATGCATATACTTACCTGGAGGTCCTTGATCAATTTCCTGAAGAGACAAGCTTGAGAAAACAAGGTTAGATAACACAATATGATTTCTTCAAAGAGAACAGACACAAGACCAACAAGGGTACCAAGATTGGGATGACATGTATGGAAGTAGGTATCACTAGGTGAATACTTCTTTAGGTGCAGTCATGTCCCCAAAAGATCAACCATGATTTTCAATAGAGTTCCAAAGATGATTTTTTCTCCCCTAATCTTGAACTTCCTCTCCCCCTGAATCTAGCATTGGATATTGGGAGTAGGTAGGGTGAGACAAAATCAGAGCAGAAACAAGAGCAAATAAATGTAACTTCCTAGAAAAAGGATCAACTAGGATTAATGACATGTTTCTCCCCTCTTAGAAACATGTATAATACTCTCCTATTATAAAATGCATCTTTCTTCCTTTAGGGTGTCCCTTTTGTTATAGGAAGAGATTTGTAAGTAAGCTTTGATGTGCATTTCTCCCCCCTTTGACATCAATTTCCAAGAAGAGTCTAGTTCCAAGGTTATTGGTCAAGTAGGAGTGGTCCTCAAGAGGCACAAATAGCCACGATTTAGCTTCAGATGCAGGTAGAGGGAAAGAATCATTGACTAGAGCTAGACAGGAAAAAGGATAATTAAAAAAAAAGGTTCTTTAGGCAGTGAAGCCAGTGACTCCGAGTTGTATCGGCTGGTGAATCCAAGATAGGTATATCACATAAAGATCACATTGATGGGTCCAATTTTGTTGTTTTCGGTTGTACTGATGAACTGTGTGCAGTGTTAATTGCATTTTAGTGCAGCCGATGTGTTTCAAGTCAGAGGGGCCGATTTCAAAACAGAGAGAACCTTTTGTCAACTCAGCTCACCTGGCAATAGGCTCTCACAAAGATATTCAAGGAATTTGAATAAGTATCGCTATGAATTGACTAGAAGAGAAGAAACCAACTAATAAAGGAAACAAAAAAAGAAAGACATCTAGATGGAGTTTTTTTAATGGGGAAACATTGTGAAAGGATCAATATGGTTGACTAGAGGAGGGGGGGGGGGGGGTAAATAGGCAACTACCAAATTTTAGCTTTTCTTAACAAATTAAGTTTAACAACAAATAGGTTGTCTAGATATGCAACTAGGTGAACAACCTATATGATGCTAGAAACAACAACACAAGCAAGCAAGCAAGAAATACAACACAAGTAAATCTTGCGCAAAGTAAATGTAAGAAGTAACCACAAGTGGAGCCAGTGAAGACGAGGATGTGTTCTCAAAGTTCCTTCCCTTTGAGGGTAAGTACGTCTCTGTTGGAGCGGTGTGGAGGCACAATGCTCCCCAAGAATCCACTAGGGCCACCGTATTCTCCTCACGCCCTCGGACAATGCAAGGTGCCATGATTCCACTAGTGGTGCCCTTGAAGGCGGCGGCCGAACCTTTAAAAACAAGGTTAGAGCAATCTCCATAACCGAATTGGAGGCTCCCAACACCCCCATGAAGCTTCACCGGAATGGATTGTGGCTCCGAGGTCACCTCTTCCATCTAGGGTGCTCAAACACCCACGAGTAACAAGATCCTCTAGGGATTATTGGGAGCAATCAAATATCCCCTGGTGGAAGTGTGGATTGGGGCCCTCTCAAGCAAACCCTAAAAAATCAATAAGAGTTGTTGGCTAGGGAGAGTGATCGGGCGGAAATGGATCTTGAGCAACAATGGAGCCTTTTTTGGAGCGAAAGATGTGAGTCCACTTGAGGAAGAAGACTCACTTATATAGTGGGGAAATGGAACCAACCGTTATGCACTTCCAGCCTGTGCATAAGCGGTAATACTGCTCGGGCGAGCGGTACTTCTGCTGGAACGAAAGTCCTGGCCTGCATACACAACTGAACAAGTAAGAGAGGCAATAGTGCCGCTGGAGCGGTACTACCGCGTAGTGTTGAGCGAGTAGGTGAAACTGCAATTGTAGAGATGGATAGTGCGGTATTGCTGCACGGAGCGATACTACCACTCCACTTCCGCACGAAGAACAGAGCAGTATAGGAGGCATAAAATAAGAGGTAGTCGAAGCGGTAAAAAATGGCGGTAGTACCACTGGAGCGGTACTACCGCACCATGCAACAATACTTCCATTGTATGGTCAGATGCTTAGTACATATGTGGTAGTGGGGTACTAGTTAGAGCCGTAGTACCGCAGGAGCGGTACTACTACTCTGAATTACCGCCCAACTACTACTCATTTACAGAGCACGTAAAATAAGTGGAAGTTCTAGAGGCAATAATAAATTTTTGTTTATATTTCCTTATATCATGATAAATGTTTATTATTCATGCTAGAATTGTATTAACCGGAAACTTGATACATGTGTGGATACATTGACAAAACACCGTGTCCCTTGTAAGCCTCTACTAGACTAGCTCGTTAATCAAAATGGGTTAAGTTTCCTAACCATAAACATGTGTTGTCATTTGATGAACGGGATCACATCATTAGGAGAATGATGTGGTGGACAAGACCCATCTGTTAGCTTAGCATATTGATCATTCAGTTTTATTGTTATTGCTTTCTTCATGTCAAATACATATTCCTTCGACTATGAGATTATGCAACTCCCGGATACCGGAGGAATACCTTGTTTCTATCAAACGTCACAACTTAACTGGGTGATTATAAAGATCCTCTACAGGTATCTCCAAAGGTGTTTGTTGGGTTGGCGTAGATTGAGATTAGGATTTGTCACTCCGATTATCGGAGAGGTATCTCTGGACCCTCTCGGTAATACACATCATAAGAAGCCTTGCAAGCAATGTGATTAATGAGTTAGTTGCGGGATGATGTACTATAGAACGAGTAAAGAGACTTGCCGGTAACGAGATTGAACTAGGTATGTGGACACCGATGATCGAATCTCGGGCAAGTAACATACCGATGACAAAGGGAATAACGTATGTTGTCATTACGGTAAGACCGATAAAGATCTTCATAGAATATGTAGGAACCAATATGAGCATCCAGGTTCTGCTGTGGGTTATTTATCGGAGAGGTGTCTCGATCATGTCTACATAGTTCTCGAACCCGTAGGGTCCGCATGCTTAACATTCGATGACGATATTGTATTATATTAGTTATGTGATTTGGTGACCGAATGTTGTTCGGGGTCCCGAATGAGATCACAGACATGATGAGGAGTCTCGAAATGGTCATGAGGTAAAGGTTCATATATAGGACAATGATATTTGGATATGAAGTGTTCTGGCAGTACCGGGTACATACCGGGTCACTGGAAGGGGTTCCGGGCAACCCCCCAACAACTATATGGGCCTAATGGCCCAAGAGGGGAAACGCAGCGGGCAGCAGGGGCTGCTGCGCCCCCCATATGGGTCGCACCTTAGGAGGAAGGAAAAAGGGGAATAGAGAAGGAAGGGAAGTGATTCGGCCTCCCCCTTCCTTCCCTCCTCCCTCCTCTTTCCTTCCCCTCCGGTGGATATGGTAAGGTGGGGGGGGGGGGGCAATTCGACAAGGCCCCCAAGTAGGATTCCTCCTACTTGGGGCGCCCCTTAGTTGTCCTCCTCCCCCTCCCACCTATATATACGCGGGGAGGGGGCGCCTAGAACACACACCAATAATTGTTAGCTGTGTGCGGTGCCCCCCTCCACAGTTTACCCCTCCGGTCTTATTCACGTAGTGCTTAGGCGAAGCCCTGCGCGGATCACTTCACCATCACCGTCACCACGTCGTGATGCTGGCGGAAATCTCCCTTGACACTTTGCTGGATCGAGAGTTCGTGGGACATCGTCGGGCTGAACGTGTGCAGATCTTGGAGGTGTCGTACATTCGGTGCTTGATCGGTCGGAACAAGAAGAAGTTCGACTACATCAAGCACGTTGTCAAACACTTCTACTTTCGGTCTATGAGGGTACATAGACACACTCTCCCCTCTTGTTGCTATGCATCTCCTAAATAGATCTTGCGTGAGCGTAGGAAAATTTTGAAATTGCATGCTACATTTCCCAACAGTGGTATCAGAGCCAGGTCTATGCATAGATGATATGCACGAGTAGAACACAAAGAGTTGTGGGTGATGATCATCATACTGCTTACCACCAATGTCTTCTTTTGATTCGGCGGTATTGTTGGATGAAGCGGCCCGGACGAACCTTACATGACCACGTTCATGAGACCGGTTCCATCGACAAACATGCAACTAGTTTTGCATAAAGGTGGCTGGCAGGTCTATGTTTCTCCAACTTTAGTTGAATCGAATTTCACTGCAGTCGGACCTTGTTGAAGGTTAAAACAACAAACTTGATAAATCACCGTTGTGGTTTTGATGCGTAGGTAAGAACGGTTCTTGCTAGAAGCCCATAGCAGCCACATAAAACCTGCAACAACAAAGTAGAGGACGTCTAACTTGTTTTTGCAGGGAATGTTGTGATGTGATATGGTCAAGACATGATGTGATATACATTATTGTATGAGATGATCATGTTTTGTAAAAGTCACTGGCAACCGCCAGGAGCCTTATGGTTGTCTCTTTATTTTATGAAATGCAAACGCCATGTAATTGCTTTACTTTATCAATATGCGTTAGCGATAGTTGTAGAAGCAATAGTTGGCGAGACGACCACGACTATGATGGAGATCAAGGTGTCAAGCCAGTGAGGATGGAGATCATGACGGTGCTTTGAAGATGGAGATCAAAGGCACAAGATGATGATGGCCATATCATGTAACATATTTTGATTGCATGTGATTTTTATCTTTTATGCATCTTATTTTGCTTAGTACGGTGGTAGCATTATAAGATGACCCCTTACTAAAAATTTCAAGGTATAAGTGTTCTCCCTAAGTATGCACCGTTGTGACAGTTCATTGTGCCGAGACACCACGTGATGATCGGGTGTGATAGGATCTACGTTCACATACAACGGGTGCAAGACAGTTTTGCACATGCGGAATACTCGGGTTAAACTTGACGAGCCTAGCATGTCCAGACATGGCCTCGGAACACTGGAGACCAAAAGGTCGAACGTGAATCATATAGTAGATATGATCAACATAGAGATGTTCACCATTGATGACTACTCCATCTCACGTGATGATCGGACATGGTTTATGCCGGTGTACAAAAAGAGGGGCACGCTTTTGTACCCCTTTACCTGTGCACGGGCAGCCAGAGCCGCACCCACGACCACACCAAGAAGAGTAGGGGAGGCGAGCCAAGGTAAGACCGAAGCACAAGATAATCAGAGCAATGCCAAGGCCAAGACCACAAAGAGCAGAGGGACGAAGCAGGTTCCCTCGGCAAGACCCTTGCCGGGGCAACCTGAGCGGCCTCAGCAAGATCCTTGCCGAGACAGCTCGCCCCACACCAACAGAGCGAGCCACCCTTGAGCCCACGGTCCCCAACACCATCATCCATGTGGGGCCAGGGCTTGAGAGGGACCTCCGTGGTGGCATGCAGATCTTTGTGAAGACATGATCAAGATCAGATGAGGATTAGAAGACGACGATTCTCGGCAAGATCCTTGCCGAGGAAGGCCCCAGCCCCCCTCCCCCCAGGCGAGATCCTTGACGGGGACGACAGCATGCCACGGCAAGACCCTTGCCGGGCAACCCGGCAAGGCCCTCACCAAGGACGCCAGCAGGGCCACCGCCAGACCCGCCCACGACCAAGCTTCCACCGCCATTCGCATGCAGCTGCTAGCCCAACCAGCTGGGCGGGCACCTGTGTGGCAACATGCAGCTCCCAGGCCAACTCATCAAGCGCCTGCGTGGCGGCATGCAGACCTTCGTGAAGGCTCCACCACCGCGCCACCTCAGCTGCCTGCCTGCCTACATGGCACCGCACGCATCACTGGCCGGGGCGCGTGTCAAAGCGAGGAGGAGCGGCGACGGACGGAACGAGCCTCGCCCCCGTCCCCGATAAAGCAAGGGGACACCTAAGCAGTGCATCAAATGCATCTTGTCCTATAATACGAGAGATAACCTCGCAACACTGTACACCTTTCCACCTCCTGTGTGCCACTGTGGCAACCCCTTTTTCCTATAAAAGGAGGCCCGAGGCGACCAGGAGAGGGATTTGGCTCTTTCGAATCACTTGCTGACCACAGCTAGTTCGAGAGCTCAAGAACTCTCAGAAATACACCCACCAAACCAGGACTAGGGTTTTATGCATCCTCGCGGCCCGAACCTGGGTAAATGATCCTTGTGCTGTCTAGTAGCCCTGCTCTCCTCGCAATCCTGCGCCCCGGCAACCATAGTAGGGATTCTTGTGATCCCATAGGTGTCATTCCACACCGACATCTTTGGCGTGCCAGGTAGGGGGCGCAATTGTGAGAATCCGGTCTGGTAGTTAGCCTAGCGGTTCTTCGTCGCTCTCGGTCTCTGAGAAGAAGGCGGCCGGGGAACGACGCCGGCTCGGCAACAGAAAAGCTAAGTTATTCAGAGCCTTGGACTATTTCCTTTTACACTTGAGGTTATCGTCCTTGGAGATCTGGCCTATCTGTGGGAAACCTGCATGCAAAGGGCCCTCCGCAATTGGCAACGCCTTTTTTCTGTTTCGAGTCCGCTCAACATCTCAAAGCTGCCGCGTCGAGAGCGGAGGGGTAGCCTTTCGCACCTGGCAACGCTCCTGACTCTGACTCGAGTCAAACTCGACAGTTCGGGCAGCTGCGCTAGGGGCGGTAAGGTGGTTTGCCCGGCAGCAAGCACAACCGGCAGGCCAATGGGGATCCGTCCCCAAGACGCCGCCCTGGGTTTACGCACCGGCAAAGCCTACCTAGTTACGTAGGGTGGACATACAAAGGAAAATCGAACAGGAAAATAACATGCATAATATTGAAAGTGATGCGGAGTTATATTGCATCAAATTGTTGCTGCGATTCTAACTAGAGACAGCGATTATCTTGGTTGTGAACCTGCAGCAGCGATAAAGGGCGGGATGCCTAGTCCCGACGCTGGCCCTCCACCCTAAGAATTCTGCCGACACGGCTGATGTTGGGCTTGATGCGCTCCCTGAGCGGCGCGAGGTCAGTACCCTCCAGCAAGCTCTCCAGCGCGGCATCGAAGTCGAGGTCGGGGTACCAGTGTGCCACCTTGGTGAGAACCTTGGTCATGGCACCCTAGCAAAGCCTTCGTGACTCCTCGGCCAGCGAGGCCGCCCGGGTGGCGTGGAGCCGCTCGAGAGCACCGACGACCTTCTCAAAGAACAAAGTCAGGCTGCAATTGGCGCTCACGCTCCGCTCCGGGACATACCTCATGTCCGGCATCCCCATGATGGCCAGCTGGGCTGCGGCCTGGTTGGCGACGGTGGCGAGGCGATCGAGCCAACGGTTCTCGCCTCCACGTGGTCCGCGAAGTTGAGGCCCTCGTTCGTCCGCAACTCCTTTTCGGCCTCCAGCTCCTTGGCCAGGGTCCCCTCTCGGATCTTGGCCTCCTCCAGCACCTTCTCGAGACCCTACAGCTTCAGCTTGAGGTCTTTGATGGAGTTTTTGACCTCGGAGAGCTCCCCAGCCTTGTTGACGACCGCGCCCTGCGCCTCTGTCAAAGCACTGTTAAGCGTGTCCCTCTCTTGGGACAGCTACAGTGCCTGCTCCTTCAGCCTGTCGTGCTCCGCCTCCAGCTCCTCCACCTTGCCAGCGTGAACCTGGGCCTGGGCATTGAGTGCCTCTGCTCCAGCTCACTGGTCCACTGCAAGACAAGCTTCTCCACCTCTGCATCCCTGCCGCGAAGCATGGCGGCAAGCTTCGCCTCGCGTGTGGCGAGGTTCTCCTCCTAGGAGTTCAGCGCGGCCTCACGATGGGTCCGAGCAGCTTCGGCGGCCGCGGCCAAGTTCTTCGCCGTCTCCTGAGCCTTCTCGACGTCGGCAAGCTTCATGGTGAGCTCCACGTCGCGCCTGGCCTGCTCGCCTTGGGCAGCCTTGAGCTCCTCGTGGGCCTCGCGGAACCAGTCATGTGCCTCGGCAACACGCTTCTGGAGGTCCGCCTCCGCCTTCTCCACCATCGCTGTCCTGGACTTAACCTTGTCCAGACGGGCACGGTGGAGCGCCTGGAGCTTCCGGAGGCTGGCACCCATGGCATGGAGGATCCACTCCTCCCGCGAACCGTCGCCGCCAACGATCGGCTCGTCGACGACTTCAAGCCCGGCAGCGGCAAGCACCTCGTCATCGAACACCTCTCCCTTGACGGGTGTCCTGGTGCTCGTCGCGCCTGGAAGGTGGACGAACAAGTCATCGCTCACCCTCAGGTACTTGCCGGATCCGGAAGCAGCGGAAGAGGAAGGCTGGTCCTCGGCCACCTCCTCCTCCTCCTCCTCGGTGGCGGCGCCGCCGGCCTCCCCGGCAGGCCCCTTGCCAGCTTCCTCAGCGGCAGCCTTACCGGCCTCCCCGGTAGGCCCCTCGACGACGTCCTCGGTGGCATCCTTGGCGGCCTCCTCGGCGGCAATCTTCTCGGCGTCCGCCTCGGCGGCCTTGGCAATGTCCTCAATGACGGCGTCCACGTCCTCCGGGTTCACCGGGGAGGAAGATGCCGAAGAAGGGGGTGAGGCAAGGCCAGGACCAAGAACCGGAAAGAAAAAGAAGCAGGGACGAACGACGAGCGACTTACCGGTGGGCGGGCGCCCGGCTGGGAAACAGAAGTCCCCTCCCCGCCAACATTTGGCTTCGAGGCAAAGCCGGCGGCGCCCATGTTCTCTTCCTCCTCCTCCATGTGTGTGGGCTCGGCGCTTGGCGCCCTTGCCGGGGACGTCCCTCGGGGCGGTGTGGTCGATGGGGGCGGTGTGTTGGGAGTAGCCCTCTGTGGCTCCTCCTGCTACTGCTCTCCTCCTGCGTACTCGGCAAGGTCAGCACCAAAGTGTTATGCCCCTGACACATGTCGAAGAGGAAAGAATGATGAACTTACGTTGGGGGCTATGCCAAGGGCTGCTGTCCGGGCAGCTCAACACCACCAACGGCGCCCTCGAAGTGCCGGCCAGGGGCTGGCCACTCACCAAGACCTTGGCCCTCTTCGCTCTCTGGGCCAACGTCTCCCCGTCCCTGCAAGAATTACGACAAGTCAAGGCAAGCGACTCATAGTAAGGAGGCAGAGATAACGAAAAGGAACTAGATGCTTACTCGTCGTCTGCCTCCTCCTCTGCTGTCTTCCTCTTCCTCCTCGGGCGGAGGGATCCATAATCGAAGGTGACCTTCATGTCGACATCTGCAGGAGGAGGGGAAGGAGGCGGCATCTGGGAACGCTTGGATGAAGAAGGGGCGGCTGTCCTCTTCTTCACCGCGCCCTTCGCCGGCTTCTTCGCCGCTGGGGCCCTCGTGTGGGGCTGGGACCCCTCCAAGGTCAGCTGCGGCTGTGCAGCCCTGCCGGGCCGAACCGGCTCGCCGGAGCTGGCCCGCCGCAAGACTCGCCCCCTCCCCGTAGGTGGCATCGGGCCCATGGTCTCGGCCTCCTCCTCCGACGACTCGCTAGTCACATCTTCAACCAAAGGAGCCTCGGTGCCGGCACTGCTGGCTCCCCCGGCGGCCGCCGCCCACCGGCGAGCTCCTCCTCCTCCGCAGCCGTCACGGCCTTGTCCTCCACACCGCCGGTGCTGCCGGCCTCCCTGGCAAGCTGTGCCTCTCTCGCCCTGATGGTGATGTAGTCCAGCTCTGCCTGGGTGGTGTCCTGGACAAGCAGCCGCTCGGCGTCGGTGTTGACGTACCCCTCGTGCAGGGTGTCAAAGAACTGCTGCACTTCGGCGTCCTCCGGCTCCTTCAGCTCGGGACGGGGCCATGCGCGTTGCAGTCCGGCATCATGGCAATGATTTCGGACCAACATGAATTGTTGCACAATGGGACCACCCCCGTTGGTAGCTTAAACAAAGGCCCCTTGAGGACCTTACCGGCCTTCGCGGCGGCCCTCACGACCTTGCCGGTCCGCTCGACCTCACCGTCATGGCCCACGTCAAGCTGGAAGAGCCGCTGGCAGAAATGGGCGGTGCGCCATCATCGTGAAGTTGTGGTCGAGGCCGGGGCAGAGCCGCATGATGTCGGTGGGGTTCGTGAAGAGCCAGGCTGGCCTCCCCTTGTTATGCAGAGGAGCGATCTGGCGGTGGATGAAGTCCGCCCCGATCATTTCAAGGGTGAGCCCGGCCTGGGTAAGCAGGAGAATCCTGGTGGTGGCAACCGTGAGCTTTCCGTCGGCGGCGTCGACGTCGCTCCAATCACTGATGTGAACCGGCGGCACCTGGCGAACTCTGCAGAACACCGGCGGGTCCTTCTCTTCGATCCAGCACGACCGACCCTGCCATTCCTCCCACCTCTCCTTCATGGCACCGTCCGGGTACGCTCCCTTGGATTTTGGGATCCAGGCGATGCACCCCGAGTTGGCACCTCTCGTCTGGATCCAAGGGAAGAAGTAATGGCGGAAGAGCGTCGTGTTGGGGTGCACCCCGGCGAAGCCTTCGTAGAGGTGCACGAAAAGAGCCATGCACTCCACCGCATTCGGAGTAAAATCCAGGAGGCGGAAGCCTAAGGTGTGCAAGATGTCGCTGAAGAAATTGGAGAAGGGAGCACAGAGCCCACAAGAAAAGTAATCAACAAAGAAGGGGTACCGATTTGGGCCAGGCTCAGCGCAATCGGCAGGGATGACGCGCATGGCTGGATGCCCCGAATTGCCCCCCCCCCCCATCTTCACTCCCCACAGGGGCCTGAAGGAGTCCCGAAGCTCGAACACGTCGACCGTCGAGGGGAAGAAGAAGACAGACTGCGTCCGTTGCCCCGCCAGCGAGCTCTCGGCGGCTCCATAGTTCCGGCATCCTTGGCCACCCCTTGCCCTTGGTGGATTTTGATGCCATGGCGGCTGGGGGAGGAGGGCAGGACAGAGGGCAGCGGAAGCACAACGGCGGCGAGCAGAGACGAAGCTTGAAGAAGAAGAGGGAGACAGGTGGAGGTTTCCGAGATTGGGGTTGCCCGAAGGGTAAAAGGAACAGTGCGCCCGTGGTTATCCCTTTTTATGGGGAAGTTGCGGGTCGCGCTGCCCATTTACTGCAACGTGATGCATGCGTCCGGGAACCGCCCCACGCATGTCGCCCATGTCACGCACAACCCTCCACGATGCACCACGCGCGCGGGTCATGGGAGGCGGAGCGCGCGAAAAGTTTTACCACTGTAAAAACTGCCCCGCCTGCCCGCGCACCGTTTTGGGCCTGACCCAACAACATGTCACACTTATATGTGGCCCAGGCCCGGGGGCTCCTATCGGTGTACAAAAAGAGGGGCACACTTTTGTACCCCTTTACCCTTGCACGGGCAGTCAGAGCCGCGCCCACCACCACACCAAGCAGAGCAGGGGAGGTGAGCCAGGGTAAGACCAAATCCCAAGATAATCAGAGCAACGCCAAGGCCAAGACCACAAAGAGCAAAGGGACAAAGCAGGTTCCCCCGGCAAGACCCTTGCCGGGGCAACCTCAGCGACCTCGGCAAGATACTTGCCGGGACAGCTCGCCCCACACCAACAGAGAAAGCCACCCTTGAGCCCACGGTCCCCAACACCATCATCCACGTGGGGCCAGGGCTCGGGAGGCACCTCCGTGGTGGCATGCAGATCTTTGTGAAGACATGATCAAGATCAGATGAGGATTAGAAGAATACGATTTTCTCGGCAAGATCCTTGCCGAGGAAGGCCACCAGCCCCCCCCCCGGCGAGATCCTTGCCGGGGACGACAGCACGCCACGCCAAGACCCTTGCCGGGCCACCCGGCAAGGCCCTCACCAAGGATGCCAGCAGGGCCACCGCTAGACCCGCCGACGACCAAGCTTCCACCGCCGTTCGCATGCCGGTACCCAACCAGTGCGAGGCACCTGCGTGGCAACATGTAGCTCCCAGGCCAACTCATCAAGCGCCTGCGTGGCAGCATGCAGATCTTCGTGAAGGCTCCACCACCGCGCCACCTCAGGTGCCTGCCTGCCTACATGGCACCGCACGCATGTCGAAGCAAGGAGGAGCGGCGACGGGCGGGATGGGCCTCGCCCCCGTCCCCGATAAAGCAAGGGGACACCTAAGCGGTGCATTAAATGCATCTTGTCCTGTGTCTGAGGATAACCTCACAACCTTTGTACACCTTTCCACCTCTGGGTGCCCTTTGTGGCAACCCTTTTTCCCTATAAAAGGAGGCCCGAGGCGACCAGGGAGAGGGATTCGGCTCTTCGAACCACGGCTGACCACAGCTAGTTCGAGAGCTCAAGAACTTCATGAAATACACCCACCAAAGCAGGACTAGGGTTTAACGCATCCTCGCGGCCCGAACCTGGGTAAATGATCCTTGTGCTGTCTACTAGCCCTGCTCTCCTCGCAACCCTGCGCCCCGGCAACCGTAGTAGGGATTCTTGTGATCCCATAGGTGTCGTTCCACACCGACATGTTTAGTTGATTTGGATCACGTAGCATTTAGATGACTTGAGGGATGTCTATCTAAGTGGGAGTTCTTAAGTAATATGATTAATTGAACTTAATTTATCATGAAATTAGTCCTGATAGTATTTGCATATCTATGTTGTAGATTATTAGCTAGCGTATAGCTCCCCTGTATTCTTTTTGATATGTTCCTAGAGAAAATTAAGTTGAAAGATGATAGTAGCAATGATGCATACTGGGTCCGTGATATGAGGATTATCCTCATTGTTGCACAGAAGAATTATGTCCTTGATGCACCACTATATGACAGTCCTATTACAGGAGCATACGCAGATATTATGAACGTTTGACAAGCTCGATATGATGACTACTTGATAGTTTAGTGCACCATGCTTTACGGCTTATAACCGGGACTTCACAAATGTTTTGAATGCCATGGAGCATACGAGATGTTCCAAGAGCTAAAAATGATATTTCAGTCTCATGCCCGTGTTAAGAGGTATGAGACCTCTGACAAGTACTTTGCCTACAAGTTGGAGGAGAATAGCTCAACCAGTGAGCATGTGCTCGTAATGTCTGGGTACTACAATCACTTGAATCTAGTGGGAGTTAATCTTCCAGATAATATAGTGATTGACAGAGTTCTCTAGTCACTATCACCAAGCTACTAGAACTTCGTGATGAACTATAATGTGCAAGGGATAACGGAAAAGATTCCCGAGCACTTCGCTATGCTGAAATCGGTGAAGGTAGAATCAAGTGTTGATGGTTAACAAGACCACTAGTTTCAAGAAAGGGGGCAAAGGAAAAGGAATGGAACTTCAAGAAGAATGACAAGCAAGTTGCCACTCCCATGAAGAAGACCGAAGCTAGACCTAAGCCTGAAACTGAGTGCTTCTACTCCAAAGGGAATGGTCACTGGAAGCGAAACCACCCCCAAGTACTTGGCGGATAAGAAGGATGGCAAAGTGAACAAAGGTATATTTGATATACATGTTATTGATGTGTACTTTACTAGTGTTCATAGTAACCCCGAATTATTTGATACCGGTTCGGTTGTTAATATTAGTAACTCAAGACAGGAGTTGCAAATAACAAAGACTGGTTAAGGGCGAGGTGATGATGTGTGTTGGAAGTGATTCCAAGGTTGATAAGATCACCATCGCACACTCCCTGTACCTTCGGCATTAGTGTTGGACCTAAATAAATGTTATTTGGTGTTTGCGTTGAGCATGAATATGATTGGATCATGTTTATTGCGATACGGTTATTCTTTTAAGTAAGAGAATAGTTGTTGTTCTGTTTACATGAATAAAAACTTCTATGGTCATACATCCAATGTAAATGGTTTATTGAATCTCGATCATAGTGATACACATATTCATAATATTGATGCCAAAAGATGCAAAGTTGATAATGATAGTGCAACATATTTGTGGCACTACCGTTTAGGCCATATTGGTGTAAAGCGCATGAAGAAACTCCATAAGGATGGATTTTTGGAATCACTTCATTATGAATCATTTGATACTTGTGAACCAATGCCTCATGGGCAAGATGACTAAAACTCCGTTCTCCGGAACAATGGAGAGAGCCAATGACTTATTGGAAATAATACATACCGATGTATGCGGTCCGATGAGTGTTGAGGCTCGCGGTGAGTATCATTATTTTCTGACCATCACAGATGATTTGATCAGATATGGGTATATCTACTTGATGAAACACAAGTCTGAAACATTTGAAAAGTTTAAAGAATTTCAGAGTGAAGTGGAGAATCATTGTAACAAGAAAATAAAGTTTCTATGATCTGATCATGGAGGCGAATATTTGAGTGACGAGTTTGGCCTTCATTTAAAACAATGTGGAATAGTTTCACAACTCACGCCACCTGGAACACCACAACGTCGTAACCATACTTTATTAGATATGGTGTGATCTATGATGTCTCTTACCGATTTACCACTATCGTTTTGGGGTTATGCATTAGAGACAGCTGCATTGACGTTAAATAGGGCATCGTCTAAATCCGTTGAGACGACACCGTATGAACTATGGTTTGGCAAGAAACCTAAGCTGTCATTTCTTAAAGTTTGGGGATGCGATGCTTATGTCAAAAGGCTTCATCTTGATAAGCTCGAACCTAAATCGGAGAAGTGCGTCTTCATAGGATACCCTATGAAAACAATTGGGTACACATTCTACCACATATCCGAAGGCAATATCTTTGTTGCTGAGAATGGGTCCTTTCTAGAGAAGGAGTTTCTCTCGAAAGAAGTGAGTGGGAGGTAAGTAGAACTTGATGAGGTAATTGTACCTTCTCTCGAATTGGAAAGTAGCACATGATTAAAATCTGTTCCCGTGATGCCTACACCAACTAGAGAGAAAGCTAATGATGATGATCATGAAACTTCTGATCAAGTTACTACTGGACCTCGTAGGTCAAATAGAGCATGTTCCGCACCAGAGTGGTATGGTAATCCAGTCCTGGAAGTCATGTTACTAGACCATGATGAACCTACGAACTATGAAGAAGTAAAGATGAGCCCAGATTCCGACAGATGGCTTGAGGCCATGAAATCTGAGACAGGATCCATGTATGAGAACAAAGTGTGGACTTTGGTGGACTTGCCCAATGATCGGCAAGCCATAGAGAATAAATGGATCTTCAAGAAGAATACTCACGTTGATAGTAATGTTACTATCTACAAAGCTCGACTTGTTGCAAAAAGGTTTTTCGACAAGTTGAAGGGGTTGACTACGATGAGACTTTCTCACCCGTAGCGATGCTGAAGTCTGTCTGAATCATGTTAGCAATTGCGGCATTTTTATGAAGTCTGGCAAATGGAAGTCAAAACTGCATTTCTTAATGGATATCTCAAAGAAGTGTTGTATATGATGCAACCAGAAGGTTTTGTCAATCTTAGAGGTGCTAACAAAGTGTGCAAGCTCCAATGATCCATCTATGGACTGGTGCAAGCATCTCGGCGTTGGAATATACGCTTTGACGAGGTGATCAAAGCATATGGTTTTATACAGACTTATGGTGAATCCTGTATTTACAAGAAAGTGAGTGGGAGCTCTGTAGCATTTCTGATATTATATGTGGATGACATATTATTGATTGGAAATGATGTAGAATTTCTGGATAGCATAAAAGAATATTTGAATCAGAATTTTTCAATGAAAGACCTCGGTGAAGCTGCTTACATATTGGGCACCAAGATCTATAGACATAGATCAAGACGCTTGATAAGACTTCCAATGAGTACATACCTTGACAAGATTTTGAAGGTGTTCAAAATGGATCAGTCAAAGAAGTAGTTCTTTCCTATATTGTAAGGTGTGAAGTTCAGTAAGACTCAAAACCCGACCAGGACAGAAGATAGAGAGAGAAAGAAAGGCATTACCTATGCTTGAGCCATAGGTTCTATAAAGTATGGCATGTTGTGTACCAGACCTATTGTGTCCCTTGCCATGAGTTTGACAAGGGGGTACAATAGTGATCTAGGAGTAGATCATTGGACAGTGGTCAAAATTATCCTTAGTTACCTTAAAAGGGACTAAGGAAATGTTTCTCGGTTATGGAGGTGATAAAGAGTTCGTCGTAAAGAGTTACGTCGATGCAAGCTTTGACACTGATCTTTATGACTCTAAGTCTCAATCTAGATACGTATTGAACGTAGGAGCAATTAGCTAGAGTAGCTCCATGCAGAGCATTGTAGACATAGAAATTTCCAAAATACATACATATCTAAATGTGGCAGACCCGTTGACTAAACTTCTCTCACAAGCCAAACATGATAACACCTTAGTACTCTTTGGGTGTTAATGACATAGAGATGTGAACTAGATTATTGACTCTAGTAGAAACTTTGGATTTTGGTCACATGGTGAAGTGAACTATGGGTGATAATCACATAAAGATGTGAACTATTGGTGTTAAATCACATGGCAATGTGAACTAAATTATTGACTCTAGTGCAAGTGGGAGACTGAAGGCAATATGCCCTAGAGGCAATAATAAAGTTGTTACTTTGTATTTCCCTATATCATGATAAATGTTTATTATTTATGCTAGAATTGTATTAACCGGAAACTTGATACATGTGTGGATACATAGACAAAACACCGTGTCCCTAATAAGCATCTACTAGACTAGCTCGTTAACAAAAAAATAGTTAAGTTTCCTAACCATAGACATGTGTTGTCATTTGATAAACGAGATGACATCATTAGGAGAATGATGTGATGGACAAGACCCGTCCATTAGCTTAGCATATTGATCGTTAAGTTTTATTGCTATTTCTTTCTTCATGTCAAATACATATTCCTTCGACTGTGAGATTATGAAACTCCCGGATACCGGAGGAATACCTTGTGTGCAATCAAACATCACAACGTAACTGGGTGTTTATAAAGATGCTCTATAGGTATCTCCGAAGGTGTTTGTTGGGTTGGCATAGATCGAGATTAGGATTTGTCACTCCAAGTATCAGAGAGGTATCTGTGGCCCCTCTCGGTAATACAGATCGTAAGAAGCCTTGCAAACAATGTGACTAATGAGTTAGTTGCGGGATGATGTATTACGGAACGAGTAAAGAGACTTGCCGGTAACGAGATTGAACTAGGTATGTAGATACAGACGATCGAATCTCGGGCAAGTAACATACCGGTGACAAAGGGAATAATATATGTTGTCATTACGGTACGACCGATAAAGATCTTCATAGAATATGTAGGAACCAATATGAGCATCCAGGTTCCGCTATTGGTTATTTACTGGAGATGTGTCTCAGTCATGTCTACGTAGTTCTCGAACCCGTAGGGTCCGCACGCTTAACGTTTGAAGACGATTTGTATTAATTATGAGTTATGTGTTTGGTTACCGAAGTTTGTTCGGCGTCCCGGATGAGATCACAGACATGACGAGGAGTCTCAAAATGGTCGAGAGGTAAAGATTCATATATAGGGGGGTGATATTCGGACACCAAAAGTGTCCTGGGGGTACCAGGTACATATCGGGTCACCGGAAGGGGCTCCGAGCAACTCCCCCCCCCCCCCCCACAACTATATGGGCCTAATGGGGAAAGAGGGGAAACGCATCAGCTAGCAGGGGTGCTGCACCCCCATATGGGCCGCACCTTAGGAGGAAGGAAAAATGGGAAGAGAGAAGGAAGGGGAGGGATTCGGCCTCCCCCTTCCTTCCCTCCTCCCTCCTCTTTCCTTCCCCCTCCGGTAGATATGGTAGGGGGGCGAATTGGACAAGGCCCCCAAGTAGGATTCCTCCTACTTCGGGCGCCCCTTGGCTGTCCTCCTATCGCAGGAAACCACGGCCACCTATGGGACTTGGGGGTCGCTTGCTGGTCCGGCAAGGAGGCGACATGTTGCACAAAGCGCAGACTAGCATGGGGCAGCACGACAGAGATCACACAGGCAATTTTACCCAGGTTCGAGCCGCCGTGAGGCGTGAAAACCTACTCTTGCTTTGGTGTATTGATAGTGGAAAGGTGGGGGCGGAGCATAGTACACTTGCCCGGCGAGGGTTGACTCAGGGCAGCAGCGACTACGCGCGTATGGGGTGTGAGTTATCCCACTTTCTAACCCTTTCTACGGTTGCCATGCGCCTCCTTTTATAAATCAAGGGGTTACCACAGTGGCAAAGTAGTCATTATGCACTGATAAGATAATTATCTAACTCTGCAGGCTCACAGGGCACATTAAATGCACCGCACAATGTCACATCATTGGTTGCCCAGCAAGGCTTGTCGGGCTATCTTGCCCGCTCCGTGCCTGCTCGCTTGACACGTCACGGGACGGGTGTCATCTATGGGTTTCTCCTATAGGAAATGGATGCCATGTGGCGAACGGCTGTCAATTAATCACTTTGCGGCTTGACACCGCACTGATCGACAACACGGGTCGTGGTAGAGTGGTTGGTGAGGTGGTTTTGCTTCCGTGAGGCCCGGAAGTCCCTGTTGGGGCACTCTGGTTGTCTGTTTCTGGGGGTGGCCTCGCCCCTTGCCGGGCTCGCCTACACAACAAGGGGGGATTCTCTCTTGACGAAATCCCGCTTCTCTGGTTTGATCTTGGTCCTTATGATCTGCATGTTGGTCCTTCAAATCTCTTGATCTCTTGCACTCTGATCCGGGCTGGTGCTTCAATCTTGTTCTCGTGCTGTACGATCTGAATGCAGACCCGGGGTTTGTTGCACCGGCGAAGCAGGCCTGTCGAGCAACGCTGCCGGCGTTGTCGAGTAGGGCCTAATGAGTGCACATGCGAGGGTTGCTGATGAGGCTGGTTTCTTGAAGTCTTCTTTGCTTCTTCACTAGCCTTGTTTCCGGGCCAGTTTCCGGTTTCTCCGCACGTCGTGTAAAGCCAACAGTGGTGGGGCCGCTCCAGTAATGGCTCGTGAATGACTTCAATGCACGGGGTAGAAACGGCCAATTCACTCTTCCCACCACGCCCTTATCCTTGGCCACGTATGCTGCATGCATCGTGCAGGGTAGGTAACGGAGGCGCGTGGCGTGGGGGAGCATCAAGGTGAGGGCCCGGTCGTCTTGAATTGGCGGAGGAGAACGGTGGCCGCCCGTTGATGGAGAAGCTCCCCTCCTTGCCCCACCTATAAACGGGAGGGGCAGAGGAGGGCGGAGTCACTCATCTTCGCATTCCTTCTCTTCTTATCTTTCGCTTCCACTTGTGATGTCGAAGGGGAGAGCCTGGGGCCAGCCCCTGAGCTCTTGGTTGGGGCTAATGTTGCCACACACCGGTGCTGATGCTCGGGGAGTGAGCCTGGGTCTTCGTGTGCAAAATCTCTTGGTTCCTTCGAGGCCCAACTGGGACGCGGGGCTGGAGATCGTTGGTAATCCCAGCACTACCCTGATGTCTCTTGAAGCTATGTCGGTATTTTTCCAAAGAGGAAGGAATGATGCAGCACCGTGGCGGTAGGTATTTCCCTCAGATATTAAACCAAGGTTATCGAACCAGTAGTAGAACCAAGCAACACAACGTAAATAGCCCCTGCAAAGAGATAACAAATCCTCACAACCCAACGTGTCAAAGGGGTTGTCAATCCCTTCCAGGGTACGGCGCCTCAAGTAGGCAAACAGACATGAGATAAATTTGTAGTAAATTGATAGATCGAATGCCAAATAAAATAAATAAGAATAAATTGCAGCACGGTATTTTTGTATTTTTTGGTTTAATAGATCTGAAAATAAATGCAAGGAAAAAGTAGATCGGAAAGGCAAATATATAAGAAAGAGACCCAGGGGCCGTAGGTTTCACTAGTGGCTTCTCTCGAGAAAAATAGCAAACGATGGGTGAACAAATTACTGTTGGGCAATTGATAGAACTTCAAATACTCTTGACGATATCCAGGCAATGATCATTATATAGGCATCACGTCCAAGATTAGTAGACCAACTCCTGCCTGCATCTACTACTATTACTCCACACATTGACCGCTATCCAGCATGCATCTAGTGTATTATGTTCATAGAAAAACGGAGTAATGCAATAATAACGATAACATGATGTAGACAAGATCTATCTATGTAGAGATACAGCCCATCGTTTTATCCTTAGTAGCAACAATACATACGTGTTGGTTCCCTTTCTGTCACTGGGATCAAGCACCGTAAGATCGAACCCACTACAAAGCACCTCTTCCCATTGCTAGATAAATAGATCAAGTTGGCCAAAAAAACAAATATCGGAGAAGAAATACGAGGCTACAAGCGATCATACATAAAAGAGATCAAAGAAACTCAAATACTTTCATGGATATAAAAAGATAGATCTGATCATAAACTCACAGTTCATCGATCCCAAGAAACACAGCACAAAAGAGTTACATCATATGGATCTCCAAGAGACCATTGTATTGAGAATTCAGAGAGAGAGAGAGAGAGAGACGAAGCTATCCAGCTACTAACTACGGACCCGAAGGTCTACAAAGAACTACTAACGCATCATCGGAGAGGCACCAAGGGAGGTGGTGAACCCCATCCGAGATGGTGTCTAGATTGGATCTGGTGGTTCTGGACTCTGCGGCGGCTAGATGAATATTTCGTTGATGAATTTAGGGTTTCTGGAATATTGAGGTATTTATAGAGCAAAGAGGCGGTCCGGGGGCACCCGAGGTGGGCACAACCCACCAGGGCGCGCCTGGGCCTCCTGGCGCGCCCTGGTGGGTTGTGCCCTCCTCGAGGCACCCCCAGGCATAGCCAGGGCCTAATACGTTCCTTCTGGTCCAAAAAAATCTCCATAAAGTTTCGTAGCGTTTGGACTCCGTCTGATATTGATTTCCTGTGATGTAAAAAACATGCAGAAAACAGCAACTTGCACTTGGCACTATGTCAATTGGTTAGTACCAAAAAATGATATAAAATGACTATAAAATGATTATAAAACATCCAAGATTGATAATATAACAGCATGGAACAAGAAAAATTATAGATACGTTGGAGACGTATCATGTAACGCCCACGATGCGGCTATATCTCCCACGTGTCGAGGCACGACTTGGAGGCATAACCGCATGGTGGTTTTGTCGCAAGAAGGGTCATCTTCACACAATCCCATGTAATGAACAAGAATGGGATAAAGAGTTGGCTTACAATCGCCACTTCGCACAATACATAAATTAAAGATACATCATTCAGAGTATAATCAAAGTCCGACTACGGAACCAAAAATAAAAGAAGACAACCCCAAATGCTAGATCCCCGATCGCCCCAATTGGGCTCCACTACTGATCATCAGGAAACGAAACATAGTAACGAACAAGGTCCTCTTCAAACTCCCACTTGAGCTCAGTTGCGTCACTTGCACTGGTATCATCGGCACCTGCAACTTTTTGGAAGTATCTGTGAGTCACAAGGACTCAGCAATCTCACACCTGCGAGATCAAGACTATTTAAGCTTATGGATAGGAAAGGGGTAATGAGGTGGAGCTGCAGTAAGCACTAAGCAAATATGGTGGCTACCATACGCAAATAAGAGCGATAAGAGAAGCAACGCAACGGTCGTGAAGCTAGAAGTGATCAAGAAGTGATCCTGAAACTACTTACGAACAACCATAACACAAGAACTGTGTTCACTTCCCGGACTCTGCCGAAAAGAGACCATCACGGCTACACACGCGGTTGATGTATTTTAGTTAAGTCAAGTGTCAAGTTCTCTACAACCGAACATTAACAAATTCCCATCTGCCACATAACTACGGGCACGGCTCCCGAAAGTTTATACCTGCAGGGGTGTCCCAACTTAGCCCATCAAAAGCTCTCACGGTCAATGAAGGATATTCCTTCTCCCAGGAAGACCCGGTCAGTCTCGGAATCCCGGTTACAAGACATTTCGACAATGGTAAAACAGGACCAGCAAAGCCGTCCGATGTGCCGACAAATCCCGATAGGAGTCGCACGTATCTCATTCTCACGGCACATCGGATTGTCCAAAATTCCGGTAGGCAAGCCTAGATTTGCCCCTGGTGGCCACCGGCGGTTGACAGGTTGGACCAACACACACGACGAGCATTGGCCCCGGGGGGGGGGGGTAAAATAAAGATGACCCTTGAGTCTGCAGAACCCAAGGGAAAAAGGCTTAGGTGGCAAATGTTAAAATCAAGGATGGGCCTTGCTGGAGGAGTTTTATTCAAAACGAACTGTCAAGGGGTTCCCATAACACCCAACCGCGTAAGGAATGCAAAATCAGGGAACATAACACCGGTATGACGGAAACTAGGGCGGCAAGAGTGGAACAAAACACCAGGCATAAGGCCGAGCCTTCCGCCCTTTACCAAGTATATAGATGCATTAATTAAATAAGAGATATTGTGATATCCCAACATATCCATGTTTCAACATGGAACAAACTTCAGCTTCACCTGCAACTAACAACGCTATAAGAGGGGCTCAGCAAAAGCGGTAACTTAGCCAAACAACGGTTTGCTAGGAAAGGTGGGTTAGAGGCTTGACATGGCAAAATGGGAGGCATGATAAACAGGTGGTAGGTAGCGCGACATAGCGATTGAACGAACAACTAGCAAGCAAAGATATAAGTGATTTCGAGGGTATGGTCATCTTGCCTGAAATCCCGCAAGGAAGAAGAACGAGTCCATGAAATAGATGAACCAACATCCTCATATGCATATTTTGAATTTGCTACTGTTCTGCCCTAAACCATATTTTAATGTTGTTAAACAGCAAATGCACCATGTTAATATATGCATTTTTCTACCCCATTTACATATAAAGAACATATAAATAGGAGCTACGGTTATTTAGGTATAAAATAAATCATTTTAACATGGCATTTATGCAAATTAATGCAAACAGCAAGTTAAACATTTTTAACATAGATGAAATTGGCATATTATGAAACTAGACAGTATTCTAAGAAATTTTCATAAATAGTTTATTTAAATCTGATGCATGGTTAGTTAATTATTATATGCATGAACTTGGAGGGGTAATCTGTAAATATGCAGTTTTTCCTGGATAATAGGCAAATTCGCAGACGCTGAAAAAACACGGCATGGGCCGAAACTGCAGGCTGCGGGGGCGCTCACCATGGGCTTTGGCCTGGTTGGTTGAAAGCAGAGGCGGGCAGCCGGCTGGGCCTTGGAGGCTGGTGGTCCAGGCCTTGGTCAACGGGAGGCGGCCAGCTGGGCGGGCAGACGCTGGACCAAGTCAACAAAGGGCAGCGCTGGCCGTCTCATTCGTGAAGCAGGGGATGGCGGCTCGTGGCGACCTCCGGCAACAAGTGGATGGACGAGGGGGACGGATCCGGTGCGAAGAAGTTCGAGGAGGGCCGAGGCGAGGCGCTGGCATTCTCCTCTGCTCGATGCAGAGCAAGCAGAGGCCGGCGGAACAAGCTTCAGGCGCAGGGGAGGAGCAGGGGACGGGCCTGGCCAGAAGGGAGACCGGCGGTGCGACGCGAGGGGACGCGAGCTCCATGGCAGATGGAGCGATGACGTGCCTGCTCCCCTGCTCGAGATCGAGCGAGGACGAGGGAAGCAGAGGAGGTCGCGGCCTGGACTTGCAGAGCAGGGGGGTCCTGCGGGAGGTGGTTGAAGGGAAGGCAGCGTGCGGTCGAGGTGGCTGCAGGCTCCAGCAGGGACTTGGCGGGGCGGCGGCTGCTGCGGTGATGTTCCTGGCGGCTCCTGCGGGCAACACACAGCGAGAAAGAGAGAGAGGGATCAGAGAACCAAAGGGAGAAGTGAGCAAGGGAGGAAGGGAAATAAAAGGGAGCGCGACGGGGCTGGCCTGGCGATGGCTCTGCTGCTGCTGCTCGCCGGTGGCTCGGTGTCAAAGCCGACGAGAACGAGGTGCTCGGGGAGCCCCTCGGGCACGAGAGGAGGCTGGAGTCTCAGGGTCGAGCTCCTCTCGAACGGAGCGAGGCTACTGCAATTGATTTGGGAGGGATAGGGAGGAGGCTCGCTGGTTGGGTGGAGAGATCGGGAGGGATCCCGAGGAAGAAAAGGTTGGTCGGGTGGCTCGAATGGATCGGGCAAGATCCCGAGGATGGAGGAGACAGGGGCGGCGGCGGCACGGAGGATTTGATGGATAGGACAGCTAGGGCTAGGGTTTTTCCAGATATATATAGTAGCTGGATTTATGGTTAGGAGATGTCACGTCCCTACGATCGTAATCGGACGGCTGAGAAAATATAGGTTAGGAAGTCCAATTAAGAAAACGGAGATGTTTTATAAATATTTGGTGATGATCCAGATCCAACGGGCATGACCGCCCGGATCGAGTTCGGGGAAGTTTCGGACGAGCAAGCGAGGGGTTTGTGCACTGAGCAAAGAGATTAAGCGGCCAGACAAGAGGGACTCGAAAAAATTGGGTTGGTCTCGGAACGGACAACGGAGATACGCGGCGGCAATACGAACGAACTAAGAGTTTTAAGAAAACATGCGGATGCAATGCGGATGTTGCGATGATGAATTCAACAAATAAATAAATACACGCGACGATAACGAAAAACATGGAAGGCGTCTGGAGAGTCGATCTCGGGGCGTCACAACACTCCTCCACTTACATGAGATCTTGTCCCGAGATCTAGGGATGGCACCGGAGAGAAACGGAAGAGGAAGAGGTAAAACAAATTTGCTTCTTGAAAAAAGAGTGAAACCACGAACCTTGAGAGGTTGAACAAATTGAAAGAAGAATACAATGGAGATGAACGAGATTGAGAACACTCCGTTAGATAAGAGCAACATGGAATACGACGAGAACCAAGAGGTTAAGTGACAAGATAGATATTGAAACCACTCCGTATAAAAGAAGATAGAGAAGGAGTAAGAATGATATAATTTGGACAACACTCCGACTGTAAATGGAAGGAATTGAACATGAACTTGACAAGATGAGAGGATACTTGATGAAATGAATAACACACTGCCTCCAGAACTATTGAAAGAATGGCACAAGGGGTAAGAAAGATTTCAGACAGCACTCTGTCGGGGAGGCTGATCGGACCCACGAACACCTATGGGACCGGCGGGCCGAGTCCCTTTTGGTTCGGAGGGGGGCGGAGATCGCACGAAGAGCGGATCGAGGCGAAGCACACGAGCAGTTTACCCAGCTCCGGAGCTCTCCGGAGAGATAATACTCCTACTGCTACTTGTATGGTTTGTATTGTGTTCTTGCTAGGGAGCGCTGAGAGCTACAGTATACTCCAGTTGCTAACGAGACCTAGTGTGAGAGTCCTTGAACCCCTCTCTACGTTGCGCATGGGCCTCCTTTTATATGCACAAAGGGGCTCCGACAGGTGGCAACGTAGATGAGGGTACAAATGGAAAAACAGTAGTTGGTACACCTACTTGTACAGTGTACAGTGTACTCTACCTAACCCTGACGGCAAGGGACAAAAGCATTAAATGCCCGTCCCTGTCGCCTAAACAGTGCAACAGGGACCGTTAGGAGCGCCACCATTCGCCACAATGGCAAGCTTGTCAGCGCCGCTTATCGCTGCTCCCCGCTGGTTGCACAGCCTCTTGACACACGCGCATGGAATGGTCCCATGGCGACACGTTGGTGGATGAGCTGGAGCGGAGATGAAGAGGGGTTGCCTGCCGCGGCAAGTGCCTTGCCGCGGCTGAATCCTTGTCGCGTCGGGAGGCTTGTCGCTCTCCGAGCCTTCCTGGCAAGCTCCTCTTGCCGGGGTCTTGTCTTCTTGGTTAAATACTTTGTTCTTGAATGGCTCCAAAGAAACCACGGAGGATCTTGGCGGTGACCAGGCAAGCCTTGCCGCTGAGGTCTTGCTGCTGCACATGCGAGTTCGGGATACTAGGGTACCCCTACTCTAGTGCACCGACACACTCGGGTTGAGAAGGGAGGCAAAACTTGATAAGATGAGAGAACTTGAATGGAGGACACGACACTCCGGTTGAATGGATAAGTAAAGGAAAGAACAGGATCTTGAAAAAACAAGAAGATGGGTCGAAGAGAGCAACATCACAATGCCTCCAGAAAAAATGAATGGAGATGGTTGGAAAGAAAAGAATGGAGAAGAAGAATGAAAACTCTGCCAATTAAAATTGAAAGAGCATCCTTCCAAGAAGGTTAGAACGAAGTTGTTAGAAAACCAACAACGAAAAGAATAAACTTGTCGTGGGCTTATGAGAACAACTCAAAATTATGAGGTGACAACCGACCACTAACGAAAACAATTGGTTGGATTGATATCAACAAGGAGACGAAAAAAAACTTATATCACCGGGAGGATAAATGAAGAACTTGGGTCATTTATAAGCACCATAATAGCAACAATCCTAAGGGAAATATTTTGGTGAAATATAACCCAAGATAACTCCAATCAAGAGATTGATGGGTTGCAAAGGATCTCCTGAATGAAGAGAAAATGATGGGTTTACATATCTCATCCGTGACAACTTGCGAATCATGAAACACGAAGGCAAATTGTCAAGAATCACATAAGATCATCTCAAAGATAAGGTAGAAGGGATTGCACTTTGGAATGCAGGAAGAAGAATACTTGAGCTCCTCCAACAAGAATCTTGATGAACACTTCGAGAATGAAAGAAATATTTGATGAACCACCATGCAGAATGTCACGACCGGTTGTCCAATAAAACGTTTATTGAGAAACCGACCTTTAGAGTCCAGTACGAGGAAAAATCCTCCTGAGTGGTAGACAAAATCTTGATACATTAAGCCAGTAGCATTATAATATATTACAGGGTCGAGCTGGGGTGCTCAACCAATTATTACAAGCACGCCAATAATTATACATAATGGCGGATATGACACAATGGAGTGGGGTGGCATCCTACTGACTCGAGGTAGAGTGGTGGAATAACACAATGGAGTGGATAACATGACTCCTACACTGGCAACTCATCGAGCGTCGAGGTGAGGCTCGATGAATTTATTTGGGTAGCGGAAGCGGATATAACACATTGACCAAAACCAGGGTCGCACGAGACTGGCTAGGATTCCTCTAGGCGTCGGACTCGCTATCGAACTCTTCATCCATGAGATCGCTTTCACAAAGATTCCGCCAAATCAACAAGCGGTGAGTACTTTGAAAGTACTCGCAAGACAGTTCGGACATAAGATATAACAAATGCATGCATGAATGCGTCATGAGCAATTAGTATGGTACATCCAAATGAGTAAGTAACACGACATTAATTAGTAAGAAGGAAGTCAAGTGGTAGTAAAAATAACTGAAAACCGATCGGGTGTCTGAAGCGACGCCGCTAAGAGTGAACAAATAAGTAAATCATGCCACAGTCGGGCGTCAGCGACACCACATAAAGGGCTTATATTGAAAGTGAGAGACATGCGTGCCACAGTCGGACGTTGGGGCGACATCTCAGAAAGGGCTTGTATTGAAGGTAAATGACAACAATGCCGCAGTCGGACGTCGGAGCGACATCGCAGAAAGGGCTTATATCAAAAGTGAATTATAACAATGCCGCAGTCGGACGTCTGAGCGACATGGCAGAAAGGGCTTATATGAAAAGTAAATAATAACAATGCCGCAGTCGGACGTCTGAGCGACATCGCAGAAAGGGCTTATATCAAAGTAAATAATAACAATGCATGATCGGACGTCTGAGCGACATCGCAGAAAGGGCTTATATCAAAAGTAAATAATAACAATGCATGATCGGACGTCTGAGCGACATCGCAGAAAGGGCTTATATCAAAAGTAAATAATAACAATGCCGCAGTCGGACATCTGAGCGGCATCTCAAAAAGGGCTTGAAATTCACTTTTCATATCTGTTAACTTGCAAGAAATAGTGCCCATAGGAAAATATTCAACACATGATAATAAACGGGTTAGTCCATCCATAGGAATAAATATTTAACCGGACTTAACACTCATATGGTCCTCCGGAGTTTCTGTCACCGAGACTGACACTTGACAAGATAAGATGAAAACAGTACTTGGACATGGATAAGATGATTTCAAGGATTATTTACTCTGCAGAGTTCGTACTAAATTATCCACAACCAACGGATTTCCGTAGTCACGAGGGACTAGTTCCATTTACGGTATTTCGAAGGAAACACATCTAACCAGTACACACCCATCCCACCTCACGATGCCAGGAGTCACCCTAGACAGCGTTCAAGAAAAACTTTGAGACGGGGATATCACAATCTCGAATAGCATGGGATCAAATTTATATCTGGCAGCGCTCTAAGGGGTGCCCCCCTCTCGGTCCCAACCGGAAACACCCATGCCCCCTGACCGGATGATAGGCATTAATCCAAGGCCATGGAACCCTCCTCCCGGCCTCTCGATTTGGTGTGTACCAGAAAGCGGTTTGCAACTTACTAAGCCGTATTTCCTTGCGGAAAAACATGTGGTAGTACAGGAGGGAAACGGACGGAAATTGGACCGATTCATGTTGACACTGGTCAAACAGTCAGGCATAAGACTGGCATGCTACAACACTGCCATCTTACCCATTCTTACGCCACCACATGGCCATGCAAACTCGTATCCAATATCTTATGGATTTTCGAAACTCACTTGTCTCCACTTTGCATGTAATATGACATTCATCGAGGTGCTCATGATCATGCCGTGCAACTACTTAATGCAAACATGCCAAAACACTCATCATATCGAAAGTTCAAACATCCTTGCCTGGTTCGGAGTAGTCGGGGCCTAGCTCGGTGAAGTTTGCGGTTCCGTCACCTCCTTCGGTATCTACGGTATACAAAAATAAACGCGCTATCGTAAATACCGTGATGTGTACAGAAATATACCAAATATTTTTCAAATAAATCTGATTAAAAAACTAGACAGAATTTTGAAGAGGGCAGAAAAAGAATCACTCAAAAATCCTTTTCTGTTTAAAAGTTATAAGTGTTTTGGTCCAAGAACCTTTCTGTAATGAAACAGAAACTTCCCGGGGGCTAAGCAGAAAAGTCTAGAAAACGATTCAGACTGGAAAGCGCATTTTGTCAGAATACGCTTTCAGAAAACGGTTCGTTTTAAAAAGAAAAGAGAGACCGACAGGCGGGTCCCACCCGTCAGGTTTGAAAATTCAAACGGGGGGACGGAGCTCGTCGGCGCCCGAGAGCTGCAGTGGTCGCCGGCGGCGATCCACGGCGAGGCAGGGGGATCGGGCGGTACCTCCGTGCTCAGTGCATCCTTCCGCGTCGGTGGGTGGTGGTGGTGGTCGCCGGCGAGCACCATGTCGACGGTGGCCCTTGCTCCGGCGGATGGCGGTTCGGGTGGAGTTGGATCTCGCCGGATAGTGCTGCGAAGGGCAAATTGAAGTGGGGGTTAGACTTCTGGGTGCTCGAGGGGATTGCTGACGAGGTTTGGGCGCCGGGGACGGCCTCACCGGAGTGAATCGAGGTGGAGGCTGAGGCGGAACGGGGCGGCCGGAGTTGGGGAAGGAGAACTCCTCGAGGTCCTCCTAGTGGCCTGGCGGAGTGTTGGTGAGGTGCAGAGATGGTGCGTGCTCGAGGGCGAGATCGGGGCTCCTTTTTATAGGATATCCGAGGTGATGGCCGTGAACGGAGTTCTCCGACGAAGGTTACGGTGGCGCAGGGCTTGGTCGGGGTGGTTTAGTGGTTAAGCGTCATCGTGGAGGTCCACTGGCTCCATTTAGGCACTAAACGAGCTTGGATTAGAAGCTTTGGGGTGGGTTCGACGGAACGGGGCGGTGCGGGCCCGTTGGCGGCAGAGGGCGTGCCCTGTGCTTGCAAGACCCGCAGCGTGAGCAGCGGAGTGCGCTGGCATGCATGAACCACGCTGAGGGCCAGGGAGCGATGGGCGGCGCCGGGTAGCGTGGCGAGCAGGCTCAGGCCCTCGCTGGCCGCCACGGGTGGTGCAGCCACCGCAGAAACTGCCAACGCCGGTGAGGCTCGCCGCCACCGACGCCTGCACCCATCCAAGGGGGCGTGCGGCGCTCTGGCCAGGGAGGAGGGGCCGTGCGCAACGCGCCAGGGCGCACTGTTGACAGGTGACTGATCTCTGACAAAGAAATGACACTGAACTTTCTGAATCTCTAAATTTCTTTGAAAGTGCAAAGTAACAGTGCAGGCCAGGTGTTCGACGAAATGATTTTGGCATGTGGGGATTTTTCCTTGAGCTGATTTTTGGTGAGGTGGCCTCTCACTGCATCTGGGGTTTGCCTGAATTTTGGTGGAATTTTTGGGGAAGAGGAGATATGAATTTCACCAAATTTGACAAATCTGGTCCAAACTTGCAGAAGCCGAAACTTGAAAGTTTTGAAGAAAAGAAGAGTGGATCTTGATGGTTCTAGGTTGTGGGTGCTAGGGACTATCCAGAGGAGTTGGTTTGAGATCAAAGTTCAAAGGCAATTAGGTACTTGCTTTGCAAATCACCTAGGTTCAAAATAATGGACATAATTGTTTTGGGGAAAGAAATAAATGAAATAAAATCCAAAAATGAGTTGGACTTGTTGGGACAGAATATTTGGATTGCCCCCAAAGTGGAAGGAGGGGTTTTGAAAGGATTTACCACAAGAGGCATGGTAAAACCATGGGTGGTTTCAATATAAGAGAAGACCCAAAAAACTCCTAGGGTTTCTTTTAAAATAAAATAAATCCCAAAAAATTAAAATTTGAGAAGGGGAGAATCAGAAGAAAGGTTTTTAATAACCAACACCAGAGTTGAAGAAGATGCCAAAATAAAATCCTTTGCCAAAGGGGAAAAATTTTGAGAGAGAGATTTTTGGAAGGGTTTAAATGACCTTCAAAACCAACAAGGTTTTTGTTGAAAACCAAACAATTTTTTTGAGTGTCACATAGAACCTCCATGAAGAACTCCGGTAAACAAAAGGATGATAGAAAGAAAAGAGAAGTTAAAAGAACAAGGTGAAGTCTTGCAATGATTTAGATGGAGCTTCATGACGAGATAATGTGGAAAAAAACTTGGAACTCCGGAAAACAAAATATGAAGCATCTCGAAACGAGAATGTGATATGATGAACAAACTCCGGAAAGAAGAGATGAACAACTTAGAACTGAGAAATTGATACCATTACGAACTCCCGAACAAGAAATTAGTCACTTGGATGAAACAAGAACAAGAATTATGCTATGCTTATCCTTCACCAATTTAGATTGATGACAAGCAACGGATTTGGCATACTACTCATTCTCGTATAAAGGATTAAGAGAGATATAGCGTAAACTTGAGAAAAGTCTTCAACGATCCGCCGGTAGGATATCTAAAGAACGAATGAATTGATACTATAACAACAGAAGAGAAATGTTGAACGAACCATGTAAGAATTGAAAACAAACGAAGTGAAGGGGTGAATCACTGGTAAGAATTTGAAAACGAACGATGATACTTGGGGAACTTTAGGTACAAGAGAGTGAGGAGATCACGAGCTGACTAGGGAATACTTGAGGGATGCGCCGGTAAGATTTGGAGAACGAGAGCTGAAAGCTAGAATGAGTAATTCTGAGATGATGGTCTCCGGAGAATCCAACTGGAAAGACTCCTGAATTGCTCCAGATGGGTGAAAAGAATTCTCACAATCGAAAACAATGATGAGAGGATGGCATAAAGCTAGCACCATGAATCTTCATGAGAACAGATATGATTGAAGAGAAACTCTTCTTCGGTCTTCAAATGCAGAGAGTGACGATGAGAAACACCACCATGAATTGTTGAGGCACTTCGGAATGAATATTAGAAAGGTTGAACCAAAATGAAAAGAATTTGAAAGATCTTGGAGAAAGACATTTGACTGATGATAATTCATTCTTACGTCAAACTTTTAAATGAAATTGAGAATAACTGCGGAAAAGTTAGAAGAGCCAGGTAAGATCCTGGAAAAAGAACTGTGGGTTAGGGCCCACTAAAAAGAAAACACTGTTAAACGATTGCTTAGGAAGAGATAATACACCGGTTGATTTGAATGTTTTGAATGAGGTAACAACCTCGAAATAGCTTGAAAGGAATAAGAATGGAAACTTGAATCTTCTGGGATATCTTCAGCATTCCAGATAACATGAATAACAAGAGGTGGATGATTAAGAGATGCACCAAAATGAGAAAGCATTTGAAACGAGGAAAGGAATACGATCAACACTGAAAGCTTGAATTGGATCCACCAAAAAAGAATACGAGAATGAAGAATGATAAACTTGAAGCTCCATTAGTATCTTCCTGAGAACCACCGGATAAGAACATTGAAAGAAAAGAACGAAGAGACTTTCCATCAATAAAAGGATACTTGATTAAGAAATACGAGTCCTTGAAGAAAAGGGTGGGAGGGCGGGGAAAACAAAGACAACTTGGGACGAATGAAACAAACACCATTGAGAGAACTTAGAAATGATCTTGCGGATGTTGAAAAATGACCAGATCCACTTGAAGAGAAGCACGTCCATTGGAAGAAGAATTAACTTGACAATCTCGATGATCAAGAAGGATTCATATTCACATAGGAATATGAGAACACCACTTAGAAAAGGTATGGAATCGGCATTTGACTTTGAAGCAACTCGAATACCACAACTTAAAACAAAACAAAAGATTGGCTTGCAAACTAAGCCGGAAACAAACATATGATAGATCCCATATCGTATCATGTGTCTGTTGGAAAGATATCCTGGGAGATACTTGAATTCCCACTTATAAACTCCCAGAACTTTCTGGTTATGCAATCTGGTGTTGGGGATACAGGGGACGCAATATATCTGTGGGGACCCCGACTCATAAGTCGTGATCACCGAATGCACGTGTACAGTGATCCCAGAGATCAATGCTCGCTGAACTCACAGAAGCTGAATAACAAGAGTCTTACATCCGTACATACCGTTTTACACAAGTAGGACCATTGTGGTCAAGTCTTGAGCGTATCATCGCAGCGGAAATCTTCAATAACAACTTGGACCCATGCCATCTGCCTTAACCCTACAAGCATTCTGACTGGGAAGCGTCCTAGCTCGCATGTTCGTCACCGAGGTACTCTTCATAATATCCTGTTCTTTCATGCCTGGCCAATAAAATAACCAGTGGCAAGCCAATGAGTACTTTGAATGTACTCGCAAGCAACCCATGTTTTGGTTCAAGATACAACAATGCATGATATAGGTAAATTTTTGCAGAAAGCTAGTTTTGAGTGCAATGACATGTTCAACAACTTGTAAGACATGCATCCGGATAATTCAAGTAACCATGAGGACAGGTTACAGATATCAACATAAATAGAGTGGGCACCAACCCAACTCAATCATGTCAAGTCCTTTGACTTGACCCAAGTAGATCTCCCCACTTATCCAAACACACACACTGGTTTGTAAACAAGTGGACGTAGCCCAAGAGTGGTTACCCAACTGTCCTTGACCGTGGACACGGCTATTCGAATAGTTTTACACTCTGCAGAGGTTGCATACTTTACCCACAAGATCCGGGGAACTTCTGTGTCATCCACGACCCGCGGTACCTCAAGTACCCGGGGTAAGCACCCGATCACTATCTTTCCCTAGACGACACTAACAAGGAGTCCACTCGTTGTTCCGTATCCTCACGATGTACATCATACGAGTCTCACTCGAGATCGTAACATCCGAGAGGGGACACAACGGTGTATCCGGTGCCCTGTAAAGACAGTCATGGCCGCCCTACCTGGTATGACCCCATCCCGAGAGAGAGCACCAACTCTCCCCCGTCACTAGTAATGCGGGCTCCAAGCTAGTATCGGCCTAGGTAATCAATAATGCCCTTTCCCATACAAGGGTAGAGTGGTTGCGCATGTAAGGTTGGAATAACGGTCGCAACTTAAACCAATCTGTTTTGAAAACAACACACACACTTGCCTCTGTACACCACTTCGTCATCAAGCGGTTTCCCAACTCATCATCTCCCTCGGGCTTAAGTGGCACCCGATAGGGTTTTCTAAAAGTCCTTTGAAAATGCTTTGTCTCCATCACCATGCATATTCCCGTCCCTTTTTGCGTAGCACTACTTTAGCATCCTATCTACTCCCACCGGCATAACCCTCATAAGAAGGTAGGGTCATGCACAATGCAAGTACCAACGAGGAAGTACAGTGGCAAACCATCAAAGTGGTTACCACGTCATCATGATTCCGTTGCAACAACAATATGGTGCTATATGACATGCATAAAAAGGGGTTTCATAGACATGGTCAAAGGGCTGCTTGCCTGTTTTAACAAGGTCTTCGAGGTCTTCAAATATCTCTGGTCCAACTCCAAGCATTTCGTCTACTTCGTCAACTATCGTCAAAAGCAACCATAATAAGCAACTCAACAAGGCAGAAAATAAAAGTGCTCTAAAAATATTAATTTTGACCTTTCTAGGACATCTCTGGTTATATGAAAAATAACCAGAGTGGTTTCATTGGAATTGGGTCAGTGGCTATTTCTAAATATTTTGATATGATGGAATCAAGGGGTTTATGGATTTGCAAGAAGAGTAGAGAAATATTTTTTTGAAAAAATAGCAAAGGCACCCATTTAACAAATAGTGATTTTAGAAACATCTAGGAGTTGGTTTCACTGTATTTGGAGTTCAAATGAATTACCTATGAATTTGCAAAGTTGACAAATATGAAGAAATGGCTCATTATTTTGTGGAGTACATAAAGTATTAAGAAAAATGTTCATAACCTAAGTTATGAAATTAGATGTATCTACAAACTTGAATCATGGCATTTGGATCAATTTTGAGCTCTCTGTGATTTTCTAAAGTTCATCACAGAAATAGGAAAAATAGGATTTGATAAATATTTGTGAAGGAAATGCTTCCAGAAAAAGTGCAAATAGCACCATGTGAAAGATCATGATTTATGGAGTCATAAGAAATTTGAATCATAAAATTTGGACACTATTTGAGTTGTTTAGAGATTTATGAAGTTCACTGGATAAAGAAAATGAGAAAAAGGGTTTTATACCTAATCTCACTTGTTGACCAAGTAATTTAGCCGAGAAGCGTATCTGGGCCTAACCCAGCTCCTCGCGGACACCCAATGGGAGGCCACGCCAAGGCGTATTCAGTGGTGACGCTTCGAAAGGGAAGCGCAAAACGGCTGGCCCGTCTCCACTTAAATGACGTGGCCGGCCGGCGGGGTCACTGACCTGCGGGGCCCAGCCGCAGGGTCTTCTTCCTCCTCCCGCGCTCGCGACAGGAGGGGATCGAGCCCCGTCTGCGCGCCGGCCGGCGCCTTCCCCCGGCGACACAGGCTACCTCTGGCCAAGCCGCGGCCACCGGAGGGGTCGCTGGGGAGAGTCGCGTCAGGGGAAGCCCTTGGAGACGACAGGGGATGGCCGGAGCGCATCTGGTGACGGTCGTGGCGGACGGCCCCATCAGGCATTGGCGACACCGGCACAACGAGGCACAGGACGAGGCGGAGAGGAGCGGGGAAGCTCCGTAGCCTAGCGGAGGCTCTCCTGGAGGTCGAAGGAGAGGGGGAGGTGCTCTGGTTCGCCGGAGCAAAGTGGAGGCCGACGATGAACATGGTGGCCATGGAGAGGTCAGGAGGGCACGAGGGGGAGTGAGGGGGTGTCTGAGAGGTGTACGGGAGAGAGGAGGTTCGAACCGAGGCGAGAGAAAGAGTCGGGGTGGCCTAAATGGGCGTGGCCGCGGAGCACCGTGGGCAGCGTCCACGGACGCGCTCGGGTAAGGTCGTGGAGGAGAGAGGTTGAGGGAGAGAGGGAAATGGGCTGTCCGAAGAGAGAAAGTGGGGTTTTACCCCTGCAATAATTGAGCTATGGATTGTCCATTGCTACTGGAGGTGAAAGGGGACTAGGAGGGGCTGTGGTAAAAAGTTGAGGCCATGGAGAAGAGTGGTAGTGGTCAAAATGGTGATTTTTGAAAAGTGGCAGAAGGTGTTTGATAATGGTTTGGGCCAGAAGATGATTTCCAACTGCCATGAGACTCCACAGGGTGAAATGACACATATAATTAGGGACTTCCACCAATTTGGAGCTTATTTGGGCAAAGTTGCCAATGCGACTTTTGTAAACCCTAGAAATCCACAGAAATGGGTTTTCCAAGATCTAGTCATGCAAAACCATTCTCCTTGATGCACCACTTGGTGTAGTGTCATCATTTGGGGATTTGAACATGTACACAAAAATTCAGATCAAAAGGACACACTTGGCAATGTAGAGTTGTTCAAATTTGGTTCTGGACAGGAAGGGTTTTGGGGCACTTTGATCAATATAACATTTTCTCCAACTTCTTCCATTTGGTCTATATGCATTATTAGACCATTTGAGCATTTTCACAAGGTTTGAGAACATTTGGACATGTTTGGCAATCTAAAGTTGCTCAAACTTCAAAATGGACATAAATGGTTTTGAGGGGATTTCATGGGGTTATTTATTCTCCATGACATTATACTTGTCATGATCATCAATCATGTCATATGTGACATGCAAGAATTTTCTTGGAATTTTTGGAGAATATTTCCTTTGTAAATATTTCAAAAGCTTGAAATATCCAAAAAGGGTTTTTGAGGGATTTAACCAATATTTTGAACATGACCATGTGTTTAAACTCTTATATATGGACAATATATGTCCACTGAGTTTCCCTAGGTTTTTCCCAAATATTTTTAAAGCGTTAAAATAATTTTAACCTATTAAAGACCATTTTTGGCCTAAAGAAACATCCTTTAAATAAAATAGTAAAATAACTTTTAAAATTATATTTTTGTGGTTTTTGGAAGTCCTATACCTAATAGGTTTCAAATATACCTTTTGAAAGATTTTTCACACCTCAAATCAAGTACTTGCAGTGTAAATCTCAATTCAGGGGTTTTTGGAAAACTAATTTTTGAAAATACTATTTGGCCAAATTATTTTTGTAAGAAAATACTATACTGTTCTATACACATGGTATGGTCATTAGAAGTTTGGAGCAAGGGGATGAAGTATAAGAGTTGGAGGATTTATTTGATTTTTAGAGCACTTGCAAACAACAAACAAAAATCAAATCAAGCAAAGACCAAAACACACAAAAGTTTTTGTCAAACCACAATTTATCATGATTGTTAGCTTAAGTGTAGTGGCATGAAAATCAGGGTGTGACAGACCTACCCCGCTTACAAGAATCTTGTCCCCGAGATTCCCAAACTAGGCGCGGAAAGGGATACCGAAACTTGGAGCTGGGGTAGCCTTCACGTCCTCATACTTCTTCTGCTTCCGTGTAGTGCTCCATTGAGCTTGAAGTACTTGATGGTGTGGCTCCATGTATGATGCTCTTCTTGATCCAGGTTTCTAATGGGTAGCTCGCGGTAGGTTAGATTGGGCTAGGGGGTCGATGGCTCGGTGGTCAATGCCCTCGTAGAGATCGGGCAAGTTGGGAAGTTGGAAGCACTTCCGGGGTTGTGATGCATGGAAAGCGTTGTGCACAATGGGTAACTCAGGTGGTAACTCTAGATGGTAGTCGTCTATTCTTCGTCTTGAAGTGATCTCGGAGGGGGTTGATGAATCTTGGTGTGGGTCTCCTTGTCTTGGAAGTGCTCGGTTCCTTAGAGGGGAGTGGCTTGCAGATACACCTGCTCTTCGACGAGAAAGTTCACTCCTTGACGATGGTGGTTGGTATAGTTCTTCCTCCTGGACATGGCTATCTTCAGATGTTCCTTGACCAGCTCAGTGATTCTTCTTCCATCTTCGGATAGACGAGTATGTCATCAAAGAAAGATGACAACTAACTTGTCCAAGCACTCCATGAAGTCTATGGGGTGCGTAAAGTGGGATGAGGCATTGGTGATGGTCACGGTTGAGCATTAGCCAAGGTCTTATCGATCTAGAGCCAAAGCCCAAGGTCAGGATCCGACCATGTTGTGGCTTGGTAGGGCGTAAGGGTTTCAAGGATTCTAGTGTGCGAGTGAATGTTTATCATCCCATCCTTGAGCACAGTTTCTGAGATGCCAATTGTGCTATCTAGTCCTTTAAACAAATCACATCATATCACCGATAGCGTCATTTCATACAGGTCAACTCCAATCATCACTCATGTGATTCATATCCTCATGACTCTCGAGAGGAGATCTAACAAAATCATATATGTCTACAATCCCCAAGCTCATATGTATGGCTACCCCTAAAAATCTATGGGTAGAACATATAAGCTGCTAAGCTTGAACGTGACAATCCAAGGGCTCAACCTATTCTTCCAAGGTCTAAGATAAATCACCTCTATCCTAAGGAAACACGTCGTAAGCCACTCCAAAATCTTGTTTCCTTCCTATGAATCAACTCCAAAAGCCCATTAGCTACATAATTATCAATTCTACAAATCCAATGTCTATGATGTCCCACATGATCTTCTAATGTCCTATAATCACCAAATACTTGAAAGGGCTGCCTTGCTATAGTCAGTCCACCAATTTCCATTATCATGGTCATGTAAACTCCAAGGTCAAGCATATATAGATCCCTAAACAAACTCTGACAATTAATCCAATCTCCTAGTTTATGGTCCACCGAGAAACATGGTATCATGATCAAGATCATCAGTATAAATCCAATTTACTCCGAACCATGTAAAATTACTCTGCATCCATACTCCACTAGGGTAACCTATTTAATCCAAATCTCATGTCCAACGAGGAATCCTACATGTTTCCCTCAAGTTATTTACGTAATATCAACTATCTCCTATCAATATCATCTGATCAAATCAAATCCTTGCACTTCCAGGAGTTTCAGCTTGCGATCATAATTGTCATATAAATCCAATTTACTCAGGGGTAATGAAAGCTATGCTAATCTATAATCATGATCCCACCAAGTTCATCTACCAACATGAAAGCCTCATAATCCACCAATGACTCTCAGTCAATTCCTCAAGGTCTCTGATATAAACTCATCAAGTCATTTGTCCTCTGTTCCTATATCCTCAAATTGTCCTTCCCTATGGCATCGCCAGTTTTGGTGCTATCTTAGGATGATAATGTGCTCGTTCACTATGTCCACTAGTTCCATAATGAACCCAGTGATAAGAAAGGTTACGGAGGCTTAAAAGGTTCTCTTGCAATTCTGTGGGTTAAGCACATGGTTAAGGATTTGAGCTGGGGTATCTTATGAAGTCTTGAAGGGTCTAGGAATGGGTCTCTAATCTTGAGGGGCAACCATAAGTCTAAGGGGCTGCACTTGGTCGAGGAGGTTGCAGCAAAAATCTTTAGTGCTGGTTGGTTGCCAAAGTAGAATCCTTGGTGTATCTTGTCTTGCTAGCCTTCAGTGGAGGAGAGAGATGAGAGGGAGAGGTAGCATAGAGGAGGGGAATGCCTGAAGGGGGTTCTATCGTGCAAGTGCAAACAAACAGGTGCAAAAAGGGCCAAACAGAAGAAGCAAGGTAAGGAAGGTGATATAGTCGCATACTTGTCGCCTAGGGCAAAAGTGCGACCTATATCAAAACACAAACAAATAAAAACAAGCAACACACAATCATGGTTCTATTCGAACTATCATACGGACTCGACTGCGCATAGGGGTACACGACTCATCCTACCCTAGGGGTTCTCGGACTCAGTAGTCGTGCCTTGTGCCTCGTGCAGTCTTCTGAGTTTTCCTCAGGTCTTGCTACGTCTCTGGTTCGATGAAACGATCTAGGTTGAGCCTGAAGGATCTTCAACAACTTCTCTCCTATTGAAGTGATGGGGTGAAGGTGGCTCCTCGAAGCTGGCATTGACTCGGTCTTCTGTTGTCTTCTTAATCATGACGATCCCGTTTTGTCTTCTAAGGCGTCGAGAGTACCAGGTAGGTAATCCTTTATGCAATGACGATATCAAAGCATAATAGAGGTCCATCATGTCGGTTACGTTGGTGACAACATCGACACCAAGAGCGGGGGATGAAGAGAACCGTTTTCCTGCTCACTATAGTGAGGTGGACCAAATGGCTAGGTTCTCATCCACCGGTGATCGCCGATACAACAACGGTAGTGACAGGGTTACCCTATTAGCGATGTATATCATGATCTTGCATATCCGATGCCCTGATCGTCGTATGCTAGGGTTGCATCTTCTTGGGGTAGCGTCAAGGGTGTCACCATCTTCTGGGCCTTCATGTCCTCATTCCTCAAGGATGTACCCTCTGTTGGTATCGTCTTGTAGTGATGTCGCCAATCTTGTGTTCAGGAGATGTGGGTGAATGTCTGGCAAGGCATCTTCCTTCTAGATTATCCACGAGGATTACAAGGAATCCAGTGGTAAGGGGCATAAGGGTTCTAGCGACCAAAGGTTTTGAAGGGGAAGAGATCAGTAAGGAAAGTATACCTTAGTTTTCAAAAAATTAAGAAGGGAAGAGAAGTATAGATGGTTTTGAAAACTAGTTTTAGTTTTGGAAATAGTTTTACCCTAACTAACGACCATGCTAAATAAGGCTTCCTACAGTCAGGATGGCTCTGATACCAGCTCTGTGGGGACCCCGACTCATAAGTCGTGATCACCGAATGCACGTGTACAGTGATCCCAGAGATCAATGCTCACTGAACACACAGAAGCTGAATAACAAGAGTCTTACATCCGTACATACCGTTTTACACAAGTAGGACCATTGTGGTCAAGTCTTGAGCGTATCATCGGAGCAGAAATCTTCAATAACAACTTGGACCCATGCCATCTGCCTTAACCCTACATGCATTCTGACTGGGAAGCGTCCTAGCTCGCATGTTCATCACCGAGGTACTCTTCATAATATCCTGTTCTTTCATGCCTGGCCAATAAAATAACCAGTGGCAAGGCAATGAGTACTTTGAATGTACTCGCAAGCAACCCATGTTTTGGTTCAAGATACAACAATGCATGATATAGGTAAATTTTTGCAGAAAGCTTGTAACGCCCCGGATTCGATGCGCCAGGTGTCCGTCAGTTATTCGTCGTCGTTGCCATGTCATGTGCTTGCGTGTTTCATTTTGTCATGTCATCATCTGCATTTCATATCATGTCATCATGTGCATTTCATTTTGCATACGTGTTCGTCTCATGCATCCGAGCTTTTTCCCCGTTGTCCGTTTCGCAATCCGGCGCTCCTATGTCTCCCGGCGCCCCTTTTACCTCTTTTCATGTGCGGGTGTTAAACGGTCTCGGAATGGACCGAGGTTTGTCAAGCGGCCTTGGTATAGCACCGGTAGACCGCCTGTTAAGTTTCGTGCCATTTGGAGGTCGTTTAGTACTCCAACGGTTAACCGGGTAACCGCAAAGGCCTCTTTTGTGTGCAGCCCAACACCCCTTCCAAATTGGCCCAAAAACCCACCCAACTCCCCTCCATGCTCTCGGTCGTTCGATCACGATCGCGTGGCCGAAAACCGCACCTCATTTGGACTCTCCTAGCTCCCTCTACCTATAAATATGTGCCTCCCCCGAAATTCGCGGATCATTCCACCCCCGAAACCCTAGAAATCCCCCCCGCGCCGCCGGACATGTCCGCCGACGGCCGGACATGTCCGTTCCACCACCCGCCGCCGCCCCGCGCCAGTGGCGCGCCGCCACGTGGCACGCCGGCTCCCTCCGCCCGCCGCTGAAACCCATCAAAACCCAGCGAGCCCATCCGCGCCGCCGCCGCCCGTGCCGCCACCGCGCTTCGCCGGGCCGCCTCGCGCCGCCGGATCTCCGCGCCCGGCCGCCCCGCCGTTCCCGGCAGTTCCCGCCCGACCCGCGCCGCCTCCGGCCCGTCGCCGCCGGCCGCCGCCCGCCCGATCAGCCTCGCCTCCTGCCCGAGCCGCCTCGGCTCCCTCGCCAGCGCCGTGGCGCCTCCGTCCGCCGCCCAGCGGCGACCTCATCCGCGCCCGACCTCCGGCCGCTCCTCGAGTCGCGCCGGATCCGGCGAGATCCGGCAGGACCCGCCTCGGATCCGCCATCCCCGACCTCGCCGGAGACCTCCCCGGCCTCTTCTCCGGCGAACCTCGCAATCCGCGCCGCGGTTGACTTCTTTCCCCCCCTCCAAATCCACTAAGTCCTAGAAATTGTTGCATATTTTCATGCATTTTCATCTCATCATATCTCTGCATCTGCAGCTTCGTTTTGCGCGTGTAATATGTCAAATTGTTTGTACCGAAGAGTGGATCATTTCATCTCATTGCATCATTTTCATTTGAGCTCATCTTGACGCCCTAAATGCTGTTGGAAGAGTGCTATGTGATGTTAGTTTCTGTTTCTTAACAGAACTTGCACTTTTGTCATTTTTTCCATGATTGATGTGTGTATCCTATGAACTTGAGTCCTACATGTGTTTTGTAATATGCCATGTCTTCTTTACAAGGGTGTAGGCCATGTATTTTTGTGATCTATGTGGTGACTAGCACAAGCATGCAAACTAGGTGTCTTGATGTTGCTGATTTCAGCCCTGTTTTGCTGATATTTTTATGCCATGTTAACTTGATGCTACAGAGAGATCCATGCTTATTTTGAGATACTTCAGTAAGGATGTTTTGTTACACATGTCTTGCTCTATCCATCCATGCCCTTTTTTGCCATTATGGAGTTCTATAGCTTGAGTAAATCGAGCTCTACTTTTGCTATAAAATGTTTCCTAGCAGATTGTTTACATGTTATTCAATTTTGCCAAGGTTGTTGTAGTTGATCCGTATATGCTATGATGTTGTTCTTGTCATGTATAGATTCTATGACATGTATTCTTTATGTGAGTTGCCTTTTCATGCCATGTATTGCTCTGTGGTGAGTGGTTCAAGCTCACCAACATGCCTACTTATTGTTGTTTCTGCCATGTATGAATCAGTAATATAACTTGCCATGTTTACATGGGTGCCATCATATCTTCTGATCCTTTTTGGCTCATGGTCAGTAAGGGACTTTTGTTCTATGCTTTGATTAGACTCATGCCATGCCTTTCTTTGCCATGTTAATTTCTTGTAACATGTTGTTTGATAGCTCTAAACATTGCTACCTGAAGTTATTTCTGCTAAAGTCTGAAACTGTTATTATTTGCAATTTTGCCATGTCATTTTGAGCATCTTCTAGTGATTTCTGGAGATAGCTCAGTGTTCATGTTTTGTAATGCTTTACCTGTAAATCATGCCAATGCCTTTTGTTTTCATATTGAGGTCCTGTAGAATATTGTTTTGATGCTTGCAATATGCCTTGTTCATGTGTGGTGTGTTTACTATGTTGCATCCTTTATATGAGACTTGCTTGATTTTGCATGTAGTTTCATATTATCATGTTGCATCCTTGTTTTGAGGTGTTTTCTTGATGTTTGTATGCATTTTGCATCAATGCCACGCTTATCTTATTTTGCTCATATCTTCTAGGCCGTAGCTCCGAATCTAATGAACTTTATATGTAACTTGACTAGAATTTCGTGTAGATGATCGTGGTGCATCTTAAATTGCTGTTTAACAACTTGAACATAAATTTATTCAGATCTGGACCTATTTCGAAATTTGCATATGAGGACTTACCGGAATTGTTATATGTTGTTCCCGGCCTCATTTAAACTTGCTTTGATGTGTTGCTCTTGTTTGCATCATCTCTTGCCATGAGTAGCCTCATCTAGATTTGTCATGCATCATGTTTGTTGTGCATCTTGTCTTGTTCATGTGTGGTGTGTTTACTATGTTGTGTGCTTCTTCTTGTTAGTTCCTGTTTTGCGATGTATCGTGAGGATTCGTTCGTCACGCTTGGTTCGGCTTCATCCGTTCGTCTTCTTCATGGACTCGTTCTTCTTCCTTGCGGGATTTCAGGCAAGATGACCGCTACCCTGGATCTCACTACTATCATTGCTATGCTAGTTGTTTCGTTCTATCGCTATGTTGCGCTACCTATTACCTGTTTATCAAGCCATCCCAAATTGCCATGTCAGCCTCTAACCTTTTGCACCCTTCCTAGCAAACCGTTGTTTGGCTATGTTACCGCTTTGCTCAGCCCCTCTTATAGCGTTGTTAGTTGCAGGTGAAGATGAAGTTTGTTCCTTGTTGGAACATGGAGATGTTGTTCCTTGTTGGAACATGTTTACTTGTTGGGATATCACAATATATCTTATTTAATTAATGCATCTATATACTTGGTAAAGGGTGGAAGGCTCGGCCTTATGCCTGGTGTTTTGTTCCACTCTTGCCGCCCTAGTTTCCGTCATATCGGTATTATGTTCCTGGATGTTGCGTCCCTAACGCGGTCGGGCGATTTATGGGACCCCCTTGACAGTTCGCTTTGAATAAGACTTTTCCGGCAAGGCCCAACATTGGTTTTACCATTTGCCTCACCACCACCTATTTTTTCCCTTGGGAGTCGCTCTCTCGAGGGTCCTCTTTATTTAGCCCCCGGGCGGTGCTTCTCTAAGTCTCGGTACGAACCGAGCCAAGGGGCCACCTTTGGGGCAACTTGAGGATTGGTTTTACTCGTAGCTGTCTCATCCGGTGTTGCCACGAGAACGAGATATGTGCAGCTCCTATCGGGATTGTCGGTAGCATCGGGCGGTCTTGCTGGTCTTGTTTTATTGCTGTGAAATGTCTTGTAGCCGGATTCCGAGATTGATCGGGTCTTCCCGGGAGAAGGAATATCCTTCGTTGATCGCGAGAGCTTATCATGGGCTAAGTTGGGACACCCTGCAGGGTATAAACTTCGAGAGCCATGCCCGCGGTTATGTGGCAGATGGGAATTTGTTAATGTCCGGTTGTAGAAAACCGAAGTTGATCTTAATTAAAATACACCAACCGTGGTGCGTAATCGTGAGTGTCTCTTTTCGGGGTTGATCGAGAGGAGAACACGGTTTCTGGGTTATGTCTGACGTAAGTAGGAGTTCAGGATCACTTCTTGATCATTACTAGTTGACGACCGTTCCTTTGAATCTCTTCTCGCTCTCATTTGCGTATCTTAGCCACCATATATGCTTAGCCGCTGCTGCAACCTCACCACTTTACCCCTTCCTTTCCCATTAAGCTTTGCTAGTCTTGATACCCATGGTAATGGGATTCTTTGAGTCCTCGTGGCTCACAGATTACTACACCACCAGTTGCAGGTGTACAGGTTATGCGATGATCATGACGCGAGAGCGATGCTTGCTTGCGTTGAGTTCTTCTTCCGCTTCTTCTTCGATCGGGGATAGGTTCGGTGTCGGCAGCCTGGGCTAGCGTGGTGGATGTCGTTTGAGCTTGTTTATGTTTCATCCGTAGTCGGATGTTGATCTTGTATGTGATGTTGATGTATTCTTGTGGCACTCGTGCCTTATGCATGTATCCCCAGCTATTATGTAATGTTGATGTAATGATATCCACCTTGCAAAAGCGTTCCAATATGCGGGTCTATCCTTGGTGGGACCGTCGAGTTCCTTGTGGATAGGGTCGCATATTGGTCGTGACAAGTTGCTATCAGAGCATCGACAAACCTTAGGAGCCCCCTTGATTGATCGTGTAGTTTGGCGCGATTGAGTCTAGAAGAAAACTGTTTTGAGTCTAGTTATATCGGAGAGTAGGAATTCTTTTTACTCCTCTGCGCCTTCGTCGCTCTGGTGAGAAATCTTGACGTAGGTGTTTTGTACTACTCCTCTTCCCGTTCAATTTTTCTTTAGGATCACTCAGTTGGTTTTCAGATCGTTGGTTCCTCAGCTCTTTTCATCCGGTGCATTTCTCGTCAAGTTGACTCGAGCCTCTTCATCTTTGAGTTCAATCCTCAGTTGTCTTTATTTTTCCCACCCACCCACCCTTCTTCTTCTCGGAACCGGAGTCCGTAATCGAGTATCCATCCTACTCATGCGAAGTCTTTGCTTTCTTTCCTCAATGATTTCAACTGGTGTTTTCTCTTCAAGATATTCGTCGGTTTCCCCTCCCGAGTTGTCTTTGTTTTCCCGCCCTCCCACCCTTTTCTTCCCGGAGTTTGAGTCTGTTTCGAGCATCAATTCCATTCGTGTGGAGCCTCTCCAGTCTTCCCGCAATTATTTCAACCGGTGAATTCTCGTTTTGTACGACATTCTTCATCTCTTTCCTTCTCTGGTGGACTCAATTCAAGTTTTGAGGTTGATCATATTATTTTCCTCGAAATGTTCTCTTTGCTCGTTCGTCTCTCGCCAGTTTATCCTTCCGGAGTGCTCAAGACATCTCAGGAGATTCGTCCGGGTTCCAATTAATTCGAGGTTGTCACCTCATTCTAATATTTCAGTTCTTCCGATGCATCATCTATCTGTTCAACATCCTTTTTCAACGGTGTTATCTCTTCAGTGGGCCCTAACCCACATGTCTTTCCCAGGATCTTACCTGACTCTTCTAATTGCCCGGAGTTATTATCAAATTCTTTTCGAAGTTTGACGTAAGTATGAATTTAATCAGTCAGATGCCTTTTCAAGATCGATTTCAAATCATTTCATTGTTGCCTCAACCTTTTCGGTTTTCATTCTTCCGGAGTATCTCAGTAATTTTGGTGGTGTTTCTCGTCATCATTTGAAGACCGTAGTAGAGTTTCTCTTAAATCTTGTCCGTTCCCCCGGAGTCTCGTGGTGCTAGCTCGATGTTATCCTATCTAGTTGTTTCCAGTTGTGCAAATTCTTTTCATCAATCCGGAGTAATTCAGGTGTTGCTTTCCCTCTCGATCATCCGGAGGCCATCTTTTCGGAAGATTTCTCCGTTCCAAGTTTTTCAAATTCGTTCTCCAATTATTCCATAGTTGTGCCCCTTCGTTCGTCTCAATATTCTTCCGGTGCTGCGTTCAAGCGTTCATTAATCGATTCGCGATCTCTTGATCTCTTTCTCTAAATTCCCTCAAGTATCTTCGTGCTTTTCTAATTCTTTCCGGCGATTCGTTCTCTTCTCTTCGTAATTTTCATTTCTTACGGTGGTTCGTTCAAGATTCTTTTCTTTGATTATCATATTAATTCATTTGTTCTTTCCAATCCTACCGGTGGTTCATGAAGACATTCTCAAGTTTGCGATATGTCACTTCTCAATCCTTTTTTCAAGAAGAATAAGTATTATGAAAAATCCATTGCTTCTCATCAATTATATTTGATGAAGGATAAGCATACAATAAATCTTATTCTTATTTCATCAAAGTGATTAATCCTTTTCTTCGGAGTTTGTTCGTAATGAATAAATCCTGGTTCCAAGTGTTTCTCATCTTTTCTTTTCCGGAGTTCAGAAATTTCCTCGGCCTTTTCATCGGAACCTCCATCTAAATCATCGCAACGCTCATCTTATTCTTTCTTCCTTCAGTCGATCTCATCATCCTTTTGTTACCGGAGTTCTTCACGGTGGTTCTTCATGATTTAATTTTTCTCCAAGAGTTCATCAAGATTTTGTTGGTGGAGTTCTAATATCTTTTCTTCTTGCATCTCTAAGTGTAATTAATTCTCCGTATTCTTTAGAATTGGAGTTTTGCATTACTTTGTTCTCCTCAGATATTCAAACCCACTCAATCCTTCCTTCTAAGTTCTTTTCATTCCATTCTTTCAATTCTTAGGAGGCATTGTGTTGTTCCTCTCGTCAACTATCGTTCCATTTTGTCGAACTCAGTTCCAACTCCTTCCATGTTCAACCGGTGTGCTTCTAAAATCCTTTCAGTCTTATCCGTTTCTTTTCTCATTCTAACCACTCTGGTTAGAACGAGTTGTTTCATAGTCTATCTGATTCCGTGAGCTTTCGATTCTCGTCATTCTCGTCGTTCCTCTCTTCTTCTCGAGTGCTCTCGATTCCTTGCTTCTTCTTTGAGTTCTTGTTTCACCTCATTCCCTTTTCCCTTCCATCTCGGTCCTAAGATCTCGGGACGAGATCTCTTGTTAGTGGAGGAGTGTTGTAACGCCCCGGATTCGATGCGCCAGGTGTCCGTCAGTTATTCGTCGTCGTTGCCATGTCATGTGCTTGCGTGTTTCATTTTGTCATGTCATCATCTGCATTTCATATCATGTCATCATGTGCATTTCATTTTGCATACGTGTTCGTCTCATGCATCCGAGCTTTTTCCCGTTGTCCGCTTTCGCAATCCGGCGCTCCTATGTCTCCGGCGCCCTTTTACCTCTTTTCATGTGCGGGTGTTAAGCGGTCTCGGAATGGACCGAGGTTTGTCAAGCGGCCTTGGTATAGCACCGGTAGACCGCCTGTTAAGTTTCGTGCCATTTGGAGGTCGTTTAGTACTCCAACGGTTAACCGGGTAACCGCAAAGGCCTCTTTTGTGTGCAGCCCAACACCCCTTCCAAAGTGGCCCAAAAACCCACCCAACTCCCCTCCATGCTCTCGGTCGTTCGACCACGATCGCGTGGCCGAAAACCGCACCTCATTTGGACACTCCTAGCTCCCTCTACCTATAAATATGTGCCTCCCCCGAAATTCGCGGATCATTCCACCCCCGAAACCCTAGAAATCCCCCCCGCGCCGCCGGACATGTCCGCGGCGGCGGACATGTCCGTTCCACCACCGCGCCGCCCGCGCCCGATGGCGCGCCGCCCATACGCGCCGGCTCCCTCCGCCGCGCTGACCCGCGAAACCCATCAGCAGCGGGCCGCTCGCGCCCGCCGCCGCCAGCGCCGCCACCGCGCTTCGCCGAACCACCTCGCGCCACCGGATCTCGCGCCCGGCCGCCCGCCGTTCCCGGCAGTTCCCGCCGACCAAGCGCCGCCTCCGGCGATCGCCGCCGGCCGCCGCCGCCCGCCGCCAGCGGCCTCGCCTCAGCCCAGCCGCCTCGGCTCCCTCGCCGGGCGCCGGCAGCGCCTCCGTCCGCCGCCCAGTGGCGACCTCGCCCGCGCCCGGCCTCGGCCGCTCCTCGAGTCGCGCCCGGATCCGGCGAGATCCGGCCGGACCCGCCTCGGATCCGCCATCCCCGACCTCGCCGGAGACCTCCCCGGCCTCTTCTCCGGCGAACCTCGCAATCCGCGCCGCGGTTGACTTCTTTCCGCCCCTCCAAATCCACCAAGTCCCAGAAATTGTTGCATATTTTCATGCATTTTCATCTCATCATATCTCTGCATCTGCAGCTCCGTTTTGCGCGTGTAATATGTCAAATTGTTCGCCCCGAAGAGTGGATCATTTCATCTCATTGCATGATTTTCATTTGAGCTCATCTTTACGCCCTAAATGCTGTTGGAAGAGTGCTATGTGATGTTAGTTTCTGTTTCTTAACAGAACTTGCACTTTTGTCATTTTTGCCATGATTGATGTGTGCACCCTATGAACTTGAGTCCTACATGTGTTTTGTAATATGCCATGTCTTCTTTACAAGGGTGTATGCCATGTATTTTTGTGATCTATGTGGTGACTAGCACAAGCATGCAAACTAGGTGTCTTGATGTTGCTGATTTCAGCCCTGTTTTGCTGATATTTTTATGCCATGTTAACTTGATGCTACAGAGAGATCCATGCTTATTTTGAGATACTTCAGTAAGGATGTTTTGCAATTATGGAGTTCTATAGCTTGAGTCAATCGAGTTCTACTTTTGCTATAAAATGTTTCCTGGCAGATTGTTTACATGTTATTCAATTTTGCCAAGGTTGTTGTAGTTGATCCGTATATGCTATGATGTTGTTCTTGCCATGTATAGATTCTATGACATGTATTCTTTATGTGAGTTGCCTTTTCATGCCATGTATTGCTCTGTGGTGAGTGGTTCAAGCTCACCAACATGCCTACTTATTGTTGTTCCTGCCATGTATGAATCTGTAATATAATTTGCCATGTTTACATAGGTGCCATCATATCTTCTGATCCTTTTTGACTCATGGTCAGTAAGGGACTTTTGTTCTATGATTTGAGTAGATTCATGCCATGCCTTTCTTTTCCATGTTAAGTTCTTGTAAAATGTTGTAGATAGCTCTAAACATTGCTACCTGAAGTTATTTCTGTTAGTCTGAAACTGTTATTATTTGCAATCTTGCCATGTCATTTTGAGCATGTTCTAGTGATTTCTGGAGATAGCTCAGTGTTCATGTTTTGTAATGCTTTACCTTTACATCATGCCAATGCCTTTTGTTTTCATATTGAGGTCCTGTAGCATATTGTTTGGATGCTTGCAATATGCCTAGTTGCTGTTTTGGACAGATTGTTGCTATAACTTGTAGAGAGTGTATGTGTTGAACCGTTGCTCCGTTTTGAGTGTGCTCTATATGAGACTTGCTTGATTTTGCATGTAGTTTCATATTATCATGTTGCATCCTTGTTTTGAGGTGTTTTCTTGATGTTTGTATGCATGTTGCATCAATGCCATGCTTATCTTGTTTTGCTCATATCTTCTAGGCCGTAGCTCCGAATCTAATGAACTTTATATGTAACTTGACTAGAATTTCGTGTAGATCATCGTGGTGCATCTTAAATTGCTGTTTAACAACTTGAACATAAAGTTATTCAGATCTGGACCTATTTCGAAATTTGCATATGAGGACTTACCGGAATTGTTATATGTTGTTCACGGCCTCATTTAAACTAGCTTTGATGTGTTGCTCTTGTTTGCATCATCTCTTGCCATGAGTAGCCTCATCTAGATTTGTCATGCATCATGTTTGTTATGCATCTTGTCTTGTTCATGTGTGGTGTGTTTACTATGTTGTGTGCTTCTTCTTGTTAGTTCCTGTTTCGTTGCGATCGTGAGGATTCGTTCGTCTACGCTTGGTTCGGCTTCATCCGTTCGTCTTCTTCATGGACTCGTTCTTCTTCCTTGCGGGATTTCAGGCAAGATGACCGCTACCTGGATCTCACTACTATCATTGCTATGCTAGTTGTTTCGTTCTATCGCTATGCTGCGCTACCTATTACACATTTATCAAGCCATCCCAAATTGCCATGTCAGCCTCTAACCTTTTGCACCCTTCCTAGCAAACCGTTGTTTGGCTATGTTACCGCTTTGCTCAGCCCCTCTTATAAGCGTTGTTAGTTGCAGGTGAAGATGAAGTTTGTTCCTTGTTGGAACATGGAGATGTTGTTCCTTGTTGGAACATGTTTACTTGTTGGGATATCACAATATATCTTATTTAATTAATGCATCTATATACTTGGTAAAGGGTGGAAGGCTCGGCCTTATGCCTGGTGTTTTGTTCCACTCTTGCCGCCCTAGTTTCCGTCATATCGGTATTATGTTCCCGGATGTTGCGTCCCTAACGCGGTCGGGCGATTTATGGGACCCCCTTGACAGTTCGCTTTGAATAAGACTTTTCCGGCAAGGCCCAACATTGGTTTTACCATTTGCCTCACCACCACCTATTTTTTCCCTTGGGAGTCGCTCTCTCGAGGGTCATCTTTATTTAGCCCCCGTGCCGTTGCTTCTCTAAGTGCTGGTTCGAACCGAGTCACTTCTTGGGCCACCTTGGGGCAACTTGAGGATTGGTTTTACTCGTAGCTTTGTCTCATCCGGTGTTGCCACGACCGAGATATGTGCAGCTCCTATCGGGATTGTCGGTACATCAGGCGGTCTTGCTGGTCTTGTTTTATTGCTGTGAAATGTCTTGTAGCCGGGATTAGAGGTGATCGGGTCTTCCCGGGGAGAAGGAATATCCTTCGTTGACCGCGAGAGCTTATCATGGGCTAAGTTGGGACACCCTGCAGGGTATAAACTTTCGAGAGCCGTGCCCGCGGTTATGTGGCAGAGGGGAATTTGTTAATGTCCGGTTGTAGAAAACCCGAAGTTGATCTTAATTAAAATACACCAACCGTGGTGCGTAGTGAGTGTCTCTTTTGGGGTTGATCGAGAGGAGAACACGGTTTCGGGTTATGTCTCGGCGTAAGTAGGTGTTCAGGATCACTTCTTGATCATTACTAGTTGACGCCCGTTCCTTTGAATCTCTTCTCGCTCTCATTTGCGTATGTTAGCCACCATATATGCTTAGCTGCTGCAACCTCACCACTTTACCCCTTCCTTTCCCATTAAGCTTTGCTAGTCTTGATACCCATGGTAATGGGATTGCTGAGTCCTCGTGGCTCACAGATTACTACACCACCAGTTGCAGGTACAGGTTATGCGATGATCATGACGCGAGAGCGATGCTTGCTTGCGTTGAGTTCTTCTTCTGCTTCTTCTTCGATCAGGGGATAGGTTCCAGGTCGGCAGCCTGGGCTAGCAGGGTGGATGTCGTTTGAGCTTCTGTTTATGTTTCATCCGTAGTCGGATGTTGATCTTGTATATGATGTTGATGTATTCTTGCGGCATTTGTGCCTTATGTATGTATCCCCATCTATTATGTAATGTTGATGTAATGATATCCACCTTGCAAAAGCGTTCCAATATGCGGGTCTATCCTTGGTGGGACCGTCGAGTTCCTTTTGGATAGGGTCGCATATTGGGCGTGACAAAGCTAGTTTTGAGTGCAATGACATGTTCAACAACTTGTAAGACATGCATCCGGATAATTCAAGTAACCATGAGGATAGGTTACAGATATCAACATAAATAGAGTGGGCACCAACCCAACTCAATCATGTCAAGTCCATTGACTTGACCCAAGTAGATCTCCCCACTTATACAAACACACACACTGGTTTGTAAACAAGTGGACGTAGCCCAAGAGTGGTTACCCAACTGTCCTTGACCGTGGACACGGCTATTCGAATAGTTTTACACTTTGCAGAGGTTGCACACTTTACCCACAAGATCCGGGGAACTTCCATGTCATCCATGACCCGCGGTACCTCAAGTACCCGGGGTAAGCACCCGATCACTATCTTTCCCTAGACGACACTAACAAGGAGTCCACTCGTTGTTCCATATCCTCATGATGTACATCATACGAGTCTCACTCGAGATCATAACATTCGAGAGGGGACACAACGATGTATCCGGTTCCCTGTAAAGACAGTCATGGCCGCCCTACCTGGCACGACCCCGTCCCGAGAGAGAGCACCAACCCTCCCCCGTCACTAGTAATGCGGGCTCCAAGCTAGTATCGGCCTAGGTAATCAATAATGCCCTTTGCCATACAAGGGTAGAGTGGTTGCGCATGTAAGGTTGGAATAACGGTCGCAACTTAAACCAATCCGTTTTGAAAACAACACACACACTTGCCTCGGTACACCACTTCGTCATCAAGCAGTTTCCCAACTCATCATCTCCCTCGGGCATAAGTGGCACCCGATGGGGTTTTCGGAAAGTCCTTTGAAAATGCTTTGTCTCCATCACCATGCATATTCCCGTCCCTTTTTGCGTACCACTACTTTAGCATCCTATCTACTCCCACCGGCATAACCCTCATAAGAAGGTAGGGTCATGCACAATGCAAGTACCAACAAGGAAGTACGGTGGCAAACCATCAAAGTGGTTACCACGTCATCATGATTCCGTTGCAACAACAATATGGTGCTATATGACATGCATAAAAAGGGGTTTCATAGACATGGTCAAAGGGCTGCTTGCCTGTTTTAACAAGGTCTTCGAGGTCTTCAAATATCTCTGGTCCAACTCCAAGCATTTCGTCTACTTCGTCAACTATCATCGAAAGCAACCATAATAAGCAACTCAACAAGGCAGAAAATAAAAGTGCTCTAAAAATATAAATTTTGACTTTTCTAGGACATCTTTGGTTATATGAAAAATAACCAGAGTGGTTTCATTGGAATTGGGTCAGTGGATATTTCTAAACATTTTGATATGTTGGAATCAAGGGGTTTATGGATTTGCAAGAAGTGTACAGAAATATTTTTTTGAAAAATGAGAAAAGGCACCCATTTAACAAATAGCGATTTTAGAAACATCTAGGAGTTGGTTTCACTGGATTTGGAGTTCAAATGAATTACCTATGAATTTGCAAAGTTGACAAATATGAAGAAATGGCTCATTATTTTGTGGAGTACATAAAGTATTAAGAAAAATGTTCATAACCTAAGTTATGAAATTAGATGTATCTACAAACTTGAATCATGGCATTTGGATCAAATTTGAGCTCTCTGTGATTTTCTAAAGTTCATCACAGAAATAGGAAAAATAGGATTTGATAAATATTTGTGAAGGAAATGCTTCCAGAAAAACGTGCAAATAGCACCATGTGAAAGATCATGATTGATGGAGTCATAAGAAATTTCAATCATAAAATTTGGACACTATTTGAGTTGTTTAGAGATTTATGAACTTCACTGGATAAAAAAAATGAGAAAAAGGGTTTTATACCTAATCTCACGCGCTGACCGTATTTTAGCCGAGCAGCGCACTGGGTCTGGCCCAGCTCCTCGCGGACACCCGATGGGAGGCCACGCCGAAGGCGTATTCCCGGGTGACGCTTTCGCCGAAGGGAAGCGCAAAACGGCTAGCCCGTCTCCACTTAAATGACGTGGCCGACCAAGGGGTCAGCGACCTGCGGGCACAGCCGCAGGTCTTCTTCCTCCTCCAGCGCTTCGTGTGAGGAGGGATCGAGCCCGTCTGCTTGGCGCCGGCGGCGCCTTCCCCGGCGACCACAGGCTACCTCTGGCCAAGCCGCGGCCACGGAGGGGTCGCCGGGAGAGTCAGCGTCGGGGAAGCCCTCGGAGGCGGCGGGATGGCCAAGCGCATCTGGGCGACGGTCGTGGCGGACGGCCCCATCGGGCATTGGCGGCACTGCACAACGTGAGGCACGGGACGAGGCGGAGAGGAGCAGGGAAGCTCCGTAGCCTAGCGGAGGCTCTCCTGGAGGTCGAAGGAGAGGGGGAGGGGCTCTTGTTCGCCGGAGCAAAGTGGAGGGCGACGGCGAACATGGTGGCCATGGAGAGGGCAGGAGGGCACGAGGGGGAGTGAGGGGGTGTCTGAGAGGTGTACGGGAGAGAGGAGGTTCGAATCGAGGCGAGAGAAAGAGTCGGGGTGGCCTAAATGGGCGTGGCCGCGGAGCGCCGTGGGCAGCGTCCACGGACGCGCTCGGGTAAGGTCGTGGAGGGGAGAGGAGAGAGGTTGAGGGAGAGAGGGAAATGGGTTGTCCAGAGAGAGAAAGTGGTGTTTTACCCCTCCAATAATTGAGCTATGGATTTTCCATTGCTACTGGAGGTGAATGGGGACTAGGAGGGGCTGTGGTAAAAAGTTGAGGCCATGGAGAAGAGTGGTAGTGGTCAAAATGGTGATTTTTGAAAAGTGGCAGAAGGTGTTTGATAATGGTTTGGGCCAGCAGATGATTTCCAACTGCGATGAGACTCCACAGGGTGAAATGACACATATAATTAGGGACTTCCACCAATTTGGAGCTTATTTGGGCAAAGTTGCCAATGCGACTTTTGTAAACCCTAGAAATCCACAGAAATGGGTTTTCCAAGATCTAGTCATGCAAAACCATTCTCCTTGATGCACCACTTGGTGTAGTGTCATCATTTGGGGATTTAAACAAGTACACAAAAATTCAGATCAAAAGGACACACTTGGCAATGTAGAGTTGTTCAAATTTGGTTCTGGACAGGAAGGGTTTTGGGGCACTTTGATCAATATAACATTTTATCCAACTTCTGCCATTTGGTCTAGATGAATTATTAGACCATTTGAGCATGTTCACAAGGTTTGAGAACATTTGGACATGTTTGGCAATGTAAAGTTGCTCAAACTTCAAAATGGACATAAATGGTTTTGAGGGGATTTCATGGGGTTATTATATTCTCCATGACATTATACTTGCCAAGATCATCAATCATGTCATATGTGACATGCTAGAATTTTCTTGGAATTTTTGGAGAATATTTCCTTTGTAAATTTTTCAAAAGCTTGAAATATCCAAAAAGGGTTTTTGAGGGATTTAACCAATATTTTGAACATGACCATGTGTTTAAACTCTTATATATGGACAATATATGTCCACTGAGTTTCCCTAGGTTTTTCCCAAATATTTTTAAAGCATTAAAATAATTTTAACCTATTAAACACCATTTTTGGCCTAAAGAAACATCCTTTAAATAAAATAGTAAAATAACTTTTAAAATTATATTTTTGTGGTTTTTGGAAGTCCTATACCTAATAGGTTTCAAATATACCTTTTGAAAGATTTTTCACACCTCAAATCAAGTACTTGCAGTGCAAATCTCAATTCAGGGGTTTTTGCAAAACTAATTTTTGAAAATACTATTTGGCCAAATTATTTTTGTAAGAAAATACTATACTGTTCTATACACATGGTATGGTCATTGGGCAGAAGTTTGGAGCAAGGGGATGAAGTATAAGACTTGGAGGATATATTTGATTTTTAGAGCACTTGCAAACAGCAGACAAAAATCAAATCAAGCAAAGACCAAAACACACAAAAGTTTTTGTCAAACCACAATTTATCATGATTGTTAGCTTAAGTGTAGTGGCATGAAAATCAGGGTGTGACAATATCTCACCCAAACTAACAATCCCAAGATCCAGCTGTATCCATCCGTCAACACATAACCAAGAAAACTCCGGAAATCGTATACCTCAACCTTCGACAAGCATCCGTTATACGAGTTATGGCAATACTCCCGAACTCCTTCCCCGGTACTGGGTGGCATCGAGGTGATCTCACCAACAACTGCATAAAAGAGATTTTCGAAGTCGGCGAAACTCAGGTATTCCAGAACTGCAACGATAAAATTTTGACAACAACACCTCGGAGCTCAACTCCCCAGGACACTGCCACAATCCTTAAATGTCAGGAGGCACCAAGAACAATGTTCTCGTCACAAAACCATCGAAACGATTCCAAGATACCCGCATGATCCTAAATTTTTTTTAGTGAAATTTGAGGAGAGGAAAGTCAAAACATCTACGTCAGGAGACCTCACCAGAGTGACAAAGGGACTGAGGAGTAAAAAGAATCCTACTCTCCCATATATATAATCCTAAGACTCAAAACATTTTTTTCTAGACTCAACAACGTCAGCGATTCGATCAAGCAGGGGGCTCCTAAGTCGGGGATGGCTCTGATTACCAACTTGTAACGCCCACGATGCGGCTATATCTCCCACATGTCGAGGAACAACTTGGAGGCATAACCGCATGGTGGTTTTGTCACAAGAAGGGTCATCTTCACACAATCCCATGTAATGAACAAGAATGGGATAAAGAGTTAGCTTACAATCGCCACTTCACACAATACATAAATTAAACATACATCATTCAGAGTATACTCAAAGTCCAACTACGGAACCAAAAATAAAAGAAGACAACCCCAAATGCTAGATCCCCGATCGTCCCAACTGGGCACCACTACTGATCATCAGGAATCGAAACATAGTAATGACCAAGGTCCTCTTCAAAATCCCACTTGAGCTCGGTTGCGTCACCTGCACTGGTATCATCGGCACCTGCAACTGTTTGGAAGTATCTCTGAGTCACGAGGACTCAGCAATCTCACACCCGCGAGATCAAGACTATTTAAGCTTATGGGTAGGAAAGGGGTAATTAGGTGGAGCTGCAGCAAGCACTAAGCAAATATGGTGGCTAACATACGCAAATAAGAGCGAGAAGAGAAGCAACGCAACGGTCGTGAAGCTATAAGTGATAAGTGATCCGTGTTCACTTCCCGGACTCCGTCGAAAAGAGACCATCACGGCTACACACGCTAAGTCAAGTGTCAAGTTCTCTACAACCGGACATTAACAAATTCTCATCTGCCACATAACCGCGGGCATGGCTCTCGAAATTTTATACCCTGCAGGTGATGCGGAGCATCCTATGAACATCACCATGTCAAGAATACCATCGCTAAGAGACACGTTCCACTTATACTTCAATCATACTAAGGTGAATTCCATCCTTAATGCGTGTCTTCTTAGTTCCCTTGAGGATGGTATACTACTTGACCGTCCTACCATGTGCCCATATAGGTTTGAGCCCGATGATGAACGTGCCATGGAGGAGGTCAATCACAAGCGAGCACCTACACCGTCCTCGAGAGAAGCATGGAAACGTAGAAGGAACCGTCAAGGAGAAGGCGAGGTTCCACCTGCACCGACGGGAGTCCAAGAGAAGACGTGTTGCGAGCTTCAGGACACCCCGTGCGCACGGGCCCTTGGACCCCGTGCCCACGGGACCCCGTGCCTCAGTACAAGCCCGTCTTGCAAGACGGGCTAAGTCGCCAAGTCTCTGGATACCCGTGCGCACGGGCTCCACTTACCCCTGCAAGCGCATGGAGCCCCACTGTGATGCCGTGGGCTTTGCCCTTGTTTTACCATTTCGCCCCCACTTATCCCTCTCTTTGCCTAGGACTATATATACTCCTTCATCTCCTCCATTTAGACTAAGCTAAGGATAGATCTAAACACTAGAGCTTAGCTCATGTACCTCCCCTTGTCGGATTTCTCTTGAGAGAGAGACACTCCATTGGAGTTCAAGGCCTCCATTGGAGAAGATCCCTAGTGGGTGAAGACCCCCTTGAGGGAAGGATCTATCTAGATCATCAAGCCCTCATCTCCTTCATAGGATTTGGGATGAACTCTACCTTGTATCTTTCCCTTTTTTGTTCATGTACCTTGTGGATCTTGTGTGTTTGATTGTCTAGTGGATGTGTGATTGGACTTGTTCTTGAGTGTTCCTCTTGTTTTCCCTCTTGTGTTCATCTTGTTCTTGGGGATTCCCCCACCAATTCGTGAAAGATCTCCCCATAGGGTTCCACCCTAGATCAGCAGGGGTGTCCCAACTTAGCCCATCACAAGCTCTCACGGTCAACGAAGGATATTCCTTCTCCCGGGAAGACCCGATCAGTTTCGATTTCCCGGTTACAAGACATTTCGACAATGGTAAATGTCACGACCGGTTTTTCAATAAAAAATATTTATTGAACAACCGACCTATGAAGTCCAATATGAGGAAAATCCTTCATACCGGTAGACAAAACTTTGATACAATAAGCCAGTAGCATTGAAATATTACAGGGTCAGGCTGAAGATGCCCAACCAATTATTACAAACACACCTATAATTATACATGATGGCGGATATGACACAATGGTGTGGGGTGGAAATACTACTGACTCGAGATATGAGTGGTTGGTGGAATAACACAGTGGGGTGGTTAATAAGACTATCGCTGGCGGCTCATCGAAAGGCCGAGGTGAGGCTCATTGAATTTATTTGGGTAGTCAAGCGGATATATCACAATGACTAATCCAGGGTCGACGAGACTGACTGGGATTCCTCTAGGCGTCGGACTCGCTATCGAACTCTTCATCCATGAGATCGCCTTTCACAAGATCTCGCCAAATCAACAAGCGGTGAGTACTTTGAAAGTACTCGCAAGACGATTCGGACAAAAGATATAAAAAATGAATGCATGAATGCGACATGATTAATTTATAACAATGTGCTATCAAATCAGTAACACAAGTAAGTAAAAAGGGAATCGGCGGTAGTCCGCTCGAAAACCCAAAGAAGATAAACTCAAAACCGATCGAGTGTCTGAAGCGACGCCTCGAAGATTGAACAAATAAGTAAAACATGCCATAGTCGGGCATCTAGGCGACACCTCATAAAGGGCTTATATTGAAAGAAAAGACATGTGTGCCACAGTCGGACGTCGGAGCGACATCACAGAAAGGGCTTATAACAAAAGTAAATAATAACAATGCCGCAGTCGGACGTCTGAGCGACATCGCATAAAGGGCTTATAACAAAATGAATAATAACAATGCCGCAGTTGGACGTCTGAGCGACATCGCAGAAAGGGCTTATAATAAAAAATAATAATAACAATGCCGCAGTCGGACGTCTGAGCGACATCGCAGAAAGGGCTTATAATTCATTATTCATAACTGTCAAGAAATGGTGCTCACGGAAAACATTCCTCACAGGACAATAAGCGGGTTAGTCCAATCACAGGGGAATAAACATTTAACACTCATATGGTTATCAGGAGTTTCTGTCACCGAGACTGACATTTGACAAGATAAGGTGAACACGGTACTCAGACATGAATAAGATGAATTCAAAATTTTGACTCTGCAGAGTTTGTACCAAAATTGTCCACAGCCAACGGATTTTCGTAGTCACAAAGGACTAGTTCCGTCGATGAGAGGCGCACCTTCCTGCCTGCCAAGGTGGGGAGCTGTGCGCCTCGAGCCCTCTGGCTGTCGTGGCAGCTCGTCGGCTGCCTGGGGAAGGTGCCGGACCGGAGCTTCGGCTTTGAGGGAGTCCTGGATTAGGGGCTCCCCAGGCATCCGGGCTATGTGACATGGGCCGGACTGGTGGGCCGTGAAGATACAAGATAGAAGGCCTTCCCCCATGTCCGGATGGGACTCTTCTTTGTGTGGATGGCAATCTTGGCGTCCGGATGTGTAGTTTCCTTTCTCTGTAAACCGACTTTGTACAACCCTCGGCCCCTCTGATGTCTATATAAACCAAAGGGTTTAATCAGTAGAGGCTAGGACAAATCAAACAGGCTAGACATCTAGGGTTTGGCCATTACGATCTTGAGGTAGATCAACTCTTGTAACCCCTATACTCATCAAAGTCAATCGAGCAGGAAGTAGGGTATTACCTCCATTAAGAGGGCCCGAACCTGGGTACACGTCGTGTCCCTTGCCTCCTGTTACCTTCAATCCTCAGACGCACAGTCCAGGACCCCCTACCCGAGATTGGCCGGTTTTGACACCCACATTGGTGCTTTCATTGAGAGTTCCACTGTGTCGTCAACAGAAGGCTCGATGGCTCATCCGATCATCTACAACGATGCTGTTTCTGGGGAAGCTTTCCTCCCCGACCAGATATTTGTATTCGGTGGCTTCGTTCTATGTGCCAACTCGATTGGCCACCTTGAACAGATCGACAGCTACATCAGATCAGTTTCGGGAACCAAAACTATGTTGCCGATATCTGAGGAGACTTGATATTCGAAGGGCTCGCGGCCCCGAGCACCGCTCCTGCCTTAGATCCGGAGCAAACCATCAGGTCCGACGATAGGAGTTTGGAGCCCACTGGACTCTTCGCTGCAAACCGCACTATCGAGGATCCGGAGGTGATTGTGTCCATAGCAAACTCGGAATCAAACCAGCTTCCCCTATCATTGAAAGGCCGGATTCGCCCCCGGACTCTAGATCCGAACTCTTGAAGTCCACGGCAAGCAGGCATAGCTAGGAGGCTTTCACCCCGGCCAGCCCCGCAGACTCTCGCTACCCCGTCCAAACCTCGCTCTTAAACGAGGCTCTAGACTTAATGCAATCCCTCGCCATTACAGAGGAATCACCTCTGAATTCTGCCCAGCCTTGACTAGGGGCTAAGAGCGGGGAATTTTATTTCCCACCCACCACCCACTTCATAGCCACTGTTGAAGATTTAACAGACATGCTGGACTACGCCTCCCAAGACATCGACGACATGGACGACGATGCAAGAAACGAACATGGCCAAGACCCGCCGTTTACCGGACGTTGGACGGGCACCTCCACATATGACGTGTATATGGTGGACACACCTAAAGAGGATGATGGCGACGGTAGGAAGGATCCGGTTGAGGACAAGCCTGCTGAGGCACCTCCAAAGCATCGACATTAGCGGTGCTGCTCAAAATCGCGTCGCGGAAAAGACAGCAATGCCGGCACCGGAGATAATGACACTCCGAAGAACGCCGAAGACCCCAAAGCCCTCGTCGAACCAACATCCGAACAGGATGATTGGGAGGAGGAGCAAGTTAACCCCGACGATCCGGTCGGGAAAGGAGGAGTCGGAGGATAGTAATTATCTACCAATCTCCGAGGATGATGTGAGCCTCGGCGACGAAGAATTCATCGTGCCAGAGGAACCCCTCGAGCAAGAGCGCTTCAAGCGCCAGCTAATCGCAACAACGAGAAGCCTAAAAAAAGAAGAAGCAACAACTCCAAGCCGAACATGATACGCTCAATGACAGATGGACTAAAGTCCTGGCAGCCGAGTAATACGGCCTCGGACGCCCCACTAAGAGCTACCCGAAGCGAAAGATACTACCACAATTTGATGACGAGGCCCTCGAGCCAATACCGCCAAAGTATAAACCTGCTGACGAACCTGACCGACCACCACATGGACGGGACAGAGCGTCTACTTACGCTGAACACCAGCCCGCGCCACCCCGCCGTCGAGGCAAGGAGGTAGCGGCTCCAGGCTACACCTACGACCTACGCAAGGACCTAGACAATAGAGCCGGTCAGACCAGATCAATCTACGGATCAAGGGGATGTGCTCCAACATGGGAGGACGACCATCAGGCCTGGCGCGGTGAGCATAATCTCACCCGGGCTGAAAACCAAACACAAATGCCGTCCGAACTCCGTCGTGACGTCGCCCGATATAGAGGCGGTGCACACCCCCAATGCTTCACTGATGAGGTAATGGAGCACCAGTTCCCAGAAGGGTTTAAACCCGTGAACATTGAATCATACGATGGAATGACAGATCCCGCAGTATGGATCAAAGATTTTCTTCTCCATATCCACATGGCTAGCGGTGATGATCTCCATGCCGTCAAGTACCTCCCCCTAAAACTCAAGGGACCAGCACGGCACTGGCTAAACAGCCTCCCAGAAAACTATATTGGCAGCTGGGTAGATTTGGAAGATGCCTTTAGAGACAACTTCCAAGGTACCTATGTTCGGCCTCCAGACGCCAATGACCTTACTCACATAGTCCAGCAACCCGGAGAATCAGCCCGGAAGCTCTAGACCAGGTTCTTAATTAAAAATAACGAAATTGTGGATTGTCCAGATGCCAAAGCCCTCGCGGCCTTTGAACACAGCGTCTAGGACGAGTGGCTCACGCGACACCTCGGTCAAGAAAAACCGAAGTCCATGGCAGCCCTTACCGCACTTATAACCCGCTTTTGCGCACGAGAAGATAGCTGGCTAGCTCGAAGAAGCAATACCACCAGCGACCCTGCCACCTCTGAAGCCAGGGATGGCAATAGCAAGCCACAACGCAACAAACACAAGCTTCAAAGCAACAATGAAGATACTGAAGATACGGCGGTCAACGCCGGATTCAATGGCTCTAAACCCGGTCAGCGGAAGCAGCCATTCAAAGGAAACAAAGATGGTCCATCCAGTTTGGACAGAATACTTGATCGGCCGTGCCACATTCATGGCACCCCTGACAAGCCTGCCAATCATTCCAACATAAATTGTTGGGTCTTTAAACAGGCCGGTAAGCTAAACACCGAACACAAGGGGAAAGGGCCGCCCAGCGAGGACGACGATGAAGAGCCTCGCCCACCGAGCATAGGGGGACAGAAGAAATTTCCCTGAAGGTCAAAACAGTGAATATGATCTATGTTACTCATATCCCTAAGCGGGCGCGCAAGCGCGCATTAAAGGACATCTATGCCATAGAGCCTGTCGCCCCAAAATTTAACCCATGGTTAGCCTGTCCGATCATTTTTTATCGCAGAGACCACCCGACTAGTATCCATCATGAAGGTTCAGCAACATTGGTCCTTGATCCAATTATCAATGGATTCCATCTCACGCGAGTCCTCCTGGACGGCGATACTAGCCTTAACCTGCTCTATCAGGACATTGTCCGCAAAATGGGCATCGATCTGTCAAGAATCAAGCCCACCAAAACCACCTTCAAAGGAGTGATACCCGATGTAGAGGCCTGTTGCACAGGATCCATAACGCTTGAAGTCATCTTCGGCTCACCTGATAACTTACAAAGCGAAGACTTGATCTTAGACATCGTCCACATCCGCAGTGGCTAACATTCACTGCTCGGATGAACCGCTTTCGCCCGTTTCAATTCAGTCCCGCACTATGTTTATATAAACCTAAAGATGCCTGGACCATGTGGCGTTATAATAGTCAATGGAAATATGGAGCATACGGCGGCCCTCGCAGCCGAAGTACAGGGTGGCCTCATTAAGCCGAATACTACATCTGCAGTCAAGCCCCCAGACACTGTCAAACGAGTCCGGTCTATCCTATAGAATGGCAGTCCGGCTCGTCCAGAGCTAGATTAGCAATTTAACCTCCATCAAAGCCCCAACCTGATAGCGGCATACGCACCGCACGTACATAACTACGCACTAAAGATACCACGGGCAAGGACGGAGGCCTACTAAAAAAGGGGCCCACAATACGGTTCGAGCCTATCCGGACCCTCATATTCTTCTCTTCTCCTTCTTATTTTTATTTTTCAGGTTCTTTACAACCCACACCACTGTTTGATGGTACCAAGGGCCCTTTTTCAGGCCCCTTATGCATACTCGATTGTTGATCCTTTCAAAGGATCCTACCCCAAGGAGAAAAGCGGGGCAGACATGCGGCAGACTGTCCAAAGGATCTTCAAGATCATCCTCCCCTTTTTAGGACCTGTATACAGCTTTCCCTTGAAGCTCGACATGTAAAATAGCCTCGATGCTTATCGCATCCTCTGTAAAAATACGTTTTGATGTACCAATCAGACCATGATAGAAACAGTTCCGCCCAACCCTATTCGGTGTTGGCTTATTTACTAATCTGTATTCCCTCTTTACGTCAGATTGTCGTATATACCTCGTCACGATTCCAATCGCTAGGGGCACTATCCGGCCACGTATATTTTTCAAACAAAAGAAGTCCGAACACTTTTATAGTATACTTCGGCGTCCCGAATATGGCACTATATGCATCGGCTCCGAATCATCTCTTTGGTCAATAGTTGGGTTACCCGGCTGCTGTGATTACCACCTTACGTTCCGCTTGTTCGGCTAAGGTAGTAAAGGGAGAACTACTGCGATTGTGTTTCTGTTTCGTCTGGTCAAGCACCTCAGTAGAGAAAGCCGAAATCTGACTGTCATGATGCGGCGAGAGCTGGTCAACAATTCGGCGACCTACTAAATCTCTAGTGATTTCTTCCGTATTACATGAAGCATTGGCTCTTTCCAGTCACGCGCTTAAGTCATCCAAGTTCGGATAGCCGCATACACACCAGGGGCTATCTTACAGTCCTACTATCAAACTCCAATGGCTAAGTGAGAGTGATAAAGCTGCATAGTCCGATTGCCTGGTTCGCCGCACTAACACATCCTTCATGGACCAAGACGTTGGGTCAAGTGTGGTTATGTGCTATCTCAAACACCCCCGTAGTATCTACGTGGTGGCTAAAGCCGACGACTGGAAAACTCTCAGGGATAAAAAATGGCCGCACATGAGGAAAAACAGTTTAAGATAAACATAAAATATACTACAAAGCCTTGGCTTATACAAGGTCTGGGCAGTTCGGATACATTCACTCAAACATGATGTCCTTCGAGCACTGGCCCTCTATCAAGCGGGCACCCTCCAGGACATCTTTAAAATAGCACTCCGGCTTGAGGTGGTCCTTGCCTCTAGGCGGACCCTCAACTGCCACGATGGCGGCCTTCATTTTCGCCCAGTGCATCTTGACATGGGCAAAGGCCAGCCGCGCACCTTCTATATATGACCGCTTGACCGCGTCAATTCGGGGCAGTGCGTCAATGAGTCACTGCACCAGGCCAAAATAGCTGCTTGGGACGGGTTCGGCTCACCATAGCCAGACTATGATGTCCCTCATGGCCAATCCAGACATCCTATGCAGCTCGGCCAACTGTGCCATCTGGTCATTCAACAGCGCTGGGTGTTCCTACGCTGCAAACTGTGACCAGAATAGCTTCTCTGTTGTGCGCCCTTCCTGGGCCCGAAAAAACTGCGCGGTGTCGGCGGCACTCTTCGGAAGATCCGCAAATGCATCTGGAGCACTCCACAGTCGAGTGAGTAAGACATACTTCTAATTGCTGAATTTACTTTGTAAGAGAAAGGGCTTACCAACCGCTATCTGTCCAGCATGCTTGATCTCCTCTAGCGCTGCTCGGGATTCGGCTCACGCCTCCTCGGCCTCTTGAAGGGCCTTGGCAAGGTCGGTCGCTTGGGCTTTATTCTTCTCCTCTAGGGACTCACACTTGCTGGCGGCGTCCTTGATCGCTTGCTCCTCTTCGGTCACCCGCTCCTCGGCCGCTTTATCGGCGGTCGCTTTGTTCACCCTTTCCTGCTCCTTGGCCTGGGCAAGTTCACCCCTCAGGGTCTCGACCACAGCAGCACTACCTGCAATCATACACATAGCAGCGCATGAGCTTCGACTCAGAATCTGCATATTAATACATGCATGAACGAGATATTCTAAAACATACCTTGCGCTTCATCAAACCTCTTGTTGATGCGAACAGGATCCTCATCGGCCAGCCCCAGCTTACGCTTGAGCTCGGATACTTCTGCGGCCTCGGCGATTGCCGATAACAGTGAAGCATGTTCCTCAAAATAGACAAGCATATTATCTCCTGCGAATATTATCGATCCTCTGTTCGGCCTTCTTTCCAAAAGTCAAACAGAGTGTCAGGGGCTACTATCTATATACATGCATATTCCTCATATGAAAAGCGGTCACGAATATTACATCGCATACCTCAAAGCCTGTTAGCAGGCTAGTTAAGGCTTCGTTCAGTCCGCTCTTGGCGGACTGAACCTTTTCAACAACCAGACCCATTAGTGTGTGGTGCTCCTCCATGATGGAAGTATCTTGCAGTGCCTCCATTAGTATGTTCGGCGCCTCCGGATTAGTGGAGGTCTCCGCTAGTGTTGGTGTTCCCCCTCCGAAGGGATTCGCTTATTCTTTTCCAAAGCCACTTGTGTTTTCGGAACGGTGTTCGGCTGCGGGCCGGACTGGTCAAGGCCCCCACCGTCAGTCTCCACGGGGATTGCTCCTCCCGTGTTCTCGGCAGCCAAGGCGTTACCCTCTGGTGCCGTTTTGGCGGCCTCCCGTAACGCTCCGTTACCCGGAGAGGCCCTTCGGGACAACACTTCGGTGCCGTCTGTGGCGATAGGCGGGGAGGCACACAGAGACGACTCGCTCTCCATCATCCCCGGATCCAAAGAATTCCCCACCGTCGATTTTTGGGGGAGATCACGGGTCGGACTACACCATGTGATGCGTTAGATCACAATCATAAAGACCGGACTTATGTAAGGTGTCCTCGGATACTTACGATGCGTCGAGGGGCTTCGACCTGGGACACCACTCGGGGATGGCTTCGGCGTCCGAGTCCGAGCCTTCTGGGAGGGATATTTCCCCCCTTTTTGGGCGCCTCTGCCTATTGGTCTTTGGAGGCCGCCCTTTTCTTCTTCCTCCCCTTCGGGGGAGAATTGCTTTCTGCCTCCTCCTCCTATTCATTTTCCTCATGGGAGCAATGAGTTTTGGTCTCTTCGTACACTGCGTCCGAAGTACCTTTACGGTGGAAACCACCTTTGGCCTCCTTGCTCTTCTTCTTGGCCTTTTTCTCTAGCACCTGATAGGGCGCCGGGACCAGCATCCTCATTAACAGAGGGTCAGCTGGGTTTTCGGGGAGTGGAGCCGGACACCTGATCCGCTCCGCCTTCTTTGTCCAGCCCTATTATAGGATGGAATTCTCAGTACACCCCTTTTGATTGATGAACTAAGTTATGTTCGGAAATTTAGCACTTACCGTGGAAGCCGGATGATGAAGTCGAGGCCGATGTCCTCGGATGTCCGTGGCCACGACTTTTGAGTCTTGAAGAGCAGCTTCCAAATTGCTTCGTGCATCATGCCGAAGAACCGCTGCAGGGTCTGCGACCCTTCCGGATTGAAATCCCACATGCGGAGAGGACGGCGTTTGCAGGGAAGGGTTCGGCGGATAAGCATCACCTGGATCATGTCAGTGAGGCTGGTGTCCTTCTCTATGATACTTTTGACGTGCTTTTGCAGCTTCAACACCTCGTCGGATGATCCCCAGCCTAGACCCTTGTTGGTCCACGACGCCAGCTGCAGCGAGGGTCCAAATCTGAAAGCAGGAGCAGCCGCCCACTTGGTGTCGCGAGGTTCGGTGATGTAGAACCACTCCTGCTACCATGTCTTGACGGTCTCCATGAAGGCCCCTTGGGGCCAGGTAACGTTGGGGACTTTCCTCACCAAGGTGCCACTTCAATCTGCGTGCTGTCTGTCGACCACCTTCGGCTTCACATTGAAAGCCTTGAGCCACATGCCAAAGTGTGGGGGGATGCGGAGGAATGCCTCACACACGATGATAAATGCCGAGATGTGGAGGATGGAGAAAATCTAGCTCGTAATAGAACATGAGACCTCGAACAAAGGGGTGATGGGGAAACCCTAGTCCATGGAGGAAGTGAGGGATGAACACAACCCTCCCACCGGGCTCTGGAGTGGGGATGACTTGCTCTTTGGCAGGGAGCCTGTGTGTGATTTCCGCTGTCAAGTACCTCGCCTCCAGGAGCTCCTTGATGTCCTTCTCCGTCACGGAGGAGGCCACCCACTTGCCTTGAGAGCTGGATCCGGACATGGCTGGACTGTTTGGTGGGGACGGAAAAGATCGAAACTTGGGCGCTAGAGCTCGAGGACGGATAGGCTGAGGAATAAGAAGGCATGGGGTAAAAAGATGGCTCCTTATCCTCTTATAAAGGCAGTGAATATCAAGCGCCCCCTTGATAACCCACAAGTACAGGGGATTGCAACAGCTTTCGAGGGTAGAGTATTCAACCCAAATTTATTGATTCGACACAAGGGGAGCCAAAGAATATTCTTGACTATTAGGAGTTGAGTTGTCAATTCAACCACACCTGGATAACTTAGTATCTGCAGCAATGTTTTTAGTAGCAAAAGTGGTATGATAATAAAGGTAACGGTAGCAAAAGTAAAGATAAATGTCTTTGGGTTTTTGTAGTAGTTGTAACAGTAGCAAGGGAAAAGTAGGCAATGGATCAGTGATGGATAATTATGCCGGATGCGACATGCAATAGTTATAACATAGGGTGATATAGAACTAGCTCCAATTCATCAATGTAACGTAGGCATGTATTCCGTAAATAGTGATACGTGCTTATGGAAAAGAACTTGTATGACATCTTTTGTCCTACCCTCCCGTTGAAGCGGGGTCCTAGCGGAAGCTAAGGGATATTAAGGCCTCCTTTTAATAGAGGACCTGACCAAAGCATTAACACATAGTGAACACATGAACTCCTCAAACTACGGTCATCACCGAGAAGTATACCGATTATTGTCACTTCGGGGTTGTCGGATCATAACACATAATAGGTGACTATAGACTTGCAAGATAGGATCAAGAACACACATATATTCATGAAAACATAATAGGTTCAGATCTGAAATCATGGCAGTCGGGCCCTAGTGACAAGCATTAAGCATAGCAAAGTCATAGCAACATCAATCTCAGAATATAGTGGATACTAGGGATCAAACCCTAACAAAACTAACTTGATTACATGGTAAATCTCATCCAACCCATCAACGTCCAGCAAGCCTACGATGGAATTACTCATGCACGACGATTAGCATCATGAAATTGGTGATGGAGGATGGTTGATGATGACGACGACGACGAATGCCCCTCTCCGGAGCCCCGAACGGACTCCAGATCAGCCCTCCCTAGAGAGATTAGGGCTTGGCGGCGGCTCCATGTCGTGAAACGCGATGAAACTTTCTCTCTGATTTTATTTCTCCCCGAGACGGAATATATGGAGTTGGAGTTGAGGTCGGAGGAGGTCCAGGTGGCCCATGAGATAGGGGGCACGCCCCCCTGTCTCGTGGGCAGGCCCTAGGCCCCCTGATGTATTTCTTTCGCCCAATAATTCTTATAGATTCCAAAACGTGCCTCCGTGGATTTCCAGGAAATTCCGAGAAATTTTATTTTCTACACATAAAACAACATCATGGTAGTTCTGCTGAAAACAGCGTCAGTCTGGGTTAGTTTCATTCAAATCATGCAAGTTAGAGTCCAAAACAAGGGCAAAAGTGTTTGGAAAAGTAGATACGTTGGAGACGTATCAACCCCCCCAAGCTTAAACCTTTGCTTGTCCTCAAGCAATTCAGTTGATAAACTGAAAGTGATAAAGAAAAACTTTTACAAACTCTATTTGCTCGTGTTGTTGTAAACATGAAAAGCCAGCATTCAAGTTTCAACAAGTATTATGATCTAACCATACTAACAATAACACGTAGGTCTCACAATTACTCATATCAATAACATAATCAGCTAGCGAGCCATAATAATAAAACTCGGATGACAACACTTCCTCAAAATAATCATAACATGATATAACAAAATGGTATCTCGCTAGCTCTTTCTGAGACTGCAAAACATATATGCAGAGCACCTTTAAAGATCAAGGACTGACTAAATATTGTAATTCATGGTAAAAGAGATCCAATCAAGTTATACCCAATATAAACCAATAGTAATGAATGCAAATGACAGTGTGCTCTCCAGCGGGTGATTTTTAATAAGAAGGATGATGACTCAACATAAAAGTAAATAGATAGGCCCTTCGCAGAGGGAAGCAGGGATTTGTAGAGGTGCCAGAGCTCGGTTTTAAAATAGAGACTGAATAACATTTTGGGCGGCATACTTTCACTCTCAACGCAACAACTATGGGATGGTTGTATCTTCCATACTACATGCATTATAGGCAGTTCCCAAACAGAATGGTAAAGGTTTATACTCCCCCTCCACAAGCATCAATCCATGGCTTGCTTGAAACAACGAGTGCCTCCAACATTCAACGGGTCCCAGGGGGAGTTTTGTTTGCAATTATTTTGATTTAGTTTGTATAAAGCATGAGACTGGGCATCCCGGTGACCGGCCCTTTCTCGTGAATGAGGAGCGGAGTCCACTCCTCTTGAGAATAACCCACCTAGCATGGAAGATATAGGCAGCCCTAGTTGTACATGAGCTGCTCGAGCATACAAAACAGAATTTCATTTAAAGGTTTGGAGTTTGGCACATACAAATTTACTTGGAACGGCAGGTAGATACCGCATATAAGAAGGTATAGTGGACTCATATGGAACAACTTCGGGATTTAAGGAGTTTGGATGCACAAGTAGTATTCCCGCTTAGTACAGGTGACGGCTAGCAAAAGACTGGGAAGCGACCAACTGAGAGAGCGACAACAGTCATAGACATGCATTAAAATTAATTCACATCGAGTACAAGCATGAGTAGGATATAATCTACCATGAACATAAATACCATGAAGGCTATGTTGATTTGATTCAGCTACATGTGTGAATATGTGCCAAGTCGAGTCACTCAATTCATTCAAAGGAGGATACCATCCCATCATATCATATCATAATCATTCTAATAGCATGTTGGCACGCAAGGTAAACCATTATAACTCAAAGCTAATCAAGCATGGCACAAGTAACTAAAATCTCTAAATGTCATTGCAAATATGTTTACTTCATAATAGCTGACTCAGGAACAATGAACTCATCATATTTACAAAAACAAGAGAGGTCGAGTTCATACCAGCTTTTCTCATCCCAATAAGTTCATCATATATCGTCATTATTGCATTTCACTCGCACGACTGAACGATGTGTACAATAATAAGAGTGCACGTGCATTGGACTAAGCTGGAGTCTGCGAGCATTCAACTCAAGAGAGAAGACATGGTAATATGGGCTCTAAGTTAAATAAACATTCATGCATATAAGAGCCACTAAGCAATTTCAATATGGTCTTCTCGACCCCCAAAAGAAAGAAAGGAAAATAAAACTATTTACACGGGAAAGATCCCAACAAGTAAGAAGAAGAACTAGAAATCTTTTTGGGTTTTCATTTTAATTCTACTACAAGCATGGAAATTAAACTAACTATTTTTTTTGGTTTTTCTTAAGGTTTATCAAACACACAAGAAGAAAACTAGAAAAAGAAATTTAAACTAACATGGATAATACAATGAAAGAGTATGAGCACCGACGACTAGTGTGTGAATATGAATGTAAAGTCGGTGAGAAATACGTACTCCCCCAAGCTTAGGCTTTTGGCCTAAGTTGGTCTAGTACCAAGGACCGCCTGGCTGATATCCATAAGTGAAGCTGGGGTTGTACTGAGATGCGGAGGCGATCGCCTCCTCAGCGGCTGCCTCCATTCCTCTCTCATACTCAGTTGCTTCCGCCCTGGTGACAACGTAGCTTCCTCTTGCCTGATAATCAAAAAGGTTGGGGGCAGGAAGAGTAACGGGGACGACATTGCGCCTGTCATAGATTAGTCGATAATGGAGGAATTGTTCATTCCCCTCAAGAAAATGATGATGGAACATAGCTTCTTTATCCAAATAAATAGGAGGTAAAATCATAACCCCCTCTCGTGGAGTTATATTAAGAAAGTTAGCTACACGAGTTGCATAAATTCCTCCAAATAAATCTCCCTTTCTACTATTATTCTGCAACCTACGTGCAACTATTGCCCCCAAGTTATAACCTTTATAACCTGACACAACACTCTTGAGGACAGCAAGATCAGGAGCACACATGTGACATACTTCGTCCTTCCCGTTAATGCATCTACCAATAAAGAGAGCAAAGTAATGTATAGCAGGAAAATGAATGCTCCCTATGGTAGCTTGTGCTACGTCCCTAGATTCTCCAACAGTAATACTAGCAAGAAAATCTCTAAATTCAGATTTGGGAGGTTCATTAATATTACCCCACTATGGGAGTTTGCAAGCAGTTGTGAAATCCTCTAAATCCATGGTATAAGATGTATCATAAATATCAAACATGACACTAGGAGAATTACGCGAACAGTTGTATCTAAACCTCCGCACAAAAGAATCGGTCAACTGATAGTACTGCGGACACTTATCTTGCAAGAAGTCCTCCACCTCGGCATTACGCACATATGCGTCAAATTCCTCCTTGAAGCCTGCTTCGACCATAAAATCATCGGACGACCACTCACAAGCCCGTACATTTGCTTCCCTCGGCAATTCAACATCTTGCTCACGTATAGCAATCCTTGGCCTTTTCTTTGCCGAGGAACCTCCTTGGTACATTCTTCTAAGCATATTTCTTTTTTTGAAAAAATTCTGAAATTTTAGTAACTTCAAAATAAAAGTGCATAAAACTAAACAAGATTGATAACAACTACTCCTACAAGTGCCTACAGCCTATATCATGCATTGGAATTGCTTGGGGCCTCAAAATTTTAACATGCAAGCTCAAGAACATGGTCACCTATGCAGCAAAAATTTGCAATGAATAAAGCACTAGAACAAAAACTATTTGGACCAATGGAGGAGTCACATACCAAGCAACAATCTCCCAAAGCAGTTTTGCGAACGGAGTTTTGAGCTAAGAGATCGAAAATCGCAGCAAAATGAGCTAGAACTCGTGCTTGAGCTGGATGGGGATTTTTTTGGGTGGAAGATGAAGTGTGTGGGTGCGAGCATAAGTGGAGGGGGGCCACCAGGGGCCCACGAGACAGGCGCCCTGAGGCGCACCCTCCTCTCGTGGCACGGTGCTTGGCCCTCCTTGATGTTTCCAGTGCCTAAAATCCTCAAATATTCCAGAAAAAATCATACTAGATCTGCAGGGCATTTGGAGCACTTTTATTTTCGGGCTATTTTTTAATGCACAGATAATTCAGAAAACAGACGAATAATACTATTTTTGCTTTATTTAATCTAAAAAATAGAAAGTATAAGGAGGGTACAGAAGGTTGTGCCTTCTAGTTTCATCCATCTCGTGATCATCAAAATGAACCCACTAACAAGGTTGATCAAGTCTTGTTAACGAACTCATTCCGAATAACACGGAACCGGAGAAATTTCGAATAACACTAAGTTACCTCAACGGGGATATGAAAATCCCCAACAATAAGAATATCATACTTTTTCTTGACAGTAGGGAGAGGAAATTCAAAACCTCCAAAAATGATAGTTGGAACTTTTCCAATTGAATTGATGCTATGAACTTGAGATTGTTTCCTCGGAAAGTGTACCGTATGCTCATTACCATTAACATGAAAAGTGACATTGCCTTTGTTGCAATCAATAACAGCCCTAGGTATTAAGAAAAGGTCTACCAAGGATAATAGACATACTATCGTCCTCGGGAATATCAAGAATAACAAAGTCCGTTAAAATAGTGACATTTGCAACCAGAATAGGCACATCCTCACAAATACTGATAGGTATAGCAGTTGATTTATCAGCCATTTGCAAAGATATTTCAGTAGGTGTCAACTTATTCAATTCAAGTCTACGATATAAAGAGAGAGGCATAACACTAACACCGGCTCCAAGATCACATAAAGCAGTTCTAACATAATTTCTTTTAATAGAGCATGGTATAGTTGGTACACCCAGATCTCCAAGTTTCTTTGGTATTCCACCCTTAAAAGTGCAATTAGCAAGCATGGTGGAAATTTCAGCTTCCGGTATCTTTCTTTTATTTGTGATGATATCCTTCGTATACTTAGCATAAGGATTTACTTTAAGCATATCAGTTAAGCGCATACGTAAGAAAATAGGTCTAATCATTTCAGCAAAGCACTCAACATCCTCATCATCCTCGACTTGGATGGTTTAGGGAAAAGGGCATGGGTTTACGAACCCATGGTTCTCTTTCTTTACCGTGCTTCCTAGCAACAAAATCTCTCTTATCATAACGTTGATTCTTTGATTGTGGGTTATCAAGATCAACAAAGAAGTTCAATCTCTACATCATTATCATTGCTAGGTTGTGCATCAACATGAACATTATTATTAACATTATCACTATGTTCATGTTCATCACCTGAATGAGTTTCAGCATCAGAAATAGAAATATTATTGGGATTCTCAGGTGTGTCTACAGTAGGTTCACTAGAAGCATGCAAAGTTTTATCGTTTTTCTTTTTCTTCTTATTAGAAGAACTAGGTGCCTCTAAATTATTTCTCTGAGAATCTTGCTCGATTCTCTTAGGGTGGCGTTCAGGATACAAAGGTTCCTGAGTCATTCTACCAGTTCTAGTAGCCACTCTAACAGCAAAGTCATTTTTATTATTTATTTCATCAAGCAAGTCATTTTGAGCTCTAAGTACTTGCTCAACTTGAGTAGCAACCATAGAAGCATATTTGCAAACGCGGTGAAGTTCATCTTTAACTCTAGCGAGATTATCACCTATGCGTCCTATCTCGAAAGCATTATTATTTAACTCTCTACCAACATAAGCATTAAAACGTTCTTGCCTAGCCATAAAGTCATCAAATTCATCTAAGCATGGGCTATGAAACTTAGTAGAGGGTATTTCAACTTTATCATATCTATAAAGAGAATTTACCTTTACTACCTGTGTCGGGTTATCAAGACAATGTGGTTCTTCAGGCGGTAATAAGACCATGTATTTCTTCAATAGGAGGTAAATTCTTAACGTCTTCAGCTTTAATACCTTTTTCTTCAATTGATTTATTTGCCTCTTGCATATCTTCAGGACTGATAAATAAAACACCTCTCTTCTTCGGAGTGGGTTTAGGAATAGGCTCAGGAGTTGGCTCAATTGGTTCAGGAATTACTTTAGGAACTGGCTCAGGAAGAGTCCAATTATTTTCATTAGTCAACATATTATTCAATAATATTTCAGCTTAATCATTGTTCTTTCCACGAAAACACAACCAGCACAACTATCCAAGTGGTCCTTGGAAGCATCGGTTAGTCCATTGTAAAAGATATCAAGTATTTCATTTTTCTTAAGAGGATGATCGGGCAAATCATTAAGTAACTGGAGAAGCCTCCCCCAAGCTTGTGGGAGACTCTCTTCTTTGATTTGCACAAAATTATATATTTCCATAAGGCAGCTTGTTTCTTATGAGCAGGAAAATATTTAGCAGAGAAGTAATAACTCATGTCCAGGGGACTACGCACACAACCAGGAGCAAGAGAATTATACCAAGTCTTAGCATCACCCTTTAATGAGAACGGAAATATCTTAAGGATATATAAATAGCGAGACTTCTCATCATGAGTAAACAAGGTGGCTATATCATCAACTTGGTAAGATGTGCCACAACAGTTTCAGATTCAAGGCCATAAAAAGGATCAGATTCAACTAAAGTAATAATATCAGGATCAACAGATAATTCATAATCCTTATCAGTAACACAAATAGGTGAAGTAGCAAAAGCAGGGTCGGGTTTCATTCTAGCATTAAGAGACTGCTGCTTCCATTTAGCTAATAATTTCTCATTTCTATCATTGCAAGCAAGGATTTCCAGAGCAACTTTTTCATTCATAACATAACCCTTAGGAACAACAGGTAAAACATAATCATTGGGGGAACCTTCATCATCGCTATCATCAGTAATAGGATCTTCAATAATTTCATCCCCTCTAACTCTAGCAAGTTGTTCATCTAGAAGTTCACCTAATGGCAAAGTAGTATCACGTACAGAAGTAGTTTCATCATGCATAGCAGAAGTGGCATCACCGATAACATGCGACATATCAGAACTCATAGCAGTAGCAGGTTTAGGTGTCGCAAGCTTACTAATAACGGAAGGAGAATCTAGTGCAGAGCTAGATGGCAGTTCCTTACCTCTGTCACGCCCAAGATGCGACCCTATCCTAAAGGAACTCGAAGGTCCCACCAAGGATAGAAGCGCATCTTGAAGACGCTTTTGCAAGGTGGATATCATTACATCAACATTACATAATAGCATAGGGATACATACATAAGGCACGAATGCCACAAGAATACATCAACATCATATACAAGAACAACATCCGACTACGGATGAAACATAAACAGAAGCTCAAACGACATCCACCACCTTTAGCCCAGGCTGCCGACACTGGAACCTATCCCCGATCGAAGAAGAAGCGGAAGAAGAAATCCAATACAAGCAAACATCGCTCTCACGTCATGATCATCGCAAACCTGTACCTGCAACTGTTGGTGTAGTAATCATGAGCCACGAGGACTCAAGCAATCCCATTACCATGGGTATCAAGACTAGCAAAGCTTAAATGGGAAAGGAAGGGGTAAAGTGGTGAGGTTGCAGCAGCGGCTAAGCATATATGGTGGCTAACATACGCAAATGAGAGCGAGAAGAGAAACAAAGGAACGGTCATCAACTAGTAATGATCAAGAAGTGATCCTGAACTCCTACTTACGTCAAACATAACCCAGAAACCGTGTTCTCCTCTCGATCAACCCCGAAAAGAGACCATCACGGTTACTCACACGGTTGGTGTATTTTAGAAGAGTTTGCTTCAAGTTTACTACAACCGGATATTAACAAATTCCCATCTGCCACATAACCGCGGGCACGGCTTTCGAAAGTTTATACCCTGCAGGGGTGTCCCAACTTAGCACATGATAAGCTCTCGCGATCAACGAAGGATATTCCTTCTCCCCGGGAAGACCCGATCAGTCTCGGAATCCCAGCTACAAGACATTTTGACAGTAATAAAACAAGACCAGCAAGACCGCCCGATGCGCCGACAATCCCGATAGGAGCTGCACATATCTCGTTCTCAGGGCAACACCGGATGAGACAGGCTACGAGTAAAACCAGGCCTCGAGTTTCCCCACGGTGGCCCCGCAGGCGGCTCGATTCGAACCAGCACTTAGAGAAGCACTGGCCCAGGGGGGCTAAAATAAAGATGACCCTTGGGTTAATTACTCCCGAGGGAAAATAGGTGGTGGTGAGGCAAATGGTAAAACCAAGGTTGGGCCTTGCTGGAGGAGTCTTATTCAAAGATAACTGTCAAGGGGGTCACATAAATCACCCAACCGTGTTAGGGACGCAAAATCCGGGAACATAATACCGATATGACGGAAACTAGGGCGGCAAGAGTGGAACAAAATACCAGGCATAAGGCCGAGCCTTCCACCCTTTACCAAGTATATAGATGCATTAATAATATAAGAGATATTGTGATATCCCAACAAAATCCTGTCCACCATGGAGCAATCTTCAACTTCACCTGCAACTAGCAACGCTATAAGAGGGCTGACCAAAGCGGTAACATAGCCAAACAACGGTTTCTAGGAAGGGTGACAAAGGTTAGAGGTTCATGGCAATTTGGGAGGCTTGAGCAGCAAGTGGTAGGTAAAGCAGCATAGCGATAGAACAAAGCAACTAGCATAGCAATGATAGTAGTGAGACGTAGGGTAGCGGTCATCTTGCCTGAAATCCCACTAGGAAGAAGAACGAGTCCATGAAGAAGATGAAGCCACGAAGACGAACCAAGCGTAGACGAACGAATCCTCACGATCGCAACGAAAACGGGAACTATCGAGAAGAAGCACACAATAAGGTAAACACACCACACATGAACAAGGCATGATGCACAAAAAGCATGATGCATGACAAAGCTATATGAGGCTACTCATGATAAGAGATGATGCAAACAAGAGCAACACATCAAGGCAAGTTTAAATGAGGCCAGGAACAACATATAACAATTCCGATAAGTCCTCATATGCAAATTTCGAAAATGGTCCAGATCTGAATAAACCTTATGTTCAAGTTGTTAAACATCAAGTTAAGATGCACCACGATGATCTACACGAAATTCTAGTCAAGTTACATATAAAGTTCATTAAATTCGGAGCTACGGCCAAGAAGATATGAGCAAAACAAGTTAAACATGGCATTGATGCAAAATGCATTCAAACATCAAACAAACACCTCAAAACAAGGATGCAACATGATAATATGAAACTACATGCAAAACTAAGCAAGTTTGACATAGAGCACACTCAAAACGGAGCAACGGTGCAACACATACACTCTATACAAGTTTAAAGGACAAGGTGTCCAAAACAGCAACTAGGCATATTGCAAGCATCAAAACAACATGCTACAGGACCTCAAAATGAAAAAAAAGGCATGGGCATGATGTACAGGTAAAGCATGACAAAACATGAACACTGAGCTATCTCCAGAAATCACTAGAACATGCTCAACATGACATGGCAAGATTGCAAATACTAACAGTTTCAGACTTATCAGGAAATAAGTCAGGTTGCAAATAACATCAGGTTGCAATGTTTAGAGCTAACAAACAACATGCTACAGAAACTTATCATGGCAAACAAAGGCATGGAATGAATCTACTAAATACATAGAACAAAAATCCCTTAATTACCATGAGCCAAAAGGGCACGGAAAATATGATGGCGCCCATGTAAACATGGCAAGTTATATTACAGATTCATACATGGCAGGAACAACAGTAAGTAGGCATGTTGGTGAGCTTGAACCACTCACCACAGAGCAATACATGGCATGGAAAGGCAACCAACACTAAGAAGACATGTTTATAAAGCTAATAATGGCAAGATAAAGTTCATAGAGTACATGGAACACTAGCAACAATCATGGCAACATTGAACTTCAAAGTTAACAGGCTGACAGCAACATTATATAGCAAATTTGGAGAAAGATTACAACAAGCTACAACAATCTATAAATGCAACAAGGGGAATGGATGTATTGAGCATAACATGTATAACAAAACATCCTTAGTGAATATCTCCAGATTATGCATAGATTGACTTGTAGAAGCAGGTTAACATAGCATCATGATATAGCAGATTCAGACATGCAAAACAGTAACAGCAAGTACCCTAATTCACGAGCTCGATGCACTCAGTACAAGAATCGCAAAAATACATGGATGGCACCACTGTGAATATGGCATGACATAGCACAAAACACATGTAGAGCTCATGCTCATAAGATGCACACATCAAATGCAACAAAAATGACAAATCATCAAGTTATAACAGTTTCAGCAGGTTAACATCATATAGCACTTCTGCAACGAAGATTCAGGCATCAAGATGAGCTCAAATGAAAATGATGCAATGGAATGAAATGGAGAACTCGTTGAGTCGAACAATTTGACATATTACACGCACGCAACGGAGCTACGGATGCAGAGATACGGCATGACGAACATGGCATGATTATGTTGAAAACACTCGGGACTTGGTGGATTTCGGAGGGGGGGGGGGAAGTTAACCTGCGGGCACGCGAACCGAGGTGAGGCGGGCTCGGCGGAGTTCGTCCGAGTTGGCGCCGGAGGTGGCCGGGGAGGCGCCGGAGGGGTCATGGACGGCGGGGCCGGGCGGATCAGCGGCTCGGCGCGGGGAGGCGGCTGGCCAGCGTGGAAGGTGGCCGGACGGCTGGTCGACGGGAGGCCGGACGGCGGAGCTTCCCGGCCGAGGCGGGCGACGCCGGCGCTGCAGGGCGGCGAGGCGCCTGGCGGAGGAGGCGACGGAGGCCGGCGAGGACGACGGCAAGGGCGACGCGGCGACGAAGCGGCGAAGCGGCGGGCATGGCGACGGGCCGGTGGCGGCGGCCAGGGCGCCGGCGAGGGCGGTCACCGGGCGCGGGCGCGGCCGGATGGGCTCCGGGCCACGGCGGCGGAGGACGGCGGAGCGTCACGTGGCGACTCCGGATTGGGCGCGGGCGGCGGCGCTGGACGTGTCCGGCGCGGGGTGGACACGTCCGGCGGCAGGAGGAGGAAGAGGCTAGGGTTAGGGGGGAATCATCCGCGAATTTCGGGGGAGAGGGCATATTTATAGATTCTGGGAGCTAGGAGAGTCCAAATGAGGTGCGGTTTTCGCCCACACGATCGTGATCGAACGACCGAGAGCATAGAGGGGAGTTTGCTGGGTTTTTGGGCCACTTTGAAAGGGGTGTTGGGCTGCAAAGAGAAGGGGGTTTTTGCGGTTACCCGGTTTACCGTTGGAGTATCGAACGACCTCCGAATGACACGAAACTTGACAGGCGGTCTACCGGTGGTATACCAAGGCCGCTTGACAAACCTCGGTCCATTCCGAGACCGTTTAACACCCGCACACGAAAAGAGGCAAAAGGGGGCGCCGGGGGACATAGGAGTGCCGGATTGCAAAACGGACAACGGGGAAAATGCTCAGATGCATGAGACGAACACGTATGCAAATGCGATGCACATGATGACATGATATGAAATGCAGATGCTGACATGGCAAAGTGCAACACGCAAGCAAATGACATGGCAACACCGACGAATAACTGGCGGACACCTGGCGCATCGGATCCGGGGCGTTACAACCTCCCCTCGTAGTTGAGGGCAAAATAGTAGTTCGGTCGTCTTTCAAGTTCTTCATAGTGATCAACAGATATAAATCCCAAGTGACTTATAGAATAGAGCTATGCTCCCCGGCAATGGCGCCAGAAATTATTCTTGATAACCCACAAGTATAGGGGATCGCAACAGCTTTCGAGGGTAGATTATTCAACCCAAATTTATTGATTCGACACAAGGGGAGCCAAAGAATATTCTTGAGTATTAGCAGTTGAGTTGTCAATTCAACCACACCTGGATAACTTAGTATCTGCAGCAAAGTGTTTAGTAGAAAAGTGGTATGATAATAAAGGTAACAGTAGCAAAAGTAAAGATAAATGTTTTTGGGTTTTGTAGTAGTTATAACAAAGAGTAGCGGAAAAGTAAATAAACGAAGAACAATATATGAAAAGCTCGTAGGCAATGGATCAGTGATGGATAATTATGCCGGATGCGATTCCTCATGCAATAGTTATATCATAGGGTGATATAGAACTAGCTCCAATTCATCAATGTAATGTAGGCATGTATTCCGTAAATAGTCATACGTGCTTATGGAAAAGAACTGGTATGACATCTTTTGTCCTACCCTTCCATTGAAGCGGGGTCCTATCGGAAACTAAGGGATATTAAGGCCTCCTTTTAATAGAGAACCAGACCAAAGCATTAACACATAGTGAATACATGAACTCCTCAAACTACGGTCATCACCGAGAAGTATCCCAATTATTGTCACTTCGGGGTTGTCAAATCATAACACATAATAGGTCACTATAGACTTGCAAGATAGGATCAAGAACACACATATATTCATGAAAACATAATAGGTTCAGATCTGAAATCATGGCACTCGGGCCCTAGTGACAAGCATTAAGCACAGCAAAGTCATAGCAACATCAATCTCGAACATAGTGGATACTAGGGATCAAACCCTAACAAAACTAACTTGATTACATGGTAAATCTCATCCAACCCATCACCGTCTAGCAAGCCTATGATGGAATTACTCACGCACGGCGGTGAGCATCATGAAATTGGTGATGCAGGATGGTTGATGATGACGACGGCGATGAATCCCCCTCTTCGGAGCCCCGAACGAACTCCAGATCAGCCCTCCCGAGAGAGATTAGGGGTTGGCGGCGGCTCCGTGTCGTGAAACGCGATGAAAGTGTCTCTCTGATTTTTTTTCTCCCCGAGACGGAATAAATGGGGTTGGAGTTGAGGTCGGAGGAGGTCCAGGGGGTCCACGAGATAGGGGGCGCGCCCAAGGGGGGGGCGCCCCCCTGTCTCGTGGACAGGCCCTGGGCCCCCTGATGCATTTACTTCGCCCAATAATTCTTATAAATTCCAAAAGTGCCTCCGTGGATTTCCAGGACATTCCGAGAACTTTTCTTTCTACACTTAAAACAACATCATGGTAGTTCTGCTAAAAACAGCGTCAGTCCGGGTTAGTTTCATTCAAATCATGCAAGTTAGAGTCCAAAACAAGGGCAAAAGTGTTTGGAAAAGTAGATACGTTGGAGACGTATCACCCCTCACATGCCTTAAAACTCTCCTATTCCCAAGGGGTCGTGCAAACGACACAGTTGGATTGCCCAAACCCGTATTGACGAGAATCCTGCAATAAGGGGACACGATCTCGTCTTTGATCATACGTGGCAATGAAGACTGCGCCTCCAAACACGAAGCAGGAGGCTAAAAACAGTTCGAAATAGTAATAAGGCGAGGCATAACGTCTCGTGAAAAAGCTGTCAGTGGACATGGCTTATTTTGTTTAAGTATTTTGCCCTTGTGGTTCAGGGTTGTTTGTAACTGTTATACAGAGCCGGATATAGTTCTCTTGTTCAACTGCTTTTTTCTATTCAGAGGAGGAACCCGCCTTGGAATGCCGAAGACAATCTGCGCACCGGACAAATCGTCACTAAAGCCTAGTTCAGGGGCTACTGAGGGAGTCCTAGATTAGGGGGTCCCCGGGCGTCCGGGCTATGTGACATGCGCCGGACTGGTGGGTCGTTAAGATACAAGATAGAAGGCCTTCCCCCGTGTCCGGATGGGACTCTTCTCTGCATGGATGGCAAGCTTGGCGTCCGGATGTGTAGTTTCCTTTCTCTGTAAACCGACTTTGTACAACCCTAGGCCCCTCCGGTGTCTATATAAACCGGAGGGTTTAGTCCGTAGAGCCTAAGAAAAATCATACAGGCTAGACATCTAGGGTTTAGACATTACGATCTCGAGGTAGATCAACTCTTGTAACCCCTATACTCATCAAAGTCAATCAAGTAGGAAGTAGGGTATTACCACCATTAAGAGGGCCCGAACCTGGGTAAACATCGTGTCCCCTGCCTCTTGTTACCATTGATCCTCAGACGCACGGTTCGGGACCCCCTACCCGAGATCTGCCGGTTTTGACACCGAGAGGCCTTCTCCCGGATTGGTGTTGAGGAAGACGAAACCAGGGGAGAAGGACAAGACTGGAGGTAGGCTGTCCAATACAAGCACGACTGCATCGACGTGTTTGTCTCGTACTAGTGACCAACTACCCATCTGTCTAGCTCTTCCCCTCTTTCCCCGCGCCATCATCACAGTTTCTTTCGGCTGTCGGGGAAAGGCTTGTTCCCCTGGTGCTTCCGCTTCCCTTAGGGGTTTCTGTCCGGGCCCCGGCGCCCTCCTCTGCCGTTGCCTATGCTGGAGCCTCCTTTCTAACCCTGGAGGTGATGACCAGGGGGGCGCCGAGGTGCTCCACACTTCTTCCTCCTTCGCAGCCTTGCCACTCCCGATCTTGTCAGATCATGCTTGTCAGTTCCTAACAAGGATCGGGGTGGCGTTGTGCTGGCGCGCCGCCCGTCCTCTTGTCTTCCCACCACAATACCTGGGATAAGAGGAACATGAAGAGGAGTTTACGGACCTCTTATCTTTTTTCAATCTTAAATATGCCGGCATTTGCCAAATTTTACTTCAAATAATGTAATAACCCGAGTCCATGTTTGTGTTCTGTAATGCTTGTACTTGTATTAGGATATTAATGAAAAAGATGAATCCTGTCGGGAACCCGTGCATGTATATGTCCATTCAGAGGTGAGAGGCCTCTCTAATATAAATAAATGAGTTTTTCCTCAGCATGCTATCCTGCCGGTACCCTCTTTTTCCGCAAGAGAGCTGCGTTTGTCGGGGAACAGACAGAGGGACCAGCCCCCCGCCAACTTCTTTGTACCAAAGGCCACTACGACCATCCCGACCGAAGCAACGTTTGAGTCATGGATGGGAGCACCTAAGTCTCAAAAGAGTGGCGAGGCTTTCTTATGCACAAGTTATAGCTTACAGAACACTAAGGGACATGAGGTAGAAATTATCTGCTTGGCCTGTTGGGGATTGCTGTGCCGGGCAATCTTCTCAACTCTTGTCGAAACCAAGTCCACGTCAGGAACCTGCAGCTTCATGTAGATGAGAATGAATGCAGGATGGGATCATATCTATATGCATATGCAAATGCTCATGTAATGCTTATGCAGTGATCATGGAATGCTCATGCATGCATGCAATGTTGGTCAGGGGCCCCCCACAGAGCTTCTTTATTTTCTCTTGCACGGGGTCATCGCCCCGACTTTGTACAAGGGGTCACATGCAGCTGAAGGCAAGGACTGTACAAAAGGGTGGCTGCCGGGCAGGGCCCTACAGCTGTGCCTTACGGGTAGAACTTTTGGAGATGCTCAATATTCCATGAGTTTTGCAACTGAGTGCCATCTCCGGTCTCCAGACGGACTGCACCAGGTCTGGTGACTCGTACTACCCGGTAAGGGCCTTCACACTTCATTGACAACTTGTGTGTACCCTTGGCCGACTGAACGCGCCTAAGGACAAGGTCACCTTCCTCAAAACACCGGGCGTGATCTCTGCGGCTATGATAGCGATGCATTGCGGCTATGATAGCAACGCAGGGCTTGCTGGTAGCATGCAGCACGTGAATGCTCGGAGATGGTTCTCCTCGAGTAGCACATCGTCGTCACGCCGGTGCTGATCTTGCGCTACTTCATCGTAGGCAAGCACTCGAGGCGAACCGTAAATGAGTTCCATGGGGATAACTGCTTGTGCCCCATAGACCAGGGAGAAGGGAGTCTGCCCGGTAGCTCGGTTTGGTGCCGTTCTGAGGGACCAGAGAACTACTGGCAGCTCCTCGATCCACCGCCTGCCGTGCTTCTACAGTGTATCAAAAGTTCTTGTCTTGAGTCCATGCAACACTTCAGTGTTCGCCCTCTTAGCTTGTCCATTGCTCCGAGGGTGTGCCTCGGAGGTAAATGAGATCTTGCATTCGAGGGAATGAACATATTGCATGAAGGCGTGGCTCGTGAACTGGGTGCCGTTGTTGGTGATGATCCTTGCCGGAACTCCAGAACGACACACCAATTCTTTCAAGAACTTGATAGCTGACTGAGCAGTCACCTTTCTCATGGCAGTCACTTCCAGCCACTTTGTAAACTTGTTGATGGCAACGAACAAGAATTCAGAGCCCCTGATTGCTCGGGGGAAGGGGCCGAGGATATCGAGCCCCCAGACCAAAAATGGACATGATAGAGGGATTGTTCGAAGAGCTTGGGCATGCAGGTGTGTTTTCTTGGAATGGAACTGGAAGGCTTCACATGTCCTGACTAGCTCGACCGCATCTTGGAGGGTTGTGGCCCAGTAGAATCCTCGCCAGAATGCTTTCCCAACTAATGCCCTTGATCCAATGTGGGAGCCGCACATTCCTCTGTCAATCTCAGCCAGAAGTTCCTTTCCTTCTTCCCGGCAGACACACTTCAATTTCACACCGTTGGGCCTCCTTCTGTATAGAGTGTCATCGACAAAATGATACATAGTGGCCCTCCGGGCTACTCTTTTTTGAACCTTGAACAGTAGGAGAACCTCCTACTGTTATATTTGTATTAAAGTAATTGCATACAATTTACAATTTACATGAGAGCTTTACATCTGAGAGCTTGTGCCAACCCCCCTTTGGGGGGTGAAGGAAGGACTAAACTATTGAGGAAAGGATGAGGGGGATGAGATGTTTGTGTTTTTACTTAACCCTATAGGTAAGGAGAGAGAAATCATTCTTAAGTCTATATAACCAAGATGCCTTTGCTGGTGCAATGCCCCTGAAGTGTTTGTTGTTGCGTTCCTTCCATATGCTCCATGCTGCGAGCAAGAACATCTCCATGAAAATAGGTCGATCCCAATTGTTTTTGGCCATAGTAATATTTTGTAGTCTTGATGCTCCTTGTGTCCAGAAGAGACCAAGGCTGGTCCAGCAATCAGTACTGAAATGGCATTCAAAGAACAAATGCTCCAAGGTTTCCTCAATTTGTAGTCCGCGGAGAATGCAGTTGTGGTCCTCTCCAATATTGTAATGTCTTCCTTTAAGCATATTCCTTGTGTTTAGGCGGTCTGAGAGTCGTAACCAGCCGAATACTTCTATTTTCATGGTGGATTTTGATTTGCAGATCCATCGAAAAGCCTCATGTGCACGTATTTCTCGGAAGTAGAACGCATAATATTTGTGTGCAGTGAATTGTGCTGAGCCCCAAACATATGACCAAATGTCTTGCTCATTGTATAAGACAGTCGTCATCGTGGTAGTTTGAAGTTGGTGAACTTACGTGTGTGCCTCTTCTGAGAGTGGGAGGTGAAATGCCTTTTGGAGTGACGTGTTGGAAAAGAAATTCCGGACAATAATGGCGTCGGCCAATAAGTCTTTCCAGAAAAGTACATTCATGTCGTTTTCCACTTATACTTTTGTGACTCCTCTGTATCTGGGCATCAACTTTGTGACATCTCGCCACCAAAACGAGCCACACAGATCCGATGCCATGGGTATTTAGTTTGTGTAATACGTTTCCCAAATGAGTTGCACCCAGGGCATGTTCCAGCCATTATAAAATTTGTGTAAGTATTTTAGCAAGAGTGTATCCCCTTGAATTCTGAGATCGATCACACCTAGCCCTCCACATTCTTTGGGCCGACATACCATATTCCAGGAGGCCAAAGAGTTACACCTATCCCCATATTTTAGCTTCATCTTGAATCGACAAAATTAAACAGCTCGAGGTCCAAAGAAAGAAAAGGTCCATCGGCGCAGCGCTGCCTTCATTCATCCGGTTTGGAGGAAGTGGACAATCTGCCCTGCCCAAGTTGGAGCCTGGGGCTCGGCAACGAGGACTAGCGGCACCTCCTCTGCTGCGGGAGCACCAGCCTCGTTCGCAGGGCTCATGGATCTGGTTGGAGGGGGTAGTCTTGCAGGCCGTGAGGAGTTGGTTCCGGCAGGGTCTCTACCGGGAGCGGATGGCTCTACCGGGAGAGGCTTACCATAGTCCAACTTTCTCCTCTTCTAGGCCATTGCTGCTGGGGATACGGAGGGCTGAGTGAGATGGAGAACAAAAGTTCCTGGTTCCACATGAAGCTTCTGTGCATCACACTTTGACAGATGATCAACTATGCTGTTTTCCGCACGGGGTACGTCCTCTGTTTGCAATCTTTCAAAGCGCTCCGCTAATCACCTCACTTCCTTGACGTATGCCTCCATAAATGGACTTTGATAATCCTTGTTGAATTGTCTCATCACAAGCTGTGAATCTCCTTGAATGACCAGCTTCTTAATTCCCAATTCAGCTGCTATCCTGAGCCCAACAAGGAGCCCTTCATACTCAGTTGTATTGTTGGTGGCTTCTTCCCGGGCAAAATGCATTTGGACGACGTACTTCAAGTGCTCCTCGGAGGGGGCAACAAGAAGCACACCAACTCCTGCACCTTGTAGGGAGAAAGCACCATCAAAATACATAATCCATTCTTGGGGAGATTCCTTGCCGGGGATAACTGTCTCTGTTACTTCCTCATCAGGGGTTGGCGTCCATTCTGCAATAAACTCTGCCAATGCCCTGCTTTGAATCATTGATGTGCTCTCAAACTTCAAACCAAAGCTGGATAACTCCAAAGCCCACTCCACTATTCTTTTGGTAGCCTCGGGGTTTCGGAGTATCCTTTGCAACGGAAGACGAGTAACAACCGTGATCTCATGGGCTTGGAAGTAGTGGCGAAGTTTCCTTCAGGCCATAATGAGACCAAAGATCAACTTCTCCACGCCAGAGTACCTCGATCTAGCTCCCTGATAGAGAGCTGACGAAGTACACTGGGCGCTGCACCACTTTCTTCCTTGCCGCGTCCTTGGGGTTGCTCTCGTTGCCGTGCTCATCGATGTCCTGATCCTTCTCTGATTCTACTGGTCTCTGCTCACATTCTGCCTCATCCACTTCTCGCTGTGCCACCAAGGCCGCACTGACCACTTGGTTGGTTGCCGCCAAGTACGGCTCCTGGGGTTTGGGAGAAACCAAGGTAGGCATAGAGGACAACTCGGCCTTCAACTCTTGCAAAGCTGCATCTACTTCTGGGGTCCACTCCACAGGGCCGGCCTTCTTTAGAATTTTGAAGAACGGCGGGGCGCGCTCGGCAGACTTGGATATGAATCTGCTTGGCGCGGCAACACATCCTGTCAGGCACCTCACATCCTTAACTGTCCTTGGCGCTTGGATATGCTCGATAGATTTGATCTTGTCGGGGTTGGCTTCGATCCCGCGATGGGATACAAAGAACCCAAGCAGCTTGCCGAAGAGAACACCAAGCACACACTTCTCCAAGTTGAGCTTTAGATTGATCTTGCCCAGATTAGCAAATGTCTCCTCCAAATCCTGAATAAGGGTGGCCTTATCCTTGGTCTTGACCACAATATCATCCATATAGGCTTCTATGTTTCTGTGCATCTGTGGCTCAAAACCAATCTGGATTGCTGTTGTAAAAGTGGACCCGACACTCTTTAATTCTAATGGCATGCTGACAAAGCAGTACGTAGCACAGGGGGTGATGAACGACGTCTTCTCTTCATCTTCCTTGGACATGAAGATTTGGTGATATCCAGAGTATGCATCCAGAAAGGAGAGCAAATCACAACCTGAAGTGGAATCCACAATCTGATCGATGCGCGGCAAGGGAAATGGGTCTTTCAGGCAGGCCTTGTTGAGATCCATGAAATCTATACAAAGCCTTTGTTTCCCGTTAGGCTTCCGGACTACCACTGGATTTGCCAACCATGTGGGGTGCAGTACTCCTCTGACCAAACCAGCTTCCTCAAGTTTCTTGATCTCTTCTGCGATGAATTGTTGCCTCTCGAAGGCCTGCTTCCGGACTTTTTGCTTGACAGGTCGGGCATGTGGGCAGACAGCAAGGCGGTGCTCGATTACCTCCCAGGGAACACCGGGGATATCAGATGGTTGCCGGGCAAACACATCGATATTAAGAATATAAACAGTAGGGTAAAACCCCACTACAGCTTTTATTAAATTATCAAGGCAGAGAGTCTAGTCTCAAGGGCTTGAGGTAAGCCCAAAAAAGAAAGAAAAAACGACAAAGAAAAATGAGAGAAACTACTAAAAAAACCTACCCTATCCCTATATTTACAAGATTGAATCTAACCAAACTGAATATTGAGGCAGTAATTTATTCTTCATCCTGAATTTCAATAGCTTGAGTTCCTCCATAAAGATATGTTTCCACCCCTGAAAAGAGGGGTTAATATGCTCAAAGATTTTGTTGTTTCTAGATATCCTAATAGCCCAAGAACCCAGTATAATAATCTCCATAAAAAGGGAGGTGCAGTTTGTCTTTGAGGTCTTGAAATGCTTCCAACACTGATAAATTCCTGCCTCTATTTGGGCAGATGAAGTCCCAATATTGAGCTACAAAGGGGCAGCTCCAAAAAATATGATGCAGTGTCTCCTCCTACTGGCAATCCCCAACAGCACAATTATAATCCTCAAGCTCAAAATTCTTTCTTCTTAGCAGGTTTCTAGTGTTCACCCTATCATGCAGCAGTTGCCAGAAGAAAATTTTGTGCTTTGGTTGACATGACCTCTTCCAAATCAAATTGAAGTGAGGTGGAGTTGGCTTATAACCAATTAACACTTTATAAGCTTTGATTGAAGAGTATGTTTCATTCCCCCAAATATAGCTCCATGTGTCTTTCAACTGCAGATATTCTGAGTTTCTTAATGAGATGCAAATGTCTTCCATTTCAAGAAATTCCTCATAAGCTTGAGTTGTCAGTGGCAGGTGAAATAAAACACATCGATATTCGCCTGCAGGAAGGCAACAAGTGCGCTTTCCTATTTGTCATCGAGGGTGGCCCTGATAGTGAAAGTACCATCAACGCCAGCCAGCCCTGCTGGGACCTTCTTCACTTGGGGTGCAACGACCTTGGATCTCTTGCTGTTAGAACAGTCCGACACGTCGGCAGTGGGTGTTGTGCACTCGGTGGGTGCACGCTTCCCGGACTCTTTGCCATAGTCCCTATAGTCTCTCTTCTTTCCTTTACTTTCCTTGGCAGGAGCTGCCGCTGCATCTGCCGTGACCGCATACCGGTACATCTTGTTCACACAAATGATTGCATCTTTCTCATCTGATGGGATGGTGATGACTCCCAGTGGCCCAGGTATCTTCAAGGTGTTGTAGGCATAGTGGGATGCTGCCATGAACTTAGCCAGGGCTGGGCGTCCAAGAATCCCATTGTACGGCAGGGGAAGATCAACCACATCAAACACAATCCTCTCAGTCTGGTAGTTCAATTCTCACCCAAACGTTACCGGCAACGTGATCTTTCCCTTAGGATGGCTCCTGCCGAGATTAACTCCTTGAAATGTGCCGGTAACCTCTAGCTTTTCTTCTCCTATCTGAAGCTTGCTGATAGCTGCCGGGGAAATCAGATTCAACCCAGTCCCGCCGTCTACTAGCATCTTTGTGACCTTGAGGTTGCGAATTGTTGGAGAGACCAACAACGGCAAACACCCTACCGCAGTGGTACGGCTAGGATTGTTCTCCTCATAAAAGATGATGGGTATACGGGACCATTTGAGCGGCTTCCGGGCCTCTGGCGCTGGTTCCACGGCATTGACTTCTCGCGCCCACCGCTTGAGCTAGCGGTGAGAAGTTTGCAGAGATGCACCTCCGTCAATGCATAGGGCGTCTGTGGCCTTCTGAAACTCCTGCTCACTGGTTTCCTCTTCATCCCCTCCATCACTGTCATCATCACAGGTTTCCTTCTCTCGACCTCTAGCGGGCTTTCCTTGGTTCTGAAAGGGTTTGCCGGGGCGATTTACTTCATCGCCTCGACCCTTACCGCCAGCAACGTTCTGACATTTTTCCTTATCACACTTCTCATACTCTGCTCTCTGCTTTTTGACAAGCTTCTCAACCTAATAACACTCTTGAAGGTCGTGGCCCTTGGTCTGATGAATCTTGTAGTACGACCCATCACCTTTCCCAGCTTTCTCGGCAGCAGCGGCTTCCCGGCAGTCAATGCACGTAGTAGCTTCCTTGCCGGGGGCCTCAGCTTTGGCCTTATCGCTGGTACTAGGCGCACCCGAACCTTCAACAGTCATCACTGCCTTGTCTCTCCACTTCTTACTATGCTTCTCACTCTTCTTCTGACTAGTTGATTCATCCTAATCCTCTGAATCAACATTGGTGCAATCTTCCTCTCCAGGAAACTTCCTCCCCTCTTCCATCCGGGCACACTTATCCACTAGAGTGTAAAGCTCCTTCGCAGTCTTGGGCAACCGTACATTCATCTTGGAACGAATACGACGGTTGCGCCCATTGGACTAGAAGGCAGCTATTACGGCTGCCAGATGGATATTCGGATATTTCTATGAACTTTGTTGAATCTCTGTAAATACTTACGGAGGGTTTCTCGTTCCTTCTGCTGGAGAAGTTGCAAATCACTGGGCCTGCCAGGTTCTTGATGACCGCCAGTGAAGGAGCCAATGAACTCATGGTAGAGGCCAGCCCATGATGAAATGGAGTTCTCCGGTAGGTGCATCAGCCAGGACCTCACATTGGATTTGAGATCCAAAGGGAAGTAGTTGGCAAACACCTTCTCATCTCTTCCCACGGCAGCCTGAACAACAATGGTGTAGATGCTCAGGAACTCTACCGGGTTCAGCCTCCTATCGTACTTCTCAGGTATCTCTAGCTTGAACGGCCAACAAACTTGTCGCAGCTCACGAGTGAAGGTAGGGCAGGCTACCTCGAAAGGTAGGCACCCGCCAACACCGAGCGCGGGCTCGTCGATGTCAGGACTGTCGCACCCGTTGGTCCGGCGGAGGTCGTCACGGCATTGCTTGACGATGACGCGCGTGTCTCCTCTTCGCCTATCCTTAGGGGATCGTCATTGGCCTGGACGTGCTCGAGGGTCAGAAGAGGCCATCGAGACATCGCAGGGGTCTTGATTCTATTGCGCTCGTGCTTGCTGCCTTGGCGGGGACAGCACCGTGGGGATGGCCGCTTCCGAACGGTGTCAAAACCCCTTCTGTCGGTGTCAAAACCGGTAGATCTCGGGTAGGGGGTCCCGAACTGTGCGTCTAAGGATCGAGGGCAACCGTAGATAGGGGACAAAATGTTTACCCAGGTTCGCGGTCTGGGGGCTGGATATGCTCGGACCTCTTAAAGGGGGAAGCCATAAGAAAAAAATACTTATTGGACATGGTGGACAAGTTCACCAAATGGATAGAAGCAAAACCAGTCAAAACGGCCGAATCCGGACCGGTAACAGACTTCATATCCGGCGTCGTACACCGATACGGCGTCCCCCACAACATCATCACTGATAATGGCTCTGTCACATCCCTAGCTTCTGGCGTTGCACTAGGCTAACTTCATGTGTGCAACATGTTTAAATTCCTCAGAAACTTGAAATGGGGATGACAGAACCCCCAGCACCCCCCCTTAAACCAACTAGGGTTTACTAAAATCATATTCAATGAACCCAAAATACCCTTCTAATATGTTCATCATCTTTGCCTTGGTCTAGAACCTCTGACAAAAATGATGCACAAATTTCTAGGTCATCCAAAGGTCACTGGATTAAACCATATGCTATTTGAATTTGGGCATTTAAATGCTAGTAAATATTTTAAATGCCAAAATAATCCTAAACTGAAATGTTCAATGTTGGATTTATTCTATACAGTGGGCATGTACAGTTTGATGATTTTTGAAAGGGTCTAGGTATTTTTAGAAAAGCCACAAAGATTACAGCAAAATAGAAAACTGAAAACAAAAGAAGAGAGACAGAGAGAGAGTATACCTACCTGGGCTTACCTCTTGTGCAGCCCACCAGGATGGCCCAGCTGGCTGGCCCAGCCCACCAGGGGCATGCCTATCTTCTTCCCCATGCCAGCGCACGAAGCAGCTCGGTGGCGAGCGCCGACGTCGCGCTGGCCACCTCCCGCTTGCTGCCGCCTCCCGGCGTTGCCACAGGCGCACGCCCCCCGACCTCTCTCTCTCACGCCCGCAGCTCCTCCCCTCCTCTGGCTCCCTCTCCCTCTCTTCCCGAGTGCACCAGAGGGCACCGACGTGCTCTGCCGCGGCCACCGGCCACCCCACGCCTCGCCGACGCGCCAAGAAGCCCCGCCTTGTTCCCCTCTTCCTCCTCACCAAGACGGAAGGCGCCGGAAGCCCTGGACGCCGCCAGCTCCGTCGTTCCCCTCCTCGGCCACTGAGGATCGCCGTCGTCGGTTTGCCGCCGTCGATGCCTTCCCCGAGCTGCTGACCTACTCCCCGACCCCGCTGTGAGATTCTGCTTCGAACCCCTCTTCTTCCCCACGCGTTTGCACCCTCTAGGCCATAGTTCCACCATGGCCGAAGCTCGCCTCCGCTCGAGCTTGTCGCCGGCGTTGCTCCGGCGACCATTTGGTCATCCCGTGCTACCCAACATGCTTACCGCACCGCGTAGTGCCTCGCTAGCGCCTCAATTCGCGCGTTCGCACGCCGCAGCCCCAACCCCGTACATGGCCGAACTCCGGCGTCCGCAAAAGAGCTCGCCGCCGTCAGCTCCGGTCACCTCAGCTCCAGCCGATGCCACCGTTGGATGTGCAAGACTCTCAGCTTTCCGTAGCCGCAAACCGCGTCAAAAACCGAGCCCTGTGGGCGTTTTCCGAAGCCCTCCGCCGCGTCTGTCGTCGCCGGTGTCAAACCGCCGGCGAGTTGACCACGTTTGACCTGGGGTTTGACTCCCCTGGGTCAACGAAAGGTGGGACCAGAGCCCTGCTAATTTAAGCTTAGCACTAATTAACTTTTAGTTAACACACTAAGTCACTGACATGCAGACCCAGGCCCCACTGACAGTTTAGTTAGTATTAACTTAACCCTGTTAATTAGTTGTTTCACTCACGTGTGGGTCCCACCTGTCAGGTTTGACCTGGACGGCGCCTGTTGACCTGCTGAGGTCAGCATGACCTAATGCTGACGCAGTAATACATTTTCTGGATTTATTATTTTTCAGGAAATTCCAAAAAATGATATAAACTTCTAAAATTCATAGAAAATCAACCGTAGCTCCAAATCAAACAAATTATATATGAAAAATTATCAGAAAAATCCAATCTATACAACTGTACTAGTTTCATGCATGTTTAAATAATTTAACCTTGCTCTTTAGATGAAACAAGTTAATGCACTAATATAACCTCTTAAAATGGGTTTGCATTTGAATCTTTGGTTCAAATGGACTCATCTCAATCTGTTCTAGCTTGCATTAGCCCAAAGCACATTCATATTGCCATGTCATAGCATGCATCATATTCTGCATTGCATTGACCGTGTTTCTTCTCTGTTTGCCGGTGTTGTTTCCCCTCGGTAGACGTTGTACCGACGTTGTGATCGTTGACAATGATGAAGACTCAATGCTATCCTCAGAAGTGCCAGCAAAGCAAAACCCCCTTGTTGATTCCGATACAATCCCACTCGCTCGCTCCTGCTCTCTTTTATTGCATTAGGACAACAACGATTCATTTGTTACTTGCAGCGGTAGTTGAACCCCTTTCCTCTGCATGACTGTCATTGCCACGATAAATAGATGAAACCCACTAGCATGAGTAGGAGTTGTTTGAGCCCTAATGTGCCTACTCATTCATGCTTGTTCGTCATGCACTGCTCTTGCTTAGAGTTGAGTCGGTCACGATTCATCGGGGATGAATCGGAGGTGTGTGAACATGTCCTACTTTTGAGAGCTAAGTGTGTGAACACGATTTGGTAAGCAATGTCGGTGAGAGGCCATGTAGGAGTACATGGTGGGTTGTCTCATTGAAGCCGTCCTCGAGGAACTGAGTTACGTGTTTGTGATCCAAGACCCGATTACTACCACGCATTGGAATGCTTAAGTGCCCCTCTCGACTTCTTAACCACCCTTGTCCTCTGTCCGGGGAGTTGCAAGTAGTTTCTGGTGTTTGTAGTATCTTTGGAGGCCGTGGGCGATCTTGACCGAGGGTGGGCTGTGGCCTGGTAGGCACGTGGCCGGGTATGCCGGGCGCCCGTTTGGTGTCGCGGAACCCTGTACACATCGTTCGGGGCCGTATGTGGAAACGTCGGCCGGACTCCCTGCGGATGGAACCTGAATAGGCGATAACCTGGACTAGAGACTTGAGTGTGTAGGTAGGTCGTGGCCGACACCCTCGCTGGGCTTCCGCTTGAAGGTTGCCGAGTACATGTCGTGTAAACGGCGATAAGTGGTGAGCGTGTGTGAAGAAGTACACCCTGGAGGGTTATCATCATCTATTCGAATAGCCGTGTCCGCGGTAAAGGACTTCTGGGTTGCCTATAACAGTTCATAGACAAGTGAAAGTGGACACTCTAAAATGCGCAAGATAAGCGTGAGTGCTATGGATGGCGTTCTCGTACGGAGACGGGAGCGGATCCATAGTGGTGTATTGATATGGTGAATATGTGGACTCGTGTGCGCCACCTCAAAAGAGTTACTTGCAGTCGTAGTTCAGGATAGCCACTATGGGCATGTACAGTTTGTTGATTTTTGAAAGGGTCTAGGTATTTTTAGAAAAGCCACAAAGATTACAGCAAAATAGAAAACTGAAACAAAAGAAGAGAGACAGAGAGAGAGGATACCTACAGGCTTACCTCTTGTGCAGCCCACCAGGGGCGGCCCAGTGGCTGGCCCAGCCCACCGAGGGCTTGCATGTCTTCCTGCCCATGCCCGGTATGCAGAAGCAGCTCGGTGGCGGCCTTGACGTCGCGCTGTCCACCTCACCTTGCTGCCGCATCCCCGGCGTCGCCACAGGACGCCCGCCCCAACCTCTCTCTCTCACGGCCGCAGCTCCTCCCCTTCTGGCTCCCTCTCCCTCTCTTCCCGAGTGCACCAGAGGGCGCCGTTGTGCTCTGCCACGGCCACCGGCCACCCCACGCCTCGCCGACGCGCCAAGAAGCCCCGCCTTGTTCCCCTCTTCCTCCTCACCAAGACGGAAGGTGCCGGAAGCCCTGGATGCCGCCAGCTCCGCCGTTCCCCTCCTCGGCCACTGAGGATCCCCGCCGTTGATTTGCCGTCGTCGATGCCTTCCCCGAGCTGCTGACCTGTTCCCCGACCCCGCTGTGAGATTCTGCTTCGAACCCCTCTTCTTCCCCACGCGTTTGCACCCTCTAGGCCATAGTTCCACCATGGCCGAAGCTCGCCTCCGCTCGAGCTTGTCGCTGGCGTTGCTCCGGCGACCATTGTGCTACCCAACATGCTTATCGCACCGCGTAGTGCCTCGCTAGCGCCTCAATTCGCGCGTTCGCATGCCGCAGCCCCAACCCCATACACGGCCGAACTCCGGCGGCCGCAAAAGAGCTCGCCGCCGTTAGCTCCAGTCACCTGAGCTCCAGCCAATGCCACCGTTGGATGTGCAAGACTGTCAGCTTTCCGTAGCCGCAAACCGCGTCCAAAACCGACCCCTGTGGGCGATTTCCAAAGCCCTCCGCCGCGTCTATCATCGCCGGCGTCAAACCGCCGGCGAGTTGACCCCGTTTGACCTGGGGTTCGACTCCCCTGGGTCAACGAAAGGTGGGACCAGAGCCCTGCTAATTTTAGCTTAGCACCAATTAACTTTTAGTTAACACACTAAGTCACTGACATGCGGACCCAGGCCCCACTGACAGTTTAGTTAGTAATAACTTAACCCTGTTAACTAGTTGTTTCACTGACGTGTGGGTCCCACCGGTCAGGTTTGACCTGGACGGCGCCTGTTGACCTGCTGAGGTCAGCATGACCTAATGCTGATGCAGTAATACATTTTCTGGATTTATTATTTTTCAGGAAATTCCAGAAAATGATATAAACTTCTAAAATTCATAGAAAATAGACCGTAGCTCCAAATCAAATAAATTATATATGATCAGAAAAATCCAATCTATCCATCTGTACTAGTTTCATGCATGTTTAAACAATTTAACCTTGCTGTTTAGATGAAACAAGTTAATGCACTAATATAACCTCTTAAAATGGGTTTGCATTTGAATCTTTGGTTCAAATGGACTCATCTCAATCTGTTCTAGCTTGCATTAGCCCAAAGCACATTCATATTGCCATGTCATAGAATGCATCATATTGTGCATTGCATTGATCGTGTTTCTTCTATGTTCTTTGGTGTTGTTTCCCCTCGGTAGATGTTGTACCGGCGTTGTGATCGTTGACAGCGATGAAGACTCAATGCTATCTTGAAGTGCCGGGCAAACAAAACCCCTTGTTCATTCGATACAATCCCACTCTCTCGCTCCTGCTCTCTTTTATTGCATTAGGACAACAACGATTCATTTGTTACTTGCAGCGGTAGTTGAACCCCTTTCCTCTGCATGACCTGTCATTGCCACAGTAAATAGATGAAACCCACTAGCATGAGTAGGAGTTGTTTGAGCCCTAATGTGCCTACTCATTCATGCTTGTTTGTCAAGCCTACTACTGCTTAGAGTTGAGTCAGGTCTGATTCATCGGGGATGAATCGAAGGTGTGTGAACATGTCCTACTTTTGAGAGCTAAGTGTGTGAACACGATTTGGTAAGCGATGTCGGTGAGAGGCCATGTAGGAGTACATGGTGGGTTGTCTCATTGAAGCCGTCCTCGGGAACTGAGTTACGTGTTTGTGATCCAAGACCGATTACTACCACGCATTGGAATGCTTAAGTGCCCCTCTCGACTTCTTAACCACCCTTGTCCTCTGTCCGGGAGTTGCAAGTAGTTTACGGTGTTTGTAGTATCTTTGGAGGCCGTGGGCAGTGCTGACCGAGGGTGGGCTGTGGCCTGTAGGCACGTGGCGGGTATCTTGGGCGCCCGTTTGGTGTCATGGAACCCTGTACACATCGTTCGGGGCCGTATGTGGAAGCGTCGGCGGACTCCCTGCGGATGGAACCTGAATAGGCGATAACCTGGACTAGAGACTTGAGTGTGTAGGTAGGTCGTGGCCGACACCCTCGCTGGGCTTCCGCTTGAAGGTTGCCGAGTACATGTCGTGTAAATGGCGATAAGTGGTGAGAGCGTGTGTGAAGAAGTACACCCCTGGAGGGTTATCATCATCTATTCGAATAGCCGTGTCCGCGGTAAAGGACTTACAGGTTGCCTATAACAGTTCATAGACAAGTGAAAGTGGACACTCTAAAATGCGCAAGATAAGCGTGAGTGCTATGGATGGCGTTCTCGTACGGAGACGGGAGCGGATCCATAGTGGTGTATTGATATGGTGAATATGTGGACTCGTGTGCGCCACCTCAAAAGAGTTACTTGCAGTCGTAGTTCAGGATAGCCACTATGGGCATGTACAGTTTGTTGACTTTTGAAAGGGTCTAGGTATTTTTAGAAAAGCCACAAAGATTACAGCAAAATAGAAAACTGAAACAAAAGAAGAGAGACAGAGAGAGAGGATACCTACCTGGGCTTACCTCTTGTGCAGCCCACCAGGACGGCCCAGCTGGCTGGCCCAGCCCACCAGGGGCTTGCATGTCTTCCTGCCCATGCCAGCGCACGAAGCAGCTCGGTGGCGAGCGCCGACGTCGCGCCTGTCCACCTCCTGCTTGCTGCCGCATCCCCGACGTCGCCCTGGAGACGCCACGCCCCCCCCCCAACCTCTCTCTCTCACGGCCGCAGCTCCTCCCCTTCTGGCTCCCTCTCCCTCTCTTCCCGAGTGCACCAGAGGGCGCCGTTGTGCTCTGCCACGGCCACCGGCCACCCCACGCCTCGCCGACGCGCCAAGAAGCCCCGCCTTGTTCCCCTCTTCCTCCTCACCAAGACGGAAGGTGCCGGAAGCCCTGGATGCCGCCAGCTCCGCCGTTCCCCTCCTCGGCCACTGAGGATCCCCGCCGTTGATTTGCCGCCGTCGATGCCTTCCCCGAGCTGCTGACCTGTTCCCCGACCCCGCTGTGAGATTCTGCTTCGAACCCCTCTTCTTCCCCACGCGTTTGCACCCTCTAGGCCATAGTTCCACCATGGCCGAAGCTCGCCTCCGCTCGAGCTTGTCACTGGCGTTGCTCCGGCGACCATTGTGCTACCCAACATGCTTATCGCACCGCGTAGTGCCTCGCTAGCGCCTCAATTCGCGTGTTCGCATGCCGCAGCCCCAACCCCATACACGGCCGAACTCCGGCGGCCGCAAAAGACCTCGCCGCCGTTAGCTCCAGTCACCTGAGCTCCAGCCGATGCCACCGTTGGATGTGCAAGACTGTCAGCTTTCCGTAGCCGCAAACCGCGTCCAAAACCGACCCCTGTGGGCGATTTCCAAAGCCCTCCGCCGCGTCTATCATCGCCGGCGTCAAACCGCCGGCGAGTTGACCCGTTTGACACGAGGTTCGACTCACAGGTCAACGAAAGGTGGGACGAGCCTGCTAATTTTAGCTTAGCACCAATTAACTTTTAGTTAACACACTAAGTCAGCGACATGCGGACCCAGGCCCCCAGACAGCGGTTTAGTTAGTAATAACTTAACCACATTAACTAGTTGTTTCAGCGGCGTGTGGGTCCCACCGGTCAGGTTTGACACAGACGGCGCTGTTGACTTCTTTGAGGTCGGCATGACCTAATCTTGATGCGATAATACATTTTCTGGATTTATTATTTTTCAGGAAATTCGAGAAAATGATATAAACTTCTAAAATTCATAGAAAATAGACCGTAGCTCCAAATCAAATAAATTATATATGATCAGAAAAATCCAATCTATCCATCTGTACTAGTTTCATGCATGTTTAAACAATTTAACCTTGCTGTTTAGATGAAACAAGTTAATGCACTAATATAACCTCTTAAAATGGGTTTGCATTTGAATCTTTGGTTCAAATGGACTCATCTCAATCTGTTCTAGCTTGCATTAGCCCAAAGCACATTCATATTGCCATGTCATAGAATGCATCATATTGTGCATTGCATTGATCGTGTTTCTTCTATGTTTGCTGGTGTTGTTTCCCCTCGGTAGATGTTGTACCGACGTTGTGATCGTTGACACTGATGAAGACTCAATGCTATCTTCAGAAGTGCCAGGCAAGCAAAACCCCCTTGTTCATTCCGATACAATCCCACTCTCTCGCTCCTGCTCTCTTTTATTGCATTATGACAACAACGATTCATTTGTTACTTGCAGCGGTAGTTGAACCCCTTTCCTCTGCATGACCTGTCATTGCCACAGTAAATAGATGAAACCCACTAGCATGAGTAGGAGTTGTTTGAGCCCTAATGTGCCTACTCATTCATGCTTGTTTGTCAAGCCTACTACTGCTTAGAGTTGAGTCAGGTCTGATTCATCGGGGATGAATCGAAGGTGTGTGAACATGTCCTACTTTTGAGAGCTAAGTGTGTGAACACGATTTGGTAAAGGTATCGGTGAGAGGCCATGTAGGAGTACATGGTGGGTTGTCTCATTGAAGCCGTCCTCAGGAACTAAGTTCTGTGTTTGTGATCCATGACCAGTTACTACCACGCATTGGAATGCTAAGTGCCCCTCTCGACTTCTTAACCACCCTTGTCCTCTGTCCAGGAGTTGCAAGTAGTTTCTGGTGTTTGTAGTATGCTGGAGGCTGTGGGCAGTGCTGACCCGAGGGGTGGGCTGTGATGCGGTAGGCACGTGGCCGGGTATGCCGGGCGCCTGTTTGGTGCCGCGGAACCCTGTACACATCGTTCGGGGCCGTATGTGGAAACCTCGACCGGACTCCCTGCGGATGGAACCTGAATAGGCGATAACCTGGACTAGACACTTGAGTGTTTAGGTAGGTCGTGGCCGACACCCTCGCTGGGCTTCCGCTTGAAGGTGGTCGAGTACATGTCGTGTAAACGGCGATAAGTGGTGAGAGCGTGTGTGAAGAAGTACACCCCTGTAGGGTTATCATAATCTATTCGAATAGCCGTGTCCGCGGTAAATGACTTCTGGGTTGCCTATTATAGTTCATAGACAAGTGAAAGTGGATACTCTAAAATGCGCAAGATAAGCGTGAGTGCTATGGATGGCGTTCTCATAGGGAGACGGGAGCGGATCCATAGTGGTGTATTGATATGGTGAATATGTGGACTCGTGTGCGCCACCTCAAAAGAGTTACTTGCAGTCGTAGTTCAGGATAGCCACCGAGTCAAAGATGGCTTGCTGCTGTTAAACTCCACCACCCCCTTGATACCGATGCATAAGTAGTTAGTTCTGATGTAAGTCTTGCTGGGTACATTTGTACTCACGTTTGCCTATTTTATGTTTTTGCAGGGAGACGTCAGTCTCGCTAGTAGTTCCGCGTGGACTTCGACGTTTAGCTTGATACCTCAGCTACGATCTTGTGCCCTCGGCAGGATCTGGTAGATATTCAAGCTTCTAAGCCTTTGTCATTTGTAGATGTCTGTACTCAGACATGTTAAGCTTCCGCGTGTCTTTGATTTGTATGCTGTGAATGTTGGGTCATGAGACCCATGTTTGAATATCTCGCTCCTCGGAGCCTAATGAATAAATACTTGAGTCGTAGAGTTATGTTGTGATGCCATGTTGGATTTACACGTATCGAGCATATTGTGTGTATGATTGAAATGCTTGGTATGTGTGGGATCCGATAAACCTAGTTGTTTATCATTGGTAGCCTCTCTTATGGGGAAATGTAGTCGTGTGCTTCCATGAGCCATAGTAGTCTGCTACAGCCCGGTTTACCGGAGTCCTGCTAGCCCAGCACTACTGCTCCGAAACACTTGACTGGCCGACATGTGATTCAGTTCGTTCCTATGTCTGTCCCTTCGGGGAAATGTCACGCGGTGATATCCGGAGTCCTGCCTAGCCTGCTACAGCCCGGGTTCCTGGAGTCCTGTTAGCCGAGTGCTACAGCCCGGATTCGCACGCTCCTGACCGACATGCTCGATGTTGATTCATGTATGCCTGTCCCTATAAGTTAGTGCCACTTTGGGTTCACGACTAGTCATGTCGGCCCGGGTTCTTTGTCATATGGATGCTAGCGACACTATCATATACGTGAGCCAAAAGGCGCAAACGGTCCCGGGCGATGGTAAGGCGACACCCGTGGGAATACCGTGCGTGAGGCCGCAAAGTGATATGAGGTGTTACCGGCTAGATCGATGTGACTTGGAATCGGGGTCCTGACAGGCTCAAACTTCACAGCCGATGAAGTGAAAACCTGGTGCTGCAAAATGGGCATTAAGCTCGACTACGCTTCCGTCTAGCATCCCCAAACAAACGGCCAGGTCGAACGGGCAAACGATCTCATCATGAGCGGCATCAAACCCAGACTAGTGCGGTCCTTGACAGAGAGTGACATGCACTGGGTCGAAGAGCTCGACTCCGTACTCTGGGGGCTGCGGACCACGCCGAATCGCACCACCGGATATACACCATTTTTTATGGTGTACGACGCGGAAGCAGTACTACCCTGCAACATAATACATGATTCGCCTCGCGTACGCATGTATGAAGAGAAGGAAACCGAGTTAGATCGGCAGGATAACTTGGATGCCTTGGAGGAGCGCGATGTCGCAAAAGCCTGCTCCGCATTCATTCAGCAGCAGGCTCGACGGTACCAAAGTAGAGAAGTGCGGGCCAAAACTTATAATATTGGCGAACTCGTTCTACGCCTACCGAAGAAGAAGAAGGACAAGCTCAAACCTAAGTGGGAAGGCCCCTTCGTCATTGATAAAGTTCTCACTGAAGGAGCGTACCGCTTATGTAATGCATCCGATAACAGACTCGAGCCGAACCCATGGAACGCGGCCAGACTCCGGAGATTCTACGCCTAGCGCCGAACCCAATGTTCGTCTCCTTACCCCCTCCTCTTTTAATTATGCTCCCTCCCTTTTCCTTTCTCGACCTTTTTTCCTCTTCACACTAAGTACTTAATACAGTACGGGCACCCAGATCACTCCGGCCGCACTATGTGTGTAAGCAATACCTGGGGACTTCCCATACGGAAGCTAAACATTACTACTTTAATGGCTTTTTGCCCATCACATATGCGTTCTTTTTCCATATGTGCCTTTTCTTCACCATTATATGCATCGATATGACTTAAGATGTGGCCAAGCTGGGTTGCCTGGCTCTTGTGTTTATGCCCTACGTTGCCGTTAATTCGGCTAGGGCATAAGGGGAGCACCTCTGTGATTGTTACTGCCGGTTCAGCCAGATGTGTACCTGAGACTGGGTGAAGCCGAAAGCTAGCGTCCTTAAGGGAATATTCGGTTGGTGAACAAAAGATGTATTCATTTATTACAAACGTAAATCCCCAGAAGTTTTGTATCCTGCATCCTTGTTCGCAGTCCGGACATGTGCATCGTCGCATGCGTACCCAGTGAAAGGAACCCCTAACGAAACTATTCTCCCTGGAAGATGTTTCTTACTATCCATGTAATATAACATAACTAGTTGGGTATTTATGCATTTCAAGCACTTATGACCCCTACGCCTGGTTTCCATGCATACCCGGTTTACGCATAAGCGGCGGGTATTCGGATACACCCCGGACTATCGGATCCGGGGGCTGAAGCAAAAAGGTCCGCCAAGACAAATGATTTTAATCCGGCTAGGGACTACTTATGTCCATTGAATTACACAGTCACTTGGACTGACTATATTCCTCCTCGATACCATCAAACAGGCTATCTAGCTTACAATCCTGTTGGGAATACTTTGCGGCTAATGCTACCTGGTCATACACCAGACTCACGGGAATTTCTTGCCCATCTGGCCCTGCCGGTCCGACTTCGGCCATATGGTTCAGGTCCAGCTTGGTGTAGTGCGTCTTCACCATAGTCCAGGCTTCTCTTGCACCTTGTCGGCAGGCAGACATCTTCCACAATCGGAAGCACCGCCGTGCTCCTTGAAGCATATCCACAAGCTCCCCCATGCCCTTCGGCAGGAAGCTTGATGGCCACAAGGCCTGAGCAACGCCCTGCATCACCTGTCGAGCTCGCTCGTGTAGTTGTGAGAGGTCTTGTAGCAAATCGCCTACAGACGCGGGCACCTCCTCCTCAGGGTGGCCCGTTAACATACCTGCAAGTAAAAATTCTTTCAATATGCTTCCTCGCCGAGCTGTACTACAGTTCCTCTAGGCACTTACAAAAAATGTCGCGACGAAGCCTTTTGTTCTCCTTTACGGAGTCCGCCAGCTGAGCGCGGACGTCTTTTAATTCCATGTCCAGCCAGACCTTGGCATCTTGAAGATTGTTCTTCTCCTGCCTAACTTGCGTAAGAACGCGCTCGCCAGCCTTTAGCCACCTTTTGAGATGCGACTCATCATCTCTTATGCCCTCTGGATTCACCCCGGGATTGTCTGCAGAATTTTCTGTTAGACTTGTCATACCAAGCCACTTACTAACTGGTGCATCTTCGTACAATTGAGACAAATGTTACCAGATGAGGCCTTCTGGGATTCCTCTAGCTTGGCAACCGTGGACCTCAGCTGGGCCTTGCACTGCTCTAGCTCCCGAGACAATTGCTCATTCTTATCTACAAGGACCTATGCATATATTGATCCTTAAAACAGTTGTTCCAACCGTTTCAAGTCTCAGGGGCTACTGCTATACATGCTTATCAAATTTTCTTACCCGTATATCTTTGGTATACTGGACCATCGCTCGGGCAAGCCCGCCTTGAGCAGCTCGGATGTATGCATCTCCCAGATTGAAAGCGTTAAATGCCTCTTCGGAAAAGATGTTGTTGCGAAATACGGCCCGTCGGCGCCGGTGATTCATGGCGCTCTCTATTTCGGAATTCGTGACAGAGAGCATATCCGCGTCCTCCGTCGGAGGACTATGTGGCATCGGCCCCATGTCCGCCTCCTCTCTCGAAGCCGGTTCTGGAATCCGGCTGGTGGAGGCATGATTGGAAGGGTTCCCAGATATAGTCCGGCTACTCCTCTTCCTGCCAGGACACAAAGGGCACTATTACACTTCAAAATCAATAATCGCAGAACAGGTTTTTACCTTACCTCTGTAGCGGCATTTCGACCCTAACCGCCTTCCTCTTAAACCTGCTCGATCCGGACGCCCGTTGTCGATGGATCCCTTGGGGCTCGGCCCCGCGCTCTGACCGTCGTCTCTGCAAAAGCACGACACTTCAGGGGTGAGGAATGACAACATAAGGGAGTCCTCTTCAGAGGATAGAGTTTTCGGCTTGGCTTACGCGTGACGTAGGTAGCAGTCCGGGATAGTCGGTAATAATAGCCACTGAGGCGCCATCGCAGCTCGCCTGATAAAATATCCCATTGACAAGCTCCATAGTAATATCCGGATCTTCTTTGAGTCCTGGATCGAGGGCCCTTCCGGGGTCCTCTGGCTGCGGGGAAGGGCTGGAGATCCCTTCTACGGCCCTCCTCAGTTCCTGCTCAAAAATATCGAGGCAGATAATCTTAGCGAAGAACGCCACAATAAGTGAAGCGGGAAAAAGTATAACGACTTACCCGGCTTGGGGGGTTGTACATAGAAAACCCATCCCGCGGTTTAATGTGAAGGAATTCTTATTCTTCTCCTTTATACAGGTCAGATAATATCCTCGCCAGAGCAGTGGTGGATTCCGGACCCTTACGGCCGCAATGGGTGGCATCATCTAGCCCGGTGAAGTGCCACATGGGCTTCCCCCGATATTGAAGTGGTTGCACCCCCCGCATTATGCATATTGCCATAACCTCGACTATCGTCAGTCCGGATTTAGCCAGTAACTTTATCCTGCTCATTAGGAAGTGTATTTCCCTAGTATCCTCCACTTGGGGGCCCCGAGGGCGCCAGCTTCGACGTGCCCTCAGCGGGGCGTTACTGAACTTGGGGAGACCTGTCCGGACTGGGTCCAGAAGGGGAACGTCATCAACGTAAAACCATTCCGAAGGCCAGTTCTCTGGTGCCTTCTTGGGAGTGCGGATAGGTATCTGGTCTCGGCAATGCGCCATACTTCGGCTCCGCCCACTTGACATAGGGATTCTCCCTGGTTGCAAGGGACGAGGCAGAACAGCTTCTTCCATAACCCGAGGTGAGCCTCGCAGCCTAGAAACATCTTGCAAAGGGCAACATATCCTGCTATATGTAGCACGGAGGCAGGGGTGAAGTTGTGCAACTGGAGGCCGTAGAACTCCAGGAGCCTGTGAAGAAACGGGTGGATAGGAAACCCGACGCCCCTTAGCAGATACGGGATGAGGCTTATTCGCTCCTCTGGAGATGGATTAGGAGATCCCTCCGCTTGCTCCCCGCCATTATAGGTGGCTATTCCGGCTCGGACGGGAACCATGAACGCCGGGGGAAGAAACCCTTAGGTTTGTAAGTCCATCAAACGGCTATGAGGAACTAAACACTCTTCCCATTCCCCCGGCTTAGAGCGAGGAGAGCGAGAAGAAGGGCTGCAACGACCGGCCATGTTGAAATGGTTTTTTTCGGCGCGCTCTCTTGAATGCTTGCTCAAGGGAAGAGGATGAGGTTTCGATCTGAGAATCCCCGTCTCCTCAAATAGACGGTCAACCTGCTAGATCGGGGGTGGCAAATGCAAAAATGCCTTGGTTCCTCGCATTTGCTCGACACGTGGAGGAGGTCATTATTGAGGCACGGAAGCTGAGGAGTACAACATTGATGGGAAGCTGGACACTATTCGTCGTAACAGGTACTTTGGAGTATTCGGAGATGGAACCTGCCTTGCAATGCCGAACACAGAACTGCACGCCGGACTCATCGTCATTGAAGCCTGGTTCAGGGGCTACCGAGGGAGTCCTGGATTAGGGGGTATCCGGACAGCCGGACTATATACTTTGTCCGGACTATTGGAGCATGAAGATACAATACTCAAGACTCCGTCCCGTGTCCGGATGGGACTCTCCTTTGCGTGGAAGACAAGCTTGGCAATCCGGATAATATATTTCCTTCCTTGTAACCGACTCCATGTAAACCCTAGCCCTCTTCGGTGTCTATATAAACCGGAGAGGTTGGTCCTTAGAAGGCCGATCACAATCACAATCATAATCATCATAGGCTAGTTTCTAGGGTTTAGCCTCTATGATCTCGTGGTAGATCTACTCTTGTACTACTCATATCATCAATAGTAATCACGCAGGAAGTAGGGTTTTACCTCCATCGAGAGGGCTCGAACCTGGGTAAACATTGTGTCCCTTGCTTTCTGTTACCATCAGCCTAAGATGCAAAGATTGGGACCCCCTACCGGAGATCCGCCGGTTTTTAAACCGACAGCCGTCGCCTCCCGTTCTTCATCGGGCCGGAGGGCTGACCTGGAGTCTGTTCGGGGCTCCGGAGAGGGGGATTCATCGACATCATCATCACCAACCTTCCTCCATCACCAATTTCATGAAGTTCACTTCTGTGCATGAGTAATTCCATCGTAGGCTTGTTGGACGGTGATGGGTTGGATGAGATTTATCATGTAATCAGTTAGTTTTGTTAGGGTTTGATCCCTAGTATCCACTAGGTTCTGAGATTGATGTTGCTATGACTTTGCTATGCTTAATGCTTGTCACTAGGGCCCGAGTGCCATGATTTCATATCTGAACATATTATGTTTTCATGAATATATTTGTGTTCTTGATCCTATCTTGCAAGTTGTAGACACCTATTATGAATTATGATCCGCATACCCCCAAGGTGACAATAATTGGGATTCTTTCCGGTGATTACCGTAGTTTGAGGACTTCATGTATTCACTAAGTGTTAATGCTTTGGACTGGTTCTCTATTAAAAGCAGGCCTTAATATCCCTTAGTTTCCATTAGGACCCCGCTGCCACGGGAGGGTAGGACAAAAGATGTCATGCAAGTTCTTTTCCTAAATTATATTAATGAATTGGAGTTGTTTTTGCATCATCCTAGGTTATGACTACTACCTGATGAATATCATCCGACACAATTATCATTGTCGATCCGTCGCCTACAAGATTTTCACGTATTGATCTTTGCTAAGTTACTTTCGTTGCTACTGCTATTACAATCACTACAAAACTATTATTGTTACTTTTGCCACTGTTACTGTTACTTCCATATTATTTGCTACTAAATACCATGCTACAGATATTAAGTCTTTAAGGTGTGGTTGAATTGATAACTCAGTTGCTAATAATTGAGAATATTCTTTGGCTCCCCTTGTGTCGAATTAATAAATTTGGGTTGAATACTCTACCCTCGAAAACTGTTGCGATCCCCTATACTTGTGGGTTATCAGTGGGTCCAATGAAATGGACTCCGGAAGCGGAGGCAGCGCTACAAGACTTGAAGAAGTACATCTCTTATGCGCCAATACTGGTCACGCAAAGACCGCAAGAGTCGTTGTTGTTATACTTGGCGGCAACTAATCGAGTGGTCAGTGATGCACTAGTGGCAGAGAAGGGAGCTGAAGGTGAAGAAGCAGTGGATGCAGGCCCGTCAAGCGACAAGCTGGAATCTTCTCTGGCAAGTTTTGATGCCGATAAGTCAAGTACAGAGCAGGCAAGTGGATCAGAACAGCAAGTTGTGCAGAAGAAGAAGTTGGTGCAGCGCCTCCCTTCTCCAAGGAGCTCGATCGAGATATTCTGGTGTGCAAAAATTGCTCTTTGGTCTTCTTATGGCGTCAAGGAAGCTGTGCCACTACTTTCAAGCACACCAAATCACCATCCTCACTCGCTTTCTGATGCAGAGGATCTTGAGAAATCCATATGCAATACCCGGATTGTTGAGTGGGTGTTGGAGCTGTCAAGCTTTGATCTCAAGTTTGAAAGCACTTAAACTATCCAGAGCAAAGCCTTGGCGGAGTTCATTGCAGAATGGACACCAACGCCAGATGAAGAAATTCCAGAGACCTCTCTCCCTGGCAAGGAAACAACTCAGGATTGGATTATAGAGTTTGATGGGACCTTCTCACTGCAAGGCGCCGGTGCTGGAGTGCTGCTTGTCGCACCCACCGGAGAGCACCTCAAGTATGTAATTTAGATGCATTTCCCTAGGGAGAAGGTGACAAACAACACTATTGAGTATGAAGGATTGCTTGCTGGTCTCAGGATCGCGGCAGACCTTGGAATCAGAAAGCTCATTATTAGAGGCGACTCGTAGTTGGTTGTGCAGCAAGTCAACAAAGATTACCAGAGCCCGTTGATGGAAGCATATCTTGACGAAGTGAGGAAATTGGAAGAGCACTTTGATGGATTGCAAACAGAGCATGTTCCTCGTGCAGAGAACAACATTGCAAATGATCTGTCAAAGTGTGCCACACTCAAGCTACCTGTGGAACCAGGAACTTTTGTGCTCCATTTAACTCAGCCATCTCTAACTCCATCAGTTGGGCAGAACAAGAGAAGAAAGTTGAATTCCAGCAAGTATTTTCCTATCGAGCTCCCAGAAGCTGTTGGCAAGGATGTTGCCGGAGAAAATGACAAGTTTGCCGATGAGCAGCAGGCTCCAAAAAGAAACCAAGTTCTTGCCGTCGAGACAAGTGCTCCCGCAAACGAAGAAATGCCTTTAGTCTTTGTCGTCGAGCCATACATTGGTGCGCGTTGGTGCTATAAAAACGGTTTTCAACCCCTTTCTGCGACGGCATTTGGAACCGTCGCCAAGTGAGTATGGGAGATAGGGGGGTCCTTCCCACACGAACCAGAAACCGTCGGGGATAGGGGGCCTTCGTGCATACAGTTGTCCCTATATAACTGTTTCCAATATCTCGAATATCCCAAACACTTCATCCTTGCTACTCGTTTGTGCTCGCATTGCCATCGCAGTCGAAGTTTTGTGGTTTTACCTAAAACCAGGCAGATTCCAGGCACGACAGTTATCGGTGCAACAGACCCCGGGTCCATTGCCCAGACTGTGCACAGGCACAAGAACAGGATTGAAGCACTAGCTTGAGTCAGAGATTGAAGGACCGAGAGATTTGAAGAACCAACATGCAGCTCAGAGGGACCAAGATCAAGCCAGAGGAGCAATATATAAGCAAGAGAAGGGCCTCCCTTGCAGGGAAGACGAGCCCGACAAGAGGCGAGGTCACCACCAGAAGCAGGCAACAAAGACGCCCCGGCAGGGCCTCTCTGGGGCTCACAGGGGCAGAACCACCCCACCAACCACTCAAGCACGACCCACGTTGTTGATCAGTGAGGTTTCGAGCCGCAAGGTGATTAAGTGGCAGCCATTCGCCACATGGCGGCCATTTCCTTCAGAAGAAACCCACATATGACACCCGTCCTGCGACGTGTCAAGAGAATGGGCGCAGAACTGGGAAGATAGCCGGGCAAGCCTTGTCGGGCAACCAGTGATGTGACACTAAGCGGTGCATTAAATGCACCCTGTCAGCCCATAGAGTTAGGTATGATAGCACTGTTTGCTATCATATCAGTGGATAATTACTACTTTGCCACTGTGTTGACCCCTTGATCTATAAAAGGAGGCCCATGGCACTCATAGGAGGGGTTGGAAAGTTGACGAACCCACACCCCCATACGCGCGTAGTCGCTACTGCCCTACAGCGACCCCTGCCGGGCAAGTGTATTGTGTCACACCAACCCCATTCCACAATCAATCCACCAAAGCAGGAGTAGGGTTTCACGCCTCGTGGCGGCCCGAACCTAGGTAAATTGCTTGTGTGCTCTCTGCAGTGCTGCCGTGCGCTGTTCTACTCTTTGTGCAACGTGATGCCCCATGCCAAACCAGCAAGGGGCCTCCTAGTCGCATAGGTGGCCATGGATATCCCACGACATCTTTGGCGCGCCAGGTAGGGGGCTTGCTTGCGCGAACCTGAAAGCGTGCATAGCACGTCATTTTCATCGCCATCTTCGTGTTCGACGTCGCCATCGACCATGGCACCGAAGAAGAAGTCCGGTCTTTCAGCCCTTCAGTCCACCTCAAAGGCTCCGCCGCCCGCGGCCTCTAGTGCTTCAGATGATGCGGGGGCGAGCGAGGACGTGAACGCTGCTAGGGCCGTGGTTGGAGCAGGTGGCGCCATCGCCACTCCCTCTCCGGCCGACACAGGGGCTGGAGACGTCGGAGGAGAACAGCATCAGCAACGCCTCGGAAGTCATGCTCCACAAGGTGCGGGAAACGGGGTCACTACATCTACACCCTCTCCTCCCGCCGACGGGCACAGCCGCAGCCACGACGCTCAGTCTGGGGTGAGCCGTCACCCCGGCCGACCCCACCGCGGGACCGACCGCGGCCCATGTGCCTCCTCCCGGACAAGTAGACCAGACCGCTGCGTCCGATGGAGTCGCTGAACCTCGAGCACCATCACCGCGCGACCCCACTGCCTAGGTGGTCGTTCCACAGCTACATGGATGCACGGACAACCGCCGTTGCTGCCGCTGGCACCATCAGGAGCCAGGCAACGGTGCGGTCGACGTCATCGACATCTATTCCAAGCATAGCCACAGAGGCTATGGCACGAGCTCAGTTGCTACTGAGGTTTCCACTCGCGGCCGAGCAGATGGATGAATGGCGTGCCACCATCCAGAGGCTGCTCGGTTTCACCGAATCTGGGGGCTCACGACGAGCTGGCCCGCCACGATCTCCTCAAGCGACAACAACCTCCCGTACTGCTGGCCGAACGGAGGGGGCCGTCCCCACGGTGTAGTCCACACCAAGGTAGCCGATCCATGCGCAGTTGAATCAAGACCCCGATGCTGTCTCGATGGCCTCTTATGACCCTCGAGCACGTCCAGGCCAATGTCGAGCCCCGGAGGATAGGCGACGGGGAGACGCGCGCATCGTCATAGATCGGCGCCGCGACGACATCCGCCTAACCGATGAGTACGACTTCCTCAATGCCGATGAGCCTGCGCTCAGTGTAGGCGGGTGCTTACCTTTCGAGGTCAGCTGCCCTACCTTTACACGAGAGTTGCGGCAAGTCTGTTGGTCGTCTGTTCGCACGTTCAAGCCAGAGATACCAAAGAAGTATGACGGGAGGCTGAACCCAGCAGAGTTCCTGAGCATCTACACCATCGCTGTTCAAGCTGCCGGGGGAAGAGAAGAGAAGATGTTCGCCAACTACTTCCTATTGGCCCTCAAGTCAAACGTGAGGTCTTGGGTGATGCACCTGTAGGAGAACTCCATTTCTTCTTGGGAGGACCTGTGCCACAAGTTCATCGGGGCCTTCACCGGTGGCCACCAAGAGCCCGGCAGGCCTAGCGACCTGCAACTTCTCCAGTAGAAGGAAAGAGAAACTCTCCGTAAGTATTTACAGTGATTTAGTAAAGGTCATAGGAATATTCCAAATATCCATCTGGCAGCCGTTATAGCAGCCTTCCAGTCCAATGTGCACAAATGTAGCATTCGTTCTAAGATGAATGTGCGGTTTCCCAAGACTGTGAAGGAGCTATACACGCTGGTGGATAAGTGTGCTCGGATGGAGGAAGAAAGGAAGTTGCCCGGAGAGGAGGATTGTATCAATCTTGATATAGAGGATGAAGATGAATCAAACAGTCAGAGAAAGGGCAAGAAGCACAGTAAGAAACCAAGAGATAAAGCAGTGATGACTATAGAAGGTTCGGGAACACCTAGTGTCGGATGTGGGGTTCCGGCAAACCCTTAAGGTTCAAACACTGGGGTGCGCGCGAAGTCTTTCCCTCCTACCGATCTACGCTCTAACTTGCTAAGATCTTGCGGACAAACTCGAGTACTCACGACACAGGGAGACACGGGGTTTATACTAGTTCGGGCCACCGATGTGGTGTAATACCCTACTCTTGTGTGGTGGTGGTGGATTGCCTCTCGGGCTGATGATGAACAGTACATGGGAAGAATAGCCTCGTGAGGTTGAGGTGTTCTTGTGCGTATGAACTTGTGGTGTGTGGGTTCAATGGTAGTTCAACCTGCTTCTACTGTGGTGGCTGGTCCTATTTATAGAGGCCCTGGTCCTCTTCCCAAATATCGATCGGGAAGGGAGCCAACAACGGCGGGCACATTCGAAGGGGACAGCTAGTACAAGCTATCGACAAAAGCGGTCTTCACCTGCGAAAAGCTACGGGTGACACCGTCTTGGCCTCCACGATGACCTCCGCCTTGCCGTCCTCCTAGTCTTGGTCTCGTTGCACCAATATGGCAACCTTTGCCTGATGCCTCGGTACTCTTCGCCTGCGCTGGCCTCCTTTGCACCAAAGAGGAAATAAGGACGCTGCACGCACCGGCGCCCGCCTGGTTCCCACCTGGCACCTGCCTGGCACCGTTCGTCATGGCTCACGTCATGAGAGCCTCGTGAGGCTTGCCCCACCTTGATATCTCCGCTCCTCGTGAGCCTGCCTGGCTAGACCACTCCAAGGGAGGCCTTGCATCGTATGCCTCGTGAGGCTTGGACCCTCGCGAAGGTCTTGGATGCCTTGTTGATGAAGATGGGCCATACGACCTGCTGCTTAGCCACGCCGTGGGCCGCAGGCGGGTAAGTCTGGGGACCCCCGTTCCCAGAACGCCAACACCTCGTACCAGCAAGAAGGCCAAGGCTGAGGCCCCCGACAAGGATGTTGCCGCTTGCACAGCCTGTCGAGAAGCCGCTGCCTTCGAAAAGCTAGGAAAGGCGATGGCCCGTACTGCAAGATCCACCAGACCAAGGGCCATGATCTTCAGGAATGTTACCAAGTTGAGCAGCTTGTCAAGAAACAGAGAGCAGAATATGATAAGCGTGACAACGAAAAAGGTCAGAATGCTGCTGGCGCAAAGGGGTGAGGCGGTGAAGCAAATCGCCCTGGCAAACCCTTTTGGAACCAAGGAAAACCCGCCAGGTGTCGGGGCAGGCTGATGTGGCCCACGAGCACCTATGGGGCCGGCGGACCGAGCCCCTTTCGGTTCGGCGAGGAGCGGAGGTCACACGAAGAGCAGATTGAGGCGAAGCACGCGAGAGGTTTACCCAGCTTCGGAGCTCTCCGGAGAGATAATACTCCTACTGCTGCATGTCTAGGTGTATTGCGTTCTTGCTCAGGAGCGCTCGAGTGCTACAGTACAGACGAGCCACTAACGAGACTGAGCGTGGAGGGAACTGATCGACTCACTCCTTCTACGTTGCACATGGGCCTCCTTTTATATGCTCAAGGGGCTCCGACAGGTGGCAACGTAGACGGGGGTACAAATGGAAAAATAGTTGTTGGTACACCTACTTGCATGCGATTATACGGTGTACTATACCTAACCCCGACGGCAGGGGACAAAGGCATTAAATGCCCGTCTAGTCGCCCTAACGGTGCAAACAGGGACGTCGTGGGCGCCACCGTTCGCCACGATGGCAAACTTGTCCAGTAGCTTCTTGCCACCTCGCACCGCTGGCTGCCTGACCTCTCGCCTTGGCGCTGGAAAGGCCCGAAGGCGACACGTTAGTGGATGCGCTGGAGCGTGGAAGTATAGAGAGGTGATGCGCTGACAAGCGCCTGCGCGGTTGTTATCTCGTCGCGCCCGGAAGCTTGTCGCTCATCGGGCCTTCCCGGCAAGCTCCTCTTGCGGGGCCTTATCTTGTAAGTGCACAGGGTGGCCTTCCGGCAAGCTCCTCTTGCGGGGCCTTGTCTCCTATGTGCCTTGGGTGGCCTTCCCGGCAAGCTCCTCTTGCCGGGGCCTTGTCTCCTCGGCTTGAATACTTTGTTCTTGAATGGCTCCAAAGGAACCACGGAGGACCTTGGCAGGATCACCCGGTAAGCTCCCCGCCGTGGAGGGCTGCAACTGCCCATGCACAAGTTCGGGATACTAGGGTACCCGACTTTACTACACCGACAGAGCCCCGGGCCTGGGCCACACACGGTGCAGCTGTTGGGCCATGCCCAAAACAGAGAACTGCAGGCACGCGGCCAGGTCACACCATAACTCACCCCGGACCCACCACGCCCCCCACAGGCAGCACGCATCAAGCGTGGCCTCGTGTGAGAGATCGTGGGCGAGATCGTGGGGTTTCTTTATTCGGAAAATCGAACGTCCGCTCCCTCCCTCTTTATAAGCAAGGGAAACAGGCACGCCGCCTACCTTGCCGCTTGTTGTCCCATCGAAAACCACCGCTGCTCCCCTTCTTCTCAAGGCGAAAGAGAGCAGCGCTCACTTCATCGCCACCAAAGACACTCAACGTCGCCGATCTCCTCCACCGCCTCCGCCATGGGCCCGAAGCCGACAAGGGGAAGACCGTGAAGTCGGCCGAGGCGCTGTGGCTATGGCCTTCTGAAGGCGGGCCGTCTTCCCTCCTCAGCTTTCGCCGCAAGGGAGCCGAGGGAGAACTCTACCTCTTACGGTCGACGGAGGCGGCGCATCCGCGCGACGGTACTCCCCGCCGTTGCTGCAGAACTGGCCCAGCTGACGGGTATCCCTTCTTCGCGCTCTTCTTCTACTGCGGGCTCTGCCCGCCTTTCTCTGAGTTCTTTTGTGACATTATGAACACCTACGGGTTCCGCCTCCTTGATTTCACCCCCAACGTCGTTCTGACCATGGCAATTTTCGCACATCTCTGCGAAAACTTTGTCGGAGTCCACCCAAATGTAGCTCTTTTCCGTCACTTCTTTTTGCCCCGAGCCAAGAGAGGAGAGCCTCTTGCCGGAGGAATTGCTTGGGTCTCCAGGGTCGGCAAGAAAGAGGCCTATCTGGAGGGAGAGCTCCGTAGCAAATGGGAGGAGTGGAGGGCAGATTGGTGCTGGATTGTTGAGGAGAACCCATGACCTTTACCGCCCAGCGCCAAACCCCAGTAGTACGCGGCAATGATTGGAGCAATCTGGCCCTGGAGGATACTAGGCTGAAGATCGCGGTTACCCGAATACTCCGCCTCATACTTGCCGGACTCACTGTAGGGACTGTTGGCGCGGACTTTCTTCGCCGCCGCATCTCCCCCTTGCACGAGAGAAGGAGACCTGCCTGGGAATTTCAGAACGCAGCAGACATCATGAGGCTGCTCCCAGGCCTCAACTTCAACTTCACTGTCTTGGAGCTTGACGCAATGCTCTTAGAGCTGTTGAAGCCTGATCCTGATCATCCGGAGATGTTTAGGTTGCCGAGGGGCGTCGTTCCGCTGTGCAACAACTCGTCGCTTGACCGCATCCGTGCAATGATGCCGTTGTGCGACTCCCATGGAATTGTCCCCACTTGGCAAGAGCCGGCAGATGACGTCGTGCGGCAGTTTTTTGACAATCTGGTGGAAATGCCGGTCCGCCCGGCGAAAGCGGAGGGGCCTCACCGCGACACTCACGGCGATGAGATGCAGCGCGCCGCCACCAGGCTGGAAAGAGGCGGCAGCCGCTGCCGCGGGCGAGTTTGGCTTCACTGTGGAGGAGGCGGAGGCAGCCGAGGCGGCAAGTCTTGTCGAGCGAAAGGAGTTCGTCAGCGAGGAAGAGCTTGCCGAGCCTGAAGCCGAGTCGAGCGAGCCCGCCGAGGGCACATCCTCCCCACCTCCAAGCAGCTTGCCACGAGCGGAGCCACCGGCTCCACCAAGAAGGCGTCTTCGCAAGGCCGGAGAGCGCAGCAGAGTGATAGGCAGACAGCCGCAGCGGTTGGCGTGACGCGCTCCACCGCGGCAAGCATTTGTTGCTGGAGCTCCTCACGCCCGCTGCGGCAAGCTGGGCCAGGGCCCTCGCAGAGCCATCGGTCCCGCTCCGCCAAGTGTCCAAGGGAGCCCACTCCTCCGCCTCGTCGTGCAGGCGGGCGGGCAGTCGACCTCTCGCGCTCGGCTCCGACGAGGAAGAGGAAGAGTAAGATTCCTTGCTGTACTTGGAATTCTTTGATTTGTTGCTTTGTCTTGTATCTGATTTGCTTTGCTCTGAATCCATTCCTTCTCAGGACGCTGGCCCAGAGGATGTTGAAGAGAGCCAAGACCCCGGTGATTGTCGTCGAGGACAAACCTACTGCGACGGCAGGAGGCGCGTCCAAGACAAACTTGCCGGATGAGGCAACTGTCCTCCAAAGCAGCCCCCAGCGCAGCCCCCAGCGTAAGTATATGGTCTACTTCTTGCTGTTCGGCGTGCATGGGTGCTTTTTCCTTCTTGATATCATTTGTTGACTTGTGTAGGAGCAGAGCAGCCTCATACGCCGACTACGCCGCCAAGGGTGGATTCCCGGCAAGGGGCGTTCCCGGCAAGGAGCCTTCTCCGGCAAGGGTGCCTTCTCCGACGAGGCAGCTCTCCGGCAAGGGACGGCACCAGCGATCCCTTGGCGGCGGAGACCATGGCCGCAGCCCGGCGCCCGGTAACCTTCTTGCCTGAGTACTTCCCTTGTGTTTTCTTCTTCTGATTTTGTCTTTGAATATTTGCTTGACTTTCTTCATCCGTCCGCCACAGAGCCAATGGAGACCGAGGTCGCGGCGAGGGAGGACGTCTTGGCTATCTTGTGAAGCCGCCGTGGAAGAAGAAGCCGGCGCCGACGAGCCTGCCGGGCGAAGAGGTTACCAAAGCTGCCGCCGCGAAGCCGGGCGAGGGTCCGGCAATCTTGACCGACCACGAGGCCGTAGGAGCGCCAGGCGCTACACCGATCACCGACCCCTCCGCCGCTGCTGCAGCGTCAGGCTCCGAAGAGCCACAGCCAGCGACGCTTACTTGAAGGCGGCGACGGCGTCTTCATCAAGCTCCGGTGGAGTCGAAGCTCAGCGTCGGCCGAAGGAGAAACCTTCGATGAAGAGCTGCTCGCCTCCGCTGGGCTGACGCTAGTTGACGTGCCAAGCAGTAGCAGCGGCGAGCCTGAGGAGGAGCACATGTTGCGGAAGCTGCTGTCGCTCTACCGCGCCCGACAAGCCAAACTGGCATCCCGGGAGGCGCTTGTCGCGAAGGCGGGAGCAGACATTGAGAAGCGCGCTGAGGAGCTCCGGGGCCGCAACCAGGAAGCTCTCCGGTCCTTGGCGGAGGCGGGAGCAACTCACCGAGGCGCAAGGCCTTCATCCTCGAGAAGGCTGCAGTGAGGAGAACAATGACTTGCTGCCGAGAAGCTGTCTGCCTTGAGGAAGGCGAGCTGGCGCGGTGAAGGTTAACTGGACAGCCACGAGGAGGATCTCGTCATGCGCGAGGAAACATTTGGCGGGGCTCTCAAGGAGGCAAAGGATGCTGCCGCGGCTGCCGAGGCCGCCAAGAAGGAGCTGGAGACGAAGGTGGCGCAGTTGGAGGCCAGCCTCAAGAAGAGCGGCGAGGAGCTTGCTGCACTCAAGCACGAAAGCACGAGAAGGGCGCCTACACTCTTAGCGATCTGCGGGGCCGTCTCGCCAAGAGGAGCAAGGAGCTCAGCGCCGCCGAGGACTCCAATGCAGACCTTGAGTTGAAGCTAACTACTTTGACTCGAATGACTGGGCCAGGCGCCAAGGAGCAGGAGGTGGCCTTGAAGGAGAAGATCAAGGCCCGACGAGGAGCTGTTTGGCGAATGTTGTTGCCGCCCAGAGTGCCTTGAGGGAGAATGTGGAGCACTGGACCGAGGGTCTCGTGGATCTGCTGCAGCCATCCACAGGAGCTGATGGAGCTGGGATGGTGGATCTTGGATACTCCTCCGGCGAGCATCTCCAACCCAGCGCCAAGCTCAGCTTGTTCTTCAAGGGCGTGGTGACGGCTCTCCAGCGACTCCGGGAAGAGGTCCCAAAACAGCTGGCCGAGGAGTCGCGCCAGATCTGCGCGGGAGCCCTCCAAAAGGTGCTGACGAAGGTGGCATTCTGCAACCCAGGCCTCAACCTCACCAATGTCCTCAAGTCCCTGCCGCCGGATGCCGACGTGGAGGCGCTCAAGACCCTTGTCGCACCCATTGTGGACAGTGTGAGCGGAATCAAGAGGGTTGAGGGTGATCGCGTAGACTAGGCCGCCCGTTTTCTCTTTCTCTTGCCGCTGCTGGTCATGTCATTGGAAAAATCCATTAGAGCTGCGGCAAGCTATCTTGTAATATAACTTTATTTTGAGTATCAATTGCTATGCTATTTCCTTTACTTGATTCCTTCCTTTGTATGTTTTTGCCTTACGCTTTTAGGGAACATGTCGGTAGCGGGCACGGGCGTGAAATCTTGAACGTCAGTGACTTCTGGCGGAGCCGCTTCCGACAAGCAACCTTGTCGCAACTAGTCGCGGCTCACTTAAGTTGTTGAGCGGACTCGAAACAAAGTAAGGCGCAACTAGCTACGAGTTGGTTCCTCTGTATACCAGGTTTTTCATACAAAGTTCGGTCGTTCAATGAAGATAACTTAAAAAATTTAAAACTGATTGCTCAAACTTTGGCAACTTAGCTTTTCTGTCGCTTGCTTCCCGGTAAGGCTAGACTTCCATGAGCGACGCTTGGTCCACACCATTATCTTCTCCTTTCCCCCCGGCAAACTTGTGTGCGAGGGAACCTTCTTTTCTTTGAGAAAGAGAAAGAAGAGAAAATAAAGATATGGAGCCTCGTGGCTCGTTATCACTTACCAGGGGTAGGTGCTGCACAAAGTGTCAGATAACGTATGCAAAATAGAAGTAAAAAGCATGAAATTGACAAGGTGTGCGAAGCACGCTAGCTTTGCTGATGCACGGGGTCTGCGCCCGGCTTTGTACAAAGGATTACATGCATCAGCGGCAAGACTTGTACAAAAGGTGGTTGTCGGAACAGGTTCGGCAACCGCCTTCTCACGGTAAAACTTACGAAGATGCTCAATATTCCGTGAGGTGCTCACCGGAATGCCATCTTCGGTCTCAAAGCGAAACGGCGCCGAGCCTAGTGACTCGTTTCACCCGATAAGGGCCTTCCCACTTTGGCGTCAACTTGTTGGAATTCTTGGCGGACTGAGCGGCGAAGAACAAGGTCGCCTTCCTCGAGACTTCGGCATTGACTTTGCGGCTATGGTAGCGGTGCAAAAGCTTCTTGGTACCGAGCAGCTCGTCTGACAGCACGAAGGCGATCTTCCTCAAGGAAGCGGTAGCGTCATCTTGTCGCACCTGCTCTTGCTCAAGCTCATCATAAGCGAGCACTCGAGGCGATCCGATATCTGAGTTCGTCCGGAGAACTGCCTCGCTCCATAGACTAGAGCAAAGGTGTATGCGGCGGTGGCTCGATTTGGCTTCGTCCTGATCGACCAAAGAACCACCGGCAGCTCCTCAATCCAGTGCCTTCCGCACTTGTGCAGCCTGTTGAAAGTTCTTGTCTTGAGCCCGATCAGCACTTCAGCATTTGCCCTCTCCGCTTGACCGTTGCTTCTCGGATGAGCAGCGAGCGAAGCAGACCTTGGCGCCAAGATCTTGGACGTACTGCATGAAGGTGCGGCTTGTGAACTGTGTGCCGTTGTCGGTGATGATCCTGTTAGGGATTCCAAAACGGCAAACTATCGACCTGAAGAACTTGACTGCTGTATGTGCTGTCACCTTCCTCACTGCTTCCACTTCCGGCCACTTTGTGAACTTGTCGATTGCAACATACAAGTACTCAAAGCCCCCGACAGCTCGGGGGAAAGGGCCGAGGATGTCGAGCCCCCAGACCGAAAATGGCCAGGATAAAGGGATCGTCTGGAGAGATTGAGCTAGCTGGTGTATCTGTTTGGAATGGAACTGGCATGCTTCACACTTGGTTACTTGTGCAGTTGCATCCTGGAGGGCTGTTGGCCAAAAGAAACCTTGCCAGAAAGCTTTGCCGGCAAGTGCCCTGGCACTAATGTGGTGACCACATATGCCTCCATGTATCTCTGCCAACAGCTTTTGTCCGTCTTCCCGATGAATACACTTTAATTTCACACCGTTGAGTCTTCTTACATGCAGGTGTCTTTGTCGACAAACTGGTACATACTTGACTGCGGGCTACTCTTTCCGCTTCTTCTTGCTCTTCGGGAAGTTCTCCTGTCTCAAGGAAATGGACAATCTGCTGTGCCCATCTTTGGAGCTTGCGGCTCGACAACGAGGGACTAAAGGCACATCTGCTGCTGCGGGAACATCGCCTTCCAGGCAAGAACCTGCGGCTCGGTCGAAGCTTAGCGTTCCCGGCAAGCTTGCGAGCAAAGCTTGTCGGGGCGCCCGCTTCAATGGAACAAACCCTAGAGCTTGTCGGAGCAGACTGCTCCTCGGCCTGTTGGTGTTGATCTTGGGGACCTTCTTGGCGGCGGCTTCGGGAAGCTCTGCCGGAAAGTAGTCACTAGAGATCAACCTCCTCTTCTTGCTCTGTCCAGTTGGTGGTGTTACAGACGGTTGAGTCATCTTGAGCACAAAAATCCCTAGTTCCACAGGTAACTTAAGTGCGGCGCACTTTGACAGGCCATCAGCAATGTCGTTCTGAGCTCTCGTAATATATTCCATTTGCAGGCCGTCAAAGTGCTCTTCTAGCTTCCTCACTTCATCAACATAAGCTTCCATCAATGGACTCTGATAATTCTTGTTCACTTGGCGGATAACAAGTTGTGAGTCACCCCTGACAATGAGCTTTTTATCCCAAGGTCTCTTTGCGATCCACGAGACCCGGCAAGCAAACCTTCATACTACTCTTTGTATTGTTTGTTGCTTGCTCCTTGGGAAAGTGCATCTGGACTACGTGCTTGAGGTGCTCTCCGGTGGAGTGCGACAAGTAACGCCCGGCTTACAGCGCCTTGCAGCGGAAAGGCGCCATCAAAGTACATCAGCCACTCTTTGCTTGTTTCCTTGACCAGGGATGCTCGTTTACGGAATTTCTTCATCTGGCGTTGGTGTCCATTCTGCTATGAACTCCGCTTTGGATAGTTGAAGTGCTCTCAAACTTGAGGCCAAAGCTTGACAGTTCCAGTGCCCACTCGACAATCCTGCCTGTTGCCTCTGGATTTTGCAGTATCCTCTTCAGCGGAAAGCGAGTGACAACTGTGATCTCATGTGCCTGAAAGTAATGGCGCAGCTTTCTCGAGGCCATGAGAAGGCCGAAAAGCAATTTCTGCACACCAGAGTACCTTGACCTAGACCCCTGAAGAAGGGAAATGACAAAGTAAACTGGGCGCTGCACAATCCTTTTCTGCATCTTTTCCTGAGTCTGAGCAGATTCGTCCCTTATCGGGACCAGAGCTTGCCGTGAAGCCCTCGCTTGTCGCTGGATGTGTCTGCCATGGTTGCTAGCTCATCATCCGCCTCCCTCTCCGCTACTAACGCAGCACTAACCACTTGGTTGGTTGCCGCTATATATAGCAGCAACTTCTCTTGTGGCTTAGGTCCGACAAGTGTTGGTGTGGAGGACATGTATCTCTTCAAGTCCTGCAGCGCTGCCTCCGCTTCCGGAGTCCATTGCATCGGACCTGCCCTTTTCAAAATTTTGAAAAATGGCGGCGCTCAGCGAATCTAGAGATAAACTTCTGAGAGCAGCTACATGCAACCGGCAAGTCTTCGTACATCCTTGGCGCTTTGGTGCTTCAATCTGCTCAATGGCCTTGATCTTGTCGGGATTGGCTTCAATTCCCGCTGAGACCACGAAGAACCCGAGAAGCTTGCGGAAGGGACTCAAACACACACTTCTCGGGGTTGAGCTTGAGGCTGATCTTGTGCAGATTTGTAAAGGTTTCATCTAAATCTTGAACTAGGGTCGCCTTGTCCTTGCTTTTGACCACTATGTCATCCATGTAGGCTTCCACATTTATGTGCATTTGCGGCTCAAAAGCATCATGAACTACTCTTGCAAACATTGAACCAGCATTCTTTAACCGAAGGGCATCCATTTCAAAACAGTATGTGCCACATGGGGTGATGAATGCGGTCTTCTCCTCATCCTCTTCTGCCATGAAGATCTGATGATATCCTGAATATGCATCAAGAAATGAAAGCAAATCACACCCGGCCGTGGAGTCAACAATCTGGTCGATGCGCGGCAAGGGAAATGGATCTTTGGGACAAGCTTTATTGACATCTGTAAAGTCGATACAAAGCCTCCATTTCCCGTTAGCCTTGCGTACAACTACAGGATTGGCCAACCACGTAGGATGGAGCACTCCTCGACAAGGCTTGCTGCTTCCAGTTTCTTGATTTCTTCGCGATGAACTCTTGACGCTCCTTTGCTTGCTTCGACTTTACGCTTGGCGGGCGCGCATGAGGACAAGCGGCAAGATGGTGCTCAATTACTTTCACGGGAACACCGGGGATGTCGGGCGGCTGCCATGCAAACACGTCGACGTTCGCCCGCAGAAAGCAACGAGCGCACCTTCCTATTTAGGGTCGAGAGAGGCACCGATGGTGAAGGTACCACCGGTGCCGTCCTCCTGGCGGACACCTTCTTGGTCTCTGGTGGAGCTGTCATCGTCTTCTTACACTTGCCGGGTGGAGCTCGATGGAGTGCGTCCTCGGCGGTAGCGCAGCACTCGAAGAGGTGCGCTTCCGAGTGGGCATCGAGCTCTTGCCGGACTTGGTCTTCTTCTTCCCCGGAGCTTCGGTAGCAAGTGGCTTGCAATTGTCATGTGCTTTGCTTCTCGGTAGATCTTGTCGGCGCAGTAAGAGCATCCTTCTTGTCGCCGGGAGAGATGACACTCATCGGGCTGGCATCTTCAGCATGTTGTAGGCATAGTGAGAGGCCGCCATGAATTTGGCAAGTGCTTTGGACGGCCAAGTATTCCATTGTAAGGCAATGGAAAGTCAGCAACATCAAAGGTGACCCTCTCGATCCACGAAGTTCAACTTCGGCGCCAAATGTTACCGGCAGCGTGATCTTTCCCTTGACTTGCTCCTTCCCGGATTAATTCCTTGAAAAGTGCCGGTCTCTTCGAGCTCGCCATCGGGGATGCGGAGTTTACGAGCACGCGGAGGAAATCAGATTCAAGCGGCCCGCCGTCAACTAACATCTTGGTGACCTTGAGGTTGCGGATAGTTGGTTAAACCAACATCGGCAAGCACCGAAGTCTTGATTACAGCGATCGGGGTGGTCCTCAATATCAAAGATGATAGGCGTGCGGACCATTTCAGAGGCTTGCGTGACTCGATGGATGGATTCTGCTGTATTGACCTCCGCATCCACTTTGCTTGAGCTGGCGGTGGGAGGTATCTTGAGAGAAGCACCGCGTCAACGCCAACGCAGGACCTCTGTGGCTTTCTGGAACTCCTGCTCATCGGCCTCGTCATCATCCATGTCCTCGTCGTCGTTGTAAATGCGTCGTCCTTGTCGCTGACCGTGGGGAGGCCTGTCTCCTTGCCGCTGCTTGGCCTTGCCTTGGCGCCCTCCCGGCGGGGCGTTTCTTGCTAGCTCCTCCGGCACCTTCTGGGCCTTCTCCTTGTCGCGTCGTTAGTATTCAGCCTATACTGCTGCTTTCGACAAGCTGCTCTACCTTCTTGCAGCTACGGAGGTCATGGCCCTTGGTGTGGTGGATCTTGCGATCTTGCTTGCGAGCCGTCACCTTGTCGGCGGCCGCCACAGGCTGGAGGTGTTGGTGCGGCGGCAATCTCCTTGCCGGAGCTACCAGCCTTGGCTTTCTTGTCGCCACCTCCGTTCTTTGGACTGCTCAACAACCGGGACATCTCTGCCTTTCTTTTTCCTGTTGCCCGCTTGCCCGGCTCTTCTTTCTTGGGCGGTCTCTTCACTATCAGATCCTCTGCGCTTCGGTATTCTCTCCGAGTCTCCTCCTTCCTCGGCACGTGCACACTTAGCCGGCGGGCGTATAGCTCACTGACGTCTCTGATCTTGCACAACGCCATCTCCTCCCGCATCCTGCGGTTTCGCACGTTCTGATGGAACACGCTGATCACCGTGGCAGGGTGGACATCTGGGATGTTGTGCTGTACACGGCTGAATCTTTGAATATACTTGCGCAGGGGCTCTCCTTCCTTCTCGGCGAGCAGATGAAGGTCGCTTTCTTGGCCATGGGGCTTGTGGCTGCCTGTAAAGGCGCCGACAAACTGATGGCATAGATCTGCCCAAGAAGATATGGAGTTGTCCGGCAAGTGCATGAGCCAGGATCTGACATTGGGCTTGAGCACCAGCGGGAAGTAGTTGGCAAGGATCTTGTCGTCTCGCCCCCCGACAGCCTGCACTGCGATGGTGTAGATCTTTGAGGAACTCCGACGGATGCGTCGTCCGTCGTACTTCTCAGACGTCGGCTTAAAGTTTTTCTTCTTTGGGCCGCTGGACTTGCCGCAGCTCACGAGTGAGCGCAGGGCAACCTACAGCGTCACGGCAAGTCGCTGGTTCCTCTGGCGGCGTGCATGTCGACGGAAGGGCCCAGCGCGCTTGTCGGATTGACGCCCGCTTCTCTTGGCGCTCGATCACGAGTTCGGCGTCCTCTTCTTGTCGTTCGTGAAGAACTTGGCGCAGATCGCGATGAGCTCGTGGATCAGATAATGGCAGTGGAGTCATTGTCGAGGTGGATCCGGCGAGTCGGCGATCTTGGCCTTCGAGGCGGAGAGTGCATGGTGGTTGCACCCCCACCGGTCTCGTCGCCACCGGCTCGTGTTTGGCAGTCCTGCCGCGGCAGCGATGCACTCGGTTGCCACGGAGCGTCGCCGTTGGCGAAGTCGATGATACTTTGAATGGTGTCCCTCCACTCATTGAACTTGTCGGCCGTTGGAGGGTAATCCAGGAGCAGTTGAGCTCTCACCAGAGCTTCTGCTGGAGTAGTGGAGTGGCGATGGCGAGCTTGGCGCGAGGCGGGATATGCCGGACTTCTAGCGTGTTAGAAGGAAGCGATATCCCGTCGAGGCGACAAATGCCTCGCTTCGCGCCCGGCATGTTGGTGTGCATGCTGGTCTTGAGCATCCCGAGATCCTCCAGCTCGATCTCGGTCCAACGAGCGTATGGCATTGTGAATGCCATGGCGCTGTCGGTCCCGCGCCTCTGAGGCGGCGCGGTGTGCATGTCTGAGCGCCGAGGTCTGCGCAGCCTTTTCCTTGGACTTGGCAGCACCGTGAGCTCCCCGTCGCCGTCCATTCTTCCGCTGGCGTCTACCCCACCACCTGTTTGCCCGGTGGTGGTAGGTTCAACTGGCCGGGCGGGGCTTACGCGAAGCCTTCTTCTTGATGGCATGTTGGCGAAGATGATGAAGATCTAGCTTCAGCGTGGGCGCCAGATCAGGTTCACACAACCTCGGCGCCCTACCTGGCGCGCCAAAGATGTCGGGGCAGGCTGATCTGGCCCACGAGCACCTATGGGGCCGGCGGACCGAGCCCCTTTCGGTTCGGCGGGGAGCGGAGGTCGCACGAAGAGCAGATCGAGGCGAAGCACGCGAGAGGTTTACCCAGCTTCGGAGCTCTCGGAGAGATAATACTCCCTACTGCTGCATGTCTAGGTGTATTGCGTTCTTGCTCAGGGGCGCTCGAGTGCTACTGATACATCTGAGCCGCTTCTTGAGGTGAGCATGGAGGGGCTGATCGACTCACTCCTTCTACGTTGCACATGGGCCTCCTTTTATATGCTCAAGGGGCTCCGGCGGTGGCAACGTGGAAGCGGGGGTACAAATGGAAAAATAGTGGTTGGTACACCTACTTATGCGATTAATACGATGTACTATACCTAACCACGACGGCGGGGACAAAGGCATTAAATGCCCGTCTAGTTGCCCTAACTTGATTGCAAGCGAGGGACCGTCAGGGGCGCCACCGTTCGCCACGATGGCAAACTTGTCAGCGCTGCTTGCCACCTCGCACCACTGGCTGCACAGCCTCTCGCCACGCGCGCCTGGAAAGGCCCAGGGTGACATATTAGTGGATGCGCTGGAGCGTAGGTACAGAGAGGTGGTCTGCCGCGGAAAGCGCATTGCTGCGGTTGTTATCTCGTCGCGCCCGGAAGCTTGTCGCTCACCGGGCCTTCTCGGCAAGCTCCTCTTGTCGGGGCCTTGTCTTGTAAGTGCCTTGGGTGGCCTTCCCGGCAAGCTCCTCTTGCCGGGGCCTTGTCTCCCTAGCTTGAATACTTTGTTCTTGAATGGCTCCAAAGGAACCACGGAGGACCTTGGCGGTCACCCGGTAATCCCTGCCGCGGAGGGCTGCAACTGCCCGTGCACAAGTTCGGTATACTAGGGTACCCCGACTCTAGTACACCGACACCAGGGATCAAGAGAAGGAAGTCTGTGATGATGGGAGTGATGAAGGGAATGAAGAGGAAACCAGTGAGCAGGAATTTCAGAAGGCCACTGACGCCCTATGCATTGAAGGGGGTGCATCTTTGCACGCCTCCCACCGACGGCTCAAGCGATGGGCATGAGAGATCAATCCTGTGGAGCCAGCGCCAGAGGCCAAGAAACCGCTCAAATAGTCCTGCATGCCATTCATCTTTGATGAGGACGATCACCCTGACGATCACGCTGGCCTCCTTAGCACCGAAGAGGAAATAAGGACGCTGCGCGCACCGGCACCCGCCTCGCACCGTTCGTCATGGCTCACGTCACGAGAGCCTCGTGAGGTTTGCCCCTCCTTGATATCTCCGCTCCTCGTGAGCCTGCCTGGCTAGGCCACTCTAGAGGAGGCCTTGCGTTGTCTGCCTCGCGAGGGTCTTGGATGCCTTGTTGATGAAGATGGGTCGTACGGCCTGCTGCTTAGCCACACCGTGGAGCGCATGACGAGCAAGTCTGGGGACCCCGTTCCCGAGCGCCGTGATAGCCCGGGCCCAAGGTGCGCTCAGGCTTGGCTTCGCGGCGAAGCCAAGGGTCAAGTTCGGAGCACCGCGGGCCCGAAAAGCCTGCCACCTCGGTCGACGCGTGGCGGTTGATTGGACGTGAGCGTCTCAACTTCCCCACATTGCCTCGACAACTGCACAACTTGACAAATCCCTGCGACATGCTAGGAAAACCATCATTATCTACGATCATGGGAGATGCCGGTTGGCCTTCTCCTGCTATAAATGGGGAGGGGGGCGGAGCCCCCGTTGCCCATCTCTTCCTTGCTTGGTTGCTTGTCTGCTCCATTCCTTGCAGTGCTGACAGCAATGGCGCCCATCAGAAGGTTTTTCGCCGAAGAGAAAGGGAAAGCTCCCAGTGACGATCCGGGGCCACTTCCGCCGAAGAAGAGGTCGATCCATCTCGTGACGAAGCGGCAATGCAAGTGGTGAAGAGGCCCTGGTGCGAGCGGCCTCCATCGGGGTACCCGCTACCCTTATACGCTCGAGCCGGGGGCTCGGGAGGTCGGAGAGACGAGAAGCGCCGCCCACGCCGCGACGAGGGTCACGGCGCCACGGCGCCGCGTGCCGTTGCCCCTGGGGTCCAAGCCGCTGACTCCTCGCACGAGTTGGTGCTGTGGTCGCCGATGCCGCCAAGCTCCTGGATCTGCTTCCCACGGTTCTTCTCCGACGTGATGCCGTCGAGGGGGCCGCTCAAGCTCTGGCTGCAGCATGCTGACTGCAGTGCTCTGGCGACCAGAGCGGAGATCGAAGAGGTCCCCACCGGCAAGATCTTCATGACTCGCGGCTGGTGCAAGGTCGCGCGGGTCTGCCGTGCGAGGGGAGCCCTCGCGATCCACTTCGAGTACGACGGCGCCTCCACGCTCTCCCTCAAGGTTTTCGACACCGAGGGCCGCCGCCTGGAGTGCTGCCCTGGAGAGGAGCGCCAGGCCGATGCGTGCTCCGCCCGCAGCTACTCCAACAGCAGTAGCCCCTGGGAGTCCAGTAGCTCTCCAGAGCTTTACAAGACTCCGGAGACGAGCGAGGATAGCTATGTCCTCCCGAGATCTCGCCGCGCTCGGAGCAGGGCTGCGGCGTCCGGCCGCCGCCACCGCTAATCTGGATGGGGTTGGCGCCGGCCTCCCGTGGCCCACTGTTGATGATGGCATCCGCCACGGGAGGGTGTAGATAGGATTCCCCTTAGTATCAGCTTTTGTTTCCTGCGAAGGATCATGAACCACCCGTGAAACATGTAAGGGTTTGTAATGCCTTTGATTCTTATCTTCCTTATTATGAAAACTTGGTGAGTGCATGTCCCGTTAAGGCTTGGCCCCTCCTTTCTTTCCTCGCGATGGCTTTGTTGCTCTACGCTGATAGGTCCCGGTCTCTAGGCAGGCTACAGTCATCGCTGATATGCCAGGTCGCGTTCCGTGGTCATGGCCAGGAGGTGTGCGGCCCGATGTCCTGTAAGAGCCCCTAAGGCGCGATGCTCAGGAGGTCCCCCTTAGCGCTGAAGCAGCCATAGTAAGGCAAGAAAGGGAAAAGACTTGGCCGCAACGGGGCTGCGGCACGGCGTAAGTGACCATCAGGCTCAGATATTTAGCCGATCCTAGGGCGAAACTTATCTTGCTGACTTCGTTGTGATTCTTGATGTCGTGCTAGGCTTCTGCGCCAATTCGTGCGGCATAGCCAGGTCGGCCCATTCGAGTCCCCCCCCCCTCATGCTCTCTTTAGTGCTCTACATCCTCAGGTCCCGGCCCTCGAGCGAGCTCAGCCGCCGCTGGTATGCCAGGTCACGATGCCGTGGTCAAGGCCAGGGGGTGAGGGCTGGAGAGCCAGTAAGAGCTCCTGAGTCGTGATGCTCAGGAACCCCCCTTTTAACGCGCAAGCGAATCGCACGAGGGAAAAGGAGACTCACGGTGCCGTCTGCTATCCTTTCCTCGGGAACCCTGTGAACAGGCACAAGAAGAAACATGGTTGACGGTTACAGCTGTTAGCCTGCCGTTGGTTGCTCTTGGTGAGGCGAAGGCACCGAGGGCCTGGTGAGGTGACGTGCACGGCGCGTGCCGCGAGCCAGAGCTCGACCACTCAGATTTGTCGGTCGTGGCAGGGACGGACCCATGCACCAGCGCCGTGCCTGTGTGAAGGCCCCGGGGGAGGCGATGATCGAGCAGGCGATAGCCGTCGGCAGGTTAAGCATGAAGAGCAGATCGACTTGGATAAATGCAGGAAGATACATGCCACTGGGTCTGGCCCAAGCGGCTCGGGGATGATGCAGCCCGAGCCCCCCCCCCCCAGCAAGGTAAGCTAAAGACTTAAGCAAAAGGGATGCATGCCACAAGGACGGACCCATGTGGCCTGGGAATAATGCAGCCCAAGGGGAGCTCCCAGCTTAAACGAACTTGGAAGATGTCACCTGGTTCTATAGACGAAGTAGAGTTGGTGCAGCTGAAACCTTGCGCTGAAATAATGTCTCCTCATGAGCCACCGGGACCCTAAGCCTCGGGAGGCTCTGGGGGCCCAGGAGGTTCCCTAAAGACCGTCTCCATCTCCTCCAAAACGGCGTGGAACCTGGCCTCCTGAGCCGCCAGGACTTCATAGCGGCCCACACGTGATGGCCAGAAGCGCTCCTGGGATGCGTCCCTATTGAGCCCTGGGATTTCGATGCAGACGCGCAGCCCGACATCCTCACCTGGATGGGGAGCTGCGCCTTGTGAGCGGCTGTGGCCGCGCATGGCTCTTCCTTCTTGCAGTTCCTGGGTGGTCTTGGTGATGAACTCCTGGGTGTTGGGCACTCCTTGCCCTGTACTCTCCTGATGAAGTGTGCCGCGAAGCACGCTTCCAAGTGGTGCCCAAGCGCCTCCCTCGTGAGGTTGGCAAGGTCTAAGGCTCTCTAGGAGAGAGCCCCTGAGCCCTGCCTCAGGAGGGCGCCGGGCGTGCTTTCCTATGCGATGGAGGGAGGCGCCCCTGGAGCGGGCGCTGATCCTGACGAGGCTCCTAACGCGACGCCATCTTCTTGGGGTCCTGCGCGGCACGGCAGCTTCTTCTTGGAGATGGTCTCCGGAGGGCCTTCGCTTCTGCTGTTAGGGTTGTCGATTGTCGCGGCTTGGAAGGCGCGCTCTAGGGAGCACACCGCATCCCTCTCTTCACATGGGACCGTGATGATTCCCCCGCTTCCTGGCATCTTGAGAACGTTGTAGCCGTGGTGAGTGACTGCCATGAACTTGGCCAAGGCTGGATACCCGAGGATGGCATTGTACGGCAGGCGGATGTGTGCGACGTCGAAGTCGATAAGCTCGGTGCGGTAGTTCTTGCGCTCCCCGAAGGTGACAGGCAAGCGGACTTTCCCTATCGGTGTGGTGGTGTTTGACACGAGAAAAATCTTATGGGCACTCCATGAGAAGGGAAGAGAAGGAGTGTGGATTTCTCTCATGCGCCGGGGAAAAGAAAATGCGGGCGTGCCAGTGTACCATAGTACACAAAGAAAACAAAGAGATGGGAACCGTATTTTATTAATCTCAAGGATAACAAATACAAGTTCCGATATGCGCTCCATGGCCTACTAGTGCGGCCTGCCTGACTAGCGTTGTGCGGTCTCCTGGTTCCCGGGGCCTCGGAAGGCTCCCGGTTAATTACTCCTGCGGGTCGATCCGCGAGATACCTCCGATTAAGTCGTGTGGTCGTCTTCGTCGTCTTCGCTTCACGTTCTCCATGCATATGATAATGGTGTGTGTAGGTGTGGGCAGCGGCAAAGCCTGTGTCCTTGTCGGTACACGTGCCGCTCAAAACATGGTTTTGTGCTAGCCACGTCCGCCCTCGCCATTGCGCCTCGTCGGTCTTGACAGTGTTGATGTAGTCGGTATTGGGGTAGCATGGATCCTGCTTGGCTCGGACTTCTTGACGATGTAGCAGCTTCATCGGTAGAATGCATGAGGTTGCCTCGCGGGAGTATTCTTTTGTGGAGACTGTCGTCAGTGTAAAACCAATACACGCTCGCATCGGCATGGCCGGTGTAGTTGGTGTCTCATCTCGACTAGACGTCGTGGTTACAAAAGTCTTCGGAGACAAAGACTCCGCCTTACAAGTGTCGGATTTTGGGTTCCGACAGACCCTCTAGGTTCGAACTCTGGGGTGCGCACGGAGATCTCACCCCCTACTACCTGCACCTCGTCGCCTCGCTAGGATCTAAACTACCAAAGGAACAACACAAGGGACACAAGGTTTATACTGGTTCAGGCCACCATTGTGGTGTAACACCCTACTCCAGTGTGTGGTGTGGTGGATTGTCTCTTGGGCTGATGATGAACAATACAAGGAAGAACAGCCTCGCGAGGGTGAGGTGTTCTTGTGGCTAGGCTCTCGATCGGATTGGATCAAGCTAAGATGAGGCGAGATGTCTGGATCTCTCTCTAGATGCATCTACCTCGTGGGTGGCTAGTCCTACTTATAGGCAAGGGCCTGGGCCTCTCCCAAGTATTGAGGCGGGAAGGGCGCCAACAATTGGCCATTTTGAAGGGGAACATCTAGTACACTTATCCCGACTAAAGTCGGTCCTTGCCTCGCCAAAGGCTCACGGTGAGTGGCCTGGCTTGGGCTCCACGATGACTTCCTTCCTGCCGTTGCAGCGGTCTTGGTCTTGTTGCACGAAACGGGTGCCTTTGCTTGATGCTCTCGCTGCGATTGCCCCCTTTGCACCAAAGAGGAAAGCGAGGACACTGCAGCGGGCTGGGCGCCCACCGGGCGCCGTGGTGCGTCATGGCTTGGCGTCATGGGCACTGATGAGGTACCCGCCTTGATCTCTCCGCCTCCTCGCGAGCCAGCTGACGAGGCCGTGCACGAGGAAGCTTCACATGTCGTCCGCCACTGCAGGCTTGGCCTCGCGAGGGTCTTGAGCTTGTCTTGATGAAGATGGGCCGTGTTGGGCCACCCCTTGAGCCACGCCCGCAGAGCGCGAGGCGAGCAAGTCTGGGTACCCCGTTCCCGAGCGCCCGGCAGTAGCCCGGGCCCAAAGCGGCGCTGGACTTGGCTTAGCGGAGAAGCGAAGGGGCAAGTGCGAAGCGCCATGGGCCCTAACAGCCTGTGGCCTTGGGCGCCGCGTGGCGGTTGATTGGACGTGGGCGCCTTTAGCAACTGCGCGAATCGACAAAAGTGCAGCACCCGTCTAGGCTTTGCCTCCTTTGCCTCCTCCGGTCATTGCCCAGATCCCCTTTCTTGCGCCTTTCCTTCCTGCCTCTGAAATCTCCAGATCTACTTCAACCGCGTGCTCTAGCAAGACATGGGGCCTCGCCAGACCCCGGCCGGAGCTTGGTACTCACCCGCCTTGGACTCCCCGAAGTGTCGGAGAAGAGCCTTGCCCGAGCGCGCCGGATGATGGCGGCGCAAGGCAACGACGGGGCAGCGGTTCTCAGGGCTGGCTCCGCCCTTCCCGAGGGCCAAGGAAGCACCTTCTATCCGCTCTTCAGGAGCGTAGTTGCTGCCAGTCTGGTGCCCCCCTTTTCTGAGTTCTTCTTTTTTGTCCTCCGCCATTACAAACTGCAAGCTCTGCACCTCCACCAAAACTTTGTTCTTCTTCTGGCGATCTTCGCCTACTATTGTGAGGCTCATGTTGGGGTGCAGCCCTCAGTGGCATTGCTGCGCCACTACTTCTACCTCCGGACCTCTCGTGGGTCCATCTCTGCGTGCGCGAGCTTTGTCGCGTATGGCAGCTCCAACGCCATCTCGAAGCCCAGGAAGAGGATTGAGGGCTTCAGGAGCAAGTGGGTCATGGTAGATGCTGGGCGCATCCATCATCGGCTGATTCTGCCCATGGAGCAGCCCACAACCTCCGACGATTGGTCTCGCGGGGAACTTGTGGATCCTCGCCAAGCCGTCTTTGGAGAAGATGAGCAGCGGACTGTGGTCGGGCAACATGGCGGCAATTGAAGCTGACCGGGCGTCGCTCTGAGGGAGTTCTGGAGCACCAGGTGGCTCCGCCGTTAGTACTCGCTTCGCTTTGTGGAGGCCCTTGAGCCCCTTGATCTTGGCCGACAAAGATCTGGCGCGGTCCTCCAATCTTTGGTCGAGGGAGGCGTGGCGAGGCTGGAGGGCGCTCCGGTACCCTGTTCGCCGAGATGATTGGGAGGCGGGCGGTGGACTCCATGCCCGTCTTCAATGGGGACGGGCCCGTGCCGCTGAAGTTCGATGACACTGGCGGCCTGGCGGCGGTGAGCGTGTCCTCCGGCAACTCCAGCGAAGAGGAGGAAGAAGAGGAGGCGAGAAGAGGGCCTGACTCGAGGCGACCGACGGGGAGTCGAGCGCCCCTCCTGGCGCGGGTCCCGCGCTCTCCGCCTCTTGCCCGGCGGCAGCGAGGATGGCGATGAGCGGGGCGGCGAGAGCTTGCCCCTGATCCCGAAGAAGGACATGACTGGGCTGGTCCCCCACGGGTCTGCCCCGGCTCCAAGGCGATCCGCAGACGTGCCTCCTGCTCCCGGGCCTCTTGAGGCTGATCCCTGCAGCCGGCTCTCGGGCTTCAAATATGGCCGGAGGTTGCTCGAGCCTGAGAGCGATAACCAGTAAGTGCTTGACTCATGTTTTACTTCTTGCTTCGTCGCTGAGGCTTGATATCTGTATCCCTTGGCTAGGCCGGCGCCTGCGGCAAAGTATCTGAAGGGAGCTCCTGAGGCTTTGTCTGGGGCAGCGCCTCCGCCCGCGAAAGAACGTGACGGCAAGACAGGGGCCTCTCCTGACCAGTCATCCTCGCGAGGCCTGGCGGGGCTAGCTGGGGCGAGCTCAGCCCCCATGGACCAAGCGACTCCCGAGGTATCCTTGCCTGATGCCACTGCCGCTGCTGTCGGGGCATAGCAGGTCCTGCCTCAGGATGTTGTGGTTACACTGCCCTCCTCTCCTCCTACTCCACCAACTGCTGTCTCTCCGACTCCTCCCACTGTCCTGGATCGTGCTGCTGCTGAACTGGACCGCCTGCGACAAGATCTTCTGGGCGCCGACCCTCGCTTGGTGGCCGAGCGCTTGGAGCTGGCCTCTGGCTGGGTTCGCTCTCACGCTTCGATTCGAGGGGCGCTGGTTCAGGCCTCTATGGCTTGCGACGAGGAGAAGCAGGTCGTCCTTGGGGCGAAGGCTGCTCGCGACGCTGCCTTGGGGGAGGTAGCCGATGTCCGAGGTCGCTGCAAGGCACTGGAGAGCGAGCTGCAGGGCTTGCGTGACCAGCTTGCCAAGGAGGCCCGCATTCGCCAAGAGAAGGAGGAAGACATGAAGGCTCGCGATGCGGCTGTCATGGACTGGGACGCCAAGCTTAACAAGCGCCGTGACCGCCTGGGTGCGCTGCAGCAGGAGTTGGAGGCGAAGAGGGTCGAGCTGGACGGCAAGGCGCGGGTCCTCGCTGAGGACCGCGTGGCCTTCGGGGAGATGGAGGTGAAGGCTCGCACCTTGCTGAGGTCGCTTTACTACAGCGGCCTGGAAAGCCCGCTGGCCGGCACCGAGGACGGCCCTGCCAAGCTGCTTTCCTTCCTGATCCACGCCCTTGAGGATGTCACCCTTGGCCTTGGCCCCACGACTGTGGCCGGGGCGCGTATCCTGTCTTCTGCAGCGCCGACGTGCGTCCTTACCCACGTCTACCTTCACGATCCTGAGGTCGACCTCGACAGCCTACTAGAGCCCGCGAGCGGCGGGCTTGCCGCTGCCCCTGCTGATGCCGTGAAGGGTCGAGCAGAGGCTCTGCTGGCGAAGTTCCGGGCCTTCAGCACCAAGCCGAAGCGAGGCGTTGCCGGTCCTGAGGCTTCACGAGGCGAACCCGCCCAGCGCAGCTCCGCCGTCGACAAGTGACTCCCTTGTGGCTCCTGTTCTGCTTTCAGCTCCTGCAACATGCATCATGCCTCGGGGAGGCGTTTCAACTTGCGTTTGGTGTTGTGACAACAGTTATGGACTGTAATATCTGCTTTTGAATTCCTTGAGATTTGCGCTTTTCCTTCCTACTTGCTTATGTTCTACGCCGGCAGAGTCTGCCCTGCACAGATACCTCTGCCACCATTAGCCCCGACCAGAAACCAGGACGGGACCAAGGAGTGAGGGGCTACGTGACAAGTTAGGCTCCTGAGTCGTGATGCTTAGGAGTCCCCCTTAGCGCATGAACAACAAGTAAGGAGGTGAGATATATGGGTGAATTTACCATTCTACGTCTGCAGAGCCCGACTCCGCGCATACCTCAACCGCCATTAGCCTTTTGTAAATAAGGAGTGAGGGGCTACGTGACCAGTTAGGCTCCTGAGTCGCGATGCTCAGGAGTCCCCCTTGACGTTCAAACGGCCTTCGTACCTTGGCTCCGCTCGAGGAGAGACGTGCGACGAACCAGGCTCGAGGGGCCTGGCTGGGTGGCGTGCGTCTGGGCATGGCCTGTGCGTAGCCCGTGCTCAGCCCCTCCTCGCTGCACTCCCGAGGGAGGCGTTGCGATGAGGCCAGACATTGAGCTCTAGGCTCCACGAGGTTGATGGGGCCGGGGCCACCCACGATTGTTTATCACCGGTAGCGAGCATAAGCGCTTCCGTATGTGTCTGAGGCATAGCCGCTCCTCGGCGATGTCGTCGGCCAGCACGGAGCATGGTGCGTCCATCAGTGCGTGGGAGGGCTCCCCTCGGGAGGAGCCCAGGCGTGTCTGACCCATACGACACGTGGCTGGCGGTAGGGCTGAGGAGGTGTATCTGGGCACCCGTGAGCCAAAGACGGGACTCACGGGCCCTACCTCAAAGGCGGGTTGCGCTTTGGCACTGGGCCTTAACTTGCGGCGTGTTCCTGCAAATTTGGTTAGATGCCGGCGCTCTCGTCCTCGGGTCCCGGCCCTCGGCGGGTCTCGGCCGTCGCTGGTATGCCAGTCACGATGTCGTGGACAAGGCCAGAGGGTGAGGCTGGAGAGCCAGTAGGAGCCCATGAGTCGCGATGCTCAGGTACCCCCCCCCTTAACGTGCAAGCGGCCGACATGAAGGAAGAAGGGGTGCCGCGGACAGGCATCAAATAACAATCATGATGGGTCGAACGCATGACCCAAAATAAACGTAAGAGGGGTACATGTCACGGTATGGCCCGGCGACTTGGGATGATGCAGCCCGGGGCGCCCCAACAAGGTAAGCTAGGAACTTGAAGTAAAGGGATACGTCGCGAGGGGCGGACCCACGCTGACTGGGAATGATGCAGCCACAGGGCGCTCCCAGCTAGAAATGAAACTTGAAGGATGTCACACGATAACATTGAAGACAAAGGGATGCTAAAGTAGCGAGGCAGCGTGGGCTGCGGAAGCCGATCTTCATGAGCCCCCAGGCCCAGGAGCCTCGGGAGGCTCCGGAGGCGCTGGTGGCTCCTCGCGGACCATCTCCATCTCCGCCAGGACAGCGGAACGTCTGGCCTCTTGAGCCTCCAGGATGCCCACCATGAGGCGCTGACGCGTGGCGGTCGCGCTCGACACGCCGTAGGGCATGCGAACGTAGCTGTGGGTTGGACCTTCGCAGCACCCCGCGCGTGAGGGCCAGAAGCGCTCCTGAGAGGCGGCTCGGTTGAGCCCTGGTATGTCGATGCAGACGCAGCCCACCATCCTCGCTGGATGGGAGCTCTGGCGGAGTGGCGGCTGCCACTCATGACTCTTGACTCCTGCAGCTCTGAATGACTGCTGGTGACGAACTCACGAGGGTTTGGCCCTCCTTGCCTTGCTCCTTCACGAGGGAAACATGCCTGAAACACGCCTCCAAGTGGTACCCAAGCGCCTCCCTCGTGACCTTAGCAAGGTCGGTGGCCCTCAGGGAGAGAGCCCCGAGCCTTGCTTGAGGAGGGCACCGGGCGCGCCTTCCTATGCGACAGAAGGAGGTGCCCCCTGAACAGGTGCGGACCCTGAGGGGCCTGGCTCCCGAGGGGTCTGGCCTGGCGATGTCTTCTTATTCTTGGGAGTAGTCTCGGGGAGCCTCCTGCTCCTGCGATCTGGGTCTTCAAGTGACGCGGCTTGAAAAGCTCGCTCCAGAGAGCACACCGCGTCTCTTTCTTCACAAGGCACCGTGATGACTCTGCCGCTTCCTGGCATCTTGAGGACGTTGTAGCCGTGATGAGTCACAGCCATGAACTTGGCCAGAGCTGGGTACCCGAGGATGGCATTGTATGGCAGGCAAATGTGGGCGTCATCAAAGTCGATGAGTTCAGTGCGGTAGTTGTCGCGCGCCCCGAAGGTGACAGGGAGGCGGACCTGCCCAATCGAAACTGTGGAGCCATCGGTGACACCGGAGAAAGGCTTGGTTGGCTGAAGCTGATTGTAAGGCACTTGCAGATTGTTGAATGTCTCTACGGACAGGACACTAAGCCCTGCTCCGCCATCGATGAGGGTCCTGGTGACTTGCACGTTGCTGATGATTGCGGAACAAAGCATCGGGAGGACTCCGGCTGTGGTCGCGCACTTGAGCTGATCTGTTGAGCTGAACGTGATGGCGCACGCTGACCACCTGAGAGGGCGCGTGGCTTCGAGCTTGGGGAGGACTGCATTCGCCGGGCGGTAACTGCTTGAAGATCGTTGAGAGGCTGGGGCTTGAGCTCCGCCCGGGATGCAAGCGATGTGGCGGCTCTGAAGCCCCCAGCCCCCTCGTCTTGATGATGGTCCTCATTTCTCCTTGGCTGCGGCGGCAGAGGAGGGAGGCCTCCGTTTCCTTGCGGGCGATCCTCGCGAGGCTGATCCCTCCAGCCTCCCTCGTGAGGCTGATCCGGCCAGTGATCCTCGCGAGGTCGGTCACGCCACCCTTGACGAGGGCCACGGTCTTCCCAGCGTCTTGTGTTTCTTCCTCCTCCTCGGCCATAGCCTCGATCGTTGCGGTCGGGGCGTCGATCGATTCTCCCTTCTCGCACGGCCCGGAGCTCCTGACATTCGTTGGTGTTGTGGGTGTGGAGGTCGTGGTACACACAGTACCGGCTGCCCTTGGAAGACCCGGGCTGATCTCTGCCTTGCTTGGTGTCTGGTTACGCCGTGAGCATGACAGCCCCTTGCGCTTCACATCCTTGGCCTTGGGCTTCTTCTCTTACGGGTCTGCGGGCGGCAGCTCGAGGAGGAAAGGCATCCTTCCTCAGCCAGCGCGCCTTGGTACGCCAAGTTGAACAGCTCCAAGGATGTGCACAGATCTTCATGCATTGCCAGCTCCTCCTTCATCTTGACGTCACGCACACCGTCGGAGAAGGCTGAGATGATGGCCTCCTCGGTTACCTTGGGAATCTTGAGGCGTGCTTTGTTGAAGCACTGGATGTACTTCTGCAGGGTCTCCCTTGGCTGCTGCTTGATGCGGCGCATGTCGCTAACGGCAGGAGGCCGGTCACGAGTACCTTGGAAGTTGGCGATGAAGCAGGTGCGCATCTCGTCCCAGGAGGAGATCGTGCCAGGAGCCAGGTTCAGGAGCCAGGTGCGGGCCCCGTCCTTGAGTGCCGTGGGAAACCAGTTCGGCATGACCTTCTCGTCCCCGTTGGCGGCTTCGATGCCCAGCTCGTAGAGCTGAAGGAACTCCGCAGGGTCGGTCGTGTCGTTGTAGCGAGGAGGCAGGTCTGGCTTGAACTTGCCGGGCCACGCGATGCTGCGCAACTCGGTGGTGAAGGCGCGGCAGCCTGCTGTGGCAACGGGAGGCCTTTGGTGATGAAGAGCATGTTCTTGCGGGTCCCCATGCGCTGCCGCTGGGAGCAGCGCGGGGTCTTGGCGTGCTGGAGCAGGAGCGCGGTCGTGACGAGCCGGCGCGGGGAGCACTCGGGCAGCTTCTTGGGGGCGAGGGACCTCTTGACAGCTCTGCTCTTGCTGCGCTGGCGCCGGACGGAGTGGGTTCCGCCCCGGGGCCACGCGCCTTGGGGCCAAAGGCGCCTTCTTGAGGGGGAGGCGGCTGAGGCGCCCTTGGAGCTCCATTGCCCGCGCAAAGCGGGGCACGATGCAGCGAGATGGACGGCGCGGGGGAGCCACCTGCGGCGTGGACGAGCTTGGCGACGCGGTCGAGCCACTCTTCGTAGTCTTCGTCGACAGGGCGGTAGCGCAGGAGCTCGTTTGCCGTGATGAGCGCAACTCGAGCCTCCATGAGTGCGCGGAGCGCGCGAGACGAAGAACCAGCTGGGGCGAGCGAAGGAGTAGCGGTACGGCCGTCTCGCCTCATGGACGGATGCTGGGACGATGCTTGCTGCTCGTTCCCGCCGGGCGGTGGCGGCGGCGTTGACGGCGGCGATAGAGAGCAGTGGGGAAGCGGCCGCCGGCGAAACGTCTGGGCGATATGGGTAGAGAGAGCGGCTCGGCGCTCGGCGCGGGCCCGACGAGCGTCTGACATGGATGCGATGGGCGGCGAAGAATAGGGCGGCGGAAGGCAAATTCCGGCGCACCCCTACCTGGCGCGCCAAATGTCGGATTTTGGTTCTGGCAGACCCTCTAGGTTCGAACTCCGGGGTGCGCGCAGAGATCTCACCCACTACCTACCTACACCTCGTCGCCTCGCTAGGATCTAAACTACCAAAGGAACAACACAAGGGACACAAGGTTCACCATTGTGGTGTAACACCCTACTCCAGTGTGTGGTGTGGTGGATTGCCTCTTGGGCTGATGATGAACAATACAAGGAAGAACAACCTCGCGAGGGTGAGGTGTTCTTGTGGCTAGGCTCTTGATCGGATTGGATCAAGCTAAGATGAGGCGAGATGTCTGGATATCTCTCTAGATGCCTCTACCCTGTGGGTGGCTAGTCCTACTTATAGGCAAGGGCCCTGGGCCTCTTCCCAAATATTGAGCGGGAAGGGCGCCAACAATTGGCCATTTTGAAGGGGAACATCTAGTACACTTATCCTGACTAAAGTCGGTCCTCGCCTGTCAAAGGCTCTGGTGGTGACGCCGGCTTGGGCTCCACGATGACTTCCTTCCTGCCGTTATGACGGTCTTGGTCTTGTTGCACCAAACGGGTGCCTTTGCTTGATGCTCTCGCTGCGCTTGCCCCTTTGCACCAAAGAGGAAATGAGGACAATGCGGGGCTGGCGCACCACTGGCGCCTGTGGTTGTCATGGCTTGCGTCATGGGCACCTCGTGAGGTACCCGCCTTGATCTCTCCGGCCTCCTGAAGCAGTTCGACGAGGTCGTGGCTCGAGGAAGCTTCACATCGTCCGCCCATGAGGGTCTTGAGCTTGTGTTGATGAAGATGGGCCGTGCTGGGCCACCCCTTGAGCCACGCCGGACGCCGCAGCCAAGCAAGTCTGGGTACCCCCATTCCCAACGCCAACAACAAGGCCGTGAGAGGTAACGCCTTAGAGGGGCGTGCTGGATGCCTCGTCTTGGCTAGACGCCGTATTCGGTGGTCTGCCAAAACAAGGATCACGCCGCGGGGCCGAAGAAAGGTAACATCATGCAGAGGCACGGTTGTTGCCTCGTCTCAGCTAGACGCCGTACTCGGTGGTCTGCTAAGACAAGGATCACACTGCCTGTACAACGATGAGACCTGTATGCAACAAAGGGTGCACCTCGTCTTGGCTAGACGCCGTATTCGGTGGTCCACCAAGACAAAGGCGAACATCGCGGGGCCGAAGAAGGATGACATGGAGGGGCGTGATTGATGCCCTGTCCTAGCTAGATGCCATATTCGGTGGTCTACTAAGACAAGGAGCACGCCGCCTGTATGACAATTAGACCTGTGCAACAAAGGGTGTGCTTCGTCTCGGCTGGACGCCGTAATTGGTGGTCCACCAAGACAAGGGTGAAACACTGTGGTGTTGAAGAAGGATGGCTTCATGGAGGAGCGTGGTTGATGCCTCGTCTCAGCTAGACGTCGTATTCGGTGGTCTGCTAAGACAGGGAGCACACCGCAGACGCCGAGGCCTATAAGCCATGAAGAGTGCACCTCGTCTTGGTCAGACGCCGTATTCGGTGGTCCGCCAAGACAAGGGCGCTGCCACACAAGACCAAGGAAGGTGACTTTGTAGAAGGGCGTGGTTGGGCTCCGTCTTTGGCGAGCTCCGCCCGCACCCGATCACGACGTGCAAAGACGAAGGGCTCGGTGTGGACAAACTCCAACGGGGTTGGTGTAATCTCCTTGTTCGATGAAGTCCTCTCCGGTGCCGGCGGCGGAATTGAATGAGCGTTGTCTTCGGCAACGAGCACCTACCCTCCGTGTAGTGCATGCATGCTGGATGTAAGGAGGAGACAAAAAAATTTAGACATTAGTCTCACCTTCCGGAAACATGACCATTGCGTTCATCGCCACCGAGGTTCTTTGCACGGATGAGGGTACGCCGAGTCGCTAATCTCCTATCAATGTGCGTCGGCTGCGTGTGTTGTGCCTCTTGATGGATGTGGCGCTGCGTGGACTTGCTTGATGAATGGGTGCGTGATGAGTTTGCTGTTGCGTGCGTGAGTGGCGTGAGATTTCTCTCGTGGGTTTGCTTCCTTTCCTCAATGTTGAGACTTTGCCTCTATATATATAGGCGTCCGGCTGGTGTAGAGGAAAGGAAACATGATATTTCTTGGTCCGTACTCTTGCTTCGTTTGGCAGGTCACCTTTCCTTTTGTATACGTTTCCAAATTTTGGAGACTCGCCGATTGTGTATTGCTCCTCGCCCAAGTTGATGCATAAGCTAGGAAATCTCAATGCCGCTTCTACACCTTCCTTCTGCTAAAAACTTTCCATTTGAGCCTGCAATAAGAAAGGAAACTATCTTGCGTGCATGTGATTACCCGGCTGCTGATGGGCCTGCCTTTCATTGGATAAATACGTGTGCATGCTGGCCGGCCCGCAAATACTCAAGTACGTACGCATGCGTACATGATTGCCGCGTATAATCTACCAAAAAATACATGCATGTATGCTACCTTACGTGTGCATGCAAAAAAAAGGTAACCAAAGACCAGCTAGTAGGAGAGGGCTCATGTACTGGTACACGTATATGCATGGTTTGAGTATTGCGGGTATTCAGATATGTACACGCGCACTTGCTGGCCGGCCGAGATACCCGAATACATACATATAGTGTATAAATACCAAGTGGAAGGCAAGCTTGTCACGTACATGCAAACCCCCTCTTTTTTTGAACGAGCATGCAAGAGGTACATACATATGATAATAAGCCCAACCTCAAATACATTACCTGCACATTACCGTGCCGATTTTTTTTTAAAGATAATCATTAAATTGGTCCGTGAAGTACTCAATCTCAAACAAATCGAACGGATGTATACAAGGCAATTTTACTTCAACTTTTCATATAAGGAAGCAACATCCTAGACGTAATCCAGAGCTCCCGGTCAGTCCGATCAAGGCTCTAGCACAAGTCTTGCCATGTATGTGTCATGTAAGCTACTATAAAAGTAAGACCCTGGGTAGCGTCCAAGAGCACACAAGTTCGATCATCGCCCACGACACATCCGATCTGAAGAGAAAAAGGTATGCCTTTGCTATGTCTTCTCTGAAGCTAATGCCTCGCCTTGACTTTGCATGTTCTGTGTGCATGCCCAGTAGATACACTTGTATCTTTTGTCTCCTGCTAACTTTGTATTTGTTATCTCACTCGTGTCATCAGGACACCACGGGACGGGGCGACAAGTCAAAGAAGTATGGATCGAGAGATGTTGTGGGCTCGATGAGCGGCAGCAGGAACGGCAAAGGCGGCTCAACTCCTCCACCACCTCCAAGCAAGTCGGAAACTATTCCAAGGGCGTGGAGTACACACGTCGGTCACCGCCGCTGCCAAGTGCCCCGCCGCTTGTACTGAAATCGCATAGCTCAGCGCCACGGACTATGCGTTGCTACCCGAACCGCAACTCAAAGAATTCTGACGAGACATCCATCTCCCTTGATACTGACACTCCACCACTAGGGAACCTGGAGGTAAAGAGAATAAAAAAGAAACAGAGCTCGCATGAATGTATTTTTTTCTTACTTCTACATATATCCTGTACGCATGCAGGACAAGCTTGACGACGTATTGCAGTTCGTGCCTATGAGCAGCGGTATGGAACAACTCCTAGACGAGGTGATGGAAAACATGGACCAAGATGAGCCGACCACCAAATCCGCACCTCTGGCCAAGTCTAGTTCGGTGGTGAAGCACACGCCCCCGGCAATGAGTGATCGAGCTACGAATTCTTCAACTGTGGCAGGGAGAGATCTCGTCGTAAAACCCGCCTCCCTGGTGACCAAGCCCGCTTCTTTAACCACATCAACAGGCACCCCCAAAGTGGACAAGAAGAGGTCATCGGGAGCTATCAATGACAAATATGTTGGGATAACTGCAAAGAAGCCAAGGACGTCTGCTTGCGGTACGTGTATAATCCGCCCGCCACCCTTGCATGAATTTTCTTTGGATGCTTTCTTGACTCGTTCTCTTTTTGTCGCCTTTCTAGATGTCTCCAGCAAATCAAATAATCTAGAAGGCTTTTATTCCCCTGAGGTAAAGGAACTCCGTGTATTAATTGAGCAACACCAGAATATCCTTGCTGGAGAAAACACTCTGCTCGAGAAGCCCAAAGTCCCTCCAACGAGTAACATCTCAACGCCAAGCCTTGTTCTCCCGCCCAGAATAGCAGCAAAGTACATCTCAATAGGACTCAAGGATATACAAGAGGCGCTAAGGGAGCAGCCGATCAATGAGGAGCTAACCGTAACTAAAATCGAGTCTATGATAAGTATGTGGAAGATCCCGTATGCGAACGAGGTCCCGCCAGACCTTGAGATTCTAATTCGACACCTTGAAGCAGTGGTGGCTCGTCTGGGCGGAAAAGGTGGTCTTGCCACTTCCCACACATCGGCACCCGCGCCGGCGCAAGTGTCATCTTTGTTGGAGAAACTCGATGCAGGTCATGCGGGGATCACTCAAGGACTTTGCCGCCTTGAGAAGGAAGGGACGCGCCTAGAGGGGCGCCTTGCCAACCTCGCCTCCATCTGCAACAGAAAAAAGAAGTTGGCCGAAGAACATTGGATGCTTGCCGGCAAACATCAGCAGCTTGCCGAGGAGTACAAGGCCCTCTGCGAGAAGGAAACCGAGATGGTGGCACTGGCTGAAAAGCGCACGTGCGTCCTAGCTGACATGATGACTTCTAGATCCAGCCATCTTGAAGCTCTTGAGGATGCAGTCCGGAGTCGTCTCAGGTGGCCGAGTCATACACAAGACACTGTGTGGAGGCGGCTGCCTCCTGGCCGCCGGCGGAACGCTTCCGGAGATCGCGACGATCCTAGCATATAAAGCTCCTGAGTGAGGGAGCGGGCTAGAGATCATGGACTGCTCTGGAAAAGCTGCACTTAAAAATATGTTCTATCTTAGTTAAATATAATTTGTCTTAGCTGATCTAGAAAAAGTTTGATTAGTCCCAGTGAACTTTTGTATCATCGATCAACAAAATGATAACTTTTGTGATATATCTCCTTTTTTACTTTTACTTGCCGGGTCTTTGCTTCATAGTGGCCCTGGAGCTGCGTTGTATCAGCTTCCAACAATGGTGAGGCTAGCTAACCACAGCCTCCCTGGTGTATATGCTGCAGTCCTTCCGGCTCGTTGGACTCCACCAATGCTTGATGTAACAGCTTCGACTTGTCTTGCACCAGCCGCGACACCTTCGAGTGCACATCTAGACCTCAAAAATATATCGATCAATCCATCATATGTGTAAGTGTCTGTATGCTTATTTGTATGTCTGTCGTCGTGGCCTCCACGTATAACAGAGGCATATATTTCCGATGTACATATTGCCGCCCTCATGCATGCATGTATGTACGTAGGCAAAATTGCCGTGCAACACGTACAAGATCAATCAAGAGATTAACTAGTTCGTGCATGCACTAGTCCACCATGTGTGTACATATACTCTTCCCTGTGTAACCTGCACTCCCGAAAATTCCTTTTTGTTCAAAAAATAACAATAATGACAATTAAGGGATTAGTCACGTAAGAGAGAGAGGAAAAAGAGTTGGTCGGTATCTTTTTTTATTACTTATTTAACCTCTCTTCTTTAGTACAAAACTGCGTCAAACAAATGCCCCCTCACCAAATAAAGATCGAGCATGAAGTGATCGAACTTAGTTTGGTGAAAACATTTTTTTGTAATGAATTGGCGCATCAACATGTGTGCAGCCCGAGGTTCGTGATATTGAGGGTCGTCCCGAAGATGATTGATTGATAGTAATGTAAATTAGTGTAGGCATGTCCATCCACACATGTGTTTTTCTAGGGTGCTCGTTGGATCGTATAACATGCACGATGCCAGCCAACGAAGGAACCCTATCCTGTCTTCGTTCCATGGCGAAACATCATGCCTTGTCCTGAAAACAAAAAAATTAATTTTTTTACCAATCTTGTCGCGACTGTCTAGCTGCTATGGTGCGGCCGACTTGATTGGAGGGTTTCATGATTCACGCTGGCCGACCGGGCGCTGCTGTAATCGCCTCCCCGTGATCTCTTGGTGCTGATGTAGGCGAGGCATCGGTAGACCGTCGATAGCTCCCGTTCGTTGAACGAACCTTCACACCATCCATGGTGTGATAATTCTGGTGGTGCACCGGGACGCCATCGGCCTTACGAATAATCGAGGGATTGACGTTGCCCCTGTCACATCCTAGTTAGTCCATGCATTAGAGTGTTGCATCATGTTTATCTTTCATCGGAAATTTGAAATGGGGAAGACAGAACCCCTAGAACCCCTCTGAATCCAACTAGGGTTTACTAAAAATATTTTCAATGAACCTGAAATGCCCTTCTAAAATGTTCATCACCTTTGCCTTGGTCCTAAACCCTTTGTCAAGTGATGCACAGATTTCTAGGTCACTCTAAGGTCCTTTGGATTAAATCTCTAGCTATTTGAATTTGGGCATTTAAATTATATAAAATATTTCAAATTCTCAAATAATCCCAAACTAAAATGTTCCATGCTGGATATATTCCAACTAAGGACTAGGTGCAGTTTGGTGATTTTTGGAGTTGCCTAGGTATTTTTAGAAATGCAACAAACCTACAGAATAATTAAAAAAACAGAAACAGAAGAGAAGGCTTACCTGGCGCCACCCAGCAGGCCCACACCGCTGCCCAGCCAGCCACCGCGCCAAATGAGCTGCTTGGCTTGGCCGAGGCGGGGAGGCCGCCGGACAGCGAGCATAGCATGCGTGCCACGCAGCTGCCCGCCGCCTCGCCGCTCCCCTCGCCGAGCTGTCGACGCGGGACGACCTCTCTCTCTCTCCCCGACCCCGCAGAGACCCGCTCCTGCCCCTGGCTCCTCTCTCTCGCCCTCCGCAACGTCGCCCGAGACGTCGTCGTCGCTGCCGCTAGCCACAGCCGCGTCCAACGCCGTCCCCGCGCCCTCTCACCGTGTCCGGGCGGTTCGTCGTAGTCGACTACGTCGACTAGCGAAACCGCATGACGCCGGAGCCCCTGCATCATCCCCGCCGCCGTCGTCTTCAACCTCGGGCCGCCCAGATCGCCGTCGCCGTTCCGACCGCACCGAGCCCTCCCCGAGCACGCTGACCATCCCCGCGGTTTCTCTGTGAGCTGCTGAACCTCCACGTGCTTTCCGTTTCGCCCCTAGAGTACCGTAGACGCCGCGTCTCTTGTGCCCGAACGCGCGCCGCCTGACCTCGTCGCCGGCGCTGCTCCGGTGACCATTTGGTCACGGGCTTGTGCCTGTCACACTCCTTGCGCTACGTAGAGGCCGTAGGTGCTAGCACCACACCACCTAGGCCACTGCAGCCACGCGCACGAGCTGGCCCGAGCTTCGGCCTCCGCCAAACTCGTCGTCGGCGATGCTCCGGCCACTCCCCGGCCAAGCCATCACCACGGCTGATGCGGGCGAGCACCAGCAGCCCGTAGCTGCCCTCTGCGTAGCAAATGGAGCCCTCTGGGCAAAACCCGCAGCACGCCGCCGCGTCTGGCCTCGCCGGCGGCTAAACGCCGGCAGGCTTTGACCCGTTGACCGGCGGGTTTGACCCCGCTGACATAGTTGACTAGGTGGGGCCCTCTGCTAATTAACCTAGTTTAGGTTTAATCAAAATTAGTTAGTCTAATTAGCTACTGACATGCGGGACCCACTGGTCAGGTTGACCTGGACGCCCCCGTTGACCCCTGACGTCACTCTGACGCACTGCTGATGCAATAATTAATTTCTGGTTTTATTTGTTCACAGGAAATTCCAGAACTTGTTACAAACTTAAAAAACTCATAGAAATTAATCTGTAACTCCAAATGCAAAGTTTTATATATGAATTTTGATCAGAAAAATTCAATCTATCCATTGGTAATGGTTTCATGCATGAGAGAAAAAGTTAACATTGATGTTTAATCAGAATAAGATAATGCACCATTATGGCTATGTTAAATGAGCTAACATTTGAATCTTTGATTCAAATGAGTTCATCCCTTTCTGTTCTAGCTTGCATTAGGCCAACACACATTCATATTGCCATGTCATAGCATGCATCATATTGTTGCATATTATCATGTGTTGTTTATGTTCGGTGTGTCTGTCGTGATATGTTCTGCCTCCGAGGATAACCCCGAATATCCATCATAAAGGCAGTATCCTACTACCACCACATCAGGCAAGCAACCCATTGATCATTCCGATACAAACCCATGTTCTCGCTTCTGCTCTTGTTTACTGCATTAAGACAACGTGATTCAAACTGTTGTGTGTTGCGGTAGTTGAACCCACTTCCTTTGCATGACTGTCATTGCCACGATAACTAGATGAAACCCACTAGTATGTGTAGAAGTTGATTGAGCCATGTTTGTGATTCCTACCATGCTATGCTTGCTATGCTTAGAGTTGTGTCAGGTCTGGCTCATTGGGATGATGAACTGGAGTGAAAGGTTGTGTCAGGTTCGAGAGTCAAAGTGTTGAACACGTTTTGGTAAAGGTATCGATGAGAGGCCATGTAGGAGTACATGGTGGGTTGTTTCATTGAAGCCGTCCCTAAGAACTGAGATCTGTGTGTGTGATTTAAGACTTAGCTACTACCACGCATTGGGCCCGAAACCAATGGACCCTCTCGACTTATTAACCACTCTTGTCCTCAGTCCGGGAGTTGCAAGTAGTTTCTGGTGTTTGTAGAATGCTGGGGGCCGCACGCAGCGCTGACCTTAGGGGTGGGCTGTGTTGCGGTAGGCACGTGGCCTGATGTACCGATTCGCCCATTTGGTGTCTCGAGAACCCTGCACACATCGTTCGGGGCCGTTAGTGGAAACCTCGGCCGTTCTGCCTGCGGATGGAACCCGAATTGTCGATAAAGGTGGACTAGGGACTCGTCTGTTTAGTCAGGTCGTGGCCGACACCCTCGCTGGGCTTCCGCTTGAAGGTTGCCGAGTACATGTCGTGTAGCGGCAATAAGTGGTGAGAGCGTGTGTGAAGAAGTACACCCCTGCAGGGTATACAACTATTCGAATAGCCGCGTCCGCGGTAAAGGACTACTTGGTCACCTATACAGTTATACTACTAAAAGCCTCAAGATAAGTGTGAGTACCGCGGATGGCCCTCTCGTAGGTTGACGAGAGAGGATCCACGGTGGAGTATTGTGATGGTGATTAGTGGACTCGTGTGCGACAAATGCTTTTCAAGTGGTGTCACGTAGGATAGCTTAGCCAAGAGTCAAAGCTGGCTTGCTTCAATAACTCCACTACCTTCTTGAGAATGTGCATGTATAATAGGTTTACATTGTAAGACTTGCTTTGAGTACCTCTGTACTCATGTTTGCTTAATTAATGTTTTGACGACAACACCGCCCCCTCCGATGGGTTTTATGTAGACCTTGGCGTCGACGAGTGAACTAGCCACCTGTGTGGTGATCCAAGGCTTGTGAAGGGCCACTTTGAGATAGAAGGGCTTCATCAAGCTTTCTTTCTTTTTAGAGTCTGTACTCAGACTAGTTTGCTTCCGCATGTGCTTGAATGTTTGTATGACTTGAGTGTTGGGTCATGTGACCCCTATCTGTATGGATATGTTATGTATGGCTCCTCGGAGCCTCTTAAATAAAGTACTTTGAGTTGTAGAGTTTTGTTGTGATGCCATGTTGTATGTACTCATATCGGGCATATTGTGTGTATGCTTGAAATGCTTGGTATGAGTGGGATCCGACAATCTAGTTGTTTATCCTTGGCAGCCTCTCATATGGGGAAATGTAGTCTCGTGCTTCTTGAGCGATAGTAGTCCGCTACAGCCCGGTTCACCGGAGTCCTGCTAGCCCAGCACTACTGCTTTGGACACTTGACTGGCCGGCATGTGTTTCACTTCGTCCCTATGTACATCGCCTTCGGGAAATGTCATGCGGTGATATTCGGAGTCCTGCCTAGCCTGCTACAGCCCGGGATATCGGAGTCCTGTTAGCCCAGTGCTACAGCCTGAATTCATACGTTGATGACCGACATGCTCGATGTGATTCATGTATGCCTGTCCCCATGGGTTAGCGCCGCTTTGGGTTCACGACTAGCCATGTCGGCCCGGGTTCTCTGTCATGTGGATGCTAGAGACACTATCATATACGTGAGCCAAAAGGCGCAAACGGTCACGGGCCATGGTAAGGCGACACCCGTGGGAATACCGTGCGTGAGGCCGCAAAGTGATATGAGGTGTTACCGGCTAGGTCAATGTGATTTGGAATCGGGGTCCTGACAGCGTTGGCATCAGAGCCGGACTACCTGTAGGTTCGCCAAGCCAAACTGGTCGATGTCGAGTCTAGAAATGCTTTAGTTATATGTAGGGGGATTGATTGTGGGAGGGACATAAGGCTCTTTTACTCCTTTACCTTATGCCCTCTGATCTGAGTCATCCTCTTCTCATTCTACGTGGGTATATGACTAGGCTCTCTTCTCTCTATCAGGTTCACGTGTTAATAATCTGTAGTAACTTATAGGATTGTTGGTTTTGACCTTAGTTCAGTTTCTACTACTTTTAGTATGCTATCAGTTGAACCGTAACCTTGATATGATGTTGTTGAGTGGCTTTGCAATCTGATTTTGAATGTCTCAAATCTATTCTTGAGCATTCTGAGATGTTATGTTGTCCGATTTTCCCTAGAAATTCTAATGTCTTTGCATTGTGGCTGTGCTTTCGGATGGCCACTCGTGCTCAAAACCAAGTGGTTCGTGCGACCAGGTGCATCGATGTGCCCGATCATACGGCTATGTTAGTTCGGTTATGATTGAGACGGGTTACCGTTGGTATCCCGAATACACCATCGAAGAGCAATTCCGAGACTTTAATCAAAGCCAATACCTCTGCCTTTGTCAGGATATTTCCTTCATATCCTGGATCGACTGAGCCTCTTCACCACTCCTATGGACTCGGGGTCACTATTGAGATGGCTGTGCAGGATGCTGCATACTCTATGATGACCATCATGCGAGTCAGGACTGGCCTGCTTCGGAACACCGACTTCCGTTATATGCCAGCTTTGCTCCCAGGGGCGCAAGGGTATCTTCAGGCCATCTATGCTGATTCGATCGGGAGGACTCACTAACCCGCACTTCGCTGAGATGCTCGAGGATAAGGACCGAGAGAATCGGGCCTTGAGAATGGAGCTTTTCAACACTCGTGCCGATCATTGGGCCACTTTGACTCGGTTTGCACCGGCTGTGCAAGCTGGATGTATGGATACGAGGGATCTGTATCCTATGAGATCTGCTCTGCCAGACATGATGGATTGGCGTGATGTGGGAGGTATCACCCCACCCCGTGGTCCCCGTAGGCCACCGTTTGTTGGTCCAAGACCTCATCCTAGCCCCTATGGTCCACAAGCTCCTCAGGACCGTCTGTTTCCATATAATCATGTTGAGCTTCCAGGCTATGGCGGTGACTTCTATGAGGACTACTACGGAGCTGTCTTTGTTAGTAGTAGTATCCCTAGTATTGTAATAGTTGTATTTCCACCGTCCTGCGTGACCTGTGGAATATGAATTAGTGTGTATCCTTCGTGAGGTGTAGAAAAATAATGTATAGGAGTTTGGAATGCTTCCGATGAGATGTAACGCCTTTCACTGTAGTTGTACTCTAGCCGGGCTTGTACAAAACTATGAATGGTGTGTATGACCATTGGTATATATATGGCAGTTTCTATATTACCATGTCATACGGATGAACATCTCTGCATTCCGTGTTATCCATTACATTCCGCACTTCCTTGCCAAATTTTGCCATCCTTGTTTAAACCGTTGTTTTGTTTCTTAGGATGGTCAACACCCGCAACAACCCTGCTGCTCCGGAGCAGGGAGAAGCCAGCGCAGCTAGGAATGTAAATCTGCCTCAACCGCCTTCTTTGGCCGAAGTTATGATGGAGGCAGAACGCAACAAGCGTGAGACCAATCGCTTCTTTGGAGCGGATTGAGCGAGAATACCGCCGTCGGCCGAGGAACGACTTGGTGTTACTCAATGACTTTGTCAAGCTGTATCCACGAAGTTCAAACATTTCGTTGAGCCTCTCGATGCGGATGATCGGCTTCGCAAAGATCAACCACAAGCTACGTTCTGCCAACGTGGCTGAAGCTGATAAGGTTATCTTTGCTGCCTATCACCTCGAAGGCCCTGCTAGCCTTTGGTGGGAGAATTTTGACGCTATGCGCCCGGTTGGCCAAATCACTACCTGGGCTGAGTTCAGTGCGGATTTCCGTGAGCATCACATCCCGGAAGGTCTCATGGATCGCAAACGTGAAGAGTTCTGCAACTTCACCCAGGGTAGACTGACTGTGGATGCATATAGTCGCGAGTTTGGAAATCTAGCACGTTATGCTCCTGAAGAGGTTTCTACCGACGCCAAGAAGCAGGCAAGGTTCTGCAAGGGACTTAGCCCCGAGGTTCGCCGTGATCTTCGTCTGCACAAGTGCACCTCCTTCCAGAAGTTAGTCAACAAGGCTATCAGTGCTGAAACTGGACAGTCTGACTTTGAAGCTTCATGCAAGCACTCCCGTGACTTTGGTTCTTCATCCGGCTCTGGATCTCAGAAGCGCCGGGTCTGGATCCCAAGCACCGCTCTGCCACCCAGATTCACTCCGAGGCCATCCTTTGAGGCGCCTCGCCCCAACCAGCAGTTTGCACCGCCCAAGGCCTATGGTGGCCCTGCTGCTAATGCTGCTCCACGTCCCAATGTGATAACTTGTTTCAAGTGTGGAGAGACGGGTCACTACATCCGTGAGTGTCCCAGAACAACCCGGTCGGTCGGGAAGTCTGTTGGCCGTGGTAAGCCAGCAGGAAAGGTGCTCTACGCCAAACCAGCTGCCACTGCTCGTGGCCACGTCAACTACCTTTCTCGGTATGCTCCTTGTTAATTGCCATCCGGCAAATGTTCTTTTTGATACTGGAGCATCTCATTCATTTATTTCTGAGAGTTATGCTCGATTGCACAACACCACGTTTTGTGACATGCACACCTCCATGGTAATTCAAACTCCTGGATCTAAGTGGCAAACCTCTAAAATCAGCCATGGAAATGAAATCCTTGTCGACAGATTAGTCTTCCTCGCATCACTAATAGCTCTCAAGTCCTTGGACATAAACATCATCTTGGGTATGGACTGGATGTCAGCCCATTACGCTAAGATTGATTGCTCTACTAGAACTGTTCAACTCACCCATCCTTCGGGCAAGACAGTTAATGTTTTAACCCGAGTGTCTGAGCGTCAGCTCTACTCCTTAAATGCCAACCCCCTTCCAGACCTTGAAGATATTCCGGTAGTCCGTGATTTTCCGGATGTCTTTCCAGAAGAACTGCCAGGTGTTCCACCTGACAGGGATGTCGAGTTCATGATAGATCTTGTTCCCGGAACCATCCCAATCTCTAGAAGACCTTATAAGATGGCACCCCTAGAACTAGCCAAGCTTAAGAAACAACTCGATGAGTCCTTGCAAAAGGGTTTCATCCGTCCTAGTTCATCCCCATGGGCTTTCCCGTCCTGTTCGTCAAGAAGAAGGATGGAACAGATCGGATGGTTGTAGATTACCGACCTGTCAACTTGGTCACTATCAAGAACAAGTATCCGCTCCCCAGGATCAAGGATCTGTATGATCAGCTCGCTGGATCCTCAGTCTTTTCTAAGACGGATTTGAGGTTGGGCTACCATCAAATCAAAATCAAGAACGGGGACATTCCTAAAACGGCCTTTGTTACTCGTTATGGCCAATACGAGTACACCGTTATGTCCTTCGGGTTAACCAATGCTCCAGCCACTTTCTCTCGGTTAATGAACTCGATCTTCATGGAGTATTTGGATAAATTCGTCGTGGTTTACCTTGATGATATACTCATCTACTCCAAGAATGAGGAAGAACATGCCGAACATCTAATGCTAGTATTGAGGAAACTTCGAGAGCATCGCCTTTATGCCAAATTCTCTAAATGTGAGTTCTGGTTGCCAGAAGTGACCTATCTAGGCCACGTAATCTCTGGTAAGGGCATTGCTGTCAATCCCGAGCGAGTTCAAGCCGTCCTTGCCTGGACTCCACCTGAATCGGTCAAGCAAGTTCGGAGTTTCCTCGGTTTAGTGTCGCGACCGGTTTTTCCGGATAATAAATTCCAGAGAAAGGCCGCCGTGCTCACCAGCCCCAGGATTACTGTTAGCTGATGAGGCACCAACTTGATACAGAAATTCCAAGCAAAATACAAAATATGAGGTACAAGACCATCTGGTCTGTGAGTACAACAAATGGTTTCTAGTGGTTGATGGCGGAAGCGGTTTGTGGATCATCAGCGTCTATGGGACTCCATTTCCCACGGGAACAGCTGACCAGGTTAACTCCTATCTTCGCGAGTCCGCTATCACCATTGCGTAGGTTCCGGGGTTGTCGTCGCAATGCTCCTCTCCACGCAAGAAATCTGGCCAAGACAATAGCAAGGGACAAGCCAGTGAGTACTTTGAATGTACTCGCAAACATTTTGAACACAGGTATAATATAAGTGACAAGCATGCAATGAAATGCCCTATGATCACATCGTCAGTTATAAAGAAAAAAAATCTCTGATACACGCAAGCAGATCATTAAAATACAACAGTGAATAGGTAATGACGGGCAGGAATAAAATGCACCGTTCGGATGTCTGAAGCGACGTCTCGAGTTGATGGTAAATAACAAGAATGCCACAGTCGGGCGTCTTGGCGACACCACATAAGGGGCTTATAGAAAGAAAATAAAAACAAGCAATGCCACAGTCGGGCGTCTGAGCGACACCACATAAAGGGCTTATAGAAATAAAATAAAAACAAGCAATGCCACAGTCGGGCGTCTGAGCGACACCACATAAAGGGCTTATAGAAAGAAAATAAAAACAAGCAATGCCACAGTCGGGCGTCTGAGCGACACCACATAAAGGGCTTTAAAATAAATGCCTCAGTCGGGCGTCTGAGTGACACCACATAAAGGGCTTTAAAATAAATGCCTCAGTCGGGCGTCTGAGCGACACCACATAAAGAGCTTTAAAAATAAATGCAATGCAAGGCCTCAACGACACCACATAAAGGGCTTATACAAAAACACAGTGAATATCCAGGAGGTAGAACCATCCCAGGGATACTCAATAATTCAAATAATATAACGGGTTAGTCCACAACAGGAATTATGTTCATGGGGTTAGTCCATAACAGAAGTAATAATCATAATCATCATAAGTCACATGTCACGATTCATTGTTTGGGTTTAACAGTCTCTCCTCCGAATGCCGACACTAAGACCGACACCTGACCCATCCTAGACTGGAATCCTTAACCGAGGACACGGCTATTCGAATAGGTTGAATCTCTGCAGAGGGTGTACTCTTTACCCACGAGTAACGGATTTCTTTAGTCCTTCGGGACTAATTCCGTCTACGGTCTTTTAATTGAAAACACACCTGACTTGCACACACCAGCTTAACTTACCCGTGTCTGTAATCACCCATGACACCTGTCAATCATAACTCTAAGTAGGGAGGTTGCAACCTCGCGTGGCATGGGATCAAATTTATAATGCGCGCTCTAAGGGGTGGCCTCCCCTCTCGGTCTCAACCGGAAACACCCATGCCCCCGGACCAGGTGGCATGCCTACCGGCTTCAACTGATATCTTCCACCATGGCCTCTTTGTACGGTGTCTGCTTGAAAGGGGTTGACGACTGACTGAACCGTACCCTACTTGTTGTAGGGACAAGTGGTTGTACGAAGCAAGTATGGGGTTCATGTGAACAAGACTCGATATCCGGTCAACTCAAGAGGTTTATAAATTCCCTGCATGACATATATAACAAAAATATATTTCAACCAACAAAGTCACCACTTAACTATACCTTAACATGCCATACCGGGCATAACCATCCCGACGGGGACCGGCGACAAGCTCACGCCTACCCAAGGCAGAGGCTTTCCCGGATTCCTTTTTGGTATGCATGCAAGGCACATGAGAATGGTTGCCATCACAAGTATAATCATTTCCAACAACAAGGAGATCACTAAAATGCATCCATGCAAATGATCATATCACATGAAATAACGAGTATTCCGAAATTAGGTGGTCTTATAAACGTGACAACGAACACATCAAAAATATTATGCCAGGTTCAGAATGCTTGCCTTCAGTTTGTGTAGAGGCAGGGTGCATCCTAAAAACTTTGGCAAGCTTTCTTCTTCTCCAAAAGTCCTATTTTGAATAAATTTGAATTAACACACAAACTCAAAACAGCACAAAAAGTTGTTTTGAAAATTTTTCAAATAATTCTTAAAATAAACTAGGTCAAATTTGAGAGAGGTAGGAAAAAGAATCAATTCATTTGGAATTATATTTGAAAAGTTATAGCCAGTCAAAGTTTAGTCAAATTCCTGGTTTTTAAATAAAACAGAAAAAGGAAAAGAAAACGCTTGAACGGTACACGCCGAAGACGCATTTTGAGATTTACGTCTCCACTTAACCCACGTGGACTGGGGCGGGGTCACTGACAGTGGGTCCAGGGGGCCCACTGGTCAGGTTTGACCAGTCCATCTCCCTCCTCTTCCTCTGCCCGAACGGCGGCGAGGCGACGGCGATCAGCGCCGGCGAAGGGCTGCTCCCCACGGGCTCCAGATGGTCGGGATGGATCCGCAAGACCGGGGAGGTCCTCCCGGTGGTCGTTGGGTCGGTGGGGACGGAGTGAGCTGCCGGCGGCGAGCTTCGCGGCGGAGGAGGCATTCGGGAGCAGAGTGGTTTTGGGGCTGCGGTGGCTCCCGATCTAAATCGAGCAGGGGGAAAGGTTCACGGGAGGAAGAGAGAACTTCTGGTGGAGAGAGTGGAGAGGGGGAGGCCCTAGCTGCGGTGAATGGAGCTGGGACGTGGCGGCGGCCGGACCGGCCGGAGTTGGGGAAGACGGCCTCTTTCTCTTCAGTTGACGGCAATGGGGGCACTAGGAGTACGGTGTGAGGCTGCTCGCGTGCTCGTAGGGCTCGAGGGGCTTCCTTTTATAGTGCTCCTACGTCGGTTTGCGGCGGCAGTGGATGAGCTCGTCGGTGACCGACTCCTGTAGCTTGCCGGCAACGTGGCGAGGCTGGGGATGGCGGCAGGAACTAGTCGACGAGTGGGTACCGCCTGTGGTCAAGCCGGCGGCGGGCGGCTCGGTGGCGCTGGCCATTGCAGGGGCTGTCGGGCGGCATTGGCGGCTAGCTGCTGGCCTGCCGGAGGCGTGGCGGCGCTGCTTGGCGTTGCGGTGAGGAGCTTAGTGAGCGGCGTGGCTCGCAGGCGCAGAAATCGGGCGCGACGCGTCATTTCGGCGCGGCACGTGCAAAACATGTGCTCTGCTCGTGCCCAGAGCACGCACGGGACGTGCTCGCCGAAATGATATGGCATGGTAGAGGGCTCCAAACCACAAGAGGGTTAGCAGGGTGGGGTTATTGGTTAGGGCAAAACCATAGGACATGCTGGTCTGGTCAGGGTATTAGGTTCACAGTGTAAACAAACACTCATGTCAAATTTGTCCACGCTCTCAAGGTGTTTGACAAAATGCCCAAGGCTCCTAGGCCGTTCTTGGAGTGGCCAAAACCTCCAGAGTGGGGTCTCTTTAGATAAAAGAGAGGGTGGTAAGGTTAGTTTGCCCAAAGCACAAACTTGCTAGTGCAAGTTTTGCAAAACTCCAATTCTGGACAAAAAGAACAGGGCATGGTTGCATGCACTTAGAATCATCCAATGGGTCCACTCTCCTGGACTTAAGGGTTTGGCAAGGAGGACTATAAGTAGGAAAAGGAATCATGGATCAACGGGCAACTAAAAAGGTGGTTGCTGTACAAAACCTCAAGTTGGACCAGAATGGAAAAGAGGATGGTTCACTCAAATTTTCCAAAGAACAACATTAGGTTATTGCATAAAGTTGAATAATATGCTCCTACTGATATCCCATAATTTTGGTAGAAGTTCTAAAGAAATATTTGAATAGGTTGTAGTGTAAAAATGCTCTCTAGACCAGATTTGAAAATATGGTGTAGAGCTCAAAATATCCAATGGGTAGAAGATATTTTTGCACAAAAGTGGTTCAAATACTCCATATGACATCTCCAAATTATGGTGGGATTTTTGAAGAAATATATAAAAGGGTTGAAGTACAAATGGGACCAATAAACTATGGGAAACCATTTTTTTCAAGAAAATAAAGATCAATAAGAATATTATATAATTAATTCTTCTGATAATAGAAAAGATTTTCTTGAGAGGGTAAACAAGTCCAATATCATAAGTAAAAGATTTTTCATCTTAGGGAACAACTCCAAGATAACCAAGAAAAGAATGGTTCCGAAGTCAAGAAAAACCAAGAAAAGGAAAGTTAAATTTCCTAGCAAAAGTTTAACAAAACCAGGTTAAAAAATTTTCGGGTGTCACAACACTACCCCCCTTAAGAAAAATTTCATCCTCGAGATTTGCTAAGAGTTTTCTCTATAGCAAAATTGCATTAAAACAAAAGTGGCTACAGTGAGAGGGAATAAGTGGTGCAAAAATACAGTGTGGGGACACTGGTGCTGCGTGGAAAAAAAATCTATGGTTAGGAGCAAAAACGAGAGATTTCTACGCTGGATATAGATTTAGAATAAATTCTAAATCTCAAAATATGCTAGTCGCACCCGAGAGCACAGAGCTCTCTCTGGCTGACAGGTGGACCCGGGCCCACTGTCAGCCTCTTCTTCTTCCTCTGGCTCTTTCTTCTTCCTCTCTCCCGCGTGCTTTCCCGCGCTTTCTCCACCGGCGACGCCTAGCGCGTAGGGCATCTAGGCCGTACTGCGGTAGTGCGCAACATGCTAGCTGCCGGTGCAGCGTGCACTCACCTCGCGGGCCAGTGCGTTGTCGGCACTGCTCGAGGATTCGCCTCCAAACACCGGCGACGAGCGGCGTTGGTGGACCTCGCCCACCGTGCACCGAACTCGAGCTATAAAACGGCCGAGGTTTTCTTCTCTTTTCCTCACACCCGGCCTTGCTTCTCCTCCTCCTTCCTTCTCCTCTGTCTCCGTTTGTCGGAGCTCGAGGCGAGGCTCTAATGGTGGCGGCGGTGCCGGACTGGTACGTGATCTTGTTGTGCGGAGGGCTGGCAGCGGTGCTGGGGCTCTCCGTGCTCCTGTGCGCGATGATCCTCGATGATCATCGCGATGCGGCTACTCGGGTGTTGGCTCTCTGCGGTGGTGGTGATCACGAGGAGTAGGTGGGGTGTGTCGGGTGTTGACTATTGTCAGGAGGTGCTCAGTTAGATGTAACACCGTTGCAAAAAAAAATTGCAAGCAGTGTGAGTGTGTGCTCGAGTAGTTGTGGTTGTGAGTCTGCTGCCGTGGTGCTGCGGGAAATAAAATAATCCAAGTCGTGAGGGGATGTATGATGCAGTAATCAGGGAAAAGAAATCTCACTCCAGGATTTTTCGGCAGTGAAAACAGTAATACATTAAAGTCAAACCGCAACAGAGCTACTCTCGTTAACAGAAACTAAATGATTTGCTCGCCGTGCAAACTCGGGGTACCGCGCTTAAGTTACAACACACAAACAAATGCTGCAGCAATGCACACAGCAGAGACGTCTAAAATGAAAATGGTAACTGGACGGGGTCCTGAGAAAACGTCTCTGGTACTGGGATACACTCTTCTTCTATTGGGGAAAGTGGATTGACCAGACGATGAATATGCCTCTCCTGGTCGGGCCTCAGTGATCTGCCAATGGCGATCTGAGGATTTAAATCCGCGAGACCCTGGAGATAACCCATCACGCGTTGGGTTAAACGCTTGAGCGGCGACGCATTTGGGACGAGGTTGGCCAGGACTTGGTCTCTCTCAATCCGTCCACCGGGAAAAGATGTTACTCCTCCGGGTGCTGCACGGCTCGGAAAGTAATAATACCCTCATTCGCTGGCATAGGGCACCGCGAATCGAAGGCGAGCAAGCGCTTCATACGCAGCAGCTTCTACGGCCATATGCGGGGTTGGCATAGATTTCCCCATGAAGGAGACCTCCGTTGGGTCTTGGTTTGGGTTTACAGGAGGGATGTGCACTGCTGCCCAGTATCTCGAGGTGGAAGGGGTGATCCTTGATTTGAACAGCTCGTACTGGGGTGGCTGGGTAGCGACCATGGTACTGCAGGTAAAATCCCACAATATTTTGGCAAAACTACCAGGGGTTGCATCTGTAGTTCTCAGATAAATACTAGGGCTCGGCATGGCAAGAAATGGTTGTGCGAGGGATGCTTGGCAAGGTCACGCGGGGCCTTTATATAGCATTGGAGCTGGGTCAATTTTACCGTGGTGAAAGGTAATGAATTTGCCAGCTCGGCTCCGGGGGTCGGGGTCAAATCCACAGATACATATCTCACCAAAGTGACGTATCACTGTGGGTGTTGTCGGGGTGGTTTTGGTGACTGTGCCTGGGATAGAAAAATCACACTGCATGCTAATATATCCATGCAAGGCTACTATTTAAAACAGAGGCACGTCGACAGGCTGCTTTAATTTAAGTGATCACAAGATTACAAAGCGAGGATACACTGGGACTCGACACCACTTGGGTGACTTAGTCTACCTCGTTTACATCCAAGCGGGCGTGCCTTGTGGATGTCGAGGCTTCTCCACGGTTCTCACCGTCGGAATTTCTGGAGAGGGTTGAGGGGCTGCAGGCTCGGGGTAGTGATGATGACCGTCATGGGATTGTTGACCACAACCCGTTGGAGTGTGCTCCCAAAAGGCTGAAGCACCTGCAGGGTCATCAAAGCACCTTGGCTGATGGTTGGAGCTGACCTCAGGGTCTCGATCGGGTGTCCGAACAGCACGACTGGGTTGTCGGTGTTTGGCTCGTTCTCTTCTCTCGCCGGGACTCGACGAACCAGCTCTCCACGAGCTGTGATCAAATCAATGGTGATTTGATCAAACAGTTCCTCCAGCGCACCTACATAGCGCACTAGGTGCAGCAATGCAGGGTCCGTCTCGTGATCTCCGTTGGTAACTTGGGGTGGTCTACCATACCCTTCACGCCTGGGGTAGTAGTGGAACGAGCGACAGTTAACTCTGGGCGACAGGTGCCTCAGATGAACTATAGCCTCTCGAGCAGCTAGTTGGATGGCTTGTGGCTCAAAGGAAGTTGTTCTTCCGGTGAACCTGTAGGGGCGCTCGGTTGCTAGACCCCTACCGTAAATGTGTACGGTAGCCCAGAATTGACGGCTCTCACCACTCATGGGTCCTTGGTACACAACATATTCGGGTGGCTCTTCTAACGGATAGGCACGACAGGTGAGGTTTGCGAGTATGGTCACAAAGCCTCCAAGGTTGGTCGATGTGGTCTTGTTGTGCACGACGGGGCCAAGCATTGTGGCTCGGTTTGGGGTAGCGGTTGTGCTGTGTTGGGGTTAGTGTGCCCTTTTATAGTAAAAGGGGACGGAGTCTTCCTTCGCACGCTTGCGAATAAGACACCTTGGGTGCGGGTCACTGGTGCGCGATAGACAGGCTAGGTTGACAGGTTGGGCACCGACTGCCAAAAAGGCGTCGGGTCACTGTGTGGCTATCTTGCACGAGAAGCTTGGCTGGGGTTTCGGTTATGGTCTGGTGGGTTGGTTTGCCTAAGTTTATTGACCTGACTAAGATAGGATTAGCCAATGGTCAGCCTGGCTCTGATACCAAGTCTGTCGTGACCGGTTTTTCCGGGTAATAAATTCCAGAAAAAGGCCGCCGTGCTCACCAGCGCCAGGATTACTGTTAGCTGATGAGGCACCAACTTGATACAGAAATTCCAAGCAAAATACAAAATATGAGGTACAAGACCATCTGGTCTTTGAGTACAACAAATGGTGTCTAGTGGTTGATGGCGGAAGCGGTTTGTGGATCATCAGCGTCTATGGGACTCCATTTCCCACGGGAACAGCTGACCAGGTTAACTCCTATCTTCGCGAGGCTGCTATCACCATTGCGTAGGTTCCGGGGTTGTCGTCGCAACGCTCCTCTCCACGCAAGAAATCTAGCCAAGACAATAGCCAGGGACAAGCCAGTGAGTACTTTGAATGTACTCGCAAACATTTTGAACACAGGTATAATATAAGTGACAAGCATGCACTGAAATGCCCTATGATCACATCGTCAGTTATAAAGAAAAAAAATCTCTGATGCACGCAAGCAGATCATTAAAATGCAACAGTGAATAGGTAATGACGGGCAGGAATAAAATGCACCGTTCGGATGTCCGAAGCGACGTCTCGAGTTGATGGTAAATAACAAGAATGCCACAGTCGGGCGTCTTGGCGACACCACATAAAGGGTTTATAGAAAGAAAATAAAAACAAGCAATGCCACAGTCGGGCGTCTGAGCGACACCACATAAAGGGCTTATAGAAAGAAAATAAAAACAAGCAATGCCACAATCGGGCGTCTGAGCGACACCACATAAAGGGCTTATAGAAAGAAAATAAAAACAAGCAATGCCATAGTCGGGCGTCTTAGCGACACCACATAAAGGGCTTTAAAATAAATGCCTCAGTCGGGCGTCTGAGCGACACCACATAAAGGGCTTTAAAATAAATGCCTCAGTCGGGCGTCTGAGCGACACCACATAAAGGACTTTAAAAATAAATGCCACAGTCCGGCGTCTGAATGACACCACATAAAGGGCTTATACAAAAACACAGTGAATATCCAGGAGGTAGAACCATCCCAGCGATACTCAATAATTCAAATAATATAACGGGTTAGTCCATAACAGGAATAATGTTGATGAGGTTAGTCCATAACAGAAGTAATAATCATAATCATCATAAGTCACATGTCACGATTCATTGTTCGGGTTTAACAGTCTCTCCTCCGAAGGCCGACACTAAGACCGACACCTGACCCATCCTAGACTGGAATCCTTAACCGAGGACACGGCTATTCGAATAGGTTGAATCTCTACAGAGGGTGTACTCCCTACCCACGAGTAACGGATTTCTTTAGTCCTTCGGGACTAATTCCGTCTACGGACTTTTAATTGAAAACACACCTGACTTGCACACAGCAGCTTAGCTTACCCGTGTCTGGAATCACCCATGACACATGTCAAGCAAAACTCTAAGTGGGGAGGCTGCAACCTCGCGTGGCATGGGATCAAATTTATAACGCGCGCTCTAAGGGTGGCCTCCCCTCTCGGCCTCAACCGGAAAAACCCATGCCCCCGGACCAGGTGGCATGCCTACCGGCTTCAACCGATATCTTCCACCATGGCCTCTCTGTACGGTGTGTGCTTGAAAGGGGTTGACGATCGATCGAACTGCACTTACTTGTTGTAGGGACAAGTGGTAGTACGAAGCAAGTATGGGGTTCACTGGAACAAGACTCGATATCCGGTCAACTCAAGAGGTTTATAAATTCCCTGCATGACATATATAACAAAAATATATTTCAACCAACAAAGTCACCACTTCACTATACCTTACCATGCCATACCGGGCATAACCATCCCGACGGGGACCGGCGACAAGCTCAGGCCTACCCAAGGCAGAGGCTTTCCCGGATTCCTTTTCGGTATGCATGCAAGGCACATGAGAATGGTTACCATCACAAGTATAATCATTTCCAACAACAAGGAGATCACTAAAATGCATCCATGCAAATGATCATATCACATGAAATAACGAGTATTCCGAAATTAGGTGGTCTTATAAACGTGACAACGAACACATCAAAAATATTATGCCAGTTCAGAATGCTTGCCTTCAGTTTGTGTAGAGGCAGGGTGCATCCTAAAAACTTTGGCAAGCTTTCTTCTTCTCCAAAAGTCCTATTTTGAATAAATTTGAATTAACACACAAACTCAAAACAGCACAAAAAGTTGTTTTGAAATTTTTTCAAATAAATCTTGAAATAAACTAGGTCAAATTTGAGAGAGGTAGGAAAAAGAATCAATTCATTTAGAGTTATATTTTAAAAGTTATAGCCAGTCAAAGTTTAGTCAAATTCCTGGTTTTTAAATAAAACAGAAAAAGGAAAAGAAAACGCTTCGAACCGGTACACGTCGAAGACGTACTTTGAGATTTACGTCTCCACTTAACCCACGTGGACTGGGGAGGGGTCACTGACAGTGGGTCCAGGGGGCCCACTGGTCAGGTTTGACCAGTCCATCTCCCTCCTCTTCCTCTTCCCGAACGGCGGCGAGGCGACGGCGATCAGCGCCGGCGAAGGGCTGCTCCCCATGGGCTCCAGAGGGTCGGGATGGATCCGCAAGACCGGGGCAGTCCTCCCGGTGGTCGTTGGGTCGGTGGGGACGGAGTGAGCTGCCGGCGGCGAGCTTCGCGGCGGAGGAGGCATTCGGGAGCAGAGTGGTTTTGGGGCTGCGGTGGCTCCTGATCAAAATCGAGCAGGGGGAAAGGATCACGGGAGGAAGAGAAAATTTCTGGTGGAGAGAGTGGAGAGGGGGGGCCCTGGCTGCGGTGAATGGAGCTGGGACGTGGCGGCGGCCGGAACGGCCGGAGTTGGGGAAGACGGCCTCTTTCTCTTCAGTTGACGGCAATGGGGGCACTAGGAGTACGGTGTGAGGCTGCTCGTGTGCTCGTAGAGCTCGAGGGGCTTCCTTTTATAGTGCTCCTACGTTGGTTCGCGGCGGCAGTGGATGAGCTCGTCGGCGACCGACTCCTGTAGCTTGCCGGCAACGTGGCGAGGCTGGGGATAACGGCAGGAACTAGCGGACGAGTGGGTACTGCTCCAGGGGCAAGCCGGGCGAAGCGGCGCAGCTCCGTGGCGCCGCCATTGCAGGGGCTGCCGGGCGGCATTGGCGGCTAGCTGCTGGCCTGCCGGAGACGTGGTGAGGGCTGCTTGGCGCGTTGCGTTGAGGAGCTTAGTGAGTGGCGTGGCTCCGCAGGGCGTGCAGAAATCGGGGCACGACGCGTCGGCTCGGCCGCGGCACGTGCAAAACGCTGCGTTTCGCTGGCCAGAGCACGCATTTAACGTGCTCGGATTTAAAATGCTATGGCATGGTAGAGGGCTCCAAACCACAAGAGGGTTAGCAGGGTGGGGTTATAGGTTAGGGCAAAACCATAGGACATGCTGGTCTGGTCAGGGTATTAGGTTCACAGTGTAAACAAAAACTCATGTCAAATATGTCCACGCTCTCAAGGTGTTTGACAAAATGCCCAAGGCTCCTAGGCAGTTCTTGGAGTGGCCAAAACCTCCAGAGTGGGGTCTCTTTAGATAAAAGAGAGGGTGGTAAGGTTAGTTTGCCCAAAGCACAAACTTGCTAGTGCAAGTTTTGCAAAACTCCAATTCTGGACAGAAAGAACAGGGCATGGTTGCATGCACTTAGAATCATCCAATGGGTCCACTCTCCTGGACTTAAGGGTTTGGCAAGGAGGACTATAAGTAGGAAAAGGAATCATGGATCAAGGGGCAACTAAAAAGGTGGTTGCTCTACAAAACCTCAAGTTGGACCAGAATGGAAAAGAGGATGGTTCACTCAAATTTTCCAAAGAACAACATTAGGTTATTGCATAAAGTTGAATAATATGCTCCTACTGATATCCCATAATTTTGGTAGAAGTTTTAAAGAAATATTTGAATAGGTTGTAGTGTAAAAATGCTCTCTGGACCAGATTTGAAAATATGGTGTAGCGCTCAAAATATCCAATGGGTAGAAGATATTTTTGCACAAAAGTGGTTCAAATACTCCATATGACATCTCCAAATTATGGTGGGATTTTTGAAGGAATATATAAAAGGGTTGTAGTACAAATGGGACCAATAAACTATGGGAAACCATTTTTTTTCAAGAAAATAAAGATCAATAAGAATATTATATAATTAATTCTTCTGATAACAGAAAAGATTTTCTTGAGAGGGTAAACAAGTCCAATATCATAAGTAAAAGATTTTTCATCTTAGGGAACAACTCCAAGATAACCAAGAAAAGAATGGTTCTGAAGTCAAGAAAAACCAAGAAAAGGAAAGTTAAATTTCCTGGCAAAAATTTTAACAAAACCAGGTTAAAATTTTTTGGGGTGTCACATTTAGCGAGCTATTGTCGCCGCTTCGTCGAGAATTTCTCCAAGGTTGCTAAGCCTCTAACCGAACTCCTCAAGAAAGATAAAAAGTTCGAGTGGACCCCACAGTGCGAGTTCAACTTTGAGGAACTGAAAACACGCGTGACATCTGCTCCCGTACTTGTACCACCAGATTTATCTAAGGACTTTCATCTATTGCGACGCCTCGCGACAAGGATTAGGTTGCATACTCATGCAAGATCGTCATGTGATTGCCTACGCTTCTCGACAGTTGCGTCCACATGAGGATAACTATCACACACACGATCTAGAGCTTGCAGCAGTGGTCCATGCACTCAAAACCTGGCGACATTACCTTCTTGGTAATCGATGTGAAATTTACACTGATCACCAAAGTCTGAAATACATCTTCACCCAACCGGATTTGAATCTCAGGCAAAGACGTTGGGTCGAGTTGATTACGGATTACGACTTAGGAATATCTTACACTCCAGGCAAAGACAATGTCATGGCTGACGCACTAAGTCGCAAATCTTATTGTAACAATCTGATGTTACAACAAAGTCAACCATTTCTCCACGAGGAATTTCATAAGCTTAACCTTCACATTGTTCCTTGAGGATTCCTTTCCACCCTGGTGGCGAAACCTACCCTTACGGATCAGATCATCAAGGCACAAAAGGTAGATCCGGGAATCTCCCGTATCAAGAGAAACATCAAGAAAGGAGTCACAGATTGTTTCTCCATTGATGAACAAGGTGTCGTGTTCTTTGGAGACCGTCTAGTGGTTCCCAAGGTACGCAACTTTGAGGCGATTGATCCTTAAGGAAGCTCATGAATCTCCTGTCACCATTCATCCCGGTAGTACTAAAATTTATCAAGACCTACGCCAGAGGTTTTGGTGGACTAGGATGAAGAGAGAAATCGCTCAATTCATTGCTAATTGCGACGTCTGTCGTCGAGTTAAAGCAGAGCATCAACGGCCTGCTGGCACCCTTCAACCTTTGGCTATTCCTGAATGGAAATGGGATAGAATCGGTATGGATTTCATTACCGGGTTTCCCAGGACCAAGAGAGGGAATAATGCTATCTTCGTTGTCGTCGATCGTCTTTCCAAAGTAGCCCACTTCCCCGTTCGTGAGAGTGTAACCGCTAGCCAGCTAGCTGATTTGTACATCTCTCGAATAGTGTCTCTTCATGGTGTTCCATTGGAGATTAACTCGATCGTGGAAGTCTCTTCACCTCTCGATTTTGGGAAAGTTTCCAAAATGCTATGGGAACTCGTCTCTCCTTTAGCACCGCCTTCCATCCTCAATCAAGTGGTCAAGTAGAACGAGTCAAGCAAATTCTGGAGGATATGCTTCGAGCTTCTGTCATCTCTTTCGGCATGAATTGGGAGAAATGCCTTCCATTCGCTGAGTTAGCTTATAACAATAGTTATCAAGCTAGCCTGGGCAAAGCTCCTTTTGAAGTTCTCTATGGAGAAAAATGTCGAATGCCTCTTAACTAGTCAGAAACCGGGGAGAGACAACTCTTTAGCCCGGATATGATCCAGGAAGCAGAAGAGCAGGTTCGCGTTATTCGTGAGAAATTGAAAACAGCCCAATCTCGTCAAAAGAGCCAATATGACCGCAAGCATAAGCCTATGGCTTATGAAGTTGGCTAGAAGGCTTACCTTCGGGTTACTCCTTTGAAGGGAACCCATCGATTCGGTATCAAAGGAAAATTGGCTCCTCGTTACATTGGACCCTTTCGCATTCTTGCCAAATGAGGAGAAGTTGCCTACCAATTGGAACTACCTCTGCATCTTTCCAGAGTCCATGATGTCTTCCACGTTTCTCAACTCAGGCGTTGCTTCTCAGATCCTATCCGTGAAGTAGACCACGAAACGCTTGATCTCCAAGATAACCTCACTTATCGAGAATATCCCGTTCGTATCCTGGATCAAGCCGAGCGTACCACTCGACGTCAGAATATCATGTTTCTCAAGGTTCAATGGTCAAACCATTCCGAGCAAGAAGCAACTTGGGAAAGGGAGGATCGTCTTCGACTTGAGTACCCCACCTTCTTCCCGACGGATGCTAAATCTCGGGACGAGATTCTTTTGAGTGGGGGTGAGTTGTCACATCCTAGTTAGTCCATGCATTAGAGTGTTGCATCATGTTTATCTTTCATCAGAAATTTGAAATGGGGAAGACAGAACCCCCAGAACCCTCTGAATCCAACTAGGGTTTACTAAAAATATTTTCAATGAACCTGAAATGCCCTTCTAAAATGTTCATCACCTTTGCCTTGGTCCTAAACCACTGTCAGAAGTGATGCACAGATTTCTAGGTCACTCTAAGGTCACTGGCTTAAATCTCTAGCTATTTGAATTTGGGCATTAAAATTATATAAAATATTTCAAATGCTCAAATAATCCCAAAGTAAAATGTTCCATGCTGAATATATTCCAACTAAGGACCAGGTGCAGTTTGGTGATTTTTGGAGTTGCCTAGGTATTTTTAGAAATGCAACAAACCTACAGAATAATTAAAAAAACAGAAACAAAAGAGAAGGCTTACCTGGCGCCACCCAGCAGGCCCACCTGCCGGCCCAGCCCAGCCACCGCGCCAGCGAGCTGCTTGGCTTGGCCAGGCAGGCAGGCAGCTGCTCGACGGCGAGCACAGCATGTGTGCCACGCAGCTGCCCGCCGCCTCGCCGCTCCCCTAGCCGAGCTGTCGACGCGGGACGACCTCTCTCTCTCTCCCCGACCCCGCAGACACCCGCTCCTCCCCCTGGATCCTCTCTCTCGCCCTCCCTGACGTCGCCCGAGGCGCTGCCGCCGCCGCCGCCATACGGCCCGCGTCCAACGCCGTCCCCGCGCCCTCTCACCATGTCCGGACGGTTCGTCGTAGTCGACTACGTCGACTAGCCAAGCCGCACGACGCCGGAGCCCCTGCATCATCCCCGCCGCCGTCGTCTTCAACCTCGGGCCGCGCAGATCGCCGTCGTCGTTCCAACCACACCGAGCCCTCCCTGAGCACGCTGACCATCCCTGCGGTTTCTCTGTGAGCTGCTGAACCTCCCCGTGCTTTCCGTTTCGCCCCTAGAGTACCATAGACGCCGCGTCTCTTGTGCCCGAACGCGTCGCCGCCTGACCTCGTCGCCGGCGCTGCTCCGGTGACCATTTGGTCACGGGCTTGTGCCCGTCACACTCCTCGCGCCGCGTAGAGGCCGTAGGTGCTAGCGCCACACCGCCTAGGCCACTGCAGCCACGCGCACGAGCTGTCCCGAGCTTCGGCCTCTGCCAAACTCGTCACCGGCGATGCTCCGGCCACTCCCCGGCCAAGCCATCACCACGGCTGGATGCGGGCGAGCACCAGCTGCCCGTAGCTGCTCTCCGCGTAGCAAATGGAGCCCTGTGGGCAAAACCCGCAGCACGCCGCCGCGTCTGGCCTCGCCGGCGGCTAAACGCCGGCAGGCTTTGACCCGTTGACCGGCGGGTTTGACCCCGCTGACATAGTTGACTAGGTGGGGCCCTCTGCTAATTAACCTAGTTTAGATTTAATCAAAATTAGTTAGTTTAATTAGCTACTGACATGCGGGACCCACTCGTCAGGTTGACCTGGACGCCCCCGTTGACCCTTGACGTCACTCTGACGCACTGCTGATGCAATAATTAATTTCTGGTTTTATTTGTTCACAGGAAAGTCCAGAAATTGTTGCAAACTTAAAAAAATCATAGAAATAAATCTGTAACTCCGAATGCAAAGTTTTATATATGAATTTCGATCAGAAAAATTCAATATATCCATTGGTAATGGTTTCATGCATGACAGAACAAGTTAACCTTGCTGTTTAAGCAGAATAAGATAATGCACCATTATGGCTATGTTAAATGAGCTAACATTTGAATCTTTGATTCAAATGAGTTCATCCCTTTTTGTTCCAGATTGCATTAGGCCAACACACATTCATATTGACATGTCATAGCATGCATCATATTGTTGCATATTGTCATGTGTTGTTTATTTTCGGTGTGTCTTTCGTGATAGGTTCTGCCTCCGAGGATAACCCCGAATATCCGTCTGAAGGGCAGTATCCTACTACCACCACATCAGGCAAGCAACCCATTGATCATTCCGATACAACCCATGTTCTCGCTTCTGCTCTTGTTTACTGCATTTAGACAACGCGATTCAAACTGTTGTGTGTTGCGGTAGTTGAACCCACTTCCTTTGCATGACCTGTCATTGCCACAGTAACTAGATGAAACCCACTAGTATGTGTAGGAGTTGATTGAGCCATGTTTGTGATTCCTACCATGCTATGCTTGCTATGCTTAGAGTTGTGTCAGGTCTGGCTCATCAGGATGATGAACTGGAGTGAAAGGTTGTGTCGGGTTCGAGAGTGAAAGTGTTGAACACGTTTTGGTAAAGGTATCGATGAGAGGCCATGTAGAAGTACATGGTGGGTTGTTTCATTGAAGCCGTCCCTAAGAACTGAGATCTGTGTGTGATTTAAGACTTAGCTACTACCACGCATTGGGCCCGAAACCAATGGACCCTCTCGACTTATTAACCACTCTTGTCCTCGGTCCGGAGTTGCAAGTAGTTTACGGTGTTTGTAGCATCTTTGGGGGCCGCACGTGGCGCTGACCTTAGGGGTGGGCTGTGTTGCGATGAGGCACGTGGCCGGTGTCCGATTCGCCCGTTTGGTGTCTGGGAACCCTGCACACATCGTTCGGGGCCGTTAGTGGAAACCTCGGCTGGACTCCTGCGGATTGTACCCGAATAGGCGATAAACCTGGACTAGGGACTCGTGTGTTTAGTCAGGTCGTGGCTGACACCCTCGCTGGGCTTCCGCTTGAAGGTTGCCGAGTACATGTCGTGTAGCGTCGATAAGTGGTGAGAGCGTGTGTGAAGAAGTACACCCCTGCAGGGTATAAAACTATTCGAATAGCCGCGTCCATGATAAAGGACTACTTGGTCACCTATACAGTTCATAGACAAGTAAATGGATACTACTAAATGCCTCAAGACAAGTGTGAGTATCATGGATGGCCCTCTCGTGGGTTGACGAGAGAGGATCCACGGTGGAGTATTGTGATGGTGATTAGTGGACTCGTCTGCGACAAATGCTTTTCAAGTGGTGTCACGTAGGATAGCTTAGCCAAGAGTCAAAGCTGGCTTGCTGCAATAACTCCACTACCTTCTTGAGAATGTGCATGTATAATAGGTTTCTGTTGTAAGACTTGCTGAGTACCTCCGTACTCATGTTTTCTTAATTAATGTTTTCAGACGACAACACCGCCCCCTCCGAAGGGTTTTATGTAGACCTTGACGTCGACGAGTGAACTAGCCACCCGTGTGATGATCCAAGGCTTGTGAAGGGCCTTTGTAGATAGAAGGGCTTCATCAAGCTTTCTTTCTTTTTAGAGTCTGTACTCAGACTAGTTTGCTTCCGCATGTGCTTGAATGTTTGTATGACTTGAGTGTTGGCTCATGAGACCCCTATCTGTATGGATATGTTATGTATGGCTCCTCGGAGCCTCTTAAATAAAGTACTTTGAGTTGTAGAGTTTTGTTGTGATGCCATGTTGTATGTACTCATATCGGGCATATTGTGTGTATGCTTGAAATGCTTGGTATGAGTGGGATCCGACAACCTAGTTGTTTATCCTTGGCAGCCTCTCATATGGGGAAATGTAGTCTCGTGCTTCCTGAGCGATAGTAGTCCGCTTCTGACCGGTTCACCGGAGTCCTGCTAGCCCGGCACTACTGCTTTGGACACTTGATCGGCCGGCATGTGTTTCACTTTGTTCCTATGTCTCGTCCCTTCGGGAAATGTCACGCGGTGATATTGAGTCCTGCCTTAGCCTGCTACAGCCCGGATACGAAGTCTCATAGCCCAAAGTGCTACAGCCCGAATTCGTACGTTGATGACCGACATGCTCGATGTGATTCATGTATGCCTGTCCCCATGGGTTAGCGCCGCTTTGGGTTCACTACTAGCCATGTCGGCCGGGTTCTCTGTCATGTGGATGCTAGCGACACTATCATATACGTGAGCCAAAAGGCGCAAACATTCCCGGGCCATGGTAAGGCGACACCCGTGGGAATACCGTGCATGAGGCCGCAAAGTGATATGAGGTGTTACCGGCTAGGTCAATGTGATTTGGAATCGGGGTCCTGACAGCTCCCACGCTTCATTGTTGTTGGAGACGAGGTTGCGGAGACGAACCGACTCCACCTTCATGAGCGCTGGTGTTGCCTTCTGGCGCCCATCGTGCGTGTCGGTGTAGACCATTGGTTGTCGGGCTGTCGTCGGTGTTGTCAGGGACGCAGCTGCACCCAGGACGTAGTTCGATGTAGTGGTTGTTGTCGGAAAGCCGTCGACGATGACAGAGAGTGCCTCTCCATGGCTGCAAAGATGTTGGAGGAGCACAACTAGGAACACCAAACGAAAACAGGCGACAAAGACAGGAACTTTTTTTTTTTGGTTTTAAAATGTTGGCTTTCCCGTTATACACCAGCTATAGGCGTGATATCTGAGAAGGCTACAGAAGGACTTGTCATTGGGAACCGTCGAAATACCTTGACGATTACAACTCAACAACTTAAATAAGCTTCGGTGTACGTGTCTTAATATGCCGTGTTTCGGTATGGTTCCGAGAGCTAACGGAAATTCATACTCTAGCCCATCATCATACCGAGGACCCCCACAGCTCAACATGCCCCTTGCACACGCCCCATGAACCCAGAGACTTGGGTGTGATAAGTTCAGGGTAAATGGTTTTGGGTCAACGGCTTGGCGATTTTTCTTCATGCATATTGAGGGGTGGTGAACAGCTACCTCCCGCCTTCCTTCGAGTGGCTTCCTTACTGCTTGGGACCGCTTGATTGCTTCTTGGATTGTTGGGAGTTTCTTTCTTGAATTTGCTTCTTGTACTTTTGGAATTTCATCTTGATTGCTCACGCGGATGATTGATTGGCCGCGGACTTCACGTACTTGTTTTGACATTCGGCTCGAACTTCTTGGGGATTCTTCTTCCAGGATTTCTTGCGGACCCGCCTTAGGAACTTGGAAGGGAACTGTTCACCTCTGTGGACTAGGAAAAACCCTCTAGCACATTATCTGAGGCTTCTGGTGGCGCACCCCAGGGTTGCCATGTGACTACGCACCAAAACAACTTGTGTTGGGTCAGACAGCCCTCCATGATCTTTTCCTATGGTGTTCCCTAGAGTGCGAGCCTCTGTGAACACGAGGCATGCCAGGAAACATGAAGAGCGCGGGGTCTCAATACTCAGAAGTGCCCAAGTAATCATTTCCGCTGCCTCCGGAAGCATACACCTAGTACGTGTCGTGCATTATGGGTGTAGGAGCCGCTCCACCTGCAAATCGACACATTGTGCCGCCCTCCAACAAGTCCTAGGGTAGCTGAAACTTCAATCAACAGCGTAGTGCGAAAGGGGGAAGCCAATTTTTTGTTGGACTTAGTCCATAAAAATTGGGGAAAACTAGATATATCCACGAAATGCTAAGGAGAATGCGTCATGGATTCGAGAGCCCACAGAAAAAGTTTCCCCAATGAAAAACCAAAAGGCAGCAAAAGAGGCAAAATTTTAAGAAAAATATTTTTTGAGGAACCTTCCGTTGATTGGGGGCATTGGTCGGACTCCCTGAGAATCGATGAGCTGGTATGCTCCCCTGTTGTAGACTTGCTCGATGACGTATGGCCCTTCCCACTTTGGCTCGAACTTGCCCTTCGTCTTGTGCATCACGACGATGGGTCGCCTGAGAACGAGAACCAACTCGCATTTTCAGAAGACGTGTTGCTTGACGAGCTTGTCGTAAGCTCTCACCATATTCTGACGGTAAAGTTCCAGGTTCTGTAGGGCATTAAGTCGCCCCTCTTCAAGGGCGTCGAGCTCCTGAAACCGCAGTTGTACCTGTTCATCGTGGGTGAATTCATCTTGGATAGCAACCCTCAAAGAGGGTAGCTGGACCTCCAGTGGTAGGACAACCTCACTCCTGTAAACGAGAGAAAACAGAGTCGCCTATGTTGGGGTACGGACTGTGACACGGTACGCCCATAAGGACTCGAAGACACGATCATGCCAGTCTCTCCGATTCCTTGTCACTGTCTTCTTGAGTATCTTGCCGAGCGTCTTGTTGAAAGCCTCGATCGCACCGTTAGCTTGAGGGTAGTAGCCGGTGGAGTAGTTCCACTTGATCTTGTACTTCTCCGTGAACCTGTAAATATTGTTTGACTTGAAGGCCTTGTCGTTGTTGGAGGTGATCCGATGAGGTATTCCAAAGAGATATATGATGTTTCGCTCTAGGAAGTTGATGACGTTGTCACTCTTCACCTCCCGTAACGGAACAGCTTCCGCCCACTTCGAGAAGTAGTCTGTCGCGGCGAGGATGAAGCGGTGCCCCCTGGAAGATAGAGGGTCAATAGGGCCGATGATGTCAATTCCCCAGGCATCGAATGGCCAAGAGGGAATGGTAGGGTGAAGAGGGACCGGCGGCTGTGCTTGAAATCACCATGAACTTGACAATTGTGGCACGATCTAGCCACGAAGGCGATCTGCCATAATGTCGGGCCAAGAGTATCCTGCTAGACGTATACTATGATACATCTTGGCCCCTCCTTGGTGCCCGCCACAGACTCCATGATGCATCTCCTGCAAGATCTTGTCGGCTTCACTTCGGTTTACGCATCGAAGTAGGACCTCCTGTCCATGTGAACGACTGTATAGGACACCTGCTTCAAAAATATAGAAAGGGAGTCATCGTTGTAGTTGGCGCCTCGAGACGGGGTCATCGGGGAGGCTCCCATGCTTGAAGTAGTCGAGGAAGGGTTGCAGCCACTCACCCTCCTCTACGGCATTCGTCATGATGGTATTGACTTCGTAATCTGCCGGGATGGGCTCTAAGACAGCCGGGAGTAGCCACCTTTCTTCCACGTTCACCAGCATTGTTTTATTATCTGGAAGCACCAACGTTGCTGCTAGTTTCGCCAAGGCATCAGCAGGCGCATTCCTACTTCGCGGGACATGATGCACTTCAACATGTTGAAATTTTTCCATTAGATTTCGGGCCGCGGCATAGTACGGCACCAGTTCAGGCTTGCGAACTTCATAGATGTCGTTGACTTGACGGATGATGAGTTGAGAGTCTCCATAAGCCCGCAAAGAACGTACCTCCATGGAGAGCGCCAAGAGGAGGCCGAAGATGAGCGCCTCGTACTCCGCTTCGTTGTTGGAGCATTCTTCCTTGAGGAGGGAGAATGAGTGATACATCACCCCTCCTTGCGGCGTTTTGAACACCAAACCTGCACCGGCTCTTCGTCTTGGGGTACCATCAGGGTCGGTGTCCATGCGGGAGGCACCATCAAAGTAGAGCTCCCACGACGCGTCGAGGTTGACATTGAAAACCTCCTCGTCAGGGAGGTCCGTGACAAGAGGCGAGTCATCTGGAATTGGGTGCGCCGCGAGAAATTCCGCCAAGGCTTGACCCTTGATTGCTTTTTGAGGCACAAAGGTGATGTCAAACTCCATCATGATAAGTGCCCATTTTCCAAGTCGCCCATGAGTGCGGGCTAACTTAAAACATACCTCACGGGGTCCGCCCTCGCGATGAGCTGGACTTCATGCTTCAATGTGTAGTGCCTGAGCTTCTTCAAAGCGAAGATTAGGGCCAAGCACAACTTCTCTATAGAAGAGTAGTTTCGCTCAGCCCCCACCATGGTGCGGCTTAAGTAGTAACAAGCCACCTCCTTCCCCTCGTCATTGTTTTGGGCGAACAAAGCGCCTATCGATTTAGGCTGCGCTACAATGTATAGGATGAGTGGGCGCCACTTTACGGGAGCTGCTAAGACAAGTGGATTAAGGAGGTACCTTTTGATTTCATCGAATCCGCGTTGGCATCCTTCATCCCACACGAACGGTGCCGCTTTCTTCATAAGGCTTGAGAAGGGATGGATGCGTCCGGAAAGGTTGGAGATGAAGCGCCGTATGTACGCTAGCTTCCCTTGCAATGACCTCAACTTCTTGAGATCTTGAGGTGGCAGCATGTCGAGGATGGCCTTGATCTTCTTAGGCTCGATCTCTATGCCTCGGTGACGAACGACAAAACCGAGGAAGAGGCCTGACTGAACAGCAAAGGCACACTTCATCGGGTTCATCTTGAGTTGATGTTGACATAGTCGTTCAAAGCCTAAGATCCTCCTGGTGGTGCTTGTGATACTTGGTTTTGACTACCATGTCATCAACATAGCATTCCACCGAATGATGTATCAAATCACCAAGAACGCATGTCATAGCACGCTGGTACGTTGCACCGGCATTCTTCAGTCCGAATGGCATGACGGTGTAGTAGAAGTTGCCCTTCGGGGTCCTGAAAGCGGTGTCGATGGCGTCATCGGGATCCATCTTGATCTGGTTGTAGCCTGACAGACCGTCCATGAAGGAAAGTGCGCCATGGCCTATGGTGGAGTCGATGATAATTTCTGGGATTGGGAGAGGAAAGTCATCCTTTGGGCAAGCCCGATTCAGGTCGCGGAAGTCCTGGCAGATTCGTATCTGACCATTCTTCTTATCCACCAAGACAATATTGGCGAGCCACCGTGGATACTTTGTCTCCTTGATGGAACCTGCAACAATTAACTTGTCGACCTCCGCGATGACATCGTCTTCAAGTTCTGGACGTAACCGTCGTGATTGCTGCTTGATGGGACAGAATCGTGGGTCAATCGCCAACTTGTGCGTGGCAACACGAGGGTCCAAACCTGGCATCTCCTTGTAACTCTAGGCGAAGCAGTCTCGGTACTCCATCAAAAAGCTTCGACAGTCCTCTCGCTCCTCTTCTGTCAGCGTGGCGCTAACAAAAGTGGGGCGTGGGTCGTCCTCTGTTCCAAGGTTGACTTGGATGAGGTCATCGATGGTGGGCTGCCCTCCGTCTTCTAACTCCTGTGGTGCTAATATGGAGCTAAGTTCCTCGGCGTTACTTGGCTCACTGTTGGCAGAGTGTTGTTTATGAGGAACGGTGGACAAAGTGTCGGAGTCAATGCTCGATGAGATGGAAGTGGTGTGGCAGTCAACTCGTCTTCCACCACCGTGCTCCTCCTCTTCATCGGGGACGTCGTAGGTGCAGCATCCCATCGTATGGTGCATCGGATTGCCAAGGATGGATTTCATGGCATGCTGGTATGTTGCACTCGCATTCTTCAACCCAAAAGGCATGCCGGTGTTGTAGGAGTCTCCTTCTGGCATCGGTCGCCCTTTGTCTTCTGGTTCTTGTGGCGCTGGCGCGGAACTGAGCTTCCCCTCATTGCTAGGGCCGTCCAGGTTGATGTAGCCAAGTCCAAACTTTGGTTGAGCTTTGCCTTTCTGCTTGATGAGGTCTTCCGCTTGTCTCCACCATTCCTCACAAATGGAGGGTGGCGGAGGCATCCTGCTGTTCCGCCCAAGAGTGATCCCGGCCTTCTCCAACAAGCGAACCATCTTGGGCTCCGCCTTCATCGTCGATAGTACCTCCTCTGGATCACTGCAAGTTTGGGGAAATTCTAATACAAAATCACATTGTTTTACCTGCGGGACCTTGTAGAAAATGGTCTGGAGTCTAGATCCAGACAAATTGGGGATAGCCCAAACCTCCAATGGGGAAGTCACTGAGACATAGAGCGATGGGGGCTGTACACCTTGACCTCCCCTTGCGACTTCCTCCACTTCTTTTATTCTTCTTCTATCAGTTATCAGTATGGGCGCATGTTCTTCCTTCCGAGGGTTGCGTGCCGTGGCGTGATGGGTGGTGGTGCATCATTGCTGCGTGTTAGCATCGTGGAGCCTTCACAGGCACTGCAGAGCTTCCCAGTGTTAAACAAATGGGCTCTCGGCGCACCAAAGCTGATGAAGAAGTGGCAGCCTCTTGAGAAATTGTTGTAGCCGACCTCAGCGTGATTGGCGTTGACGTTGGGAACCTTGCCTTCAACAGTAATGGGATCACTAGACCAGGCATAGAAGATCCTGTTCCACATGATGTCAAAGCAGAGCCCCCTACCTGCAATTGGGAAGAGGGGCTATAGTCGTACCGCGCAGATGAAGATGATCGCCTACGAACTTGGCTCCTGTGACTCCGAGAGGAGGAGCCCTTTGCATCGGCGGGTAAGCTCTGCATCATGGGGAGCTTCATCTCAGCTACTGGCCCAAAACTTGGTTTGGTCAAGAGATCCACCGGGGGCGTTGTGCGCCCCAACTGCTGGTCACTATCTACAATGTGGAAGTAGTACTTCGCATCTTCATGGTGAGACTCTTGCACAGTATAAGGAGATATGTTGCCGATGATGCGCTTTTGTGTGCCGCTAGCGTCGAGGAACTTCAGGCATTGATGGAGGGTGGATGGCACGACGCGGTACTTGTGGATCCACGGTCTTCCTAGAAGGGCGGAGTAGGAGGTATTCGCCTCGATGACGAAGAACCGCACCTTGAAACGAAAAGTTGACATCTGGATCTTCAATGTAATGGCACCTAAGCGTGGGCTTCCCTTGGTTGTCGAAGCGCGGATCATCACGTCATTAGCCTCCAAGTCGCCCACCGTAAAACCTGCCGCGTAAAACTTGGAAGAGGGAGAATGTTCACGGCGGACCACAGGTCTATGAGGATCCTGCGAAGATGTGCAACACCAATATTACCTTCCACATACAGTGGCCGGTTGTGGTCACCATCATCTATGAGCTTGTCCTCTTCATCGAACGTGATCTCGTTCACGAACAAGGGGCTGGAGCAAAGACGGTGTTTCTCCATGGACACCTCATAGAGTTCTGGGGCTTGAAGCGCCTTGATAAGGGCCTCGCGAAGGTCGGGCACCATCATGAGCGCGTCATGCACACTCAAAAGTGCTGGAATCCGCTTGAGGTGGGCGATGATGTTGTAGTCAACGTCGCGTGCCTTCATCTTCTCTGGCCTTGGTGTTCGTATCCCTCCCCCTGCAATGGCGCCTCCTTTGGGGCGGCTGGCTTCTGCACCCTTGTTGACTTGATATTTAGGGGTTCAGGTAGGACCTTGCCCCCACGCAGGTTCATGTTCACCTCTTCCAACGGCACTTCCTTTGTTGCCTCTTCGGCGTGGAGGACCGCCTGCTCTTCAGGAGTAAACACATCTTCGGAAGGAGTGTCGTTGTAGTCATGGATGACATTGCAACTCTCTATGCTTGGTGACTGGGGTGAGCTGGCTCCTTCTTGAACTTGCTCCACCTCCTTTGCCGGTGCCTGCCCCCAGCCGGATGGCAAGAACTACGCCAAGGTTGGTAGCACACGCCCCGGTCGAGGAAAAGGCTCGACTCCTTCTGACATAGGGACAAATCTTGGCGGAGGCCGACGTTGACTTGGATCGAACCGCCTTAGAATTCTTGAGGGAGCACGTTCTGGCGAAACCGGGCAAGGATGTCGAGGTGGAAGCCTCCTTGCGTATGGCCTTCGGCGCACCATCCTCCAAGGCTCTTCTTCGGGAATGGCTGGGGTCACAGGGCGAAAGGGAGATACCTGCGTCTTGGAGAGGACGAGGTTGGATAGCTGGTCTTCAACTTGGGCTAGTGGCACCCATGTTCCTTTGAGCTCCGTGGCTTCACTTGGCGGAGACGGTAACTTCATGCTCACCATGTTTACCGCATGGTAATCTGGGTTGATAGCTTCTGGGTCGAGGTTGATCCTTCTCTCATTATTGGATCTTTGGAGCCATTCTTTGAACGCGACACAATATTCAATGACATGTCCCACATACCTGTGATATGGGCAAAATAAAGGATTATATGTCATCATCACCTGATCAGGCCTCCGAGGCTCTGGTAAGTTCAAGGCCTAATGCTCCATAACCTGGTCGAACATGTCCTTGATGAGCTCCTGACGAAAGGCAAACTGCTTCTTGAGGAGCTCCTGCATCGACGGGCGTTGCCTCCCTCCGGCTTGTTCGCCTCTTGCACCCAATATGGGAAGATGGCCTTGCCGTGCAGATGAGAAGACCTTGGTGGTGTTTGTTTCGGCTGGTGCCTTCGCCCTGCTACCGTTGTTGACTTGTTTGGATGTTGAGGCGAAGCGCTTGGCGGGATCAAATGCGCTGGCATTATTATAGAGCTCCATTATCTGCGGTGATTTCTCAAACTCAAGCTTCGTGGCTGCTACCGCCGTGCTGAGGGCACTAAAAGTTCTAGGCTCACGCCGAGAGACTTCAAGTGACCAATGTTGCTGCATCCCATGGACGCACATCTCAATGGCATCCTCGAGGTGCATCTCCCTGGCGAGACGCACATAACTATTGCGGAAGCGGACGATGTAGTCATCAATGGACTCATCTCGTCGTTGTCGGACTTGCGCCAGCTCGACAACGAAGAAGTCCTTCTTCATGGCGAGAAAGTGCTTCTTGAAAACCTCTTTCATGGCCGCCCAACTTCCAATGGACCCAACCGGTAAACGGCTGTACCAATGGAAGGCGGGCCCAGTTAACGACCCTGAAAATTGGCGAAGGAGAAGTGCTGGGCTGTTTGCTGTGTCACCGCATGCCGCCTCGAAGTATGCCAAGTGCTCCCTTGCATCATCGGTTCCATCAAATTGACGGAAGTTTGGTGGGTGCCACCCTGCGGGATACGCCATCATGTCATGCCACGCCTCGTATGGCTTCTCCAGCTCACTCTCGGAGGTGCGAGGGGCTTGATCTATCGCCATTTGCTTGAACTTCTTGTCCACCATATCCCCAACCATGTCGTGGTAGTCCTTTAGCATAACCGCGCGTGGTACTGTGTTGGCAGAACCAGCAGGGCTAACCCAAGGCCGAGCTTGTGTGTTGGGGTCGTGTTGAGGCACATCATTTAAGGGCACCCTAGCAGGAGGGCCCACACAAGTTCCTCCTCTTGCGGATCGACCACTCGTTGCAGCGCGCCTTGTGGAGGGACGCTTTGGTTGTTCATCATGAGCTCAATAAACGGGTCAAGCTTTGACGCCAACTGATTAATCGTCTGGCGCTGGCTTCTGACCTCTTCTTCTAGAGACACTTCTTGTGGTGCTACTATGTTTTCAGCACTTGGGCCATGGATGCCATCAACGGGTGACTTGGCAGCAGGATCTTGATCCACAAGGTTTTCACCATGTGAACTGGCGCGGTGTGGAGGTCTTCATCACCGCCCTCATAATCTGACAAAAACGATGAAGCTAGTTCACGGTAACGAGGGGAGTGTGGACGACTCTCCAACGATGGCGAGGAGGACGAGTCGGAGAAACCTTCTTCATCATCAAGGTGGTCTTGGCGTTCTCCATCTCCGGGAAACCCATCCGTCACACCTTGACCAGCGATGGATTTTAATCTTGTATTGGCCCCTAGCCGGTTTGCAACTTGTAAATGCGTCCTTCAAGGTCTTGAGGAAGCCTTGATGTAATGTCGGTGTAGTGTAAACTTGTATATATCTTCATTTTGTGAAGTGCTCTCTCCACCTAATGGGCCTTTCCCTGTTGTCACAGGAAGACACGTGGCTGTTGATCTTGCAGCTTCTTGTGACGTTGATGAGCTTGTCTTGGCATCCCCTTCGGCACCCCTGAACCATGCACGAACATGGCCAAGGCGCGGTAGGAAGGTCCTCTGGAAGTACGCCTTTGGGTTCGGCACGATCTCCTCTTCAGAAGGATAGTCGAACTCCTCGGTGACGACAGGAGGTTGCCATCCATTACTTGACCCTTCACTTGGCTGCACTCCAAGAGTATCGCACATGGCAATGTTCTTCTCAGTTGATTCCTTCACTTTTTCAGCCTCCTGCTGGGCTTGAGCTTCTCCATCTTGGTCCATCCTTTCAGAGGGAACAAGAAGAAACTATGTGGGAAGTGTTGTGTCTTGTGGGAGGGCAGCGTGGGCTGCACCCTCGGAAGCTACTTCATTATTGGAGGAGGACGTAAGCTTGGCTTCTTCGACGCCTTCCATCGGTGTGGCCGTTGGCGCTGGCATCTTCTGATTCTCTAGTAGGGGTGCTGGTGCAGTAGCCTTCACCCGTTCATCATTCTTCCGGGGAAGGGATGAAGAAAGAACCGCCTTGCTCCCTTGCTCAGTGCTTCTCGTGGACGTCTTGCGTGGTTTCGGTGCCAACCGGCTGAGCAAGTAGCTATAACGCTCATGCCGCTCCAAGTCGGGGGAGATGCGAAATTTGATCCTGTCATTTTCTTGAATGACCCCACCATCGGGTCGTAAACATACCTGAGTGTGTCGAAGGACTAAGTCCTCAAGTTCTTTATAAATAAGATGGCGGTTTCTCCGACGCCTCTCGCGCTTGCGCTGATTCTCCGTTGGAAAGATACCATCCCTTTGCACCGGTGGCGTGCGTAGGAGTGTTGGTGCAGGGCGCCTCGTGGATGATGAAGTCCTGTCATCGCCGCTGCGATTGTGTCCGATCTCCACGCCTAGGAGGTGACGAAGGTCGTGGTGGAAGTGTCGGTCGCAAAGGTTCCGTGGTTGCCACTTTGTTGAGTGGGCCAAGGGTCCCTCTCATCGTCTTGATGTCCCTTTGGGGAGGTGACGAAGGTCGTGGTGGAAGTTTCTGTCGCAAAGGTTCCCGTGGTTGCCACTGTTGAGTGGGACGGGGGTCCCTCTCATCGTCTAGATGTCTTGACCATTGGTTCCAACGTAGAGGCATGTTGGGATATCTTCGTTGTGGGAAGTGTCGAGTTGGTGAAGGTTGTTGCCGAGGCGCCAAAGTCTGGCGCTCATGTTGAGGATGATGACTTGGGGCTTGACGCCTCATCCTTCCGCAGCTTGAGACGCCGATGCACTTGGCGCCGTTGGATCTTGGAGCCTCCTCTGGATATTGTTCATCTGCTCTTGGAGTTGGCGAAATTCTCGCCGTAGGTCGTCGTCCCGTGGAGCGGGTGCCTCATGCCGAAGGGTGGAAAACATTTTATTGTTGGGGAGAGACCTTCTGTCAGCTGCCGAGTTGTGGAGACACAGCGCCCATGCACCCCTTCGTGTGTCGCCAATGTTGAGGGAGACAGTAGGGCCTGGTAGAACGGGCTCTTTGCGTGAGCGCCGCTTCCAGAATTCCTTCATGATGGCGCGTCTCACCAGCTCCTTGACCTTGCATGGCTCGTATGCCCAATCATCAGGGAACAAGTCATACGGAGGGGTTAAGGTGCTTCGGTAAGTGAACACCATATCAGCTAGTTCCATGGCGCCGAGGGACCAATCCTCCTCCGGCACCTTGCTCTGAGCGATGCGGGAACCTATCTGTTGGTGGAGTAATTGTACCTTGCGGTACTTCCTCCTGTAGTTGCGTAGGGGATGAGGGCTATCCGACAAATGAGCGTTGGCCATGAGCCTACGCAGGTTATGGGACATGGCCTCCAAACCCTCGAGAAGCTCTACCTCGGTGCGCCGCGGAGTTGGCTTCGACGGCTCCGAGTGTGTAGTCGTGGTAGGGGTGTGGAGGGACGCTGCACTAGCCCGCTTTGTTGGTGGCTCACAGTGCGTGGCGTTGAGATGCCTCCACATCTCCTTTCAAATCTGCCCTTGTCGACTCCTTCAACAGTGGCGCCTCAAGCATTAGCTCATGACGCTCCTTCTTCACCTTGGCAGCCTCCCGCCTTAGTGCCTTCTTCGATTGCATAGTTTGGAACTGCAGGATCTTGAGCTTGATGCATGTAGACCTTCTCACCAAGCTCGATGAAGACCATGGGCGACATCGATCCAAAGCTGGATCATTACCGGCTCCGAGTTGCTGCCACGGGAGATTCCACCTGCATGAAAGGGATCTTGATGAGCGGAAATCCTTGCCGACGCCTTGTCATGCAGCATGCTGTGCAGGTTGGGAGACGAGCGAAGACGATTCGGACGACCACAACATTGCGAAGATGGGAGGAGAACCATGTCCCACCGGGCGTGCCAATTTGTTTGACACAAGAAAAATCTTATGGGCACTCCGTGAGAAGGGAAGAGAAGGAGTGTGGATTTCTCTCATGCGTCGGGGAAAAGAAAATGCGGGCGTGCCAGTGTACCGTAGTACACAAAGAAAACAAAGAGATGGGAACAATATTTTATTAATCTCAAAGACAACAAATACAATTCCCGATATGTGCTCCGTGGCCTACTAGCGCGGCCTGCCTGACTAGCGTTGTGCGGTCTCCTGGTTCCCGGGGCCTCTGAAGGCTCCTGGTTAATTACTCCCGCGGGTTGCTCCGCGAGATACCTCCGATTAAGCCGTGGGGTCGTCTTCGTCATCTTCGCTTCACGTTCTCCATGCATATGATGATGGTGTGTGTAGGTGCGGGCAGTGGCAAAGCCTGTGTCCTTGTCGGTACACGTGCCGCTCAAAACATGGCTTTATGCTAGCCACGTCCGCCCTCGCTGTCGCGCCTCGTCGGTCTTGACAGCGTTGATGTAGTTGGTATTGGAGTAGCATGGATCCTTCTTGGCTCGGACTTCTTGACGATGTAGCAGCTTCGTCGGGGTACGCAAGGGGTTGCCTCGCGGGAGTATTCTTTTGTGGAGACTGTCGTAAGTGTAAAACCAATGCACGCTCGCATCGGCATGGCCGGTGTAGTTGGTGTCTTATCTCGACTAGACGCCGTGGTTACGATAGTCTGCGGAGACAAAGACTCCGCCTTACAAGGCCATGAGAGGTAATGCCTTAGAGGGGCGTGGTGGATGCCTCGTCTTGGCTAGACGCCGTATTCGGTGGTCTGCCAAAACAAGGATCACGCCGCGGGGCTGAAGAAAGGTAACATCATGCAGAGGCACTGTTGATGCCTCGTCTCAGCTAGACGCCGTACTCGGTGGTCTGCTAAGACAAGGATCGCGCCTCAAGTACGATGATGAGACCTGTATGCAACAAAGGGTGCACCTCGTCTTGGCTGGACGCCGTATTCGGTGGTCCACCAAGACAAAGGCGAACATCACAGGGCCGAAGAAGGATGACATGGAGGGGCGTGATTGATGCCCTCTCCTAGCTAGACGCCGTATTTGGTGGTCTGCTAAGACAAGGAGCACGCCGCTTGTATGACAATGAGACCTATGCAACGAAGGGTGTGCCTCGTCTCGGCTGGACGCCGTAATCGGTGGTCCACCAAGACAAGGGTGAAACATTGTGGTGTTGAAGAAGGATGGCTTCATGGAGGAGCGTGGTTGATGCCCCGTCTCAGCTAGACGCCGTATTCGGTGGTCTGCTAAGACAGGGAGCACACCGCCTGTACGCCGAGGCCTATAAGCCATGAAGAGTGCACCTCATCTTGGCCAGACGCCGTATTCGGTGGTCCGCCAAGACAGGGGAGCTGCCTCACAAGACCAAGGAAGGTGACTTTGTAGAAGGGCGTGGTTGGGCTCCGTATTTGGCGAGCTCCGCCCGCACCCGATCACGACGTGCAAAGATGAAGGGCTCGGTGTGGACAAACTCCAGCGGGGTTGGTGTTATCTCCTTGTTCGATGAAGTCCTCTCCGGTGCCGGCGGCGGAATTGAATGATCGCTGTCTTCGGCAACGAGCACGTACCCTCCATGTAGTGCATGCATGCTGGATGTAAGGAGGAGACAAAAAATTTAGACATTAGTCTCACCTTCCAGAAACATGACCATTGCGTTCATCGCCACCGAGGTTCTTTGCGCGGATGAGGGTACGCCGAGTCGCCGATCTCCAACGTCAGCGTGTAGCCGGCTGCGTGCGTTTTGCCTCTTGATGGATGTGGCGTTGTGTGGACTTGCTTGATGAATGGGTGCGTGATGAGTTTGCTGGGTGCGTGCGTGAGTGGCGTGAGATTTCTCTCGTGGTTTTGCTGCCTGTCCTCAATGTTGAGACTTTGCCTCTATATATATAGGCGTCCGGCTGGTGTAGAGGAAAGGAAACATGAGATTTCTTGGTCCGTACTCTTGCTTCATTCGGCAGGTCACCTTTCCTTTTGTATTCATTTCCAAAGTTTGGAGACTCGCTGATTGTGTATTGCTCCTCGCCCAAGTTGATGCATAAGCTAGGAAATCCCAATGCCGCTTCTACACCTTCCTTCTGCTAAAAGCTTTCCATTTGGGCCTGCAAAAAGAAAGGAAACCATCTTGCGTGCATGTGATTACCCGGCTGCTGATGGGCCTGCCTTTCGTTGGATAAATACGTGTGCGTGCTGGCCAGCCCGCAAATACTCAAGTACGTACGCATGCGTACATGATTGCCGCGTATAATCTACCAAAAATACATGCATGTATGCTACCTTACATGTGCATGCAAAAAAAGGTAACCAAAGACCAGATAGTAGGAGAGGGCTAATGTACAGGTACACGTATATGCCTGGTTTGAGTATTGCGGGTATTCGGATATGTACATGCGGGCTTGCCGGCCGGCCGAGATACCCGAATACGTACATATAGTGTATAAATACCAAGTGCAAGGCAAGCTTGTCACGTAGATGCAAACCGCCTCTTTTCTTGAACGAGCATGCAAGAGGTACATACATATGATAATAAGCCCAATCTCAAATACATTACCTGCACATTACCTGTGCCGAAAAATTCTTAAAGATAATCATTAAATTGCTTCGTGAAGTACTCAATCTCAAACACATCGAACGGATGTATACAAGGCAATTTTACTTCAACTTTTCATATAAGGAAGCAACATCCTGGATGTAATCCAGAGCTCCTGGTCAGTCCGATCAAGGCTCTAGAACAAGTCTTGCCATGTATGTGTCATGTAAGCTACTATAAAAATAAGACCCTGGGTAGCGTCCAAGAGCACACAAGTTCGATCATCGCCCACGACACATCCGATCTGAAGAGAAAAAGGTACGCCTTTGTTACTTCTTCTCTGAAGCTAATGCCTCGCCTTGACTTCGCGTGTTCTGTGTGCATGCCCAGTAGATACACTTGTATCTTTTGTCTCCTGCTAACTTTGTATTTGTTATCTCACTCGTGTCATCAGGACACCATGGGACGGGGCGACAAGTCAAAGAAGTATGGATCGAGAGATGTTGTGCGAATTCCGGCGCACCCCTACCTGGCGCGCCAAATGTCGGATTTTGGGTTCCGGCAGACCCTCTAGGTTCGAACTCTGGGGTGCGCGCGGAGATCTCACCCACTACCTACCTGCACATCGTCGCCTCGCTAGGATCTAAACTACCAAAGGAACAACACAAGGGACACAAGGTTTATAGGTTCGGGCCACCATTGTGGTGTAACACCCTACTCCAGTGTGTGGTGTGGTGGATTGCCTCTTGGGCTGATGATGAACAATACAAGGAAGAACAGCCTCGCGAGGGTGAGGTGTTCTTGTGGCTAGGCTCTCGATCGGATTGGATCAAGCTAAGATGAGGCGAGATGTCTGGATCTCTCTCTAGATGCCTCTACCCTGTGGGTGGCTAGTCCTACTTATAGGCAAGGGCCCTGGGCCTCTTCCCAAATATTGAGCGGGAAGGGCGCCAACAATTGGCCATTTTGAAGGGGAACATCTAGTACACTTATCCTGACTAAAGTCGGTCCTCGCCTACCAAAGGCTCTGGTGGTGACGCCGGCTTGGGCTCCACGATGACTTCCTTCCTGCCGTTGCGACGGTCTTGGTCTTGTTGCACGAAGCGGGTGCCTTTGCTTGATGCTCTCGCTGCGCTTGCCCCTTTGCACCAAAGAGGAAATGAGGACAACTGCTGGCTGGCGCCCTTTGGCGCCCGTGGTCGTCATGGCTTGCGTCATGGGCACTTCATGAGGTACCCCGCCTTGATCTCTCCGCCTCCTCGCGAGCCAGCCTGACGAGGCCGTGCCTGAGGAAGCTTCCTGTCGTCCGCCCCGCTAGGGTCTTGAGCTTGTGTTGATGAAGATGGGCCGTGCTGGGACACCCCTTGAGCCACGCCGCAGGCCGCAGGCAGGCAAGTCTGGGTACCCCCGTTCCCAGAACGCCAACAACAAGGCCGTGAGAGGTAACGCCTTAGAGGGGCGTGGTGGATGCCTCGTCTTGGCTAGACGCCGTATTCGGTGGTCTGCCAAAACAAGGATCACGCCGCGGGGCCGAAGAAAGGTAACATCATGCAGAGGCATGGTTGTTGCCTCGTCTCAGCTAGACGCCGTACTCGGTTGTCTGCTAAGACAAGGATCACACCGCATGTACGACGATGAGACCTGTATGCAACAAAGGGTGCACCTCGTCTTGGCTGGACGCCGTATTCGGTGGTCCACAAAGACAAAGGCGAACATCGCGGGGCCGACGAAGGATGACATGGAGGGGCGTGATTGATGTCCTGTCCTAGCTAGACGCCATATTCGGTGGTCTACTAAGACAAGGAGCACGCCTCCTGTATGACAATGAGACCTGTGCAACAAAGGGCGGGCCTCGTCTCGGCTGGACGCCGTAATCGGTGGTCCACCAAGACAAGGGTGAAACATTGTGGTGTTGAAGAAGGATGGCTTCATGGAGGAGCGTGGTTGATGCCTCGTCTCAGCTAGACGCCGTATTCGGTGGTCTGCTAAGACAGGGAGCACACCGCCTGTACACCGAGGCCTATAAGCCATGAAGAGTGCACCTCGTCTTGGTCAGACGCCGTATTCGGTGGTCCGCCAAGACAAGGGCGCTGCCTCACAATACCAAGGAAGGTTACTTTGTAGAAGGGCGTGGTTGGGCTCCGTCTTTGGCGAGCTCCGCCCGCACCCGATCACGACGTGCAAAGACGAAGGGCTCGGTGTGGACAAACTCCAGCAGGGTTGGTGTAATCTCCTTGTTTGATGAAGTCCCCTCCGGTGCCGGCGGCGGAATTGAATGAGCGCTGTCTTCGGCAACGAGCACCTACCCTCCGTGTAGTGCATGCATGCTGGATGTAAGGAGGAGACAAAAAAAATTAGACATTAGTCTCACCTTCCGGAAACATGACCATTGTGTTCATCGCCACCGAGGTTCTTTGCACGGATGAGGGTACGCCGAGTCGCTGATCTCCTGTCAACGTGCGTCGGCTTCGTGTGTTTTGCCTCTTGATGGATGTGGCGTTGCGTGGACTTGCTTGATGAATGGGTGCGTGATGAGTTTGCTGGTTGCGTGCGTGAGTGGCGTGAGATTTCTCTCGTGGGTTTGCTGCCTGTCCTCAATGTTGAGACTTTGCCTCCATATATATAGGCGTCCGGCTGGTGTAGAGGAAAGGAAACATGAGATTTCTTGGTCCGTACACTTGCTCCGTTCGGCAGGTCACCTTTCCTTTTGTATTCATTTCCAAATTTTGGAGACTCGCCGATTGTGTATTGCTCCTCGCCCACGTTGATGCATAAGGTAGGAAATCTCAATGCCGCTTCTACACCTTCCTTCTGCTAAAAACTTTCCATTTGAGCCTGCAAAAACAAAGGAAACCATCTTGCGTGCATGTGATTACCCGGCTGCTGATGGGCCTGCCTTTCATTGGATAAATACGTGTGCGTGTTGGCCGGCCCGCAAATACTCAAGTACGTACGCATCGTACATGATTGCCGCGTATAATCTACCAAAAAATACATGCATGTATGCTACTTTACGTGTGCATGCAAAAAAAGGTAACCAAAGACCAGCTAGTAGGAGAGGGCTAATGTACTGGTACACGTATATGCCTGGTTTGAGTATTGCGGGTATTCGGATATGTACACGCGGGCTTGCTGGCCGGCCGAGATACCCGAATACGTACATATAGTGTATAAATACCAAGTGGAAGGCAAGCTTGTCACATACATGCAAACCCCCTCTTTTTTTGAACGAGCATGCAAGAGGTATATACATATGATAATAAGCGCAATCCCAAATACATTACCTGCACATTACCTGTGCTGATTTTTTTTAAAGATAATCATTAAATTGCTCCGTGAAGTACTCAATCTCAAACACATCGAACGGATGTATACAAGGCAATTTTACTTCAACTTTTCATATAAGGAAGCAACATCCTGGACATAATCCAGAGCTCCCGGTCAGTCCGATCAAGGCTCTAGGACAAGTATTGCCATGTATGTGTCATGTAAGCTACTATAAAAGTAAGACCCTGGGTAGCGTCCAAGAGCACACAAGTTCGATCATCGCCCACGACACATCCGATCTGAAGAGAAAAAGGTATGCCTTTGCTACTTCTTCTCTGAAGCTAATGCCTCGCCTTGACTTTGCCTGTTCTGTGTGCATGCCCAATAGATACACTTGTATCTTTTGTCTCCTGCTAACTTTGTATTTGTTATCTCACTCGTGTCATAAGGACACCATGGGACGGGGCGACAAGTCAAAGAAGTATGGATCGAGAGATGTTGTGGGCTCGACGAGCGGCAGCAGGAACGGCAAAGGCGGCTCAACTCCTCCACCACCTCCAAGCAAGTCGGGAAACTATTCCAAGGGCGTGGAGTACACACGTCGGTCACCGCCGTTGCCAAGTGCCCCGCCACTTGTACTGAAATCGCATAGCTCAGCGCCACGGACTATGCGTTGCTACCCGAACCGCAACTCAAAGAATTCGTACGAGACATCCATCTCCCTTGATACTGACACTCCACCAGTAGGGAACCTGGAGGTAAAGAGAATAAAAAAGAAACAGAGCTCGCATGAATGTATTTTTTTTTCTTACTTCTACATATATCCTGTACGCATGCAGGACAAGCTTGACGACGTGTTGCAGTTCGTGCCTATGAGCAGCGGTATGGAACAACTCCTAGACGAGGTGATGGAAAACATGGACCAAGATGAGCCGGCCACCAAATGCGCACCTTCGGCCAAGTCTAGTTCGGTGGGGAAGCACACGCCCCCGGCAATGAGTGATCGAGCTACGAATTCTTCAACTGTGGCAGGGAGCAATCTCGTCGTAAAACCCGCCTCCCTGGTGACCAAGCCTGCTTCTTTAACCACATCAACAGGCACCCCTGAAGTGGACAAGAAGAGGTCATCAGGAGCTATCAATGACAAAGATGTTGGTTTAACTGCAAAGAAGCCAAGGACGTCTGCTTGCGGTACGTGTATAATCCCCCCGCCACCCTTGCATGAATTTTCTTTGGATGCTTTCTTGACTCCTTCTCTTTTTGTCGCCTTTCTAGATGTCTCCAGCAAATCAAATAATCTAGAAGGCTTTTATTCCCCTGAGGCAAAGGAACTCCGTGTATTAAATGAGCAACACCAGAATATCCTTGCTGGAGAAAACACTCTGCTCGAGAAGCTCAAAGTCCCTCCAACGAGTAACATCTCAACGCCAAGCCTTGTTCTCCCGCCCGGAATAGCAACAAAGTACATCTCAATAGGACTCAAGGATATACAAGAGGTGCTAAGGGAGCAGCCGATCAATGAGGAGCTAACCATAACTAAAATCGAGTATGTGATAAGTATGTGGAAGATCCCGTATGCGAATGAGGTCCTGCTAGACCTTGAGATTCTGATTCAACACCTTGAAGCAGTGGTGGCTCGTCTGGGTGGAAAAGGTTGTCTTGCCACTTCCCACACATCGGCACCTGCGCCGGCGCAAGTGTCATCTCTGTTGGAGAAACTCAATGCAGCTCATGCGGGGATCACTCAAGGACTTTGCCGCCTCGAGAAGGAAGGGCCGCGCCTAGAGGGGCGCCTTGCCAACCTCGCCTCCATCTGCAACAGAAAAAAGAAGGTTGCCGAAGAACATCAAATGCTTGCCGGAAAACATCAGCAGCTTGCCGATGAGTACAAGACCCTCTGCGAGAAGGAAACCGAGATGGCGGCACTGGCTGAAAAGTGCACATGTGTCCTAGCTGACATGATGACTTCTAGCTCCCGCCATCTTGAAGCTCATGAGGATGCAGTCCGGAGTTCGTCACAGGTGGCCGAGTCATACACAAGACGCCGTGCGGAGGCGGCTGCCTTCCTGGCTGCCGGCGGAGCGCTTCCGGAGATCGCGACGATCCTAGCATATAAAGCTCCTGAGTGAGGGAGCGGGCTAGAGATCATGGACTGATCTACAGCTGCACTTAAAAATATGTTCTATCTTAGTTAAATATAATTTGTCTTAGTTCATCCAGAAAAAGTTTGATTAGTCCCAGTGAACTTTTGTATCATCGATCAGTAAAATGATAGCTTTTGTGATATATCTCCTTTTTTTACTTTTACTTGCCGGGTCTTCGCTTCATACTGGCCCTGGAGCTGCGTTGTATCAGCGTCCAACAACGGTGCGGCTAGCTAACCACAACCTCTCTGGTGTATATGCTGCAGTCCTTCCGGCTTGTTGGACTCCACCAATGTTTGATGTAATAGCTTTGTCTTGTCTTGCACCAGCCGCGACACCTTCGAGTGCCCATCTAGACCTCAAAAATATATCGGTCAATCCATCATATGTGTAGGTGTTCGTATGCTAATTTGTATGTCTGTCGTCGCGGCCTCCACGTCTATCAGAGGCATATATTTCTGATGTACATATTGCCGCCCTCATGCATGCATGTATGTACGTAGGAAAAATTGCCATGCACCACGTACAAGATCAATCAAGAGATTAACTAGTTCGTGCATGCACTAGTCCACCATGTGTGTACATATACTCTTCCCTATGTAACCTGCACTCCCGAAAATTCCTTTTTGTTCAAAAAATAAATAACAATAATGAGAATTAAGGGATTAGTCACGTAAGAGAGAGAGGAAAAAGAGTTGGTCTGTATCTTTTTTTATTACTTATTTAACCTCTCTTCTTTAGTACAAAACTGCGTCAAACAGGTGGAACCATCAGTCACTCCTGAGAAAGGCTTGGTTGGCTGGAGCTGCTCATAGGGCACTTGGAGGTTGTCGAATGTGTCGATGGATAGGACATTTAGCCCTGCGCAGCTGTCAATGAGAGTCTTGGTGACTTGCACATTGCTGATGACTGGGAAGCACAGCATAGGGAGTGCGCCAGCGGTGGCTGCGCACTTGAGCTGGTCCGCTGAGTTGAAGGTGATGGCGCATTGGGACCACCTGAGCGGGCGCGTGGCCTCGAGCTTGGGGAGCACCACGTTCACCTCGCGAGCGAACTATTTGAAGATGCACTGAGAGGCTGGGGCCTGTGCGCCGCCCAAGATGCAAGCGATCGCACACGGCTCCTGGAAGCCCCCATCCCCCTCGTCCTTGTGGTGGTCGTCGTTCCTTCTTGGTGGCGGCAGCGGGGGAAGACCAGCGTTGTCCTGGGGGCAATCCTCATGAGGCGGGTCCCTCCAGGCGCCCTCGCGAGGTTGGTCTTGCCAGCGGTCCTCACGAGGCCGGTCGCGCCACTCCTGGCGCGGGCCACGGTCGTCCCAGCGTCCGCCTCCGCGTCCTCCTCCGCGGCCGTAGCCCCGGTCGTTGCGCTCGGGGCGTCGACCGTAGCGTCCTTCCCGTATGGCTCTGAGCTCTTGGCAGTCGCTGGTGTTGTGGGTGTTTAGGTTGTGGAAGGCGCAGAACGGTCGGCCGTTCTTGGATGACTCAAGCTGATCTCTGCCTCGCTTGGTGTCGGGCTCCGCTGCGAGCACTGCTGCCTCTTTGCGCTTCACGTCCTTGGCCTTGGCCTTCTTCTCCTTCGCTCCTGGAGCTGGCAGCTCAAGGAGAGAGAGGCGCCCCTCCTCAGCTCTTGCGCACTTGGTCGCCAGGTTGAACAGCTCCTGAGAAGTGCAAAGCTCCTCGTGGTTAGCCAATTCTTCCTTCATCCTGATGTCACAAACGCCGTCTGAGAACGCAGAGATGATGTCTTCTTCCGTGACCTTGGGGATCTTGAGGCGGGTGTTGTTGAAGCGCTGGATGTACTTCTGGAGGGTTTCTCCTGGTTGTTGCTTGATGCAGCGAAGGTCACCCGCGGCCGGAAGGCCGTCGCGAGTGCCCTGGAAGTTGGCGACAAAGCGGTCGCGCATCTCGTCCCAGGAGGAGATCGAGCCGTGTTGCAGGTTCAGGAGCCAGGAGCGGGCCCCACCCTTGAGAGCCATGGGAAACCAGTTTTCCATGACTTTTTCGTCGCCGTTGGCCGCTTTGATGCTCAACTCGTAGAGCTGCAGGAACTCTACGGGGTCGGCGGTGCCATCGTAGCGAGGAGGCAGGTCTGGCTTGAACTTGCCTGGCCAGGCGACGCTACGCAGTTCGGGGGAGAAGGCGCGACAACCGGCCGTGGTCGCTGGGACCCGCTTCTGAGGCGGTGCTTGATCTTGGCGAGGTCCGCGCTGCGCCACCGCAGGCGGCACGCGGTCTTGACTAGGTGGCGCGGGGAGTGCCGGTGCAGCTTCTCACGGCCGCGGGATTTCTTGGCAGCTTCTTTCGTCACGCGCGAGCACCGGGCGCGGTGTATCACGCCACGGAGGCGCCCGCCTTGGTGCCAAGGCACCATCTTGGGGTTGAGGCGGTGGAGGCATGCCATGGGCCCCGTTGCCCGGGGCTGGTTGAGGGGGAGGCAGAGAGTGGGACGGCGCCGGAGAGCCCCCTGCAGCACGGACGAGCTCGGCGACGCGGTCGATCCACTCCTCATAGAGGTCGTCGACGGGGCGGTAACTCAGGAGCTCGTTCGCCGCGATGAGCGGGGCCCGTGCCTCCATGGGAGCGCAGTGCGCGTGAGACGAAGAACCAACAGGGGTGAGTGATGGAGTAGCGGTGTGGCCGTCATGCCGCACAAAAGGATGCAGCGAGGACGCCTGCTGCTCGTTCCCCGCCGGGCCTGTGGCAGCGTTGGCTACGAGAGATGGAGAACGACGAGGTGGCCCCCCTACGGGAGCCTTCTGAGCGACGCAGGCGGACAGGGCGGGCCGACGATCAGCTCGAACACGGCGAGCGTCTGCCATGGAAACGACGGAGCGATGGAGCAACGAACCGACAGAAGGGGAAACTACATCGCACCCTTACCTGGCGCGCCAAATGTCAGATGTGGGGTTCCGGCAAACCCTTAAGGTTCGAACACTGGGGTGTGCGTGAAGTCTTTCCCTCCTACCGATCTACGTTCTAGCTCGCTAAGATCTTGCGGACGAACTCGATGTACTCACGACAAAGAGAGACACGGGGTTTATACTGGTTCGGGCCACCGATGTGGTGTAATACCCTACTCCAGTGTGGTGGTGGTGGATTGCCTCTCGGGCTGATGATGAACAGTACAAGGGAAGAACAGACTCCTGAGGTTGAGGTGTTCTTGTGCATATGAACTTGTGGTGTGTGGGTTCAATGGTAAACCTGCTTCTACTGTGGTGGCTGGTCCTATTTATAGAGGCCCTGGTCCTCTTCCCAAATATCGAGCGGGAAGGGAGCCTACAACGGCGGGCAAATTTGAAGGGGGGCAGCTAGTACAAGCTATCCTGACAAAAGCGGTCTTCACCTGCAAAAAGCTTTGGGGTGACGCCGTCTTGGGCTCCACGATGACCTCCGCCTTGCCGTCCTCCTGGTCTTGGTCTCGTTGCACCAATATGGTAACCTTTGCATGATGCCTCGGTACTCTTCACCTACGATGGCCTCCTTTGCACCAATGAGGAAATAAGGACGTTGCACGCACCGGCACCCGCCTGGCACCATTCGTCATGGCTCACGTCATGAGAGCCTCATGAGGTATGCCCCGCCTTGATATCTCCGCTCCTCGTGAACCTGCCTTGCTAGGACACTCCAAGGGAGGCCTTGCGTCGTCCGCCTCGCGATGCTTGGACTCTCGCGAGGGTCTTGGATGCCTTGTTGATGAAGATAGGCCGTACGACCTGCTTCTTAGCCACGCCGTGGGCCGCAGGAAGGCAAGTCTGGGGACCCCCGTTCCCAGAACGCCGACACCTAGTACCTGCAAGAAGGCCAAGGCTGAGGCCCCCAACAAGGAAATTGCCGCTTGCACAGCCTGCTGAGAAGCCGCTGCCACCGAAAAAGCTGGGAAAGGCGATGGCCCGTACTGCAAGATCCACTAGACCAAGGGCCATGATCTTCAGGAATATTACCAAGTTGAGCAGCTTGTCAAGAAACGGAGAGCGGAATATGATAAGTGTGACAAGGAAAAAGGTCAGAATGCCACTGGCGGAAAGGGGTGAGGCGGTGAAGCAAATCGCCCTGGCAAACCCTTTCGGAACCAAGGAAAACCCGCCAGGGATCAAGATAAGGAAGTCTATGATGATGGGAGTGATGAAGGGAACGAAGAGGAAACCAGTGAGCAGGAATTTCAGAAGGCCAGCAACGCCCTATGCATTGAAGGGGGTACACCTTTGCATGCCTCCCACCGCCGGCTCAAGCGATGAGCATGAGAGATCAATCCTGTGGAGCCAGCGCCAGAGGCCTAGAAACCGCTAAAATGGTCCCGCATGCCAATCATCTTAGATGAGGACGATCACCCTGGCCGCACCACCGTGGTAGGATGCTTGCCGTTGTTGGTCTCCCTGACAATTCGCAACCTCAAGGTCACAAAGATGTTAGTGGATGGCGGGGTCGGGTTGAATGTGATTTCCCTGGCAGTCATCAGCAAGCTTCAGATAGGAGAAGAGCTAGAGGTTACCGGCACATTTCAAGGAGTTATCCTAAAGGGAAGATTATGTTGCCGGTGACGTTTGGGGGAGAACTAAACTACCTGACTGAGAAGGTTGTGTTTGATGTGGTTGATCTCCCCCTACCGTACAATGGGATTCTTGGACGCCCGGCCCTGGCCAAGTTCACGGCAGCATCCCACTATGCTTATAACACTCTGAAGATGCCTGGGCCACTAGGAGTCATCACTATCCCATCTGATAAGAAGGATGCAAATATCTGCGTGGACAAGATGTACCGGGACACTGTCGCAGCAGAGGCTGCGGCAGCAACAGCTCCCGCCAAGGAAAGCAAAGGAAAGAAAAGGGATTGTACAACCTCCGGCAAGGAGCCCGGGAAGCGTGCCCCCTCCGAGTGCACGGCACCTGCACACCAAGTGAAGAATGTCCCATCAGGGCTGGCTTGCGTTGACGGTACTTTCACCATCAGCGCCACCCTTGATGACAAATAGGAAATCATGCTCGTTGCCTTCCTGTGGGCGAATATCAATGTGTTTGCCTGGCAACCATCTGATATCCCCGGTGTTCACAGGGAGGTAATCGAGCACCACCTTGTTGTCTGCCCACACGCCCGACCTGTCAAGCAAAAAGTCCGGAAGCAGGCCTTGGAGAGGCAGCAGTTCATTGCCAAGGAAACCAACAAACTGCAGGCAGCTGGTTTGGTCAGAGGAGTACTGTATCCAATATGGTTAGCAAATCCAGTGGTAGTCCGGAAGGCCAATGGGAAATGGAGGCTTTGCATTGATTTCACAGAACCCAACAAGGCTTGCCCGAAGGACCCATTTCCCTTGCCGCGTATCGACCAGATTGTGGATTCCACCTCAGGGTGTGATTTGCTCTCCTTCCTAGACGCGTATTCCGGTTATCACCAGAGCTTCATGTCCAAAGAAGATGAAGAGAAGACATCGTTCATCACCCCATGTGGTACGTACTGTTTCGTCCGCATGCCATTCAGACTAAAGAGTTTTGGGTCCAGTTTTGCAAGGGCAATTCAGATTGGTTTTGAGCCACAGTTACACAGAAACATAAAAGCTTGTATGGATGATATCATGGTCAAAACCTAGGATAAGACCACTCTTATCCAGGATTTGGAGGAGACATTTGCTAATTTACACAAGATCAACTTGAAGCTTAATTCGGAGAAGTGTGTGTTTGGAGTCCCCTCCGCCAAGCTACTTGGTTTCTTCGTGTCCCATTGGGGGATCGAAGCTAACCCTAACAACATCAAAGCCATCGAGCAAATCCAAGTACCAAGGACAGTTAAGGATGTGAGGCGCTCGACGGGACGCATTGCCGCGCTAAGTAGATTAATTTCCAAGTCTGCCAAGCGTGCCCTGCCGTTCTTCAAAATTTTGAAGAAGGCGGGGCCTATGAAGTGGACCTTAGAAGCAGATGCAGCTCTATAGGAGTTGAAGGCCTACCTATCGTCTGTGCCTACCTTGGTTGCACCCAAACCCCAAGAGCCGTTGTTGCTATACTTGGCGGCAACCAACCAAGTGGTCAATGCGGCCTTAGTAGCGTAGCAAGAAGTGGATGAGGCAGGCAGTGGACAGATAACGGCAGAGTCAGAAAAGGATCAGAACATCGATGAGCACAAAAACGAGAGCAACCCCAAGGACGCGGCAAGGAAGAAAGTGGTGCAGCGCCCAGTGTACTTCGTCAGTGGTCAAGGTACTCTGGCGTGCAAAAGTTGATCTTTGGTCTCATTATGGCCTCAAGGAAACTGCACCTCTACTTCCAAGCCCATGAAATCACGGTTGTTACTCATTTCCCGTTGCAAAGGATACTCCGAAACCCTGAGGCTACCAGCAGAATAGTGGAGTGGGCTTTGGAGTTATCCAGGTTTGGTTTGAAGTTTGAGAGCACATCAACCATTCAGATCAGGGCGCTGGCAGAGTTTATTGCAGAATGGATGCCAACCCCTAATGAGGAAGTGACAGATACAACTGTCCTCGACAAGGAATCGCCCCAAGAATGGATTATGTATTTTGACGATGCTTTTTCCCTATAGGGTGCAGGGGCCGGCGTGCTTCTTGTTGGCCCCACCGGGGAGCACTTGAAGTGCATCGTCCAAATGCACTTTCCCCGGGAAGAAGACACCAACAATACAGCTGAGTATGAAGGACTCCTTGCCAGGCTCAGGATTGCAGCAGAGTTGGGAATCAAGAAGCTGATCATACGAGGAGATTCACAGTTTGTGGTGAGACTGGTCAACAAGGATTATCAAAGCCCATTGATGGAAGCATAGGTCGAGGAAGTGAGGAGATTGGAGGATCACTTTGACGGCTTGCAAATAGAGCACGTACCCGTGCAGAAAACAACATAGCTGATCACTTGTCAAAGTGTGCTGCACAAAAGCTTCCTGTGGAACCAGGAACTTTTATTCTCCGTCTCTCTCAACCCTCCGTATCACCAGCCATAATGGCCCGGAAAAGGAGAAAGTTGGACTATGGTAAGCCTCTCCCGGTCGAGCCGTCCGCTCCCGGTAGAGTCCCTACCAGAAACATCTCCTCACAGCCTGCCGGACCACCCCCTCCAGCTAGGCCAATGGACCCCGCGAACGTGGCTGGTGCTCCCGCAGCAGAGGAGGTGTCGCTAGTCCTCGTTGCCAAGCCCTAGGCTCCAACTTGGGCAAGGCACATCGTCCGCTTCCTCCAAACCGGAGAACTTCCCGGCGACCAAGATGAAGCTGAGAAAGTAGCCCGAAGGGACAATATGTATCAGTTTGTCGATGACACTTTGTACAGAAGAAGGTCCAACGGTGTGAAATTGAAGTGTGTCTGCTGGGAGGATGGAAAGGAACTGTTTGCTGAGATTCATAGAGGAATGTGCAACTCACACATTGGATCAAGGGCATTAGTTGGGAAAGCATTCCGACAAGGATTCTATTAGCCCACAGCCCTCCAAGATGTGGCCGAGCTCATCACGACATGTGAAACCTGCTAGTTCCATTCTAAGAGAACACACCTGCCTGCCCAAGCCCTTCAGACAATCCCTCTATCAAGGCCATTTTCGGTCTGGGGGCTCGATACCGTTGGCCCCTTCCCCTGAGCAATCGGAGGCTTAGAATTCTTGTTCTTCGCCATCGAAAACTTTACAAAGTGGCCAGAAGTGACTGCCATGAGAAAGGTTACCGCTCATTCAGCTATCAAGTTCTTGAAAGAATTGGTGTGTCATTTTGGAGTTCCGGCAAGGATCATCATCGACAACGGCACCCAATTCACGAGCCACGCCTTCATGCAATGTATTCGTACCCTCGGATGCAAGATCTCATTCGCCTCTGTGGCAGACCCTCGGAGCAATGGACAAGCTGAGAGGGTGAACGCTAAAGCGCTACGTGGACTCAAGACAAGAACTTTCGATACACTATAGAAGCACGACAGGCGGTGGATCGAGGTGCTGCCGGTAGTTCTCTGGTCCCTCAGAACGACACATAACCGAGCTACCGGGCAGACTCCTTTCTCCCTGGTCTATGGGTGGGAAGCAGTTATCCCCACGGAACTCATTTACGGGTCCCCTCGAGTGCTTGCCTATGATGAAGTAGCGCAAGATCAGCACCGGCGTGACAACACTGTGCTACTCGAGGAGAAACGTCTCCGGGCTGCTACATGTGCTGCATGCTACCAGCAAGCCCTGCCTTGCTATCACAGCTCCAGGGTTCATGCCCGGTGTTTTGAGGAAGGCGACATTGTCCTTAGGCACGTTCAGTCCGCCAAGGGTACAAACAAGCTGTCACCAAAGTGGGAAGGCCCTTAGCGGATGGTACGAGTCACCAGACCCGGTGCAGTCCGTCTAGAGATCAGAGATGGCACTAAGTTGCAAAACTCATGGAATATTGAGCATCTTCGCAAGTACTACCCGTAAGGCGTGATGTGCCCGGCAGCCACCCTTCCGTACAGTCCTTGCCTCAGCTGCATGTAACCCCTTGTACAAAGCCGGGGCAAAGACCCCGTGCAAGAGAAAATAAAGAAGTGTTGTAGGGGTGCCCCCAACTAAGATTGCATGCATGCATGGGCACACCAAGATCTCTGCATGAGCATTTCATGAGCATTTGCATATGCATATAGATAGGATTGCATCATGCATTCATTTTCATCTGCATGGAGTTACAGGTTCCTGCCGTGAACTTGGCTTCGACAAAGAACGAGAAGATTGTGCGGCACCACGATCCCCGGCAAGCCAAACAAATAAGTTTTACCTCTTGTCCATTAGTGTTCTGTAAAGCTATAAAATTGCATGAGAAAACCTCGCCTCTCTTTTAAAACTTAGGTGCTCCCATCCATGACTCAAACGTTGCTTTGGTCAAGATGGTCGCAGTAGCCTTTAGTAGAAAGGAGCTGGCGGGGGGTTGGCCCCTCTGTCTGTTCCCCGGTAGAAGAAGCTCTCTGGAAGACAAAGAGGGTGCCGGCAGGATATCCTGTCGGGGAAAACTCATTTACTTTCATTAAAGAGGCACTCCACCTCTGCATGGACATACACATGCACGGGTTCCCGACAGAGTTCATCTTTTTCATTCATATGCTGATACAAGTACAAGCATTACAGCACACAAAGATGGACTCGAGAGATTACATTATTTGAATTAAAATTTGGCGATTGCCTACAAGATTAAGATTGAAAAAAGATAAGTGATTTGTAATGCCCTTTCTTGTCCCTCTCCTCCTAGGCACAACTGTCGAAGGCAAGGAGGGCAAAAGGAGTGCCTAGGCAGAGGCCCAACCCGCTTTCATCGGGCTCCAGGAGAGGTAGCACAGAGAGGACGGAAGCGCGAGGGAACGCCTCGATGGAGAGCACGGCGAAAGGCGGCCCCGTCAACCACCGTCACTAGGGCCAGCACGACTCGACAGGGCTAATGGAGTTGTAGCCCGAGAGGAAGCCTGCCGGGGTCCAGCTGGAAGACTGCTGGAGGAGCCCGGTGGCAACATCTGCACCTCTGCATCCAACTCCCCGGCAAAGCGCACTGCCGGGGAGGAGACGCAGATGCAAATGATGGTGCTGCCACCAGATGAAGATGGTGCGGGAGACGATCAGTCGGAGTCAGAGTTCTCAATCCCCCGCTTGCCGCCGTCGTCATTATCGTCACTGTCCTCCTCGTCGCTTTCGCTCGAGGAGGAGCTTTCGTCGTCGGTCGAGCTCTCCGCGCAGCACACAAAGCGACCTCCCAAGCGCCCAAAGATCTTGACAGAGAGCGGGCCGTTCTCCATTAGTTTGAACTGGAGAATGTGCCCTTCCGAGAAGCCATGGGCACAGGCAAAGGTCTTCCAGCCGTGACGGAAACATCATGTGAGGGGTGGGGAAGTCGACGTCAACTCTCATACCTCCATTCCCACAACCCCTCAGGTGCAGCCGCAGAGCGCGTGGTTGCTCGAGCTCCATCTCCCACGCAAAGGGAGTTGGGAAGCAAAGATGACCACACACGGGCTTGTACAACCTGATGATGAACTCCCGGTGAGGGAGTTCCGGATTAGGGGGGTGTCCGGATAGCCGAACTATCATCATCGGCCGGACTCCAAGACTATGAAGATACAAGATTGAAGACTTCGTCCCGTGTCCGGATGGGACTTTCCTTGGCGTGGAAGGCAAGCTTGGCGATACGGATATGTAGATCTCCTACCATTGTAACCGACTCTGTGTAACCCTAACCCTATCCGGTGTCTATATAAACCGGAGGGTTTTAGTCCGTGAGAGCGAACAACAATCATACCATAGGCTAGCTTCTAGGGTTTAGCCTCTTTGATCTCGTGGTAGATCCACTCTTGTAACACACATCATCAATACTAATCTAGCAGGGCGTAGGGTTTTACCTCCATCAAGAGGGCCCGAACCTGGGTAAAACATCGTGTCCCTTGTCTCCTGTTACCATCCGCCTAGACGCACAGTTCGGGACCCCTACCCGAGATCCGCCGGTTTTGATACCGACATTGGTGCTTTCATTGAGAGTTCCCTGCGTGTCGTCGCCCGATAGGCCGATGGCTCCTCCGATCATCAACAATGACGCGGTCCAGGGTGAGACTTTTCTCCCCGGACAGATCTTTGTGTTCGGGCGGCTTTGCAATCGCGGGCCAATTAAGCAGCCATCTGGACCAGATCGAAGCTACGCCCCTGGCCATCAGGTCAGATTTGGAAGTTTAAACTATACGGCCGATATCCGCGGAGACTTGATCTTCGACGGATTCGAGCCGCAGCCAAGCGTGCGCCGACCTCGATGGGCATGATCTAGCTCTGCAAGTAACGATTGCCCCGGAGGCCGCACTCAAGATCCGCTCCAACCCTTAATCCGAGCCGGATTCCCGACCGAGGACGAGTGGTTGGACACCGCCTTAGGGGCTACAATCTCTACGGCGATCGAGCCGAACTCCATCCCTGTCCTTTGCAAAGACTCCGACTCCAGGGCGCCGGACTCCTATCCGGACTCCGAACCCTCCGCGCCCTTGCCGATCGAATCCGATTGGGCGCCCGTTATGGAGTTCACGGCCGCGGACATCTTTCAGCACTCGCCTTTTGGCGACATCCTGAATTCACTAAAGTCTCTCTCTTTATCCGGAGAGCCCTGGCCGTACTTCGGTCAGGAAGGTTGGGATGCGGTCGACGAAGAAATTCAACGCCCACCCACCACCCACTTGGTAACCGATGTCGACGATCTAACCGACATGCTAGACTACGACTCCGAAGACATCGACGGTATGGACGACGATGCCGGAGACGACCAAGACCCAGCGCCTACAGGGCACTGGAAGGCCACCTTGTCATACGACATATACATGGTGGACATCCCAAAAGATAGGAACGGCAATGGAACAACGGAGGATGACCCCTCCAAGAAGCAACCCAAGCGTCGGCATCAGTGGCGCCGCTCTAAATCCTGCCACAGCAAGAATGAAGATTCCGGCACCGGAGATAACAATACACCGGACAACGCCGAAGACAATCCACTCCAGCAAGGTCCAGCGCAGGAGGATGGAGACGCCAGCCCTCAAGAGAGAGCGGCAGAAGAAGAGGTAGAGATTATATGCCTCCCTCCAAAGACGAAGCAACCCTCGACGACAATGAATTAAATGCGTGCCTGAGAATCCCGTCGAACAAGAGCGTTTAGACGAGGCTTATGGCCACGGCGAACAGCCTAAAGAAAAAGCAGCAACATCTTAGAGCTGATCAGGATCTGCTAGCCGACAGATGGACCGAAGTCCTCGCGGACGAAGAGCATGAGCTCGAACGCCCCTCCAAAAGCTACCCTGAACGCAAGCTGCTCCCCCGATTAGAGGAGGAGGCTTACGAACCCGCATCACCAGGAGACAATACGGCTGACCGACCACCCGTGGTCATGACAGAGAGGCCTCTAGGCCCTTCACTAGAACCGCACCCGCATCGCTCAAAAAGCACACGGCCAAAGGGGAACGCTCCGGACTGCGAGATATATTGGAGGACAAGGCAAGACAATCAAGATCGATCTATGGATCGCGTGGGCGCCACGATGCGTGAGGACAACCGTCGCGGACACGATAAGTCCGCCGGGCCGAACAAAACAGACCAAGCTCTTTTGAGCTCCGGCCGTGATATCGCCCAGTATAGAGGCGCCGCGCACCCACTATGCTTCACAGACGAAGTAATGGATCATCAAATCCCCGAAGGGTTTAAACCCATCAATATTGAATCCTATGATGGCACAACAGACCCCGTTGTTTGGATCAAAGACTATCTCCTTCACATCCACATGGCCCGCGGTGACGATCTTCACGCCATCAAATACCTCCCCTTCAAGCTTAAAGGACCAGCCCGGCATTGGCTCAACAGCTTGCCAGCAGAGTCAATTGGGAGCTGGGAGGACCCGAAGCCGCATTCCTAGATAACTTCCAGGCACTTATGTGCGACACCGCACGCCGATGACCTAAGCCACATAATTCAGCAGCCAGACGAATCGCCGAGACAATTACGACACGGTTCTTAACCAAGAAAAACCAAATCGTCGACTGTCCGGATGCGGAGGCCCTCGCGGCCTTCAAGCATAACATCCGCGACGAGTGGCTTGCCCGGCACCTAGGACAGGAAAAGCCGAAATCCATGGCAGCCCTCACATCACTCATGACCCGCTTTTAGCGGGTGAGGACAGTAGCTAGCACGCAACAACAACCTCAAAGAAAAATTCTGGCAGTCCGGACTTCAAGGACCAAAAGCGGCAGGCAGCGTCGTAACAAAACAAACGCCGCAGTAACGGCGACAATATTGAGGATACGGCAGTCAATGCCGGATTCAAAGGCTCTAAACCCGGTCGTGGAAAAAGCCATTCAAACGAACTACTCCGGGTCCGTCCAATTTGGACCGAATACTCGACCGCTTGTGCGGATACACGGCACCCCCGAAAAGCCAGCTAACCACACCAATAGGGACTGTTGGATATTCAAGCAGGCAGGCAAGTTAATTGCCGAAAACAATGACAAGGGGCTGCATAGCGATGACGAGGACGAGACCCAACCGCCGAACAATGGAGGACAGAAGGGTTTCCCCCCACAGGTGCGGACGGTGAACATGATATACGCAACGCACATACCCAAAAGGGAGCGGAAGCGTGCACTCAGGGATGTCTACGCGATGGAGCCAGTTGCCCCGAAGTTCAATCCATGGTCCTCCTGCCCGATCACTTTTGACCGAAGGGACTACCCCACCAGCATCCGCCATGGCGGATTCGCCGGACTGGTCTTACCCAATCGTCGATGGATTTCACCTAACCAGAGTCTTGATGGACGGCGACAGCAGCCTGAACCTGCTTTACCAGGATACAAGCGCAAAAATGTGCATAGACCCTCAAGGATTAAACCTACCAAAACGACCTTTAAAGGTGTCATACTGTGTAGAAGCCAATTGTACAGGCTCAATTACATCGGAAGTGGTCTTCGGATCCCGGATAACTTCGAAGCAAGGAGTTAATCTTCGACATAGTCCCGTTCCGCAGCGGCTATCATGCCTTGCTCGGACGTACCGCGTTTGCAAAGTTCAACGCGGTGCCGCACTACGCGTACCTCAAGCTCAAGATGCCAGGCCCTCGAGGAGTCATTACGCTCAACGGAAACACTGAACGTTCTCTCTGCATGGAGGAACATACAGTGGCTCTCGCGGCAGAAGTGCAATGCAGCCTCTTAAGGCAATTATCGAATCCGGCCGTTAAGCGCCCGGACACATCCAAGCGCGCCCGGAGTAACTTACAACAAGACCACCTGGCACGTTCCGAGCACGCGTAGCAGTGCGGCCCAACCCCAGCTCCTGCGAAACATCAAAGCAGGTCCTTCGCGTACACCATTACGCTCTGAAGATACCATGGGCATGGGGACGGGGGCACGACCACAATACACCCAGACTGCGGCTCAACCACACAAGGGGCTCTCAAGTGTGTCGTTCCTTTTTCTTTTCTTTTTAACTTTTACCTTTTAACCACAGGACTCCATTTGTCAGAAGCCCTGTCCGACAGCAGACCTGCTGAACTCATGATGCAACAGCCAGGGAAGGATAAAGGCTACAACGAATATACAGGTGGTCTCCATTACGAGCATTTTCATACACTAATATGCAGCCTACCCCTGGAGGGGGACATGTTTAACAGTCTCCTACCTTGCTTATCGCACTATTTGTATCATTCTGCATTCGTAGCAGCACTTATTGAATAAAACAATGCAGCACCTTTTTGCTTATAATTGCATTTCTTTTTCATACATATGTTCATTCACGACATGTTGCATCTGTACACTTTGGTACGGCTAATATACACCAGGGGCTTATGTTTCACGCGTTATGGTGTGATGAGTCCGAACACTTTCACAAGTGTGGCACCCCGAACTTATAGCACTATATGCATCGGCTCTGAATCATGTCTTGGGTCAATAGTTGGGTTTGCCCGGCTCCCGTGTTTTGGTACCTTACGTTCCGTTATATCGGCTAAGGTACCACCGGGAGAACCACTGCGATTCCGCCCCAGTTCTGCTGGGTTAACGCCTCAGTGGAGAAAGCTAAAACTGGCCGTCATGATGAGGCGGGAGACCGGCCGCTGTTCGAGAGGTTTTCTGCGAGTCCTTAAAGACTTATGCCGCTTAGAGCGAGGAGCTGGATACTGTCCGGCCAAGGCGTGGATAGCGCCCAAATTCGGCCTTTCGAAGACTAGGGGCTTCGCTGAAATTTAAAATTATAGAATTCTATGGCTAAGTGAGAGTGTTCAAGCATTATAAGTCTGGTTGCCTTGTTCGCTGTGTTGAGCGCCTCCCTAGATGGACCCAAAAATGGTAACAAGAGCGCTCAAGTTTATCCCAAACACCCCAGCACTCGTGGCATGGGGGCTGAAGCCGACGACTTGCCATCTCTCAGATTTGATAAACGGCCGCATAGAAGGTAATATTTTAAATTAACAAGCGTTGCTTAGCGCATATGAACAAGTTTTCAGCCAAGACAGGATAACAAAATGCGAGTCTACTCAAATATTACATCTTTTTGGGAGCACTCACCCGCAATAGTGCGGGCGCCTTTCAACACACTCTTATAATACATCTCGCGCGTGCGGTGCTCCTTGCCCTCTGGTGGCGGGTCCGTCACGAGCTTCTGGGCATCCATCTTGCCCCAGTGCACCTTTGCGCGGGCAAGGGCCTGACGTGAACCCTTGATACAAGCGGAATGCTTGATAACTTCAACCCACGGGCACGCATCCACCAGCCGCCCGCACCAGTCAAGTAGCTCCTGTGCATGGCCTCCTTAGGCCACACCGAACTATGAGGCCCTTCATGGCCTGTTCGGCCGCCTTGTGGAGCTCGACCAGCTGCTTCACTGGTCGCTAAACATCAGTATGTCTGGCCTCGGCATCGAGACCAGAAGACCTTCTCCGCTGAGCTCCCTCCTCGCCCGGTAGAATGCGGCAAAGATCGGACACGCTATGCGAGGAAGATCTGCGAATTCCCCTGGAGAGCTCCGAATTCGGGTAAGCAACAGGTAATTAACACTCACATGCTTACTCTGCATGAAAAATGCCTTACCTGCTGCTATTTTCATCACCGCCTCAATCTCCTGGAGGGCCTCGTAGGCTTCGGCCTTAGCGGTTTTGGCACTCTCAAGAGCCGTTGCAAGCTCAAACTCTCAAGTCTTCGAGTCACGCTCCAAGTTCTCATGTTTTTTCACGAGATCCTGGAGCTCTTGCTGTACCTCCGCCACCTACGCCTCCTGCTTCTCTCGCTCGGTGCGTTCCGCGGCCACATTACGCTCGGCCACGGCCACCGCCTCCCTCAGGGTTGCCACCTCGTTAGCGGCCCCTACAATACCCACGTTATCCTTGTCATTTTTCTTGCAACCAAATCCTTTCCTGTAAGGTACAATTTTCATAAGGTATTACTCACCTTCTTTTTCCTCGAGCTGCTTCTTGGCATGGCCGAGCTTGTTCTCGGACTGCTCGACGTTTTGCTTCAAAGTATTGACCTCCGCAGCCAAGACGGCGGAGGTCGGCAAAGACAAACCTGCAATCCCATATTGACATATTTTTATGACTCATGCGTTTATCTTTCTAAAGATCCTCACCCAGCTTTTTCTTTCCGAACACCGAACCGAGCATCGGGGCTACTGTCTATGCGGTACCATGTTACATATATTGAAATTTCTTACCTCAAAGCCCGATAGAAAACTGGTACAGGCTTGGTCACCCGCTCTTGGCGGATCGAATCGTCCGGATCACCGCACTCATAACAGTGCGGTGCTCCTTCCTGATGGAGGCGCCGTTGAGCGCCTCGATGCTATCCGGTGCCTCCGGTTGGGCCGAAGGACACCGGCGTCTTACCCTTCTTGCGAAGGGATCGCTTACCGGACTCCGGAACCACTGAAGGTTCCGGCATGAAGCCCGAACAAGGGTCGGGCTTAGAGCCCCTGGGGGTCTTGCCCCCCACGCGCCTGGAGTCCGGGAGGTTGCCTTGTGGCACCTCCTGCGCCACCTCCTCGTGACCAAGCCCCCTTTGGAGCCCCGCGGCAGCGTTGTCCGCAAAGCATGAGGCGAGGAGGCGGTCGGAAGCGGCACTCTCCATTTCCGACGAGCCTGGGGACCCGCTCGATGAATCGATTTAACTTCGCCTTTAGGGCGGGCTGCACGATTGTTCGACATTAGAGAACACTGCGATAATAAAAAGCCACGGGTATCCGGACACTTACGATCCCGCCAGGCTTGGCCCTCGTGGACGATCCCCTCGTAAATGCGTCGGCGTTGGTGGAGAAGTCCGGAGGAAGGGTTCTTCCCTTCTTGGACCCTCCGGCCTCCCGGTTAGGGCGCCCTTCCTTTCCTCTCCTCCCCGCTGGGGAGAAGCTTCTTCTTCCTCCTCATCTTGAGGAGGAGATTACGCTTCAGAATCCGACAAAGACTCAGCGTCGGGAGCTCCTTCGAGTTCCCGTGGCCTCCTTCTTGGCCTTCTTCTCCGGCACCACATGGGGTGCTGGAGCCAGCAGCCCCGTCAATCGGGCATCCGCTGGGTCTTCTGGCAAAGGAGCCGGACAGTTAATCTATCCGGACGTCTTTAGCCAGACCTGTCGAAGAATAGGGAGTTTTCAGAACCCACGTAGAGTCAATCTATGGAAAAGGAGTCCCGTAAAGAGTAAAATAACTTACCTCGCTAGCTTGACGCCGCGAGCTGTATCCGCGATCTTTGTTAGCGGATGCGGGGGCTTCGGCGCCCTTGAACAGCACCTTCCAGGCATCTTCGCGCGTGGTATCGAAGAGCCGGCTCAAGGTTCGGTGCTGTGCTGGATCGAACTCCCACAAATTGAAGTCCCGTTGTTGGCATGGGAGAATCCGGCGGATGAGCATCACCTGGATTATGTCGACAAGCCTGCCATTCTTGTCCACCAGGTTCCGGACGCGTGTTTGGAGTCCGGATAGCTAGTCCGAATCCCCCCACTTCAGGCCCGTCTCTTTCCATGACGAGAGCCGTGTGGGGAATCCAGATCTGAATTCGGGGCCGCCACCCATTCAGGGTCGCGTGGCTCGGTGATGTAGAACCACCCCGATTGCCACCCCTTTATTGTCTCCACAAAGGAGCCCTCGAGCCATAGGACTTTGGCCATCTTGCCGACCATGGCGCCTCCGCACTCCGCTTGGCTGCCCTTCACAACCTTCGCTTGACATCAAGGTCTTGAGCCACAAGCCAAAGTGGGGCTGGATGCAGAGGAAGGCCTCAAGACACGACGATAAACGCCGAGACGTTGAGGACGAAATTGGGGCCAGTCGTGGATGTCCAGGCCGTAGTAGAACATGAGCCCCGGACAAATGGGTGAAGTGGAAAACCTAGTCCATGGAGGAAGTGGGGAGAAATACCACCCTCTCATGGGGACTGGGGTTGGAATAAGCTGCCTGCGTCGGGCAGCTTTGGCGCGATATCATCGCGGACAAGTATCCGCCTCCCGCAGTCTTGTGATGTGCCCCTCCGTGACGGAGGAGGCCATCCATCTGCCTCCCGCTCGACATGGTTGGAAAAGGTTGAGGAGGAAAGTGCATTTGGGCGCTAGAGCTCGAGTGCACGGGAATGGATGAGCAAAGGAGGAAGAAGGCGTGGGTGAAAGGGTGGATCCTTATCCCTTATATGGGCGGACAAAACGTGTGTCCCCACCGCCTGGTAAAACTCGCTTATCTCCCAAGCGCCACAATCAATGGCGCGGTTGGGTTACCCACGTCCGTATTGATGGGAATCCCGGAATAAGGTGAACACGATCTACGCCTCGACAAGACGTGCCAAGGAAACCGCCGCTAAACGCTACCGAGGTGGAACAGTAAAAACAATTTGAATAAAGGCTTGGTAGTGGTGCGACGTCACGCCACAAAATATGTCAGCAGATTGATCTTGTGTAATATTATTCTCTCTACGGTGGTATGTGGAATTTATTTTTGCAGAGCCGGACACTATCCTGGTGTTCACAATCTTCTATGAATTATTCGGAAGAAGAACCCGCCTTGCAATGCCGAAGACAACATGCGCGCCGGACTCATCGTCATTGAAGCCTGGTTCAGGGGCTACTGAGGGAGTTCCGGATTAGGGAGGTGTCCGGATAGCCGAACTATCATCATCGGCCGGACTCCAAGACTATGAAGATACAAGATTGAAGACTTCGTCCCGTGTCCGGATGGGACTTTCCTTGGCGTGGAAGGCAAGCTTGGCGATACGGATATGTAGATCTCCTACCATTGTAACCGACTACAGGTAACCCTAACCCTATCCGGTGTCTATATAAACCGGAGGGTTTTAGTCCGTGGGGAAGAACAACAATCATACCATAGGCTAGCTTCTAGGGTTTAGCCTCTTTGATCTCGTGGTAGATCCACTCTTGTAACACACATCATCAATATTAATCTAGCAGGACGTAGGGTTTTACCTCCATCAAGAGGGCCCGAACCTGGGTAAAACATCGTGTCCCTTGTCTCATGTTACCATCCGTCTAGTTGCATAGTTCGGGACCCCCTACCCGAGATCCGCCGGTTTTGACACCGACACCCGGGGTTGGTCACCAACATGGCCTTTCATCGAAGGAGGAGCCCCCGGCAGGGTGCCACCAAGGCACCGCCCCGCCCTCCTCCTCCTCAAGCACCGCGACCACGATCGCGCCCCCTTCCTCCTCTCCTTGTGGACGATTCCGCTCCCTCAGGGTCCGGAGGGGGAGGGGTGCATTGTCGATAAGAAGCCCTCGTCGCCGCCGCCGGAGCACCACCGCGCCCCCGCCCTCGTGCCATGACTAGAAGAGGAGGATCACAGAGAAGGAGGAGAAGAGTGTGCAGGAGAACACTGCCCTGACCCCTTTTATAGGGAAACGGGCCAAGGGGCTGGCTCCTCCTACGGAAAACGGCCGCCCCTCTCCTCCAATACGGCCTCTCTGCACCCGTTATGACTCTGAGGGTCAAGGCAGACCATCTGCTCCAACCATCGACACTCGGTTTGCATCCATGCACTACGAAAAAAAGACACATCCGTGACATTTTGGGACGAACAATTTTTTTTCTGCCATGCTTATGACACTTCTATGACGATAGTTGTGACAAAACCCGGTATCATCATAGATGTGGTGGGGTCCTACTTCTATGACAAAAAATCATGACAGGAAATGGGCTTTTCGTCCTGGGCAGGCCGGAGACGCAGCTGCATGACATTCTTTGGGCCGTGCATGACGGAAAAAACCGTGGTAGAAGCGAGGGCGAGGAAAATATCAGGGGAATTCCTGGTTACTGTTGGTGGTCGGGGGCCGAGAGGTGCGTGTTTCTCCCGTACGTACACGCGTGTGTGCGAGGCGTTGCGCTCTAACTGAACCCGAGTGAGGCGTTGGGCTCTATCTGAACCCGAGCGATTGCACTAGCTATGTTACTAAACACGAGCGATCGATCCCTTGCTGTTAACTGATCCCGAGTGATTCCTTCGCTACTGCTACTAACTGAAGCCGATCAATGCTGCCTATTGATGAACAGTGAGCATTGTTAGGGGTTTGGACGAACAGTTCCCGATTGTGGGTTGGATGAACGGGACCTCATGGTAGTAGAGGTTGTTGCCACTGGATGAACAGGACCCTGATCGATCGAGCCAATTGGGGGGTGGATGAACAGGACCAGTGGAGGGCTGGATGAACAGGACGACCCTGTGGAGGGTTGGTTGAACAGTAGCCGGTGGAGGGCTGGATGAACAGTAGCCCATGGAGGGGTTGTTGAACAGGACCCCGTGGAGAGGGTTGGTTGAACAATAGCCGGTGGAGGAGCACGCGGTGGAGGCTGGATGAACAGAAGCCCGTGGATGAACAGTCGTAGGTGGAGGCTGGAGGAGGTCGACGGTGGATCAACAGTAGCCCGTGGAGGCTGGAGGAGGTCGACGGTGGAGATGGACAGTATCTCGTGGAGTCCCATTTTGCGGTACGCCACACCCCTCCCGATGAACATGACCCCCGTTTTGACTGTAGTGCTCCAACACAAGTCTGTTTCCTCCGTTTTGTGGTACGCCACACCCCTCCTCATCAACATGACCCCGTTTTGACCGTAGGAGGTCCAAGAGAAGTCTGTTTCCTCTGTTTTGCGGTACGCCAGACCCCTCCCGATGAACAGGATCCCGTTTCGACCGTGGCCGATCAAACACAAGGCCGTTTCCTCCATTCTGCGGTACGCCAGGCCTCGTTTACATCGGTTGTTCCGTCCAAGCCGGTTGGCTCCCGATGAACACGACGACGCATTATGTTCTGACCCAACCGGTTATACATACATGGCCGTATTTACTTTCTTGCACCTTGGCCGCTGAACGTACATGTACATGCTACGTGTGCGCCTCTACTACAACATGTGTGTGCCTCTACTACGACACGTGTGCACCTCTACATTGACCAGTATGTACGTACACGTTCGCGACCAGAATGACAACGCTACGTACGCTTCGACCAGGTGTGTCCCGACTATCATGCACTTCCTTACGTGCGAACATGTAGCTGGTGGGTCCCAACAGTCAGGGGGGAAATGTTTTTTTGCGAAATACGGTGGCCCGTCTGGTGGGTCCTTGCTGTCAGGTGGAGGAATCATTATTTTTCGTTTAATAAGGAGGAACTTCCTTGCTGCGACCATGAACCCACCTATCAGCCACTCCACGTACCGTACTCTTCCAATGGAAGTCGTTCCTTGACCATGTTGACCACGCCGCGGCGAGAGCACCAGGGTGGTGGACGACGACAAGGCCTAGGAAGGGGACGATGCGGAGCCGGGGAAGACGCGGTAGTGGAAGCCCACGCGGAGAGGAGTATGAGGGTTCATTGGTTCGGTTGCGGTGTGAGCCTGCCGTTGCCGCAGGTCCTGGCCAGTGGTGGGAGTAGTAGCGGGCGGTGAGGCCTCAACGGCAGCACAGCCGGCCACTAGAGGTAGGAGCAGGCGGTCTCACCGGTGCTGGTTTGGGCGGCTAGTGCAAGAAGAGCAACAATTGAAGAAGCAGCAGGACCGTTCGATTCAAATCCAACGGTCACTGCTGCTAGAATCGTTTGTTGACTAAGAGGACAAAGCCCTGCGTACGCGTTAACTTAGTAGGCCCACAGGTCATTTTTCGAACCGGTGCACCCCAGATGTCAGTGGGAGGAATCATTTTTTGCGTAATAAGGAGGCAGTTGATTGCGTGCGGCCAGGCCAGCGGAGGCAGTAGGGTGGGCTGGTGAAGCCTGCGCGATATCATAGCGGGCCACAAGAGAAGGGAGCAGGCACTCCCGCTGGTGCTGGTTTAGGCGGTTGGACCAGGAAGATCAAAGATTGAAGAAGCACGTCGGCCATTAGATGGGCATCCAACAGTCACTGCTATTAGAATGGTGTGTTGACTGACAAAGCCTTGCGTAAACAAGTCAGCCTCGAAATCTGTGGCGTGTACATCCCATTCGCTATTATTTTTATAATTTTTACTCATTTTATAATTCATATGGAATTTATTGCAGCCCATTTACCATTTTTAGAATTGCTGCCCATTTTCTGGTCAGTACCAGAGTTAAAAAATTGAACTAAAAATGTGCAAAATTTTGAAAATTCACAAAATTAGCTTAGGAACAAAATATTCTTAATCCAAAAATTAGTAGCCATACTAAAACTAATTTAAAAATAAATTAGTACTATGTCATGTTAAAATCCAATGAAATATAAAATATCAGTGAAGAACAAAAACAAAAAAAGAAACTAATTTTCCCATTTACTTTTAACAGATACTGACCATACTCTTTGGCTAGGCCGGAATGCATCCCTCCTCGTCTTGAAAGATTTGCAGCCCAGTAAGTCAAACAAAACAAATAGGCCTAGCTTGGGTACTATTCAAAAAGAAATAGTGGCCTACCTGTTTTCCCAAAGAAAAAACTACCGGGCTGGTCATGTTGTTAGACGGGCCAGAGAGACTGCACAACCCAGTTTATTGCCTGCTCCTCCGAACAAATCCTCAAAATAAAAGTTGTGCAATTATGTCGTTAGTTGACTATACGTTGAAAATGATGTGGGTCCCAGATATCAACAGGGTGGACTAGAGTAAAAAACGAGGGGTGAATCTGAGTAGTAAAAGAGGCGCTTGCTTGTGTTCGGGAGTGGACCTAGTGGGTCCGTAGTGTCATACTCACAACTACAGTCCTCTCCCGATTCACTATGTTAACAGGGCCGGACGGCAGTGCCGCGGCGAGCGCACCAAGGCGGACGATAAAGTGTTGTCGCCAATGTGCTAGGCTAGGTTCGACATTCTTATTGAAAAATAAAAATGGATCGGAACTATTTACGACATTGACTACGATTTGCATGGGTCCGCTGGTTGCAGGAAGAAACTGGTGGGAGAAACAAGATTGTTCGCTATCTTTGCCTAAGAATTATATCGACTGAACGTAAAGACACTATCATAGGAAATAATATCCTCTTGTTAAATCGTGAATTTAAAGAACTGGTGCATCAACATTTAGTTTTATTTATTTATTTACTTATTTATGTTTAGGGGACCATGAGCATGTACCTGGGCCGGACTCATGTGAGAGCTTCCCTTCCAGTTAATTATGGGCTCCTCCATTGGACCTTCATCAGTGGGCTGCATGTTATCAACAAGTGGAAAATGTGTTCCGTACGAAAAACCGTATGCGCTACGTACGGTACAGGGAACTAAAGGATCGGACCGTGCAACAACTTCCAAAACATTGTGTTTGTCGTTCTAACAACACATTTATTCAAACAACAAACAAAATATACTAGTGATTGTACATTGAAAACAGCAGCAGTAGTAACCAGGGCTGGGGGTGCAACAGAAGCAGTAAGCAGGCCAAAAGAGTAAAGACGCAGCTCTCTCTTCCAAACCAAACATCAACCATCATCACAAAAGGGCTACCAAAAAAGAACAAGTGTATGTATCAAACTAAATAAAGATCCTACTACACCAAGTGTACGCATCTAATTAACTGACTCAGTTAGACGTTACTATTTATTAAGTTGTGGAGATTGGCTGACAGCTTAAACCAGATGGGTGCCTGAAGGGGGAAACTCCAGCAAGAAGGTCGAAGTATGATACTTGCGACCCTCTCTCCTACTTTGGGCTGCAGAGCGTGGCGGCACATATCAGGGTATGGTGCATGCAGAGATGCATGGTACGCTGTGTACACACATTTTTCTCTGATGAACAAAACCGTGCTGCCATCATGATCCTTGTCGTCGGTTATCACCTGGTTAATCAGATAATTCAGTCCGAGTAACAAAGAGCGTGTACCAAGGCTACTTACCAGCCTCCAGTCAAACATTCCTGAAGGCCCAGAGAAGCTGGGATCCTGCTGAAGGATCTTGGAGTGACTGTGATTGTATTCCGCAAAACAACATGTCTGGTAGTGCGAACGATCATAAATCGTTCACCTTCGTCTGATCCAGCTAGGAACCACCTGCAACTACCATGCCGCTTTTCTTTGAAAGGTTCTGGGAATAGGAAGGGTAGGGACACCAGGCGGCCTACAACATCATATCAAGTTGGAGTCAAATAAAAAGGGCTCTTAATGTAGTCAATCTTAAGAACAACATGTTATGAGCATGAATATTTTTTCAGTAAATGTTGACAGTAATATAAGCAAGCCATCATGATATCATAGGAAAGTAACATACTGCTGTAACAGCCGTTTGTAGCGATAACTGGAGTAGGCCAGCAATACATCCAGCCATAGAAGGAGTCGACAGCGCAAATGAAGCCCTTGTGTTCAATGGCATCAGAGAACCATGGAGGATGTATGATCCTGCGATGGACGTGCAGATTTATCCACTTACCGCAGTGACCTATCAGATAGGCGAGACCGTGGTTGAAGAATGCAATTAGCCTGAAGTCTTTATAATTCGCAGATCTTTTGGGCACTTGGCAGATTACAACCTTAAGCAAATCAAACATGGTATCATGTTGGCTACTGTAAGATTCTGACTATTCTGGGCTGCGGTGCGAAAGCAGTGCAGTGTTAATCGAATGAAGGGGGGTTAATCGCCGGGTGTAGACCTCCACAAACATCCAGCTGCTGCCACCGTCGACGAGCACCATCCAAGACATGTTCATGCTGACCCAGTACATACCGTTAGTGTAGTTGAGAGTGACGGGGATTGGATCACAGTCAAGAGGGTTGATGCTCGCCACCCTACGACCGTTATGCTGCGTGACAGGCCATTTCTAAAGATCAGGCGGCATGAGCAAGAAAGGAGCTAGCTTAAAAAGCTCTGGCCTGAGGGCTTTGAGTAAACGGTATAGCCCCGACGAGCACGCGGCGAGCGGCATGGTACTGAGATTGTCCATACATGAAATAATGCGCTTGATTACCTCTGTGGGGAGCGAATTCCAGCCACTCTTTCGGCGGATGCTACTTGGTTCTGCCATTGTTAGTGCTTGCATTTCGGAAGAGGGGGGAGGCGCGTTAGCGGGGATGGAAGATTGGACGATTATGTGCGGACAAGGATGGAGAAGCGAATATGTGCTTCGGGAAGTGAACAGGTGATGGGGACTACAGCACACCGCTTCACTTATGAGACACATACCAGCAGCGTAGGGTCGTATCGATGCCAGACAACTAGCTTGAGTGATCACAGTACTGGTACTCCATACAATACCTACTACTATGCCCTGACTTGCTTGAGTAGAGTAGTATGTGGAGTAGGACTCTGCTCTACTACTAGCACCCGAGGATTAGTATATTCTAATCTAAAATAGTTACAAACTTCAATGCACAAGCGTGGAACGACTATGAACCGCCATCGGTGCTAACTCCAATCCCTAGCAAATGTTCGCTGGCAGACATGGAAGTTGCAAACGCCCGCGATGCAGTTACAGTACGTGTGTAAGGGTGGCGGTTTTGTCAAATACTATGGCTTAAAAACGGGCCACTATCTGATGGAAATCTGACAGTTACGTGGGATTCGCCATGATTGAGCTCGTGGCGAACAATCGCCAGGTATCATTACTAAAAAAAGGTTAAAACATCTGAGGCTATAACTTGCACCGGCTGACCACTAACAACGATACTAACATAGTTGTAAAATGGTCAAAGACCGTTTCTACATGGTGTTCGGAATTATATGATAAAAAACTAGCAAGATGCACATGCATTGCACGGAACATCAAGACGCATTTTTTTAGGAAACACCTGTTGTGATTGACCCATGCAGGAGTAATCCCATGTGTAAAAACTAATGATATCTCAAGAATTTTATCGGAAAAATGGTATATCGACCATTTCATCAAAAAAATGATATCTCGAGAAAGATGATAGATAAGGTGAGGAGGAGTTACCTTCATAGCCTTCAGAACAGGCCTACGGATGACGCTTGGTAGGGGGCTGTTTTCGTAACTTCGGGTTCACCCTACCCAGCCAACCCAACCCCGGCACCCAGAGTAGTACATCTGAATATTCCCCATTTTCTATCCTCATAGCAAAATAGACTTCTCCACAACACCGCAGCCTTCGTCCTCCTCCCCTTCTCCATCGACGCGCTCGTCCACCGCAGCGCATCTGCCTCATCGACAACCTCGTAAGCCGCACTGGAGCCGGTCCACCGTCATCGTCGTACATGGAGCCTCTTTCCCGGCACCGTCTTCGACGGTCTCGGATCTGCTTCCCGGAAGCCGACGTCAAGCGCAGAAGCACCACCGTCGTGGACAATGAACTGACTCCCATTGCTGACCATGATGCACAGAGGCCGTCGCGACCATCGTTCTCCTCCTCGATTGGTAATGTGTGTATTGAATCACTTAGCAGTACATGTGCAGTTCCAATTTTGTTCATACCTACACTTCAAATTTCCTGGTTGCTATTGTTCCCGTAAAAGTAATTGGTTATAGCCTCCATTGTCCAACAGAATATTAGGTTGTAATTGTGCGTCGCTCCAGTATCGCATTGTGCTTGGGTAGGTTCTTCATCTGCGACCAGTAGTGTGGCAAATGATGCAAAAAAAATTAGAACTAGCCAGATGCCCATGCGTTGCATGGAACATCAAGATGCATTTGTATAAGTAGTTTATCTTGTAGGAGAAAAGGATGAACGAAGCAAGGCCTTATTTGCAAATCTGGAGAGGGTTGTGGATATCTTTCTGCAAAATTTCCGTAGTTTCCTTCCTATCCGTCGGATATAAATCGGACGACCTATATTGCACTACGGCAGGCACACTATCATCAACAACTCTATTTTTTAAAAGAAAAAAAGAGTAGAGAGTAGAGAATTAGAGATAAATATTAAATATAAAATAAATATAACAGTAGAGAAGAGAGTAGAGATAAATATAAAATATAAAATAAATATAACAATAGAGAAGAGAGTAGAGATAGTAGGGACGTTGGGAAAGGATCGCGCGCGCGGGAAAAAGAGGCCGGGCGCACGGCGTCCAATGCGCTTTATAAAATCCAACGCCCTCCTACCGCTCTTTGCCTTGCCACCGCTCTGTGCCTCGCCACCGCTCTCTCCCCGCTCTGCGCCTCGCCACCACTCTCTCCTTGCTCTTTCTCGCCTCGCCGCCGCCACGCCACCATGCCGCCGCGTTGCCGAGAAACTTGGGGATACCGCGGTGTCCGCGCGCGCCCCTCCGGCGGCTTCTCCACCAAGAACCGGTTCCGCAGGATGCGCCTCGGGCTCGGAAATTTTGACACCACCAACGAGGTCGCCCACGTGTATGACGCGGCGGCATGGCGCCAACGGTGGCCTCATAGAACATTGAAATTCCCCAACGTGCCGATGCCGCAGCGGGCGCAGGAGCTCGTGCCTCTGCCGCGGCTTATCACCGACGAGGATTGTCGTGACAACCAGAGGTGGGAGCACCATCTCGGCATCACCGAGATGGACGAGGAAGCCATGTTGTTGTGGCGCCCATGCTTCCCGCAAGACATCATCAACGAGCGCGAGTTCTACGCGCAAAGGAGGGAGGAGAGTGAGAAGAGGAGGGCGGAGCGAGTCACCTATCGCGAGGACAAGCGTACGCGAAAAGAAGAAGCTCAATTCAACATGAGGCTAGGAGCAGCGTCGCCCTGGGAATCAGACGACGATCGATATCTTCACGCCCACATTCAGGCGTCGGAGGAGGGCATCACCGAGGAGGAGTCGGACGACGAGGAGCAGTTGAACTATCTATTTTTATCTATCTATGCTATATCTATGCTGAGAACTATCTATGTCTCTACTCTCTAGTCTCTACTCTCTAGTCTCTACTCTCTATCTCTACTTCTCGATCTCAGCTCTGTAAACGCTTTTTTAAAGCGCCGCACGTTGCGCTTCTGTTCAGATGCTCTAACATGGTAGACGAGTGCTTTAATGTTGCCCACAAGATGCGTGCGTATTACTAGTATATTTTTCTTGCCATGTTGAGATTTAAAAACCATGAGTGCAAACATGCAGAGGAGCAATGAAGACCAAACACGGGATATTGGGGACATCTTCAAGGAGCGTTGCAAGTTAAAGAGGAGCTACATCTAACCTGTAAAACGAGCTTTGGTAAGTAACACCCTTTCAATTACGTTTGTTTAGCCTCGTGTTCTTCGATGTGTATATGTTGTAGCTTCTATTTCTCTTAGCCTCGTGTTCTTCGATGTGTAATAAGAGGAGTCTTAATTGTCCTAGTGCTTTTGTTTTTAGCTTGATGTTGGAAGTGGGTGTTCTCACCTTGTAGTCTGTTTTTATATTTTTCCTTTTGAATTCACTTCTCCAAGTCCTGTTTATCTGGCTTCTACTAAATGGATCTGGGTTTATCTGAGTATTGATCTAAAAAAGAAGTAACTTCAAGTCAGGATGCAGTTCCTGCGAGGAGGGAAGTATGGTCAACCTCGAGATCATGTTTCCAAAATGAGGCTGGATTACACACAAGGTTCCAGTTCCCTAATGATGCTGGATTAGACATAAGGTGCAAATTCCCAGATGATGCTGGATTACACACAAGCCAGGTGGAGTCGTCAATTGTTCGTGTCCTCGTAGCTCTAGTAAAGCCTGAAAGAAAGCGTGCAGCAGCCCTTGAGAATGAAGCTGAGTTCCTGAAGAAGCGAAAAGAGCAATCAGATGTTCTCTTTACCCAAGCCAAAGAAGAGATGGAAGACGCCAGAAAGAAGCTAGTAGAGGCAGAGCAGGCTAGGCGTCTCCTGCTATCTAAAACTGTTGTCAATACAAATTTTCCTTCATAATAGCTAGGTTCAAATGTTTATCCAGTCAGCATGCCTGTTGTGATGTCCGTGCATCTACTAATGTGGCACAAAATATTTTTTTAGGGTCATGTAATAACAACAATTACTTTCCAAACAATAACAAACGAAGCATTGGGCATGGTATAGTTCACACGTAGGCCAATATTCCAAGTTCAACTTCCACATCAAACACATGTTCACAGATATCTGTACATTCATAGATAATGTCCACAACCATGATTCACTTTAAAGCCAAAAAAATGTGAGGAGAGTTATAAATAAAGAAAAACCTCTAGTTCCTGCTACTAGTGCAAGCACAACAAGTCAAGACCATGCGTAATTAATTATATTTTGATCATTTTTTGTGTTCTAAAATGCCGGCGGGCTCGCGGAAGGACGTGTTGCCGGCACACGCGCGGATTCAATGGAGGCAGGCGGGGCAGTCTGAAGCCGGTTGCATGCAGCGAGGAGGCGTGTTTAGCCGGGCCTGCAGCGAGTGGGCCCCTCTAGGTCGGCGTGCCGGTTCAATGCCTGCGCTATGAGAGGTCGCGTCCGTGTTAGAGCAATCACTCCCTCCAGTCCTTTTTTGTTTGGGTATAACAAAATCTTGTTTTCCATTCACATTTCTCTACTCTTATAAAAAAACAGAGTTGGTGTTGATGGTGTGCCTGCCATCCTGCAATATAGGCCGTCCGATTTATATCTGACGGATAGGAATGAAACCATGCCAATTTTTCAAAAAGATACCCACACCCCTCTTGACATTTGCAAATAAGGCCTTCCCTCGTTCATCCTTTTCTCTCACAAGATAAACTACTCATATAAATGCATCTCGATGTTCCTTGCAACGCATGGGCATCTTGCTAGTTACAAGTAAAATTCGTGGACATACTTTGACCCAAAATACGATGGGGACTAGTAAACCAGGACGGAGGTAGTAGTTTTTTTATCAAAGAAGGGTTTCCCCCTTCCGATTTTCATTATTGAAAACCAACATCTAAACCATAGTATTTGCCCTAGAACTACTGTCGGATTTCGGGTTCCGGCAGACCCTCTAGGTTCGAACTCTGGGGTGCACACGGAGATCGCACCTCCAACCTACCTACGTCTCGTCGCCTCGCAAGGATATAAACTACACGAAGAACAACACAAGGGACACGAGGTTTATACTGGTTCAGGCCACCATTGTGGTGTAATACCCTACTCCCGTTTGTGGTGTGGTGGATTGCCTCAGGGGCTGATGATGAACAATACAAAGGGAGAAGAGCCTCGCGAGGGGCTGTTCTTGAGGTGGTGCGACGAACTGCTTGGGGAGTTCGATCGCCTCGGTTTCTCACTCTGCTAGGGCTCTCTTAGATTGATCCTATCCCTGCCTTGGTGGTGGCTAGTCCTATTTATAGAGCAGGGCCCTGGTCCTCTTCCCAAATATTGAGCGGGAAGGGCGCCAACAATTGGCCATTTTGAAGGGGAACATCTAGTACACTTATCCTGACTAAAGTCGGTCCTCGCCTGCCAAAGACTCTGACGGTGACGCCGGCTTGGGCTCCACGATGACCTCCTTCCTGCTGCTCTGCTGGTCTTGGTCATGTTGCACCGAAATGGTTGCCTTTGCCTGATGCCTTGGCCTGCGCTTGCCTCCTTTGCACCAAAGGGGAAATGAGGACACTGCGCGGGCTGGCGCCCTTGGTCATCATGGCTTGCATCATGGGCACCTCGTGAGGTACCCCCGCCTTGATCTCTCCACCTCCTCGCGAGCCAGCCTGACGAGGCCGTGCCTGAGGAAGCTTTACATCGCCTCATGAGGCTTCGCCCCTCGCGAGGGTCTTGAGCTCGTGTTGATGAAGATGGGCCGTACTGGGCCCCTCCTTGAGTCACGCCGCGGGCCGCAGGTAGGCAAGTCTGGGTACCCCCGTTCCCAGAACGCCGATAGTAGCCCCCGGGCCCAAGGCGCGCCTGGACTTGGTTTAGCAGAGAAGCGAAGGGGCAAGTGCGGCGCTCGGGTTCTAACGGCTTCTTGACCTTGAGCGCCGCGTGGCGGTTGATTGGACATGGGCGTCCCTGCTTCCCCACGACGCCTTGGCAACTGCACGAATTGACAAGAGAGCGGTACCCGTTTAGGCTTTACCTTCTTTGCCTTCTCCCGTCATTTCCCATATCCCCTTTCTCGCTCCTATCCTTCCTGCTTCTGAAATCCCCAGATCTACTCCAACCCTGCGCCCCAGCAAGGCATGGCGCCTCGCCAGACCCCGGCCGGAGCTTGGTTCTCGCCCGCTTTGGATTCTCCGAACGTGTCGGAGAAGAGCCTTGCCCGGACGCGCCAGATGATGGTGGCGCAAGGCAACGACGGGGCGGCGGTGCTCAAGGTTGGCTCCGCCCTTCCCGAGGACCAAGGAAGCACCTTCTACCCGCTCTTCGTGAGCGCCATTGCCGCCGGTCTGGTGCCTCCCTTTTCCGAGTTCTTCTTTTCTGTCCTCCGCCATTACAACCTGCAAGCTCTGCACCTCCACCCCAACTCTGTTCTTCTCCTGGCAATCTTTGCCTACTACTGCGAGGCTCATGTCGGGGTGCAGCCCTCAGTGGCCTTGCTGCGCCATTATTTTTACCTCCGGGTCTATCGCGGCCCCGTCACCGCGTGCGCGAGCTTTGTCGCGTATGGCAGCTCCAACGCCATCTTGAAGCCCGGGAAGAAGATTGAAGGCTTCAGGAGCAAGTGCGTCATGGTGGATGCTGGGTGCATCCATCCCCGGCTGATTCTGCCCACGGAGCAGCCCAAGTCTGTTGACACTTGGTCTCGCCCGGAGCTCGTGGATCCCCGCGCGAAGCCAGTGCTGGAGAGGATGGATGCGGACCTGTGGCCGGGCAACATGGCGACGGCGAAGCTGACCGGGGCGTCGCTCCTGAAGGAGTTCCTGGAGCACCGAGTGGCCCCGCTTCGGCAATACTCGCTCCCACTGTGGAGGCTTCGCCCGAGCCCCATAGTCTTGGCTGACGAAGACCTGGCCGCGGTCCTCCAATCCTTGGTCGGGGGAGACGTGGCGAGGCTGGAGGGTGCTCCTGTACCCCTGTTCCGTCGAGATGATTGGGAGCAAGTGGTGAACTCCATTCCCGCTTTCAACGGGGACGTGCCTGTGCCCGTGGAGGTCCCGAAGGACCCGGCGACCCTGGTGAACGTATCCTCCGGTGACTCCGGCAGAGAGGAGGAAGAAGAGGAGCAGGAAGAGGAGCCCGATTCCAAGGCGACCGACGGGGAGTCGAGGGCTCCCCTCCCTCGGCGCAGGTCCCGCGCTCTTCGCCACTTGCCGGACGACGACGAGGATGGCGACGAGCGAGGTGGTGAATGCTCGCCCCTGATCCCGAAGAAGGACAGGACGGGGCTGGTTCCCCGCGGGCTTGCTCCAGCTCCGAGGCAATCTTTAGACGTGCCTCCTGCTCCCGAGTCTCTTGAGGTTGATCCCAGCTGCTGGCTCTCGGGCTTCAAGTTCGGCCGGAGGTTGCTCGAGCCCGCGAGCGACGACCAGTAAGTGCTTGGTTCTCGTTTTGCTCCTTGCTTCGTTGTTGAGGCTTGATGTTCATATTCTTTGGCTAGGTTGGCACCTGCGGCGAAAAAGCTGGAGGGGGCCCCTGAGGCTTCGTCTGGGGCGGCACCTCCATCCGCGGGAGAAGGGCACGGCAAGATGCGGGCCTCTCCTGCCCGGTCATCCTCGCGAGGCCTGGCGGGGCTAGCTGGGGCGAGCTCAGCCCCCATGGCCCAAACGACTCCTGAGGTGTCCTTGCCTGACACCACTGCCGCAGTCGTCGGGGCGCAGAAGGTCCCAACTCATGGTGTTGTGATTACGCTGTCATCTTCTCCTCCTACTCCGCCAACTGCCATCTCTCCGACTCCTTCTACTGTCCTGGATCGGGCTGCTGCCGAGCTGGACCGGCTGCGGAAAGACCTTCTGGGCGCTGACCCTCGCTTGGTGGCCGGGCGCCTGGAGCTGGCCTCTGGCTGGGTCCGTTCTGATGCTTCAGTCCGGGCGGCGCTGGCTCAGGCCGCGATAGCCTGCAACGAAGAGAAGCAGGCCATCCTTGAGGCGAAGGCCACTCGTGACGCCGCCTTGGATGAGGTAGCAGATGTCCGAGGTCGGTGCGAGGCACTGGAGAGTGAGCTGCAAGGCCTGCGCGACTAGCTTGCCAAGGAGGCCCATGTCCGCCAGGAGAAGGAGGAACACATGAAGGCTCGCGAGGCTGCCGCCAAGGACCGGGATGCTAAACTCGATGAATGTCATGGCCGCTTAGGTGCGCTGGAGCAGGCGTTGGAGGCGAGGAAGATCGAGCTGGACGGCAAGGCACAGGTCCTGGCCGAGGACCGCGTGGCGTTCGCGAAGCTGGAGGTGAAGGCTCGCACCTTGCTGAAGTCGCTTTATGACAGCGGCCTGGAAAGCCCGCTGGCCGGCACCAAGGACGGCCCCGCCAAGCTGCTTCCTTTCTTGGTCCGCGCCCTTGAAGATGTCACCCTCGGCCTTGGCCCCACGGCTGAGGCAGAGGCGCGTGTCCTTTCTTCTGCAGCGCTGACGCGCGTCTTCACCCATGTCTACCTTCACGACCCTGACGTTGATCTTGACAGCCTGCTGGAGCCCGTGAGCGGCGAGCTTGCCGCTGCCTCTACTGAGGCCATGAAGGGTCGAGCGGAGGCTCTGCTGGCGAAGTTCTGGGCCTTCAGCACCAAGCCAAAGCGAGGTGCTGCCGATCCTGAGGCTCCACGAGGTGAAGTCGCCCAACGCAGCTCCGTCACCAGCGATGGCACCGCCAGAAAGTGACCCCTTCATGCTCCGCCCCGCTTTTAGTTCCTGCAACATGCATCCTGCCTCGTGGAGGCGTTTAAACTTGTGTTTGGCATTGTCAAATAACTCTATGGACTGTAATATTTTCTTTTGAATTCGTTGAGATTTGCGCTTTTCCTTCCTACTTGCTTATGTTCTACGTCGGCAGAGCCCGGCCCCGCGCATACCTCAGCCGCCATTAGCCCCGACCGGAAACCAGGACGGGACCAAGGAGTGAGGGGCTACATGACAAGTTAGGCTCCTGAGTCGTGATGCTCAGGAGTCCCCCTTGACGCACGAACAACAAGTAGGGAGGTGAGATGTGTGGGTGAATTTACCATTCTACGTCGGCAAAGCCCGCCTCAAGATACCTCAACCGCTGTTAGCCTTTCGGAACTAAGGGGTGAGGGGCTACGTGACCAGTTAGGCTCCTGAGTCACGATGCTCAGGAGTCCCCCTTGACATTCAAACGGCCTTCGCACCTTGGCTCCGCTCGGGGAGAGATGTGCGATGAATCAGGCCCGAGGGGCCTGGCTGGGTGCCGTGCGTCTGGGCGTGACCCAGGCGTAGCCCCCGTGCCCAGCCCCCTCGTGCGGCACTCCCGAGGGGAGGCGTTACGATGAGGTCGGACATTGAGCTCTGGGCTCCCTGAGGTTGATGCGGCCGGGGGCCACCCTCAGTTGTTTATCACCAGTGCGGTGCATAGCGCTTCCGTATCGGTACGGGCATAGCCGCTCCTCGGCAGTGTCGTCACCCAGCGCGGAGCATGGTGCTTCCACTGGTGCGTGGGAGGGGGCTCCCCTCCGGGAAGAGCCCCCGGGGCGTGTACAGCCCCGCCCTGACAGGTGGCTGGCACGGTAGGGCCTGAGGAGGTGTATCTGGGCACCCGTGAGCCAGCGTGGGACTCACGGGGCCCTACCTTAAGGCAGGTTGCGCCTGGCTCTGGGCCTTTACTTGTAATGTGTTCCTGCAAATTTGGTTAGATGTCGGTGCTCTACGTCCTCGGGTCCCGGCCCTTGAGCGGGCTCAGCCATCGCTGGTATGCCAGGTCGCGATGCCGTGGACAAGGCTAGAGGGTGAGGGCTGGAGAGCCAGTAGGAGCCCATGAGTCACGATGCTCAGGTAACCCCCCCCCCCCCTTTAACATGCAAGCGGCTGACATGAAGGAAGAAGGGTGCCGTGGGCAGGCATCAAATAACGATCATGATGGGTCAAACGCAAGAGGGATACATGCCACTGGGTCTGGCCCGGGTGGCTTGGGGATAATGCAGCCCGAGGGGCGCCCCAAATAAGGTAAACTAGAAACATGAATCAAAAGGGATACATGCCGCAGGGACGGACCCACACGGCCTGGGAATGATGCAGCCCTGGGGGGCGCTCCCAGCTAAAAATGAAACTCGAAGGACGTCACCTGGTGATGTTGGAGATGAATGGATGCTGAAGTAGCGGACGTCGTGCGCTGCGGAAGCCGATCTTCACGAGCCCCCAGGCCCAGGACCCTCGGGAGGCTCCGGAGGCGCTCGTGGCTCCTCGCGGACCATCTCCATCTCCGCCAGGACTGCGGAACGCCTGGCCACTTGAGCCTCCAGGATGCTCCTCATGAGGCGCTGGCGCGCGTGAGCCGCGTTCGACAAGCCATAAGGCATGCGAATATAGCTGTGGGGTGGACCTTCACAGCGCCCCACGCGTGAGGGCCAGAGGCGCTCCTGAGAGGCGGCTCGGTTGAGCCCTGGTATGTCGATGCAGACGCGCAGCCCACCATCCTCGCCTGGATGGGGAGCTATGGCGGGTAAGCGGCGGCTACCACTCATGACTCTTGACTCCTGCAGCTCCTGAATGATCTTGCTGACAAACTCCTGAGGGTTTGGCCTTCCTTGCCTTGCTCCTTCCTAAGGGAAACGTGCTTTGAAACACGCCTCCAAGTGGTGCCCGAGCGCCTCCCTCGTGATCTTAGCGAAGTCGGTGGCCCTCCAGGAGAGAGCCCCCGAGCCTTGCTCGAGGAGGGCGCCGGGCGCGCCTTCCTATGCGACAGAGGGAGGTGCCCCCTGAACAGGCGCGGACCCTGAGGGGCCTGCCTCCTGAGGGGTCGGGCCAGGCGATGTATTCTTCTTCTTAGGAGCAGCCTCGGGAAGCCTCCCGCTCCTATGATCTGGGTATTCAATTGATGCGGCTTGGAAAGCATGCTCCAGAGAACACACAGCGTCTCTCTCTTCACAAGGCACCATGATGACTCCACCGCGTCCTGGCATCTTGAGGACATTGTAGCCGTGATGAGTCACGGCCATGAATTTGGCCAGGGCTGGGTACCCGAGGATGGCATTGTATGGCAGGCGAATGTGCGCGACGTCGAAGTCAATGAGCTCGGTGGGGTAGTTGTCGCGCGTCCCGAAGGTGACAGGAAGGCGGACCTGCCTTATCGGAACTGTGGAACCATCACTGACTCCGGAGAAAGGCTTGGTTGGCTGAAGCTGATTGTATGGCACTTGGAGATTGTTGAATGTCTCGACGGACAGGACATTGAGCCCTACTCCGCCATTGATGAGGGTCCTGGTGACTTGCACATTGCTGATGATTGGGGAACAAAGCATCGGGAGGACTCCGGTGTGGCTGCAGACTTGAGCTGATCCATTGAGCTGAATGTGATGGCGCACGCCGACCACCGAGGGGCGTGTGGCTTCGAGCCTGGGAGGACTGCATTCACTTGGTGGGGCTTAACTGCTTGAAGATGCGTTGAGAGGCTGGGGCTTGAGCTCCGCCCAGGATGCAAGCGATTGCGTGCGGCTCCTGGAAGCCCCCAGCCCCCTCGTCCTGATGATGGCCTTCATTTCTCCTTGGCTGCGGTGGCAGAGGAGGGAGGCCTGCGTTGCCTTGTGGGCGATCCTCGCGAGGCTGATCCCTCCATCCTTCCTCATGGCGGGTCCTCCAACCTCCCTCGCGAGGCTGATCCTGCCAGCGGTCCTCGCGAGGTCGGTCGCGCCACCCTTGGCGAGGGCCACGGCCTTCCCATCGTCCTCCACCTCTTCCTCCTCCTCCGCCATAGCCCTGGCCGCTGCGCTCGGGGCATCGGCCGGCACGCACGTCCCGCATGGCCCTGAGCTCTTGGCATTCGTTGGTGTTGTGGATGTGGAGGTCAGGGTACACGCAGTACTGACTGTCCTTGGATGACTCAGGCTGATCCCTTCCTCGCTTGGTGTCCGGCTCTGCTACAAGCACGGCAGCCCCCTTGCGCTTCATGTCCTTGACCTTGGGCTTCTTCTCTTCTGGGTCGGCAGCCGGCAGCTCGAGAAAGGAAAGGCATCCTTCCTCTGCCCTGGCGCACTTGGTCGCCAATTTGAACAACCCCAGGGATGTGCACGGGTCTTCATGGATCGCGAGCTCTTCCTTCATCTTGACGTCACGCACACCGTCGGAGAAGGCTGAGATGATGGCCTCCTCAGACACCCTGGGGATCTAAAGGTGAGCGTTGTTGAAACGTTCGATGAACTTTTGCAGGGTCTCCCCTGACTGCTGCTTGATGCGGCGCAAGTCACTCATGGCCGGGGGCCGATCGCAGGTGCCCTGGAAGTAGGCGATGAATCGGGTGCGCATCTCGTTCCAGGAGGAAATCGTGCGAGAGCCAGTTCAGGAGCCAGTGCGGGCACCGTCCTGAGCGCCATGGAAACCAGTTCGCCATGACCTTCTCGTCCCGTTGGCGGCCCGATGCCCAGCTCATAGAGCTGGAGGAACTCCGCAGGGTCGGCCGTGCCATCGTAGCGTGGGGGCAGGTATGGCTTGAACTTGCCCGGCCAGGCCACGCTGCGCAGCTCGGCGGTGAAGGCACGACAGCCTGCAATGGCCATGGGGGGCCTTTGGTGACGAAGGGCTTGATCTTGGAGGTCTCCGTCTGCTGCCGCCAGGAGCAGCGCGGGGTCTTGGCACGCTGGAGCAGGAGCGCGGTCGTGACGGGCCGGTGCGAGGAGCACTCGGGCAGCTTCTTGGGGACGAGGGACCTCTTGGCAGCTCTTCTCTTCTTTGTCTTTGGTGCCGGACGGAGTGGGTTCCGCCAGGGGCCCGCGCGCCTTAGGGCCAAGGCGCCTTCTTGAGGGAGGCGGCTGAGGCGCCCGAGCTTCATCGCGGGCGCAAGGCGGGCGCGTGTAGGGAGAGGGATGGCGCAGGGAGCCTTGGCCGGCGCCGACGAAGCTTCGGTGATGCGGGCGAGCCACTCGTCAGAGAGGTCATCGACGGGACGGTAGTGCAGGAGTTCGTGCGAGCAATGCGGCGTGTGCGTCCACAGGAGCGACGGGCATGGGGCGAAAGAACCGGCCGAGTCAGCGACGGGTGGCGATGCGGCTTCCTTCCGCCGCACCGGCGATGCAGACGGCGATGCTCGCTGCTCGTTTCGCCGGGCCGGTGGCGGCGCGGACGGCAGCGACGCGGAACGGCGGGGGCGGCCGCCGATGGGGGCCGTCTGGGCGACGCGATTAGCGATAGCGGCCCGGCGCTCGGCGCGGGCTCGACGAGCGTCTGACATGGATGCGAGGGGTGGCGAAGAGCAGGGCGGCGGAAGGCGGATTCCGGTGCACCTACAGCGCGCGCCAAATGTCGGATTTCGGGTTCCGGCAGACCCTCTAGGTTCGAACTCTGGGGTGCACGCAGAGATCGCACCTCCAACCTACCTACGTCTCGTCGCCTCACAAGGATCTACACTACACGAAGAACAACACAAGGGACACGAGGTTTATACTGGTTAAAGCCACCATTGTGGTGTAATACCCTACTCTAGTTTGTGGTGAGGTGGATTACCTCAGGGGCTGATGATGAACAATACAAAGGGAGAACAGCCTCGCGAGGGGCTGTTCTTGAGCTGGTGTGACGAACTGCTTGGGGAGTTCGATCGCCTCGGTTTCTCACTCTGCTAGGGCTCTCTCAGATTGATCCTCTCCCTGCCTTGGTGGTGGCTAGTCCTATTTATAGAGCAGGGCCCTGGTCCTCTTCCCAAATATTGAGCGGGAAGGGCGCCAACAATTGGCCATTTTGAAGGGGAACATCTAGTACACTTATCCTGACTAAAGTCGGTCCTCGCTTGCCAAAGACTCTGACGGTGACACCGGCTTGGGCTCCACGATGACCTCCTTCCTGCCGCTCTGCTGGTCTTGGTCTTGTTGCACCAAAATGGTTGCCTTTGCCTGATGCCTTGGCATGCGCTTGCATCCTTTGCACCAAAGGGGAAATGAGGACCCTGCGCGGGCTGGCGCCCGCCTGGCGCCCTCGGTTGTCATGGCTTGCGTCATGGGCACCTCGTGAGGTACCCCGCCTTGATCTCTCTGCCTCCTCGCGAGCCAGCCTGACGAGGTCGTGCCTGAGGAAGCTTTCTGTCGTCCGCCTCATGAGGCTTTCACTCGCGAGGGTCTTGAGCTCGTGTTGATGAAGATGGGCCGTACTGGGCCACTCCTTGAGCCACGCCGCAGGCCGCAGGCAGGCAAGTCTGGGTACCCCCGTTCCCAGAACACCGACAACTACCAGGTTCAACATCTCGCAATATAAACCCATACAACCATACGCCAAGGAGGTAGTAGTTATGAATTCCATTTTCACTCCATACCAATCGTTCTAAAAACTACTTAAGTACTTATAACGCGCCATTGAAAATCGGAACTCTTACCCCACTAAAAAATGATATTTTAAACGTGGCTACTCGATCTGTGGCAACTGGCGAGCCACCGCCTCCAGGTCGTTCACCTGTGGTCCCGACCATCAACTCCTATGGATCAAATTATCACGCGAGCTGACTATTCCTACAAAGCTGCGCTCCACCACGTACCCGGTACCCGCGCATGCAGCAATCGTGCACCTAGAGTTTTAGGGTTTATTTGTTAACGGTGCCTTTACGTAACTCTCATGTCTGCGAGAAAGCAAGAGACCGACTGTGTGTGTGCGCCTCTTCTCTTCGTATATGTACTCCATCGTTTGTCTGGTGTCCAAAAAATTATACAGTAGTAATAATACTAGCAATGTACCAATGTGTTGCCACACGATCAAAGTAGATTAATACATATTCACCGATTTGATAGAAAAAGGAGTCTAGTTTTGAAATACCTGTATCACTAAAAATATGTTATGTTTCACTAAAAATATATTCCTTTGGCAGTTTTGATGAGATAAGGGAGGAATGATGTTGGTTTCAAGATTCGAGTAGTGGTATATCTCTAATTTGTATTCTTACTAGCAAGATGCCCATGCGTTGCACGGAACATCAAGATCTTGTGGGAGAAAAGGATGAATGAGGGAAGGCCTTATCTGCAAATGTGGAGAGGAGTGCTGGTAAATTTCCATAGTTTTCTTCCTATCCGTTAGATATAGATCGGACGGCCTATATTCCAGGAATGCAGGCACCCCATCATCACCGACTATGCTTTTTCTAAGAGTAGAGATAAAAAAACAGAGTTGGTGATTATGGTGTGCCTGCCATCCTGCAATACAGGCTGTCTAATTTATATCTGATGGATAGTAAGGAAACTATGGTAATTTTGCAAAAAGATACCCACACCCCTCTCCACATTTGCAAATAAGGCCTTCCCTCGTTCATCCATTTCTCCCACAAGATAAACTACTCATACAAATGCATCTTGATGTTCCGTGCAACGTAAGGGCATCTTGCTAGTTGTTGCAAAAAGCCCATGTGTGTGTGTTGTGTGTGTGAGAGAGAGGGAGAGAGGAGGAGGACGGAGTGCATGTGTGACAAAGACACAAAGAGTGTGTGTGCGAGAGGTATCAGCTTAAAATGAGGCGATAGTGTGTGTGTGCACGATCGAGAGGGCGTGTCTCAAGAAGGGACGAAAAAATCTACAAAGATACGAGGAGCGCGAGAGAGACATGTACGTGATAGTGGAAGCACGAGTGTGCGGGTGTATAAACCTATCTGGAGGCTAGTCGATCAATAATTGTGAGAGAAATATGAGTGGGGGTGCGAAAGCGATTGTTTTGTGTGTGTGAGAGAGAGACGGTAGTCGGTAAGGGGAGTGGAAGCAGGAGTTGTGTGTGTGTGAGAGAGAGAGAGAGAGCGGGGAGGGGGGAGTTTGTCTGATTAGTAAACAAATGAATAATGTTAGTTTTATAACTGGGATGGAGACGGAAAGGAGACTGCAACAAATGTTGTGTCTGCAGGAGAGAGTAATTTTAGTGGTATGAGTCATATCTAGAGACATATAGGGTGTGTGAGAGAACCCCATAGAGAGAAAGACAGAGTGAAAGACGAGTTAGACTATGTGTGTGGCAGTGAAAAAGAAAGTTAGGTACCTAGTGATACCAGAGAACGGTAGAGACGTGAGAGATAATCAAAACCGTGTCATGTATAATGATAGGGAGAGTGTGACACTTCTCAAGGGAGACGTCAAGAGACTATGTTTGCGAAGATAGGAGAAACATGAAGTGAGCGTGCGGGTGAGCTGGAGAAAAGAGAATGATAGCTACATGAAGGATTATGCGAGAGAGATGGGCGTGAAAGGAGTCAACATAAAAGGGATTCAAATATTTGAATTTGAGATGATGATACATGTAATTCATACTCGAAACAAAATTGGTCTATCAAACATGCATACTCATATGAATTCACGCGCATCTATGTTATTTAATATGTAGATATTGTTGATCCATACATTTTAGTAGAACATAATTTGGTTTAATTTTTTTTTAATTCAACCTTATGATTTTGAGATCATTGTATTTGTAAATCATATTATACATATGAAGGAGCAGAATTCTTTGTTAGGCTTTTGAAAGTATATAAAATAATGATGTATATAGAATTTTATCCCAATCTAAAATGGATCCTGCCCGAACAAAAATAGAAGCCAAACTGGATTTGAATTGAGTTGGCACGGTAAATGTGCACTCTTGCTCTGCAGAAATTTGAACCAAGCAGGGAAAGTCGCAGTAACCGCTCGAAACCAAAATCTGCGAGATGGAAATTACTGCCTATCCATGACACGCAAAGCCTATCGGCTCGATTTCTATAGGTTTGAATAGGGGTAGGTTTGTAATTTCACTCAAACGTGACATAACCGCCTCTCACTCGGATTCATACACGGTGGGCGCCAAAACACAGTGTCTCCTCGGCCGAAATCGACTCCCTCCCTAATTCATACACGGTGGGCACCAAAACCAAACTCTCGTTGGCAAATATTCGGTGTATGCGAGATTACCATCCTATCCCCAACCGACTAATATTGCTGTGATGTAGGATATTTTAAACGGGGGATAAGTTTGTAAATTTCCTCACATTTGAGACAAGCGCGTCCTGAAGACATGGTTCCCCCTTCCTCTCTCCCTCCATTTCCCCATTCATACTCCGTGGGCGCCAAAACACCCTCCCCACCCTAGCCTCCTCCGTCCGCCACCCCATCCACCGCCGTCCTCCTCCACCATGCTGGAGCTGATACCTCGACTCCGTCGACCATTACAAGAGACCGACCTCTCTCATCCACGGCTTCAGACCGGGGTCTTTGCATCATGTCCTCTCGCTTCATCCCCGCCGTCGTCCACCTTGTCAGCACCGCTCCTACGACCGTCTCGTCCACCGCACCCCGCCGCCACCATCTACCCTCCTAGATCTGCTTCCACGCCACCGACAACCATCGCTACCGTAGCACCGTCAAATTCTCAGCATATGCATACGCGGTGCCGCACCAGAGGCGATACTCTTTCGTATCTGCTCAACTTATTTATCGCAACAAGAAAATATATCGCTGCTGCTTTACTCTGATTTCTTGTCCATCACTTACTTGTTAGTTGAAAGCAAACATTGGTTGCAAAGTTGCCTTTGTCCGGTTTGCACCTTCAACACTATAGTCCCAATGCTTATGGTTTTCTCCTTTTATATTCCACACTAGTTAAATGACAGTAGACTAAATTTCGAAATTGGGTTAGTCGATTTTTGAGAGCTCGCCAGAGTTCGCCGGTGAAAAGGAGGGCTTGGGTGGGGACGATGGTTGTGGGGGGCGGTGGTGTGGCCTCGCCGAACGAAGAAAACTCGACGCATGTGGGGGTGGGGGTGGGGGTGGGGGTGGCGGAGGAACACAGGCGGTGGGGGTGGTTCAGGGGAGGGCGGGGGGGGGGTCAGGGCCGGTGGTTCGGCCGGCGGCCCGTGTGGTTTTCTTTATGCGAAGAATCAGAGACGGGGAAGAAGAAGGGTTAGGAGACGTAGGATCTTCAGCCAACCGCCTGAAATGGTCGACCGACCCAAATGAAAAAAGTCACACGACTTGCATGCAGACATGCATTTATATTCAGTACCATCATCGTGCCTGCTTAGCACTACTCCTGAATCCATCAAGCTAAACAACGTGCCACTCATAATTCCAAACTTGTTGCTCAAATACGAATCTGATATGATGCTAATATTACTAAAATGGATAACTTTTAATTGGTTAGCTAATGTTCCTACTTTACTTTCGAAAATCACGTGCACCACATATAGAGAGACAACGGGGAGTTGCATTCTTAATGCGCTTTGGTTCATCATGTGTGGGCACTGCGCAACGAACATTTTATTATCCAAAATCTGCTTGCTCTTCTTTAGCATGTTCCTCTTTTGTTCTTATTTAATAAGTACTCTCTCCGTTCCTAAATACAAGTCTTTGTATAGATTCCACCATGGACTACATATGGAGCAAAATGAGTGAATCTACACTCTAAGATGTATATGTATAGATCTGTATGTGATCCATAGTGGAAATTTCTACAAAGACTTATATTATGGAACGGATTGAGTATGATAGTAGTATAGTATGTTCCTTGTAGTGAAGATGAGCAGGGACATCGGCATTGTAGAGGTCTATATGGTCGGTTGTGATGGAAACTTTGAAATCTTCGGGCCTCTTTGATTCGTAGGTTTTGTAAACATAGGAATGGGATTTGTAGTGGCCTGCCCACTTGAATCCTATAAGGTTAGCAAGGAAATGTAGGGAGTTGTGTTGCCTTTGAGAGTTACACTGATATGAACAGTAACGCACCTTCAGTTGAAGAGAGCTAGTATCCGAAGCCTTTCTAGCCGTACTGGCAATACTAGCACATATATTCCAGCAAGTTCCACTTTGCTGATTTTATTCCTGATGCTTACGGTTTTACCGTTATATCTACACTATGATCTGTGTAGCTGCTTTGTGTCGCACTAGCAGCAGTCCACTCAAGCAAAACAACACACCAATCATAACTCCAAAGCTTACTTCTTCAAATACGAATTGTGATATGATACTGATATTAGTTAACAGACACACATTTAATTGGTCAAGTAATGCTCCCACTTAATTTTCCAAATGCATGTGGCCACATATAGAGAGACAACATGGAATTGCATTTCTTTGGGCGCTGTGATTCATCATGAGTGGGCAACATTGTATGCAATGAAGCGGAACCTCAAGAATAAGGTTCCTCTTCTGTTCTTTAACATGTTCCTCTTTTGTTATTCTGTCTTTAGTACGTACAATATGTTCCTTGTCAGGAAGGGGAGCAGGGACATCTGCAGTCAATAGCTGATAGAGCTGGCCTGTATGTGATCGATAGGCTTTCAATTAGTAGCAGCAATACAGCACCGTATTTTCCAGCCAGTTCCACTTTCCCGATTTATATATCGTGGTTATGGTGTACACCTTTTATGTACACTACAGTCTGCCAAGTTGTTGTGTGCTCTTGTTATCATGGTTTGGCAATAAACTCTCTGTACAGTATATTATGAACCTATCATCTGCCAACTATCCTTACTTCTGGAGCCTTTTTGTGTACTTGTGCCAGATTATATTAATGCATGCACCATATTACAGCACACATGAGCTCTCTCATCAGAATCCAGTGATAGCACACAAGGGTTTACAGGGGCACCCCTATATTAGAATATCCTCTGCATTACAAAGATAATCTCACCGCTATATATGTTTTCATGGTTCTCAGATATTATACGTAATTACAGTGAATATCAGAATCCTCGCATCAGAAGAATATTGTGGAACACTGCAACGACTTACAAAATTGGCACCAAGGCATTGAGTGCCATTCTGGATGCAATGAGACTCATATGCTCCCCACCTGTAGATTCTTGATCAGAATATGATCCTAATGCCTATTCTAACCTCGAGGATTCAAAGGCAGATGGCATGTCTTGTTCACCCATCAAGGTGCATGTTCTAATTTGGCAAGGTTTTATTGATTGCACGTATCTTGCATACGTTGTCTTGCATTTCTTCTACTTTGTTGCAACGCCATCTGCTTAGTTTACTCATCATATATGTCAAGACGCCATGTCCTTCCATTATCAATACATATTCCATCTGTCATCATACCATATTTTTTCACTCAAATGTTGTTCTTGTGCATCAGACATCAAAAAGGAAGAGGGTGATTGCCGAACCTGAAGGAGCACCTGCAAATTCCTTGAAAACATGGTGGTGCCGAAGAAATCAGACAGCACCCCACTTATATTGGTTGTACAACCAGTGACACAAAACGTAGGATAGACTCTAGCAGACTGTACCCATACTTCACTGGCCACAACACTAGCCCCACCACACAGGACCTACACTCCAGCAAAAGGTATGCCGATTTCAGTTGCCATAGCACCATCCGTACCAAAGAAAAATCCCACTCCAGCAAAAATTACAGCAAATCCATTGGCCGAAGACCTATCGCAACTTCAGAGACGGCTAATTCCTGCAGATTGGAACCCCAGTTATTCCTAGTTTAAAATACAATGCTTTCAATGTTGTTAGGGACTATGTACATATATTCCCATCATTCCGGCCCAACTATAGTGAAGAAAAACACCATTTTCACATCTTCCTGTCCCACTTACGTGTAAGTGCTATTATTCATGGTGATTATTTTCTTGTTTTCTGCTGATTGAACACATCAATTATTTACATTACATTGTTGTAAGTAGGCGAGGGTCAATCTGGATAGCCATGCCGAGCAAAGCTTGCTTGCGCTTTTCAAGGAAGCATTGCAGCAGTATCGGTGTTACCTGAGGAAATCACACTTTGATGGCAAGTCTATAAACGAATTTCCGGTGAAGTCTCCTGTGCTAAATTTAGAAGACATTAAATGGAAAAACCTTGTTATGCACTTGTCTCGTTCCCAAGATGAGGTATTGTCTATGATATCACATGAAAATTTGAACTTCTACTTCTCCGCATGTGCCTTCCGGATCTTTTTTGCAGGAAATCGGCTCGAAGAAGAATTCCGGTTTGAAAAGAACGACAGTATATCGCAAATATGCTGCCCGCTGCTTTGCTCTTGTTAATACCTGTTGTCCTGTATCACTGTACTTGCATTTATACCTGTTTCATTATGTGACAGAAATATGCATGATATCTTGCTTATCAATTGTTCGCTCCAAATTATCTGATCTGTATGAATGGTTACATTAGTGTAGAATATATCCAATCCCAATGAAAATTTCTAGCTCTGCATTGTTCTTGATGTCCTTTATCAGTGTACTTATATTGACAGGTAGTTGTTCATGTACCATCACTCTGCAGATTATTTTCCTTTGCCCTCCATTTTCTACGCATCAGATCTATATTTACTCTTACCATAAGGTTGGATAACACCGATGGTCCTGAAGAAGTTTAGCTCTGCATTGCTCTTGGCTGTACCTTTTGCCTGTATCGTTGCACTTACATTTATAGCTACTTGGTTATGTAGCATCACTCTTCATCTTATCTTAAATATTCTCCATTTTTTCTTATATTGTGACATTTATATTTACTCTTAACAAAATGTAGAATAAAGGCAATGCTTATGAAGAAGATTATGTGGTAAACTTCTTGAATTGCCCCCCCCCCCCATCAGCATGGACAAGGGCTTTATAGAGCCTGTCTTCACCAATAATATAAGTTAGTCCTTCTCAAGCCTTCAAACTTTGTTTCATATATTTGGTTAGGCATGACTGCAACAGCTGTTTATTTTTTGTGTTTGCATCAAATTGCATGTTTAAAGTTTATTATGTAGCTCATAAACAAAAGTGTGTCCTTCTCAATTTAAGTTTTCAGTTGTACAATCAAGTTCCTTTTTCATACCATGTAAATTAAACTATACAGAGCAAGTGATCTTCTTTTGCACTGCATGTATGCCTCTGTTCTTGATCCGTAATCCAGTGGTGTGGTGAACCTACCCACTACAGCACAATGTCATATTCTGCAATGTCTTAACTATGAACAATGTCATATCATTCTACTATTATTTAAACCATCTCTTTATTTTCCAATGTGAAATGGGATAAATTGACAGCACACTAACCATTGATACTTATGAGTTCTTGATCTGTAATCCAGTGGCGTCGTGAAGCTGCCAACTCCTTCACAATGTCATTTCCTGCCATGTCTTAACCTGAACAATACCATATTGTGTTAATGCTATTTTAAACTATGTCACTTTATTCGTCAGTAAGAAATGTGATGGATTTTCAGCACTGATACTTATATGTGCAAAACATTTCATCTCTCTGCTTGTTTATCTTGCAGAGTGACGAGAATATAAGTGTCAAACAAGCGCAGTCTCATCAGATTGCTCAGCTACTTGCGCTGCAGCTCCCGAGCAGGGCTAACCTTTCTTGAACTCTATTGAAGTGCTATCGGTTTTGTATATTTTTTTGTCGGCGTGTTTATTTGCACTGGTGGCGATCTTTGATGCCCAGTGTATGTAATCTGTTGTCTGCTTGTGCTTTATTATCATAGTGGCGAACTTTGATGCCTAGTGGATTTAATATGTCGTAATTTCTTTATTGTATAGTCTACGTTTTTTATTATTCATGATGCTGCAGTTATTTTACTCTATATATATCATGTCTTCGCAGTAAACCGGCTAAACCGTAAAATTACGGTACATAATCGGGCCGTCATGCAAATCACTGCATAATCGGTCTGTTCACATGCCAAAATGTAAACTGGCCCACTAGTAGATTCGGGCCTCTAATAGGCTGAGTAAACCACCGGCCCTATTTTCCCAAGAAAATTCAATGGGTTATTAGGAGGCTGAAAAGTAGGTTGGGCATGAAACGTGCCGAGCAGCTCACGGGCCCGCAGCAGGCCGAAATAAACCCCGACCCATACTTGTGACAATCACATCACGGGCCGTTAATAGGCCAAAATTGCCTCAGTCCTTGTTTGTCCCAATCAGATTATCGGCTGTGAGCAGGCCGGATGCAAACTGGGACGTAGTTAGGCCCAACTATATGACAGGCTTTTAACATGCCGAAATAAATATAGGGCCGAAATGTTAAACAGGCCTTTAAAAGGCTAAAATGTTAAACAGGCCTTTAACAGGCCAAAACTAAATGGGCCTTTAGCAAGTGGGACCAAAAGCATAGAGTCCAGATGATGGGCCAAATCTGATATGGGCCATAATTTATCCCAAAACCTCTTAAAGGGCCGGATCTGATCGGGGCTGTAATTTGGCCCAGAACATCATAGGCTTTTAACGGGCCGGATCTCATATGGGCCTTTATTGGGCCCGGAACGTGGCAGGTTGTTAATGGACTAGATCAAATATGGGCCGGCCTTTGGCCCAAAACATGGCAGCCTGTTAACGGGCCGGCCCACTAGTGTGCTCAAAAACTTGTGGGCCTTTAGCTGGGTCGGCCCATTATGGTCGGCGATATCTCATGGGCATTTAGCTGAGCCGGCCCATTATGGTCCGCAAAATCTTGTGGGCCTTTAGTTGGGCCGGCCCATTTAATCTTTATGGGCCACTTTTGGGCCGGTCCACGTGTCAACATATCATCAGCGCATCTTGCCCATTGGATGAGTGACATCCTGTGCAACGCGGAGCTGACACGTGGTTCCGTCGACCAATGACGATTTTACACGTGGAAAATCGTCATTGGTCGTGGCTGTTAGCGGGTTATCGGATCCAAAACCGGACCCGATAGATCAACGGCGACCCGTTACGGTGGATGCCACGTGTCGGTTACCCTTGGCGAAAGCGCTTCCATGACGCGGCATTTATCGTTATGGAAGTGAACACTTCTCTGATGATAATTTTGGTAATGTCATGGAACACTTCCACGACAGCACAGGTATGACTATCTTGATTCCGTCATAAATCGTCATGGTGTACATGCATGACAGAAAACGTGACCTACTGTGACAAAGACGTATCATCACGGAAGTGTATGTTTTTTTGTAGTGATGGCACCCTTCCCCGTGTCCTCCGCATCCACCACCTACCACGCCTGATGCATGCGAAACACATGGCAGGTGCATGCGGGATGGGAGGCGAGTGGGATGGCAGTTTCTGCCCCATGACCATGGGATGAGGGGAATCTGCGGGCCACGATCCGAGTTCTTCCACAATGTCGCGCATGACGCGCGGGTAAACTGGAAATTGGCCCGAGATCAAAGCTAATGAAGCAGCAACAAAAACCTCAAGGGGCCAACCCCTTCAAAACCCTGCCTATGCACTTATTAGGCCCTGCAGGCCCGGGGGCTTCTGTCGGTGCAACAGACCCTGGGTCCATTCCCCAGACTGTGCACAGGCACAAGAACAAGATTGAAGCACCAGCTTGAGTCAGAGATTGAAGGACCAAGAGATTTGAAGAACCAACATGCAGCTCAGAGGGACCAAGATCAAGCCAGAGGAGCAGTATATCGGCAAGAGAAGCGCCTCCCTTGCCGGGCAGACGAGCCTGACAAGAGGTGAGGCCACCACGAGAAGCAGGCAACCAACACGCCCCGGCAGAGCATGCCGGGCCCTCGCGGCGGCAGAACCACCCCACCCCACCAACCATCTCACCATCCAGTCCAGCATGACCCACGTTGTCGATTAGTGTGATGTCGAGCCGCAAGGTGAATAAGTGGCAGCCATTTTTTTGGTGTTCTTGGAATGGGGGTACCTAGGCTTGCCTGCCTGCGGCCTGCGGCATGGCTCAAGGGGTGGCCCAGTACGGCCCATCTTCATCAAGACAAGCTCAAGACCCTCACGAGGGGCCAAGCCTCGTGGGGCGGACGACAGAAAGCTTCCTCAGGCACGGCCTCGTCAGGCTGGCTCGCGAGGAGGCGGAGAGATCAAGGCGGGGTACCTCACGAGGTGCCCATGATGCAAGCCATGATGACCGAGGGCGCCAGGCGGGCGCCAGCCTGCGCAGTGTCCTCATTTCCCCTTTGGTGCAAAGGAGGCAAGCGCAGGCCAAGGCATCAGACAAAGGCAACCATTTCGATGCAACAAGACCAAGACCAGCAGAGCGGCAGGAAGGAGGTCCTCGTGGAGCCTAAGCCGGTGTCACCGTCAGAGTCTTTGGCAGGCGAGGACCGACTTTAGTCAGGATAAGTGTACTAGATGTTCCCCTTCAAAATGGCCAATTGTTGGCGCCCTTCCCGCTCAATATTTGGGAAGAGGCCCAGGGCCTCCCTCTATAAATAGGACTAGCCACCACCAAGGCAGGGGGGATCGAGAGATCAGATAGAGGAGGATCGATCAGAGAGAGGATCAATCTGAGAGAGCCGTAGCAGAGAGAGAGGCGATCGAACTCACCCAAGCAGTTCGTCACACCAGCTCAAGAACAGCCCCTCGCGAGGCTGTTCTCCCTTTGTATTGTTCATCATCAGCCCCTGAGGCAATCCACCACACCACAAACTGGAGTAGGGTATTACACCACAATGGTGGCTGAACCGATATAAACCTCGTGTCCCTTGTGTTGTTCTTTGTGTAGTTTAGATCCTTGCGAGGCGATTTAGACGTAGGTAGGTTGGAGGTGCGATCTCGGCGTGCACGCCAGGAGTTCGAACCTAGAGGGTCTGCCGTAACCCGAATCTGACATTTGGCGCGCCGGTAGGGGTGCACCGAATCCGCTTCGCCGCCTCGCGCCCGTCGCATCGTCATCATCATGTCCGCGCGACCCAACGGGCAATCCCGATCCTGGGCAGCCTGGCCCGCCACAGAGGTGCTTTCGCCCAGGCGACCTCAACCCTGTGCCACAGTGTTGTGCGCCCAGGGTGCTGCGGGCATGGCGACGCTGGTCAGCGACGTCCACCACGCTGGGCAGTGCGGTCGTGGCGAGGGCCTCGAGCCACGCCGCGGCCACAGCGTCGTACACCCGACGGGAGCAGGTGAACTCAAGGGCCGCGCTCACGATGGCTCGAGAGCTACTCCAATGCAGCCTGCTGGAGGGCGGCCACGACGTCTTTGGAGTGGGTGGCGAGCTCCTGGCTTCACGCCGGGGGCTCACCCTTCGCACCTAGCCACCGCCTCGGTCAAGGCAGACCAAGACGGAGGCCCAGCAGCGCCAAGCAGCTCCGAGCGGATTCCAAGGCCACTCCAACGCCAACCAGGCCATCAGCACCGGGCTAACAACGGCGCCGCCTCCGCCCCCGGCCAGCGAAGGAGGACTCGCCACAGCCCATGGTCCCAGTGGGACGCCGCGCTACCACTCCCAGGTTGGCGCCGCAAGCGGGGCTGCGTGGCACACGGGGCACTACAACGAAGCATTCGGGGTGGCGGCCCCGGAAGAGTATGTGCCCCACATGATGGATCAAGGGCACGCGTAGGAGGAAGACCAAGGCTCGCTCCTCGGCCCAAGCTGGGGGGAAGAGACACCCGAAGCTGAGCTCTTTCAGGAGCCCCATCGACCATGCTGGAGGCAGCGATTATCGGGTACCACTAATTCCTCAGGAGCAGGCATACGCTAACCATAGATCACAGGAGGTACAGGTCGTCGCGGCGGATGGCTGCCCCAATCCAGCAGCTTCCTACCCCTCAGGAGGAGGGCGCCGGGGGCTGTAGGAGAGGGGCCGAGATCCGGCATCACCACCGCGGCGTTCGGAGCAAGGCGTCCTCAGGAGGTATGCCCTCTGCCGGGGAGGTGCCTCAGGGCCTACCCCCGGCAGAGGACCCGTGGTCGTCAGGGGAACCGCTCGCGACCGCTCTATCCCATCGGCGGCATCCTCGGTCTCCGGCCGTCGTCGATGGCAATAGAGTGTGGCGCAAGGCGGGGCCCTCGTCTGGCGATATGAAGCAAGGCCGGTACTGTGAAGAAGGCCGGTGCACCGTGAAGCTCACCGCCCCGTGACACTCTCACATAATAATGAGTGGGGCTTTACACGCCCCGGAGTCTCCGGAGAGCCGCCCTCGGGCCTCGGGGGCTCCCGCCCACGCTCAGTGGCAGCACTTAGCTCCGCGGTGGTGAGAAGACGTCGAAGACTAGACTAGGTGCCGGACGCGACCTTTCGGCTTGTTTTTTCCTTTCCTTTGGTTGTCATTTTTCCCCCGTTTGGATTTAAGTTGGATTGAGCTTGAGACTTGTGTGTGTTCGGGGAAGGGGTGTTTAGTCTCATTCGAGCAATCTCTCGTGTTCTGTTTACCGCTTTGCGCCCATCCCGCCTCAGCTGCCTCCCCTCGTGAGCCCCTCATGAGCCGGGCCAGGCCTAGCATGCGTGCAGCCCGGACTGCCGTCACCACGCCCTCTCAGGAGGTTCTCATTACAGGTTTAATGGGCTCGTTCAGGAGGCACTCAGGACACCACAGCCCTCTGCAGGCTATCTCGGGGCCCACACGGGTCGAAGGGTAGAAAGCGGGAACAACATGCAGTCATCCGGATAAATCCCAAAATGCATCCTCAAGGGCACCTCCTGAATCGTCACTGGCGTCGCTGGCCTCGCCATCACCCTCCGCGTCGCTGTCGGCAGCGTCCGGGCCGTTCACCACGCCGCCTTCATCAGCAACCACGACCACGCCGTCGTTATCAGTAGTGAAGGCCCTAACGAGGGCATCTACGTAGTCTTCCACACAGTGCGCCAGGTCATCCCGGATGGCCAGGGGTACCGGGGCGATGGCGGCATCAAAGTCAAAGTGGGGATCCATGTTCTGAAGATGACTGAAGCCGCGAGAAAAAGCACGCCCGAGCAAGGCACGACTCCTCTCCTCCACCAACCTGTTGGCTCTGCCCGACCGCGCCTCCAGCTGCGTCACCATATCAGTGAAGGACTGGAGGTTACCAGCATAGTTAACCACATGAGGCTCCCCAACGGCCACCTCACAGATGTTGCCCAAGGCTGTGTTAGCTCTTTCCCGGAGCGTGCGGAGCATAGGGCCATGCTCGTGCTCCAGATCTGCATTGCTGGCGTATCTCGCCCTTCCTCCGCTGCGACGTACCTCACCAAGGCCCACCCTTTGACGGAGAAGAAGCACCTCGGCGCGGGAAGATGTCAGCTCCTCCTGTGCCGCGCCAAGGGCGGCCCGGGCAGCGTCCGCCCGCCGCGTCACTTCATCCAGCTTGGCCTTCAGGGCGGCATTCATGCCTTCTTCTTTGACATTAATCAACTCCAGCCTCTCCTCGAACTCGCGCTCGAGGTTCGAACGGGCCGCCGCCACCCGGCGATCAACCTCTTCCAGGACTCGGGCCTCCCGCGCAGCGACATCATCCTCCGCCTGCGCCACCAAGCGCTCTCTCGTCTCCAGCCGCTCAAGGTCACGGGCGCGCTCGGCGGCTTCCAGCGTCAGTGCCTCCTCACGTCTCTGGAGCTCCGCCTGGTCGACCGAAGCCCCCTTCATCGACGCAAGGGCCGCCTCACGCAGCTCCACCTGCTGCTCCAGGGAGTTACTCCAGGCCTGGAGCTCCCGCGCCCGCTCCTCCGCAGCCTCGCGCCGCCGGTCAGCCTCCCGGGCCTCCCTGACGGCCCGAGAGCGGGCCTCCCGAGAAGCCGCCAGCCGACACCTCGGCTTTCTCATTGTCGAGGTCACGCTGGTGGTGGCGCCGCAACGGCCACCTTTAGCTTGCGCCTCTCTTCAGCTAGGCGCAGGCCCTCGGCTTCGATGTGCGCGTCCTCGTCAGCAAGCTCTACACCGAGCTGGCTCACTGCGTCAGCCGCCCTCCGGAGAAACCCTTGGCGAAGGGCGCGGCGCTCCCGGGCGCGCTCGAGCACGTCTTCCGCGTCGTCCTCCACCCCAGGCGTGCGCGGGGGGCCATGAACCAGCATTCCCCCTCTGGGCAGGGGGCTGGGGGCTGGTTCCCTCGCGATGGTCGGACGCGCCTCGCTAGAAACCCAGCCCAGAGCCGGCTCATCCTCAAAGGAAGAACGCAAGGCCGACCTCAGCCAGTCACCGTCCACGACCAATCAAAGAGCCCAAGGCAGGCTGGCTATACCCCGGGAAGGCTCGCGAAGGAGGGTCGCATGGTGCACAGAATCAAGATGCATCACAGGATGGCTCGCCTCTCCAACCGGCCTCACCACGAGGGCAGTGCTTGAGCTCGGGGCGCTTGGGGACGACGAGGCCTGGGGGGATGGCTCCTCAGCCGTCTCCGTGAGCTCGGCAGGAAGGGCCCTGCAGGGCAATCATCAGTTGAAGCAACGGGAAAGCAAGGAACTAAGGAAGGGGAAGGCTTACTCATCAAGGGCGAAGTATTTCCTGCACTTCAATAGGCGGCAAGGGTAATCATCACCCAAGGCCTCCTTTCTCTTTCGGAGAGCCTCGAAGTCCACGCGGAAGCGGCCTAGGAGCTCGGTGCAGGGGTCGGCTTGCGACGAGGGAGAAGCGCCAATGTGACCGGCGTCGGGGGCATCGCCCTGACCCACGCCACCAGATGCCGCCCCATGAAGGGTGGCTGGGGCCTCAGGGGCCTCTGCCACAGGAGCCGCGGGCCACGGCTCAACACCTCCAGCCGCCGCAGGGCGGGCCTCAGGGGCTGCCGCCTCAGAAGTTCTGCATGGCGTCATCGTCTCGACGACGGCCTCCTCAAATTTCAGCCATGCCCTTGCCTCCCAGCTCCACCACTCGAGGTAGGACCGCCGCAGGCAACCGGAAGGGCAACCACCACAACTGGGTTCTCACGAGGTCCCATGAGGCCCGCGGAGCGCAGCCCCCATTCGTCAAAGCTGGGCATCTGCTTCACGAAATCGGCCCTGCTCGAGCAAAGGTACAGCAAGGCATCCTCTCGCCGGAGGCTGCCGGGGGAAGGGTCCCCAGTCAGGATCATGAGAACCTTCCTCAGCACTTCAGGCTTCAGATCTTCCTCCAGAAGCCTCATGCGGTCTTCGCGCCCTGCGAAGGCCCACATCCGGCGAGAATGGCGCTGGAGAGGGGCAATGCGGCACAGGAGGAACTCCTTCACCACCTTGGGTGCCGTCACACCGAGCGCCCTCAAGTTCGCAAAGCGACGCCAGACGAAGACGAGCCGGGGGCTCGTGAGTGTCTCCTGGCCCCAGCCCGAATTGGGGATAGCGGGCGAGGTAGGCTCCGAGAGCAGGGGGCTGGGCACTCCAACGTCCACGTACATCCACCGCTCTCGGAACCCAGTCGCAGGCGGGGGAAGGCTGAAATCAATCCCCGAGGCCGCCGTTTCTGGCGCGGCAAGGAAAATCACGCACCCCGAGCATTGGGTGGGGACGCTGAGGCGCAAGGAGAAGAAGTGGCGCAGCAAGGCAACTGAAGGAGGAATGCCGACCATCGCACCATCCCCATTCCACAATCAATCCACCAAAGCAGGAGTAGCGTTTTATGCCTCGCGGCGGCCCGAACCATGCGCTGGTCTGCTCTTTGTGCAACGCGACGTCCCCCTGCCGAACCAGCAAGGGGCCTCCTGGTCCCATAGGTGGCCGTGGATATCCCATGACAGGAGTTTTCCAGGCATGTACCAAACTGGCTCTACGTTTACGATGCCAGGCACATCACAAAAAGTTCATGATTATAAACCGTGTACAATAGGTAGATAATCACACACATTTAGTGTTCCCGCACCGTATGTGATAGTGTCTGACATCACACACGCTTTGCAAACGGCAATTGTGTGCATTGTTACACACGTTTCCTCCCTGTCGGTGTCAAAACCGGCGGATCTCGGGTAGGGGGTCCCGAACTGTGCGTCTAGGCGGATGGTAACAGGAGACAAGGGACACTATGTTTTACCCAGGTTCGGGCCCTCTTGATGGAGGTAAAACCCACGTCCTGCTAGATTAATATTGATGATGTGTGTTACAAGAGTGGATCTACCACGAGATCAAAGAGGCTAAACCCTAGAAGCTAGCCTATGGTATGATTGTTGTTCGTCCTACGGACTAAAACCCTCCGGTTTATATAGACACCGGATAGGGTTAGGGTTACACAGATTCGGTTACAATGGTAGGAGATCTACATATCCGTATCGACAAGCTTGCCTTCCACGCCAAGGAAAGTCCCATTCGGACACGGGACGAAGTCTTCAATCTTGTATCTTCATAGTCTTGGAGTCCGGCCGATGATGATAGTTCGGCTATCCGGACACCCCTAATCCGAACTCCTCAAGAGCTCCACGAACCAGGCTTCAATGACGATGAGTCCGGCGCACATGTTGTCTTCGGCATTGCAAGGCGGGTTCTTCTTCGAATAATTCATAGAAGATTGTGAACACCAGGATAGTGTCCGGCTCTGCAAAAATAAATTCCACATACCACCGTAGAGAGAATAATATTACACAAGATCAATCTGCTGACATATTTTGTGGCGTGACGTCGCACCACTACCAAGCCTTTATTCAAACTGTTTTTACTGTTCCACCTCAGCGCGTTTAGCGAAGCGGTTTCCTTGGCACGTCTTGTCGAGGCAGAGATCGTGTTCCCCTTATTCCGGGATTCCCATCAATACGGACGTGGGTAACCCAACCGCGCCATTGATTGTGGCGCTTGGGAGATAAGCGAGTTTTACCAGGCCCATGGGGACACACATTTTTGTCTGCCCATATAAGGGGATAAGGATCCACCCTTTCACCTACGCCTTCTTCCTCCTTTGCTCATCCATTCCCGTGCACTCGAGCTCTAGCGCCCAAGTCCGCACTTTCCTGCTCAACCTTCTCCAACCATGTCGAGGCGGGAGGCAGATGGATGGCCTCCTCCATCACGGAGGGGCACATCACAAGACCGCGGGAGGCCGGATACTTGTCCGGCGATATCGCGCACAGGCTGCCCGACGCGGGGCAGCTTATTCCAACCCCCAGTCCCCATGAGAGGGTGGTATTTCTCCCCCACTTCCTCCGCGGACTAGGTTTTCCACTTCACCAATTTGTCCTGGGGCTCATGTTCTACTACGGCCTGGACTTCCAATACCTGGCCCCGAATTTCGTCCTCAACATCTCGGCGTTTATCGTCGTGTGCGAGGCCTTCCTCTGCATCCAGCCCCACTTCGGCTTGTGGCTCAAGACCTTGGTGTCAAGTCAAGGTTGTGAAGGGCAGCCAAGCCGGAGTGCGGAGGCGCCATGGTCGGCAAGATGGCCAACGTCCTATGGCTCGAGGGCTCCTTTGTGGAGACAATAAAGGGGTGGCAATCGGGGTGGTTCTACATCACCGAGCCACGCGACCCTGAATGGGTGGCGGCCCCCGAATTCAGACCTGGATTCCCCACACGGCTCTCGTCGTGGAAAGAGACGGGCCTGAAGTGGGGGGATTCGGACGAGCTATCCGGACTCCAAACACGCGTCCGGAACATGGTGGACAAGAATCGCAGGCTTGTCGACGTAATCCAGGTGATGCTCATCCGCCGGATTCTCCCATTCCAACGACGGGACTTCAATTTGTGGGAGTTCGATCCGGCACAGCACCGAACCTTGAGCCGGCTCTTCGATACCACGCACGAAGATGCCTGGAAGGTGCTGTTCAAGGGCGACGAAGCCCCCGCATCCGCTAACAAAGATCGTGGATACAGCTCGCGGCGTCAAGCCAGCGAGGTAAGTTATTTTACCCTTTACGGGACTCCTTTTCCATAGATTGACTCTAAGTGGGATCTGAAAACTCCCTATTCTTCGGCTGTGTGGTGAAGACGTCCAGACAGATTAACTGTCCGGCTCCTTTGCCAGAAGACCCAGCGGACGCCCGATTGACGGGGCTGCTGGCTCCGGCACCCCATGTGGTGCCAGAGAAGAAGGCCAAGAAGGAGGCCACGGGAACTCGAAGGAGTACCCGTGGCTTTTTATTATCGCAGAGTGTTCTCTAATGTCGAACAATCATGCAGCCCGCCCAAAGGCGAGTTCGTCGATTCATCGAGCGGGTCCCTGGGCTCGTCGGAAATGGAGAGTACTTCGCTTCCGACCGCCTCCTCGCCTCATGCTTTGCGGACAACGCAGCGGCGGGCTCCAAAGGGGCTTGGTCACGAGGAGGTGGCGCAGGAGGTGCCACAAGGCAACCTCCGGACTCCAAAGCGTGGGGGCAAGACCCCAGGGGCTCTAAGCCCGACCCTTGTCCGGGCTTCATGCCGGAACCTTCAAGGTTCCGGAGTCCTAAGCGATCCTTCGCAAGAAGGGTAAGATGCCGTGTCCTTCGGCCCAACCGGAAGCACTGGATAGCGCATCGGAGGCGCCAACGGCGCCTCCATCGAGGAGGAGCACCGCCTTGTTATGAGTGCGGTGATCTGCTGATTCGATCCGCCAAGAGCGGGCTGACCAAGCTTATACCAGTCTTCTATCGGGCTTTGAGGTAAGAAATTTCAATATATGTAAAATGGTACCGCATAGACAAGAGCCACCGATGCTCGGTTCGGTGTTCGGAAAGAAAATCCGGATGAGGATCTTTAGAAAGATAAACGCAGGATTCATAAAAAATATGTCAATATGGGATTGCAGGTTGTGCCGACCTCCGCCAGATCGACTGCTGGAGGTCAATACTTTGCAGGAAAACCTCGAGCGGTCCGAGAACGAGCTCGGCCATGCCAAGAAGCAGCTCGAGGAAAAAGAAGGTGAGTAATACCTACGAAAATTGTACCTTCTGTAAAAGGATTTGGTTGCAAGAAAATGACAAGGATAACGTGGGTATTGTAGGGGCCGCTAACGAGGTGGCGACCACGAAGGAGGCGGTGGCAGCGGCACGCGGATCATGGCTGAACGCACCGAGCGAGAGAAGCAGGAGGCGCGGGTGGCGGAGGTACAGCAAGAGCTCCAGGATCTCGTGAAAAAACATGAGAACTTGGAGCATGACTCGAAGACTCGAGAGTCTGAGCTTGCAACGGCTCTTGAGAGTGCCAAAACCGCTAAGGCCGAAGCCTACAAGGCCCTCCAGGAGATTGAGGCGGTGAAGAAAATAGCAGCAGGTAAGGCATTTTTCATGCAGAGTAAGCATGTGATGGTTAATTACCTGTTGCTTACCCGAATTCGGAGCTATCCAGGGCTGCCTGCAGATCTTCCTCGCAGCGTGTCCGATGCCGCATTCTACCGGGCCGAGGAGGGAGCTCAACGGAGAAGGTCTTACGTCTCAAGATCTTGAGGCCGGACATCCGGTGTTTTTAGCGACCAGTCAAGCAGTGGTCGAGCTCCACAAGGCGGATTTAACAGGCCATGAAGGGCCTCATAGTTCGGTCAGGCCTAAGGAGGCCATGCCTGGGAGCTACTTCGGCTGGTGCGGCGGCTGGTGGATGCGTGCCCGTGGGTTGAAGTTATCAAGCATTCCGCTTGTATCGAGGGTGCCCGTCGGGCCCTTGCCCGCGCAAAGGTGCACTAGGGCAAGATGGATGCCCAGAAGGTCGTGACGGACCCACCACCAGAGGGCAAGGTGCACCGCACGCCCGAGATGTATTATAAGAGTGTTCTGAAGGGCGCCCGCACTATTGCGGGTGAGTGCTCCAAAGATGTAATATTTGAGTAGACTCGCATTTTTTTATCTGGCGCTGAAAACTTAGTTCATATGCGCTAAGAAACGCTTGTTAATTTAAAATATTACCTTCAGGCGGTTGTTTATCAAATCTGAGAGATGGCAAGTCGTCGGCTTCAGCCCCCATGCCACAGTGCTTTGGGGTGTTCGGGATAAACTTGAGCGCTCTTGTTCCCATTTTTGGGTCCATCTAGGAGGCGCTCAACACAGTAACAAGGCAATCGGACTTATAATGCTTGAACACTCTCAATTAGCCGAGAATTCTATAATTTTAAATTTCGGCGAAGCCCCTAGTCTTCGGAAGGCCGAATTTGGGGCGCTATCCACGCCTTGGCCGGACAGTATCCGCTCCTCACTCTAAGCGGCATAAGTCTTTAAGGACTCGCAGAAAACCTCTCGAACAGCGACCGGTCTCTCGCCTCATCATGACGGTCAGTTTTAGCTTTCTCCACTGAGGTATTAACCCAGCCGAACTGGGGCGGAATCGCAGTGGTTCTCTCGGTGCTACCTTAGCCGATATAACGGAACGTAAGGTACCAAAACACGGGAGCCGGGCAAACCCAAATATTGACCCAAGACATGATTCGGAGCCGATGCATATAGTGCTATAAGTTCAGGGTGCCGCACTTGTGAAAGTGTTAGGACTCATCACACCATAACGCTGGAAACATAAGCCCTCGGTGTATATTAGCCGTACCAAAGTGTACAGATGCAACATGTCGTGAATGAACATATGTATGAAAAAGAAATGCAATTATAAGCAAAAAGGTGCTGCATTGTTTTATTCAATAAGTGCTGCTACGAATGCAGGACGATACAAATAGTGCGATAAGCAAGGTAGGAGACTGTTAAACATGTCCCCCTCCAGGGGTAGGCTGCAGATTAGTGTATGAAAATGCTCGTAATGGAGACCACCTGTATATTCGTTGTAGCCTTTATCCTTCCTGGCTGTTGCATCATGAGTTCGGCAGGTCTGTCACGGACAGGCTTCCGACAAACGGAGTCCTGTGGTTAAAAGGTAAAAGGTAAAAAGAAAAGAAAAAGGAACGACACACTTGAGAGCCCCTTGTGTGGTGGAGCCGCAGTCTGGGTGTATTGTGGTCGTGCCCCCCTTCCCATGCCCATGGTTTCTTCAGAGCGTAATGGTGTACGCGAAGGACCTGCTTTGACGTTTCGCAGGAGCTGGGTTGGGGCCGATCGCTACGCGTTCTCGGAACGTGCTGTGTGGTCTTGTTGTAAGTTACTCGGCGGCGCTTGGCTGTGTCCGGCCGCTTAACGGCCGGATTCGATAGTGCCTTAAGAGGCTGCATTGCACTTCTGCCGCGAGAGCGGCGTATGTTCCTCCGTGGAGAGAACGCTCGGTTTCCGTTGACCGTAATGACTCCTCGAGGGCCTGGCATCTTGAGCTTGAGGTATGCGTAGTGCGGCACCGCGTTGAACTTTGCAAACGCGGTACGTCCGAGCAAGGCATGATAGCCTCTGCGGAACGGGACTATGTCAACGATTAACTCCTTGCTTCGGAAGTTATCCGGGGATCCGAAGACCACTTCCAGTGTAATTGAGCCTGTACAATTGGCTTCTACACCTGGTATGACGCCTTTAAAGGTCGTTTTGGTAGGTTTAATCCTTGAGGGTCTATGCCCATTTTGGCGACCTTTGTATCCCGGGTAAAGCAGGTTCAGTGCTGCCACCGTCCATCGTGACTCTGGTTAGGTGAAATCCATCAACGATTGGGTCTAAGACCGGTCTGGCCGAATCCGCCGTGGCGGAATCTTGATGGGTGGTCCTTCGGTCAAAAGTTATCGGGCAGGAGGACCATGGATTGAACTTCGGGGCAACTTGCTCCATCGTGTAGACATCCCTGAGTGCAGGCTTCCTCTCCCTTTTGGGTATGTGCGTTGCGTATATCTTGTTCACCGTCCGCACCTGTGGGGGGGAAACCCTTGTCCTCTATTGTTCGGCGGTTGGGTCTCGTCCTCGTCATCGCTATGCAGCCCCTTGTCATTATTTTCGGCAATTAACTTGCCTGCCTGCTTGAATACCCAACAGTCCCTGTTGGTGTGGTTAGCCCAGCTTTCGAAGTGCCGTGTATCTGGCACAAGCGGTCGAGTATTCATTCCAAATTGGACGGGCCCGGAGTAGTTCGTTTGAATGGCTTTTTCCGCTGACTGGGTTTAGAGCCTTTGAATCCGGCATTGACTGCCGTATCCTCAATATGATGCGTCGTGTGCTCCCCCTTGATCCAGCAGGATGGGTTCATCTGTACAGATGCACAATTATATATATGTAATCTCACATCATGATCTATATCAAGATAAAACAAAAAATTAATCCCCTCCTAAGTCAAATTAGTTAACCTCTCTCACGCTGTCGGTGAAAGTGATGGACCAAGCTGGTCACCCCCTAGACACGTACTATATATACACCTAGTAATCCTCAAAGAATTAATCCTCCTTGTTCATCAAACGCGTATCTCTCTCTCGCTGGGTCAAAGTGATCAACGAAGAACTCGCGGGCCCAACACAGAAGCGACCCGTACATCGCACGCGGGTGATCATCCTATATATGACTACGTACCACCGTCTGCATGCATGTGGCACAAAGTGCTGTTTGTGTGATGTTTGAATACGCAATGCACAATTTTGATGTTGCACCGCGTATATAGGAAACCAAAAAGTCCCCGCAGAGAGCGCGAGGTTCATGACGCGTGGAATGTGCTATATGTATGCCCCCATTCGACGCGTGGTATATATGTACTTCTACTGTATAGCACAAACCAAAAAAGAATCATTCCTTGATGATCAAATTAACCTATCTCTCACTGGGTCAAAGTGATGGAGTACAACCTTACATGCCCGTGGATGGAAGCGCCACACGCGAGTGAGTTCCAATATATAGGGTAACCACCGCCTGCATGGTATTGCGTGATGCTTGAGTACCAATATAATGTGCAGCTTTGAGGTGGAACCTGCCTCGGGAACCAAAAAGTCCCCACATGGAGCGAGGTTATCACACGCATATATAGAGAGTATTCATGTTGCCCCCTCTTTGACATGTACATACTCCTATACCATGGGTATATGTAACACAAACCAAAAATGAACCATCCTTGTTGGTCAAATTAGCCTCTCTCTCTCTCTCTCTCTCTCTCTCTCTCTCTCTTGTTGTACGTTCAACTGGTAGACGATGACCTCGTGGGCCCACAAAGAGAGGCACATGCGAGGGATGTCACAGGACAAAACCACCGCGTGCATGCGCCCGTGTGTTATGTGATGTTTGAATACCCAATGCACAACTTTGACGTGGCACATGCTTCGCAAACCGGAAACACACTGTAAGGGCATATTTATCCCTAAGTTGTTTTGGTGATTGATGACAATGCTATTGCAGACTAATCGTGTGCCTTTAGTATTTCAGATGTTTCGTCACTAGGCACAAGACGGTTTAGTGCCCCTCGAAGACTATTGAAGACGGCGTTTTTCTATGTTTCTTTTCGGTGGATTTGAGTCGTAGGAAAGTCGTACTATTAAGAGGGGGTCCGCTTTGGAAAGGTTTGGGTGGAATCATCACGTACACATCTACTCCTTTGCACCGCCTTTCCTTTGGCCCTTTGGAGCATCCTCCGTTTTATCCTATATGCATTCTTTCTTGGTTGCTGAAATTGGGCTTGCGGTAGTACTGCTCCCTAGAGCGGTAGTACCGCAGGCACTCGCGGTAGTACCGGACCTCGGTGCGGTAGTACCGCAGGAACCCACGGTAGTACCGCTCCTCAGGAGCTGTAGTACCGTGGCCCCCAGACCAAGTGCTGCTGCGCAGCGGTAGTAGGGCGGATGTAATTTTTTTACATCCGCGCCCTCATGTAGTAATACGGCCTGCAATACTGCAGTACGGCATACCGGCCTGGCTCAGCCGCCACACGGTAGTACCGCTCCTCCTGCTATACTACCGTGTCAGATTTTTGCATTGACTCCAACTAGGCGGAAGTTGCTACGGATGTAAATTTTTATGTCCGTGCCTCCCCGTTCTCTGGACCTTCCCTGCCTTGCGGTAGTACCGCAAGGTGATGCAGTAGTACCGCTCGTGCGGTTCTACCGCTCTTCGCTTCAGTGCGGTTGGGCTGGCCAGGTCTGTGTTGTTCAGGCGGTAGTACCGCATGGCCCCACGATAGTACCGCTTGGGCATGCGGTAGTACCGCAGCTTAGGCGTGGTAGTACTGTGTTGCGCAGAATGGGTTGGTGGATAACGGATGGATTTGTCTCTCCACTATATAAGTGGTGTCTTCTTCCCCGAGTTGACTACCTCTTCCAACCCTAAGCTCCATTGTTGCTCTAAGCTCCATTTTCACCCGATCTCTCTCCCTAGCCAATCAAACTTGTTGATTTGCTCGATATTGGTTGAGAAGGCCCCGATCTACACTTCCACCAAGAGAAATTTGATTCCCCCACTAATCCCTTGCGGATCTTGTTACTCTTGGGTGTTTGAGCACCCTAGATGGTTGAGGTCACCGCGGAGCCATATTCCATTGTGGTGAAGCTTCGTGGTGTCGTTGGGAACCTCCAATTAAGTTGTGGAGATTGCCCCAACGTTGTTTGTAAAGGTTCGGTCGCCGCCTCCAAGGGCACCAATAGTTGAATCACGGCATCTCGCATTGTGTGAGGGCATGAGGAGAATACGGTGGCCCTAGTGGCTTCTTGGGGAGCATTGTACCTCCACACTGTCGGATGTGGGGTTCCGGCAAACCCTTAAGGTTCGAACACTGGGGTGCGCGCGAAGTCTTTCCCTCCTACCGATCTATGCTCTAACTCACTAAGATCTTGCGATTTAACTCGTGAAGTCACAACAGAGAAAGAGACACGGGGTTTATCTTGGTTCGGTCACCGTTGTGGTGTAATACCCTACTCCAGTGTGGTGGTGGTGGATTGCCTCTTGGGCTGATGATAACAGTACAAGGGAAGAACAGCCTCCTGAGGTTGAGGTGTTCTTGTGTGTATGAACTTGTGGTGCGAGGAGCCGATGAATTGCTTGATCGGATTGGATCAAGATCAGATCATATCCCCCTACAGTGGTGGCTAGCTCTAATTATATAGGCACTGGTCCTCTTCCCAAATGTTGAGCGGGAAGGGAGCCAACAACGGCGGGCAAATTTGAAGGGGGACAGCTAGTACAAGCTATCCTGACAAAAGCAGTCTTCGCCTGCGAAAAGGCCCTGGGGTGACGCTGTCTTGGGCTCCACGATGACCTCCGCCTGGCCGTCCTCCTGGTCTTGGTCTTGTTGCACCAATATGGCAACCTTTGCCTGATGCCTCGGTACTCTTAAATGCGCGCTTGCCTCCTTAGCACCAAAGAGGAAATGTGGATGTTGCGCGCACTGGCGCCCGCCTGGCACCCGCCTGGCACCGTTCGTCATGGCTCACGTCACGAGTGCCTCGTGAGGTTTGCCCCGCCTTGATATCTCCGCTCCTCGTGAGCCCGCCTGGCTAGGCCACTCCAGAGGAAGTCTTGCGTCGTCCGCCTCGCGAGGCTTGGACCCTCGCGAAGGTCTTGGATGCCTTGTTGATGAAGATGGGCCGTACGGCCCGCTGCCTAGCCACGCTGTGGGCCGCAGGCAGGCAGGTCTGGGGACCCCCTTTCCCAGAATGCCGACAGTAGCCCCCGAGCCCAAGGCGCGCTCGGGCTTGGCTTCGCGGTGAAGCCAAGGATCAAGTCCGTAGCGCCGCGGGCCCCAAAAGCCTGCGGCCTTGGTCGACGTGTGGCGGTTGATTGGACGTGGGCGTCTCCGCTTCCCCATGCTGCCTCGGCAACTGCATGATTTGACGATTCCCTGCGACATGCAAGGAAAACCACCATTACCTGCGATCATGCGAGACGCTGGTTGGCCTTCTCTCGCTATAAATGGGGAGGGGGCGGAGCCCCCGTTGCCCATCTTCTCCTTGCTTGCTTGCTTCGTCCTCCTCGCTCCTCTGCTGACAACAATGGAGCCCATTAGAAGGTTTTCCGCCGAAGAGAAAAAGAAGGCTCCCCGTGACGATCCGAGCCACTTCCGCCGAAGAAGCGGTCTATCCGTCGCCGTGACGAAGCGGCGATGCAAGTGGTGGCGAGGCCTTGGTGCGAGCGGCCTCCACCAGGGTACCCTCTACCCTTGTACGCTCGAGCCGAGGGCTTGGGAGGACGGAGTGACGAGCAGCACCGCCCGCGCCGCGTCCAGGGTCGCCGCGCCACGGCGTCGCGCGCCGTCGCCCCTGGAGTGCACGCCGTTGACTCCTCTCGCGAGTTGGTGTTGTGGTCGCCGATGCCTCTGAGCTCCTGGATTCACTTCCCGCGGTTCTTCTCCGACGTGATGCCGCCGAGGGAGCCTCTCGAGCTCTGGCTGCACCACGCCGACTGCAGTGCCCCGGCGATCGGAGCGGAGATCGAAGCGGTCCCCACCGGCAAGATCTTCAGGACCCGCGGCTGGGGCGAGATCGCGCGGGTTTGCCGTGCGAGGGGAGCCCTCGCGATCCACTTCGTGTACGACGGCGCCTCCACGCTCTTCTTCAAGGTCTTCGACACGGAGAGCCGCCGCCTGGAATGCTGCCCTGGAGGGGAGCGCCAGGTTGACGCGCATCCCGCTCGCGAGCACTCCAGCAGCAGCAGCCTTTGGGAGTCCAGCAACTCTCCTGAGCTTTACGAGACACCGGAGACAAGCGACGATAGCTACGTCCCTCCGAGCTCTCGTCGCGCCCGGAGTAGGGCCGCCGCGTCCGGTAGTCGCCGCCGCTGATCTGGATGGGGTTGGCGCCGGCCTCCCGTGGACCACTGTTGATGATGGTGTCCACCACGGGAGGGTGTAGATAGGATTCCTCTTAGTAACAACTTTTGTTCCCTGCGAAGGTTCACGAATCACCCCGTGGGGGCTTGTAAGGGTCTATAATGTCTTTCGCGCTTATCTTCCTCGTTATGAAAACTTGGTGAGCGTACGTCCCGTTAAGGCTGGGTTCTCCCTTTCTTTCCTCGCGATAGCTTGTTGCTCTATGCTGACAGGTCCTAGTCCCAAGGTGGCTACAGCCGTCACTGGTATGCCAGGTCGCGTGCCGTGGTCAAGGCCAGGAGGTGCGCGGCCCGAGGTCCAGTAAGAGCCCCTGAGGAGCGATGCTCAGGAGGTCCCCCTTAGCGCTCAAGCAGCCATGGTAAGGCGAGAAAGGGAGTAAACATGGCCACAACGGGGCTAATGCAAGGCGTGAATGACCATTAGGCCTAAACGCTTAGTCAATCCGGGTGCAAGACTTATCTTTTTGATTTCGCGGCGACTCATGACGTTGTGCTAGGGTTGTGCGCCAACTTGTGCGGCATAGGCAGGCCGACCCATACGAGTTTCCCTTACCCGTGCTCTCCTTAGTGCTCTACGTCCTCAGGTCCCGGCCCTCGAGCGAGCTCAGCCGCCGCTGGTATGCCAGGTCGCGATGTCATGGACAAGGCCAGGGGGTGAGGGCTGGAGAGCCAGTAAGAGCTCCTGAGTCGCGGTGCTCAGGAGCCCCCCTTTTAACGCGCAAGCGGATCGCATGAGGAAAAGGAGACTCGCGGTGTCGTCTGCAATCCTTCCCTCTAGACTCCTGTGAACAGGCATAAGAAGGAACACGGTTGACTGTTACAACTGTTAGCCTACCGCTGGTTGCTCTAGGTGAGGTGAAGGCACCGAGGGCCTGGTGAGGTGACGTGTGCGGCGTCTGCCGCGAGCCAGAGCTCGACCACTCAGATTTGTCGGTCGTGGCAGGGACGGACCCATGCACCAGCGCCGTGCCTGTGTGAAGGCCCCTGGGGAGGCGATTGTCGGTGTACAAAAGTAGGGGCTTTGCTTTTGACCCCTTTACTTGTGCACGGGCAGTCAGAGCCTCCCGCCACGGCCACGCACAGACACAATAGGAAGGGGGAGACGGAGAGAAGCCGAGGCCACAAGGCAAATGAAGAAACAACAAGGACCAAGGCCACAAGGATCGGATGGGCGAAGCAGGTTTTCCCGGCAAGGACCCTTGCCAGGGCAGCCTCAGCGGCCCCGGGAAGACCCTTGCCGGGGCAACCCACCCACACCAGCCGAGCGACCCACCCTTGAGCCCACCAATGCTCAGACAAATGTGATAGGACAGGGCTCGGGAAGCACCTCCGTGATGGCATGCAGATCTTTGTGAAGACATAGAATGCTCAAGATCAAATGAGAATAAGAGGACAACCATCCTCACTGAAGAAACCCACAAGACCCCTGGCAAGACCCTTGCCGGGGAGGCCAGCGCGCCACGACAAGACCCTTGCCGGGGAAGCCTGCGTGCCACCTGGAAAGACCCGTGCCGGGCCACCCGACAAGGCCCTCGCCAAAGCACACCAGCTGGGCCACTGCCAGGCCCGCACCCGATAAGTCCTCACCGCTGTTCACATACAGCCGCCGACCCAACCAGCTGGGCGGGCACCTGCGTGGCGACATGCAATCCTTCGTGGAGGCTCCACCACCGCACCACCTCAGCTGCCTGCCTGCCTACATGGCACCGCATGCGTCGCTGGCCAGGGCGCGTGTCAAAGCGAGGAGGAGCGGCGACGGACGGGACGGGCCTCGCCCCCGTCCCCAATAAAGCAAAGGGACACCTAAGCCTTGCATTAAATGCGTCTTGTCCTATAATACTAGCGATAGACTCGCGACACTGTACCCTTTCCACCTCCTGCTTGCCACTGTGGTGACCCCTTTTCCCTATAAAAGGAGGCCCGAGGCGACCAGTAAGAGGATTCGGCTCTTTGGAACCTGGCTGCACCTAGAGCTAGTTCGAGAGCTCAAGAACACTAAATACATCCACCAAAGCAGGACTAGGGTTTTACGCATCCTTGCGGCCCGAACCTGGGTAAATCCCCCTTGTGTCACCTGTTGGTCCCGCTCTTCTCACGATCCCCGCGCCCCGCAACTGTAGAAGGGATTCCAGTGATCCCATAGGTGTCATTTCCCACCGACATCCTTGGCGTGCCAGGTAGGGGAGTGCTATTGTGAGAATCTGGTCCAGCAGTTGACTTAGTTGTTCTTCATCGCCATGGCACCTAAGAAGAAGGCGACCACGGCGATCGGTTCGTCCGGGACCGGGTTGGTACCGGCATGGACCGGCAGCAGGCCAGTCGCGGAGAGAACCCGTGGCGCGGCCTGCGAACATCCATATCGCCCTGATCGTCCAAACCTGTCAGGACCCCGATTCCAAGTCACATCGATCTAGCCGGTAACACCTCATATCACATTGCGGCCTCACGCACGGTATTCCCATGGGTGTCGCCTTACCATGGCCCGGGACCGTTTGCGCCTTTTGGCTCACGTATATGATAGTGTCGCTAGCATCCATATGACAGAGAACCCGGGCCGACATGGCTAGTCGTGAACCCAAAGCGGCACTAACCCATGGGGACAGGCATACATGAATCAAATTCGAGCATGTCGGTCAGCGTGTGAATCCGGGCTGTAACCTGGCTAACAGGACTCCGGGAACCCAGGCTGTAGCAGGCTAGGCAGGACTCCGGATGTCACCGCGTGACATTTCCCCGAAGGGACAGACACAGGAACGAAGTGAAACACATGCCGGCCAGTCAAGCGTCCTGAGCAGTAGTGCTGGGCTAGCAAGACTCCGGTGAACCGGGCTGTAGCGGACTACTATGGCTCAAGGAAGCACTAGACTACATTTCCCCATAAGAGAGGCTGCCAAGGATAAACAACTAGATTGTCGGATCCCACACATACCAAGCATTTCAAACATACACACAATATGCTCGATATGTGTAAATACAACATGGCATCACAACATAACTCTACGACTCAAGTATTTATTAGGCTCCGAGGAGCGAGATATTACAAACATGGGTCTCACGACCCAACATTCAGAGCATACAAAACAAAGCACATGCGGAAGCTTAACATGTCTGAGTACAGACATCTACAAATGAAAAGGCTGAGAAGCCTGACTATCTACCAGATCCTGCCAAGGGCACAAGATCGTAGCTGAGGTAACAAGCTGAACGTCGAAGTCCACGTGGAACCACTAGCGAGACTGGAGTCTCTCTGCAAAACATAAATTAAGCAAACGTGAGTACAAATGTACCCAGCAAGACTTACATCAGAACTAACTACATATGCATCGGTATCAACAAAGGGGGTGGTGGAGTATGACTGCAGCAAGCCAACTTTGACTCGGTGGCTATCCTGAACTACGACTGCAAGTAACTCTTTTGAGGTGGCGCACACAAGTCCACATATTCACCATATCAATACACCATTATGGATCCGCTCCCGTCTCCCTACAGGAACGCCATCCATAGCACTCACGCTTATCTTGCACACTTTAGAGTATCCACTTTCACTTGTCTATGAACTGTACAGGCAACCTAGAAGTCCTTTACTGCGGACACGGCTATTCGAATAGATGATGATAACCCTGCAGGGGTGTACTTCTTCACACACGCTCTCACCACTTATCGTCGTTTACACGACATGTACTCGGCAACCTTCAAGCGGAAGCCCAGCGAGGGTGTCGGCCACGACCTACCTAAACACTCAAGTCTCTAGTCCAGGTTTATCGCCTATTCGGGTTCCATCCGCAAGGAGATCCGGCCGGGGTGTCGCTCACGGCCCCAAACGATGTGTGCAGGGTTCCCGAGACACCAAACGGGCGCTCGGTACACCGGGCCACGGTGTATCTACCGCATCATAGACCACCCCTAGGGTCAGCGCTACGCACGGCCTCCAACACATATCCTACAAACACTAGAAACTAGTTGCAACTCCTGGACAGAGGACAAGGGTGGTTAAGAAGTTGTAACGCCCCAAGACCGACGATCCAGAAGACTTCCATATTTTTGTGACCTCCGTGTGTTTTTATTTGTGTTTGCTCTATTTATTTTTGCATTGCATCATGTCATCATGCCATCATGTCATTAACCTTTGCATCTCAACCTCAACTAAATAAATTGCATAGATCTTTTGATCTATTTAAATCGAGGGAATTCACATGGTGATTTCTCTTTATAACATATCCTCCTAATATTTATGGAGCTATTATAAAATATTCCATTCATGTGGAATTCCCTTTGACACACTTGCAAAATAATTCCCAATGCCTTTGTTATCTCACTTCTTGACCTCAAACTTTGTCCAATAAATTATTTTGTCATTTTCCGGAGCCCCACCGAAATCCTCAACATTTTTCGACCTTCCTTTTATCAAGTCCCAGTTCAAACCCATTTGAATTAAATTTAAATGAGTTTGAATTTACATTTTTCAATCAGGGCTTTTTCTATTTTCTCGGAACAAGCACATTTTTGTGAGTCCGGGAAAATAATCCCCATGTCCAACTTCTTTCCCTAACCCTCTCTTTCTTTTCTTTCTCACCTCTGTTTTGTTTTTATTTTTTTAGAGTGAGAGAGAGCCCACCAACCAGGACGGCCTAACCATCCCCCGCAGCCCACCTAAACCCTACGTAACCCTAGCCCGACCATCGCTCGATCCCCAGCTCTCCGTTCGTTCTCCTGCGCCGCCACACACCCATCGCCCGATCCCCATCTCCCTCTCGTCTCCTCCCTCGCGCTGCCTCCCACAGAGAAAGAGAGAGGAGCAGAGCCTCGCGCCCGACCCCCTCATCGAGGCCATGGCCCGCCGCCTTCTTGCCTCTGCGCCTTGCTCCCTCCTGCCGCCAAGCGCCTCCCCTTCTCCTGCTCCTCCGCGACGCCCTGCTGGCCAAGTCTCGGCCTCCAACGCCAGGATCAGCCCCGAGCTGTTGTGCCGCTCCGACGACCCCATCATCGCGCCGTCCCTGACCTCTTACCGGCAGGATCCTCTCTGTCGCCGTGGTTCCCAGCGCCCTGGACCTCCCCTGCTTCGCCAAGTTCGCCGCTGCCGAGCTCCTACCTCAGCCTCGCGACCCCGCGCCACCCTCCTGCAGCCCCGCAAGCCACTAGGAGGCGTGCTCCTCATGATGCACAGGAGCTCCTACAGTCTCGCCGGTTGCTTCCCCGCCACCTTCGCGCCCGGATCCGTCCGGATCAAGCCGGCCCGCCACCACCATCGCGCCTTCCGACATCGTCCAGACCTCGTGCCCCTGTCGCCGTGTTGACTCCTCAAGCTGTCCCTGTCGGCCTGGTCTTCAAGACCCTGCTGGCTTCGGTCGCTATTGGTTTGTTTGGCCATCATGGACATGTTGCTGCGGACACCATGTACGACCACACCTGCTGATGCGTCAAGTACCTTGGAACGTCTACGACTACGCCGACTCGCCAAGTACCACGACGACCGTGTAGCACAACCGTCGACCCCGGAGACATCGGATGTGTCAAGTCCCTCTTCGAGATGTGTACCACTACTTCCACTACCGTCACCCCGAAGATGTTGGATTCGTCAAGTGCCTCTTCGAAACGAACGTGTACAACTACTTCCTCTTCATTGCACCGAACTCGTTCCGCCCCGAAGATGCACGCTTCAAAGGTATAACGCCGAGACGATGCCCGTGAACGAATGCATGTGTTGTATGAGATGCTCGTGATTGCACCGTGCCCGTTTGCTTCATGCACGTTCCTCCTCATTTGCCATGCCGTCGACCCGTGGGAACCCGGTAACCGGGATCACCCCACCATCTTTTGCATGTTCCGCACATCCGCACACTTGCTCTTTTGCACCGGCATCTTAATGAGTTGTTGGATCATCGAAATGTTGCCGTGGCACCATTTCCGTTGTCGTTGCCGTGGCACCCCTTTCATTCCGCCATGGTGACCAAATGCTTCATAACATGCTCATGTCAACATTTTCATACAAATTTCATAAACCTTGATTATGTCATCCGCATCATGTTAATAACATTTCAATGTCTAAAATTGATGTTTGCATTAAAATTGCTAAATGACGTAGGGATGTTTCTAGAATTGTTGTTTGTTATTTCCGGCCTCATTTAAAACTTGCCTAGATAAGTAGTTTCATTATGTTTCACCCCTTGCCATGTTTAACAACATCTAATATTGTTGTGTTCCTAAACGAGAGAGAACTAAATAAGTGGTGTGGTGTTTCGTCAATATGCAACTCGTTGCATATTGAGCTCCACTTAACTTGTAGTGTTGTTTGTGCATATTGCCATGTTGCCATTCCTCATTAAGCCGGACATGCATCATACTTGTTTGTGCATCATGACATGTTTATGCTTGTGTGTTTACTATGTTGTTTGTTTCTTTCCGGGTTGCTTCTCTCGTTAGCTTCGGTTTCGTTCCGGAGTTGTGAGGATTCGTTCGACTTCGTCCGTTTGTCTTCTTCATGGACTCGTTCTTCTTCCTTGCGGGATCTCAGGCAAGATGACCATACCCTCGAAATCACTTCTATCTTTGCTTGCTAGTTGCTCGCTATTTTGCTATGCCTATGCTACGATGCCTATCACTTGCTATATCATGCCCCCCATATTGCCATGGCAAACCTCTAACCATCCTTTCCTAGCAAACTGTTGTTTGGCTATGTTACCGCTTTGCTCAGCCCCTCTTATAGCGTTGTTAGTTGCAGGTGAAGATGAAGTTTGTTCCATGTTGGAACATGGATATGTTGGGATATCACAATATCTCTTATTTAATTAATGCATCTATATACTTGGTAAAGGGTGGAAGGCTCGGCCTTATGCCTGGTGTTTTGTTCCACTCTTGCCGCCCTAGTTACCGTCATACCGGTGTTATGTTCCCGGATTTTGCGTTCCTTACACGGTTGGGTGATTTATGGGACCCCCTTGACAGTTCGCTTTGAATAAGACTCCTCCAGCAAGGCCCAACCTTGGTTTTACCATTTGCCACCTAAGCCTTTTTCCCTTGGGTTCTGCAGACTCAAGGGTCATCTTTATTTACCCCCCGGGCCAGTGCTCCTCTGAGTGCTGGTCCAAACTAGAGCCACTTGCGGTGCCGCCCCTAGGCAAGTTGGGGTATCTTCGGTTGCCGTACGTAGTGTTCATCCGGTGTGCCCTGAGAACGAGATATGCGCAGCTCCTATCGGGATTTGTCGGCACCTCCGGGCGGCTTTGCTGGTCTTGTTTTACCATTGTCGAAATGTCTTGTAAATCAAGATTCCGAGACTGATCGGGTCTTCCCGGGAGAAGGAATATCCTTCGTTGACCGTGAGAGCTTATAATGGGCTAAGTTGGGACACCCCTGCAGGGTATAAACTTTCGAAAGTCGTGCCCGCGGTTATGGGCAGATGGGAATTTGTTAGTGTCCGGTTGTAGAAAACCCGAAGTTGATCTTAACTAAAATACATCAACCGCGTGTGTAACCGTGATGGTCTCTTCTCGGTGGAGTACTGCAAGTGAACACGGTGTTGGAGTTATGCTTGACGTAGGTTGTTCTACGATCACTTCTTGATTATAGTTGTTCGACCGTGCTTTTGCCTCCTCTTCTCGCTCTCTTTTGCGTATGGTAGCCACCATATATGCTAGTCGCTTGCTGCAGCTCCACCTCATACCTTTACCCTTCCCATAAGCTTAAATAGTCTTGATCTCGCGGGTGTGATATTGCCGAGTCCCCGTGACTCACAGATACTTCGAAAACCAGTTTGCGGTCTTGATGAAACCGTGCGGTAGTGACGCATCCGAGCTCAAGGAGGAGCTCGATGAAGATCTTGTTCATTGTGTTGTTTCGTTTCAGTTGATCGGTAGTGGAGCCCAGTTGGGACGATCGGGGATCTGTGTAGCATTTGGGGTAGTCTTCTTTTATTTTGGTTCCGTAGTCGGACCCTAATTGTATCTGTATGATTTAATGTTTTACTCATGTATTGCGTGAAGTGGCGATTGTAAGCCAACTATGTATCTCTTTCCCTTATGAATTACATGGGTTGTGTGAAGATTACCTCGCTTGCGACATTGCTTTCAATGCGGTTATGCCTCTAAGTCGTGCTTGACCGCGTGGGAGATATAGCCGCATCGAGGGCGTTACAAGTTGGTAATCAGAGCCATCCCCGACTTCGGAGCCCCCTGCTTGATTGAATCGCTGACTTTGTTGAGTCTAGAAAAAAATGTTTTGAGTCTTAGGATTTTATATATCGGAGAGTAGGATTCCTTTTACTCCTCAGTCCCTTCGTCGCTCTGGTGAGGCCTCCTGACGTAGAAGTTTCGACTCTCCTTTCCTCAAATTTTACTAAAAAAATTAGGATCACGCGGGTATCTTGGAATCGTTCCGATGGTTTTGTGACGAGAACATTGTTCTTGGTGCCTCATGTCATTTAGGGGTTGTGGCGGTGTCCCGGGGAGTTGAGCTTCAAGGTGTTGTCGTCACAATTTTATCGTTGCAGTTCTGGAATACCTGAGTTTTGCCGACATCAAAAATCTCTTTTATGCAGTTGTTGGTGAGATCACCTCGATGCCACCCATTACTAGGGCGGGAGTTCGGGAGTATTGCCAAAACTCGTATAACGGATGCTTTTCGAAGGTTGAGGTAAACAATTTCCGAAGGTTTCTTGGTTATGTGTTGAAGGATGGATACAGCTGGATCTAGGTATTGTTAGTTTGGGTGATATATTTTGTGTCCCTGTATCCCCAACACCTGATTGCATAACCAGAAAGTTTCGGGAGTTTATAAGTGGGAATTCAAGTATCTCGTAGGATATCTTTCCAACACACACATGATACGATATGGGATCTATCATATGTTTGTTTCCGGCTTATTTTGTAAGCCAATCCTTTGTTTTGTTTTGAGTTGTGGTATTCGAGTTGCTTCAAAGTCAAATGTGGATCCCATACCTTTCCTAAGCGGTGTTCTCATATTTCTGTGTGAATACTAATCCTTCATGATAATCGAGATTGTCATGTCAATCCTTTTCAACCAGCGTGCTCCTCTTCAAGTGGATCCGATCATTTCAACAATTCATGGTGTTCGTTCCATCTGCCCAAGTTGCCTTTGTTTTCCCGCCCTCCCACCCTTTTCTTCAAGGAATCAGATGTCTTAACCAAGTATCCATTTTATTCATGTGAAGTCCCTTCATTCTTTTCAATCAATGTTCTTACCCGGTGGTTCTCATGAAGATGTTCTTCAAGTTTATTATTCGTTCTCTTTTCTTCTCCGGTGGATTCAATTCAAGCTTTGTCGATCATATCTTTCCCTCATTTCAAGTGCTTTCTCATGCCAGTGCCCCCCCTAATCATTCACCTCTCGTTATTCATTTGTTCCGGAGTGCTGAAGATATCTCTGAAGATTCGTGTTTCCACTCTGCATCAATTCTAGCTATTTCGAGGTCTTACCTTATTCAGCCATTTAATTCAACCGGCGCAATCTATCTTTTAAATCGTTCAACGGTGTTTATTTTGAGTGGGCCCTAACCCACGGGTCTTTTCCAGTATCTTACCTGACTCTTCTAATTTTTCTGGAGCTTCTAAAATTATTTTCTAAGTTTGACGTAAGAATGGGTTTTCATCAGTCATGGCTTTCTCCAAGATCTTTCAAATTCTTTTCATCGTTGGTTCAACCTTTCTAATTTTCATTCCGGAGTGCCTCAACAATTCATGGTGGTGTTTCTCGTCGTCATTCTCGAATTTTGAAGACCGAATAAGAGTTTCTCTTTAATCTTGCTCCATTCTCTTCAAGATTCATGGTTCTAGCTTCGTGCCATCCTCAGAGTTGTTTTGATTGTGAGAATTCTTTTCACCCATCCGGAGCAATTCAGGAGTCTTTTCAGTTTGATTCTTCGGAGCCCATCATCTCATAATTATTCATTCCAGCTTTCAGCTCTCGTTCTCCAAATCTTACCGGTGCATCGTTCAAATTCCTCTAATCAGTTCATGATCTCTTTATTCTCATGTATCTAAATTTTGTCAAGTATCTTTATTTCGTTTTCAAATTCTTCCTGGTGAATTGTGCCTTTGCTACTTTCATTTCAATTCTTACGGTGGTTCATTCAAGATTTCTCTTCCGTTGTTACCGGTGGTTCGTTGAAGTCCTTCTCAAGTTTGCGCTATATCTATCTTAATCCTTTCTACGAGAAATAAGTAGTATGCCAAATCCGTTGCTTGTCATCAATTTATAGTGGTGCAGGATACGCATAACATAATTCTTCTTATTGGTTCATCCAAGTGATCTAGTTTCTTCTTTCCAGAGTTGTTCATCATGTCACAATTCTCGGTTCGAGTTGCTTCATCTTTTCTTTTCCGGAGTTCAAAGTTTTCTCATTATATCATCGCGAAGCTCCATCTAGTCATCGCAAGGCTTCACCTTGTGTTTTCAACTTCTCTTTCTTTCTATCATCCTTTTTACCGGAGTTCTTCATGGAGTTTCTTCATGGTGGTTCATCAAGGATTTAATTCATTCTCGAAGTGTTCTCAAGATTCTTGTTGGAAGAGCTCAAATATTCTTCTTCCTGCATTCCAAAGTGCAATTCTTTCTACCTTTTGAGGTGGTCTTATGTCATTCTTGACAATTTCGCTTCGTGTTTCATGATTCACAAGTTGTTAAGAATGAGATATTTAAACCCATCATTTTTCTCTTCGTTCAGGAGATCCTTTGCAACCCATCAATCTCTTCATTGGAGTTATCTTGGGGTTATATTTCACCTAAAGCCTTCCACTGGGAATGCTGCTATTTGTGGTGATTATGCATGACCCTCTTTGTCCTCTTGGTGGAAGAAGTTTTCATCTCTTCGTTAATCTTAGGCAAGCAATTGTTTTTGTTAGTGGCAGAATTTCACCTCAAGTTTTGAGATGTCTCCATAAGCCCACGAGGATCATATCCTTTCGTTGTTGGTTTTCCAACAACTCCGTTCTAACCTTCTTGCAAGGCGGCTTTCCTAGTTCATTTGTGGCAGAAGTTCGCATTTCCTTCTCCATTCTTTTATTCTAATGATATATCTTCTATTCCTTCTTCCGGAGGCAATGTGATGTTGCTCTCTTCGCTCATCATCTTGAATTGTGAAGATCGTTTCTTTTCGTGCTCATCCATTTTCAACCGGAGTGTCGTGTCCTTCATTCAAGTTCTCTCATCTTATCAAGTTTTGCCTCCCTTCTCAACCGGAGTGCTGTCTGAAATCTTTTCTTACCCCTTGTGCCATTCTTTCAATAGTTCCGGAGGCAGTGTTTGTTGATTTCATCAAGTATCCTCTCATCTTTCATCAAGTATCATCCCATCTTCTAAAGTTCATGTTAATTCCTTCCATTTTCAGTCCGAGTGCTGTCCAAATTATATCATTCTTATTCCTTCTGTAACTTGTTTTAACCGGAGGGTTCTGTCTATCATTCCTCTTCTAACCGGAGTCTCATCCAAGTGCTTTCATTTTGCCAAGCTCATATTCTTTATCTTCCATTTCCAACCGGAGTGTTGTCGTAATTGATCCTTGTCGTTCCTTGTACACCTCGTTTCTACCGGAGTGCTTGCATGTACTTCTTGTCCATTGCAACCCTTTTTCTTATGTCTTTTAACCTACAAGGTTCTAGTAATGTTCCTTGTTCCTCTTTTCTAACAGAGTGTTTTCAACTTTGTTCATCTTCATTGTATTCTTTCGTTCAATTTGTTCAACCTCTCAAGGTTCGTTCACTCGTTTGCCAAAGAAGCAACTTAGTTTTACATCCTCTCTTCCTCTTCCGTTTCTCTCCGGCGCCATCCTAGATCTCGGGATGAGATCCTCTTGTAGTGGTGGAGTGTTGTAACGCCCCAAGACCGACGATCCAGAAGACTTCCATATTTTTGTGACCTCCGTGTGTTTTTATTTATGCTTGATCTATTTATTTTTGCATTGCATCATGTCATCATGCCATCATGTCATTAACCTTTGCATCTCAACCTCAACTAAATAAATTGCATAGATCTTTTGATCTATTTAAATCGAGGGAATTCACATGGTGATTTCTCTTTATAACATATCCTCCTAATATTTATGGAGCTATTATAAAATATTCCATTGATGTGGAATTACCTTTGACACACTTGCAAAATAATTCCCCATGCCTTTGTTATCTCACTTCTTGACCTCAAACTTTCTCCAATAAATTATTTCGTCATTTTCCGGAGCCCCACGAAATCCTCAACATTTTGGACCTTCCTTTTATCAAGTCCCAGTTCAAATCCATTTGAATTAAATTCAAATGAGTTTGAATTTACATTTTTCAATCATGGCTTTTTCTATTTTCTCGGAACAAGCACATTTTTGTGAGTCCAGGAAAATAATCCCCATGTCCAACTTCTTTCCCTAACCCTCTCTTTCTTTTCTTTCTCATCTCTGTCTTGTTTTTATTTTTTTAGAGTGAGAGAGAGCCCACAAACCAGGCCGGCCTAACCATCCCCCACAGCCCACCTAAACCCTACGTAACCCTAGCCCGACCATCGCTCGATCCCCATATCTGCCTTCGTTCTCCTGCGCCGCCACACACCCATCGCCCGATCCCCATCTCCCTCTCGTCTCCTCCCTCGCGCTGCCTCCCACAGAGAAAGAGAGAGGAGCAGAGCCTCGCGCCCGACCCCCTCATCGAGGCCATGGCCGCCGCCGCGCCTTCTTGCCTCTGCACGTTGCTCCCTCCTGCCGCCAAGTGCCTCCCCTTCTCCTGCTCCTTCGCGACGCCCTGCTTCCGGCCAAGTCCCGGCCTCCAACGCCAGGATCAGCCCCGAGCTGTTGCGCCGCTCCGACGACCCCATCATCGCGCCGTCCCTGACCTCTTACCGGCAGGATCCTCTCCGTCGCCCGTGGTTCCCGGCGCCCGGACCTCCCTGCCCGCCAAGTTCGCCGCCGAGCCCCTACCTCAGCCTCGCGACCCGTGCCTCCCTCCTCAGTAGCCCCGCAAGCCACTAGGAGGCGTGCTTGTGATGCACAGGAGCTCCTACAGTCTCGCCGGTTTCCTCCCCGCCACCTTCGCGCCCGGATCCGTCCGGATCGAGCCGGCCCGCCACCACCATCGCGCCTTCCGACATCGTCCAGACCTCGTGCCCCTGCCGCCGTGTTGACTCCTCAAGCTGTCCCTGTCGGCCTGGTCTTCAAGACCCTGCTGCCTTCGGTCGCTATTGGTTTGTTTGGCCATCATGGACATGTTGCTGCGGACACCATGTACGACTACACCTGCTGATGCGTCAAGTACCTTGGAACGTCTACGACTACGCGGACTCGCCAAGTACCACGACGACCGTGTACCACAACCGTCGACCCCGGAGACATCGGATGCGTCAAGTCCCTCTTCGAGACGTGTACCACTACTTCCACTACCGTCGCCCCGAAGATGTTGGATTCGTCAAGTGCCTCTTCGAAACGAACGTGTACAACTACTTCCTCTTCATTGCACCGAACTCGTTCCGCCCCGAAGATGCACGCTTCGAAGGTATAACGCCGAGACGATGCCCGTGAACGAATGCATGTGTTGTATGAGATGCTCGTGATTGCACCATGCCCGTTTGCTTCATGCACGTTCCTCCTCGTTTGCCATGCCGTCGACCCGTGGGAACCCGGTAACCGGGATCACCCCACCATCTTTTGCATGTTCCGCACATCCGCACACTTGCTCTTTTGCACCGGCATCTTAATGATTTGTTGGATCATCGAAATGTTGCCGTGGCACCATTTCCGTTGTCGTTGCCGTGGCACCCCTTTCATTCCGCCATGGTGACCAAATGCTTCATAACATGCTCATGTCAACATTTTCATAAAAATTGCATAAACCTTGATTATGTCATCCGCATCATGTTAACAACATTTCAATGTCTAAAATTGATGATTGCATTAAAATTGCTAAATGACATGGGGATTTTTCTGGAATTGTTGTTTGTTATTTCCGGCCTCATTTAAAACTTGCCTAGATAAGTAGTTTCATTATGTTTCACCCCTTGCCATGTTTAACAACATCTAATATTGTTGTGTTCCTAAACGAGAGAGAACTAAATAAGTGGTGTGGTGTTTCGTCAATAGGCAACTCGTTGCATATTGAGCTCCACTTAACTTGTAGTGTTGTTTGTGCATATTGCCATGTTGCCATGCCTCATTAAACCGGACATGCATCATACTTGTTTGTGCATCATGACATGTTTATGCTTGTGTGTTTACTATGTTGTTTGTTTCTTTCCGGGTTGCTTCTCTCATTAGCTTCGGTTTCGTTCCGGAGTTGGGAGGATTCGTTCGACTTCGTCCGTTTGTCTTCTTCATGGACTCGTTCTTCTTCCTTGCGGGATCTCAGGCAAGATGACCATACCCTCGAAATCACTTCTATATTTGCTTGCTAGTTGCTCGCTCTTTTGCTATGCCTATGCTACGATGCCTATCACTTGCTATATCATGCCTCCCATATTGCCATGACAAACCTCTAACCATCCTTTCCTAGCATACTGTTGTTTGGCTATGTTACCGCTTTGCTCAGCCCCTCTTATAGCGTTATTAGTTGCAGGTGAAGATGAAGTTTGTTCCATGTTGGAACATGGATATGTTGGGATATCACAATATCTTTTATTTAATTAATGCATCTATATACTTGGTAAAGGGTGGAAGGCTCGGCCTTATGCCTGGTGTTTTGTTCCACTCTTGTCGCCCTAGTTACCGTCATACCGGTGTTATGTTCCCGGATTTTGCGTTCCTTACACGGTTGGGTGATTTATGGGACCCCCTTGACAGTTCGCTTTGAATAAGACTCCTCCAGCAAGGCCCAACCTTGGTTTTACCATTTGCCACCTAAGCCTTTTTCCCATGGTTTCTGCAGACTCAAGGGTCATCTTTATTTACCCCCCGGGCCAGTGCTCCTCCTAGTGCTGGTCCAAAATAGAGCCACTTGCGGTGCCGCCCCTAGGAAACTTGGGGTATCTTCGGTTGCCGTACGTAGTGTTCATCCGGTGTGCCCTGAGAACGAGATATGCGCAGCTCCTATCGGGATTTGTCGGCACATCCGGGCGGCTTTGTTGGTCTTGTTTTACCATTGTCGAAATGTCTTGTAAATCGAGATTCCGAGACTAATCGGGTCTTCCCGGGAGAAGGAATATCCTTCGTTAACCGTGAGAGCTTATAATGGGCTAAGTTGGGACACCCCTGCAGGGTATAAACTTTCAAAAGCCGTGCCCGTGGTTATGGGCAGATGGGAATTTGTTAATGTCCGGTTGTAGAAAACCCGAAGTTGATCTTAATTAAATACATCAACCGCGTGTGTAACCGTGATGGTCTCTTCTCGGTGGAGTACGGCAAGTGAACACGGTGTTGGAGTTATGCTTGACGTAGGTTGTTCTACGATCACTTCTTGATCATAGTTGTTCGACCGTGCTTTTGCCTCCTCTTCTCGCTCTCTTTTGCGTATGGTAGCCACCATATATGCTAGTCGCTTGCTGCAGCTCCACCTCATACCTTTACCCTTCCCATAAGCTTAAATAGTCTTGATCTCGCGGGTGTGAGATTGCTGAGTCCCTGTGACTCACAGATACTTCCAAAACCAGTTTGTAGGTGCCGATGAAACCGTGCAGGTGCCGCATCCGAGCTCAAGGAGGAGCTCGATGAAGATCTTGTTCATTGTGTTGTTTCGTTTCAGTTGATCAGTAGTGGATCCTAGTTGGGACGATCGGGGATCTGTGTAGCATTTGGGGCAGTCTTCTTTTATTTTGGTTCCGTAGTCGGACCCTGATTGTATCTGTATGATGTAATGTTTTACTCATGTATTGCGTGAAGTGGCGATTGTAAGCCAACTATGTATCTCTTTCCCTTATGAATTACATGGGTTGTGTGAAGATTACCTCGCTTGCGACATTGCTTTCAATGCGGTTATGCCTCTAAGTCATGCTTCGACACGTGGGAGATATAGCCGCATCGAGGGCGTTACAGAAGTCGAGAGGGGCACTTAAGCATTCCAATGTGTGGTAGTAACTGGTCATGGATCACAAACACAGAACTCAGTTCCCGAGGACGGCTTCAATGAGACAACCCACCATGTACTCCTACATGGCCTCTCACCGCTACCTTTACCAAATCGTGTTCACACACTTAGCTCACACACAGATGGGACATGTTTACACACCTTGATTCATCCCGATGAATCAGACGACTCAACTCTAAGCAAGAGGTGCATGACAAACAAGCATGAATGAGTAGGCACAACAGGGCTCAAACAACTCCTACTCATGCTAGTGGGTTTCATCTATTCTTGTGGAATGACATGTCATGCATAGGATAAAGGGGTTCAGCTACTGCGGGAGTAACAGATGAATCGTTGTTGTCCTAATGCAGTAAAAGAGAGCAGAGCGAGCGAGAGTAGGATTGTATCGGAATGAACAAGGGGGTTTTGGTTGCCTGGCACTTCTGAAGATAGCATTGAGTCTTCATCAGTGTCAACGATCACAACGTCGGTACAACGTCTACCGAGGGGGAACAACACCGGCAAATCAAAAAATAAACACGATCAATGCGGTGCACAATATGATGCATGCTATGACATGGCAATAAGAATGTGTTTTGAGCTAATGCAACTAGCAACATATTAAATGGAGTTGATTTGAACCCTAGGTTCAAATTCAAACTTCATATGTGAGGGTTTAAATGCCATTTAATTAAATTGTCCTAAACATAAACTTTAAGTTGTTCCAACATGCATGAACATGGTACAGATGGATAGATTGGATTTTTCTGATCATTTTTCATATATAACTTGTTTCATTTGGAGTTATAGATTAATTTCTATGATTTTTTGAAGGTTGTAGCATTTTCTGGAATTTCCAGGATTATATTAAATCCAGAAAATGATTAACTACTTCATCCTAGCGTCATGTTGACCTCAGCAGGCCAACGGACCCGGTCCAAGTCAAACCTGACTAGTGGGGCCCACTGGTCAGTGACTCACTAGGCAAACCTGGTCAAATCCAGCGCTGACTGGGTTTGACCGGTGGTGGGGCCCGCTGTCAGTGGCAGTGAGGTGGCTAATTAGGTGGGGTTAGTCCTAATGACGCGCCACGTCGGCACCCGCCGGAGCACGGCCGGCGACGACCATATCACATGGCGGAGGCTCACCGGAGTGGCTCGGGGCACACTACGGAGGGTAGTTTGCGACGGTTTGGCTCTCTGAGGCTGGAGGAGTGGCGCATCCACGGGTGGCGCGATCGAGGCTGGGTGGCTCAGCAGTGGGCGGCGGCGAGTTGGGCGGCGGCCGGAGTTCGGCCAGGTGCGCGCGGGGTGCTGCGGGGCACGGCAGGAGCTGTGGGCGGCGGCGTTGGTCTTCTGGGAGGTTGCTGAGTGCGATGACGTGCGCGGGTATGAGCTGCAGTGGCCCTGGCCACGGCGGCGACATGGCCGGGCGGCGTTCTTCAAGGGTTCAACTAGCAGGGCTATAGCACGAAATCGGGCACGGGTAAGGAGGGGAAATGGAGGAGAGCTCACAGCGGTCTCGAAGGCGTCGACGACGAGCTCGGGGAAGGCCGGAGCTGAGCGGGGCGGCGAGGCGGATCTCCGACGTTGGGAGGTTGAAGACGAGCTTGGTGAGGTCGTTCGGGGGCTTCCGGTGCCGCGTGGCTCGGCGGAGAGGGCTAGAGCGACGAGGCGGATCTTCTGGGCGCAGCGGCAGGGCGAGGGGTGGCCGGTGGCCGCGGGAACGGTGGCCGGTGGCGACGGTTCGCTCGGCCGTGAGAGAGAAAGCGAGGGAGAGGAGAGGAGAGGACTGGGCAGAGTGAGAGGGGTTCCGGGGCGGCGCGTGGCGTCGTCTGGAGTCGCCAGCGTCCTTGCGAGGGAGGTGGCGAGTAGCCTTGATTCTTGTGGCGCCACCTGTGCTTGTCCTCTGGCGGGAGGTCGGTGATGACTGCAGAGGCCGGAAATTTGGGCCTCACTGGCATCAGTGGGGCGCCAGGTAAGTGGCCTAGGTGAGTCTCTCTCTCTCTCTCTTTTTATTTCTGTTTTCTATTTTTTGTCTTTGTTTTTTTGGATTTAGTAAAATACTAAACCACTTTATAAAATCCTGAAATAAATTGTGGGCACTGTTGAAATGTTTTTCAACAGCCCTCAACCATTTTCAGAATTATTTGGGCAATTAAAATATTTATAGTAATTAAATGCCCAAAGGCAAATACTTTATGGATTAATTCAAAAATCCAGAATGGCCTAGAAAAATGTGCACCATTTTTGGCAGAGGTTCTGGACCAATTCAAAAATGATGAACTTTTCCAAAGGCATTTTGGGTTCATTGAAAATATTTTGAGGTTGAACCTGTTTGGTTTATTCTGGTGCTAGGGTTTATCACCCCCATTTCATATTTCTTTCAAACTTTAAACATGATGCACACAAGAAGGGCTAGCCTAGTGCATACTAGAACTAGGGATGTGACAACTCACCCCTACTAAAAAAGAATATCGTCCCGAGATTCAAGTCGTGAGGTAAGAAGACAGAGGGGTCACAAGCTAACACGATCTTCATGATCCGATTTTCCCTTCTTGAAGATGGTGATTCATTCTCCAATTGATCTTGACGTCTTATCTTTGAAATCTTCTTGCAACTATGATGACGGAAGAGAGGAAACTCGACAAAATTCGATCTTCACAAAGATCAAGCAATACACGATCAACTCGTGGAATGACATGATAGAACGTCTCTTAAGCCGGGACACAATACACACATCAAGATGGATGCAGAGAAACTGATAACAAAGGTTCAATTTGGTAGGCAACATTTCCACGCTTAAGAAGATGGTGTATGTGTTTCAAGTAGCGAGGAGTTAAGTTGCCCTTCATGTCAAATGGGGCACCTTAGAGGAGGTGACTCGTAGAGCTATTCCCTTAAGTGGCAAAAAGAATTACTTTTGATTCAGAGATCATTGAAACTCTTTCTACGAGCCTAAGGCAATTCACTACAATCGTTTGGTGGAGTACAAAGGGATGGCATACCGTGACTAGAATGAATGATGTGGACTACCTTGTTGAAGACAATGCAAAGGATGATTTTCTTATCATCGGAGGTGGAGGGGACCCATGGTAAGTCCACTTTTGAAGATGATCCTGGACAACAACTACTGAGGTGCAAGCTGGGAACAAAATGCAAATGTTGGGAATGACTCTGGTAACTGGGGAAAAACTCAACAGTCGAGAGTGTTTCCAACGTTCCAATGGTTATAGAATCATCGAAGAAACTGAGAGCACAAGGATCCCTAAGGAACAACTTCAAGAATAGGTCATGCGAAATCCTCATGGGAGGTGACCAAACGGCTTAATCAAGATACTACAACAATAGTGCTTCCAGCTAGGTGCGTCCACTTCACTGGAACCTATATCATAGTTCTCGGAAGAAGTTCCAACCATCATATCTGCCTGAGATTCAGATCTGGTTGGTAATAGGATATTTCACACAGCATGTCTGGAAAAGAAAGTTTGCAACACAAACCAACGAGATAACATTGCGAGATTCTCGGGAAATGAGCTACGATAGCAAGCTCCAAAACATGGGCTGGTTTTGCTACATACATGTGAACACAATGTCCAAGACAAGCATGACCATGTAGAAGTCTTATAATAAAACACTATCGAGCTCAGGTGGGGAACCATCATCAAGGATATTGAAGTCTCCACGCGTGGAAGTCCAAAGGATTAACCTCAGAACAGACTCCGTGTTTCTTGAACAAGTCAATCAGTGGCTTGGTGTACTAGGAGATACATATGAAATGAAGGTAGCGAGCCTCTCAAACCATAGCATACTTCGTACATGCATGACTGACTTGGGATGGCACCAGAGGGAATAAAACAATATTTCTCGAACTCATGGCGGCAACTTGCATCAAGTGCACATGAATTAGAGGAAGTCACTTCTTTCATACAAACATGTACTTCACGAACAGGCCATGCAGAAAATTCTTACACAAGTTTCCAATGCTAACTTAGATGTTCAACATGAATCATGGAGAGGACAAAATGCTGCTGATGAGCTCAACAACAAGTCATCAAAATTCCCATGGAGATGGAATTCCAAAACTATGTGAACAAGGTGATAGCATTGGTCAGACCCAAAAGATATAATGGTGTATGCTCGAGGGATCACCCACGAGTAAGACAGCATTACGAACATCGTTGGTTCTGATTTGACTTGACGATAGCCCATACTCAAGTCAAGTTTTGACGAGGTAGTAGATCCAACAACTGATCACGAGGACCAAATGATGGAGATATCATCTTTCTTCAACACACACACACAAGTATATCCCTTAGTGATGAACTAAGTCGGACAATCTTTCATCTTGCAACTCTCCAAGTTGTTGTTTAGCTTAACCAACTAGCTCAGGGGTATCCAACACAGATTCTTAGAGAACGGCTGGTTTAGAGGAAAACCAACTTGATCACGAGCTCAACAAAACAGTCAGGGGACAACCTGGTAATACTTCCGAGAAGATATTCAGAAATCACGAACCACCGGTATGTTACTAAGCTCGAGAACAATCTTGCTTTTGAGGGCAAGATGATATGATCAAATGAGCGAGGACTTGACAAGATCCTAACTCATCAATCAAAGTGTGCACCAGGAAAATGGACTAGGTGGCACGATCAGCCTTATGGTGATGATTCAATAATCAACATGCTAAGAATGAGAATATTGTCCATGAACTACCAAGCAACACGGTTGCTAGGAGTATAAATTTCACAAATCATGGTTCACTTGTCGGCATTCCGGTTGCAACAACACGGGACCGAGGAATGAACGATGATGGCAAGAGTATCACTGCATCAAGAATTCATAAGAGAAGGTGCAATTCTCGTGACGTTCCTGACATAAAGTGGGTAATACTTCAGGATAGAACAGAATCAAAAGCTGGATTGGCATTTGATTTGCGGATTACAACTTCTTTGACCCAATCCTGGATATGGATGAGGTACTGGAGTTTGTTTCTCCTAGTCATTCCAGAATAAAATGGCTTGACGGACCACAAGAATAATAGGCATCGATGAACGGATGCACGCATACTCTTGATTATCAATTGATAGATGGAGGTCAGAAAACAACTAAAGAGGGACAACTCAAAGGAACATATGTTTTTTTTGAGTTGTTGTGGATGCATAGATTAGTATGTCGAGCGAAGCTCAATATTTCTTCCAGATAACCCATGCGGAAAGGGTAGAACTGGCAGATTCACAATTATGAATGGAGAACTCCTCAAGAGTACTCTGATCGTGATCCTTCGGTTCAGGGACGAACTTCTGCCATAAGCGGTTGATAGTATTTGGAAGAAGGAAATACCACGGACCTCGAGGATTATCGCGAAATTACTAATATCCTAAAGGAACTAGCAAAAACTATCAACAGGAGGTAAGTAGGGTGAATCTCGGGTTCAGAAACCCAGGAGTAGAATGCCTACTAACTAAGTGGCATCACGGGATGCTTCCGAGGATAAAGGCAAGAATCTTCACACTGGGACACAATCATGGCTGGATTACTAGATGATCCCCTAAGACACCTAGGGCCATAATAATAACTCCAACATATATGTCAAGGTAGTAGAATACCTCAACTCAGCAATTAGTGTGATTAACCTGGCCCAAAGGAACATCAAAACCAGAGGAAAAGGATTTGCAAGTGCATCAGATTGTTTAGAAACCTGGGATGACTCGGACAGCATAACGGCTGTAAATGCTCGAAATGATTTGAGACATCCTGCAAAAATGGTGGCATGACCACTCAACATCACAATATCAAGGTTCTGAGACCAACTATGAACACACGGAAGTAGTAGAAACTGAACTAGGCTTAAAACCAACAATCTTAAAGGTCTATGGATTAGTAACACGTCATCCTAATAGATAGATGAGAAGCCTAGTTCTTAAACCCTGTAGAAGAGAAGAGGCTGACTCAGATCAGAAGGCCATGAGGTATAAGGAGTAAAAAGAGGCTTACGTTCCCTTCCACAATCAATTCCCTTACATAACTAAAGCATTTCTAGACACAACTTCGACCGGTTTGGCTTGGTAATCCTACAGGCAGTCAGGCTCTGATACCAAAGCTGTCAGGACCCCGATTCCAAGTCACAATGATCTAGCCGGTAACACCTCATATCACTTTGCGGCCTCACGCACGGTATTCCCACGGGTGTCGCCTTACCATGGCCCCGGACCGTTTGCGCCTTTTGGCTCACGTATATGATAGTGTCGCTAGCATCCATATGACAGAGATCCCGGGCCGACATGGCTAGTCGTGAACCCAAAGCGGCATTTACCCATGGTGACAGGCGTACATGAATCAACTTCGAGCATGTCGGTCAGCAGCGTGTGAATTCGGGCTGTAGCACTGGGCTAACAGGACTCCGGGAACCCGGGCTGTAGCAGCCTAGGCAGGACTCCGGATGTCACCGCGTGACATTTCGAAGGGACGTATTGTGAACGAAGTGAAACACATGCCCGGCGATCAAGCGTCTGAGCGGTAGTCTGGGCTAGTAGGACTCCGGTGAACCGGGCTGTAGCGGACTACTATGGCTCAAGGAAGCACTAGACTACATTTCCCCATAAGAGAGGCTGCCAAGGATAAACAACTAGATTGTCGGATCCCCCACAGACCAAGCATTTCAAACATACACACAATATGCTCGATATGTGTAAATACAACATGGCATCACAACATAACTCTACGACTCAAGTATTTATTAGGCTCCGAGGAGCGAGATATTACAAACATGGGTCTCATGACCCAACATTGAAAGCATACAAAATAAAGCACGCGGAAGCTTAACATGTCCGAGTACAGACATCTACAAATGAAAAAGGCTGAGAAGCTCGACTTATCTAACAGATCTGCCGAGGGCACAGGATCGTAGCTGAGGTAACAAGCTAAACGTCGAAGTCCACGCGGAACCACTAGCAAGACTGAAGTCTCTCTGCAAAACATAAATTAAGCAAACGTGAGTACAAATGTACCCAGCAAGACTTACATCCGAACTAACTACATATGCATCGGTATCAACAAAGGGGGTGGTGGAGTTTGAATGCAGCAAGCCAGCTTTGACTCGGTGGCTATCCTGAACTACGACTGCAAGTAACTCTTTTGAGGTGGCGCACACGAGTCCACATATTCACCATATCAATACAACACTATGGATCTGCTCCCGTCTCCCTACGAGAACGCCATCCATAGCACTCACGCTTATCTTCCACATTTTAGAGTATCCAGTTTCCCTTGTCTATGAACTGTACAGGCAACCCAGAAGTCCTTTACTGCGGACACGGCTATTCGAATAGATGATGATAACCCTGCAGGGGTGTACTTCTTCACACACGCTCTCACCACTTATCGCTGTTTACACGACATGTACTTGGCAACCTTCAAGGGAAGCCCAGCGAGGGTGTCGGCCACGACCTACCTAAACACTCAAGTCTCTAGTCCAGGATTATCGCCTATTCGGGTTCCATCCGCAAGGAGATCCGGCGGGGGTGTCGCTCACGACCCCAAACGATATGTGCAGGGTTCCCGAGACACCAAACAGGCGCTCGGTACACCGGGCCATGGTGTATCTACCGCATCATAGCCCACCCCTAGGGTCAGCGCTACGCACGGCCTCCAACACATATCCTACAAACACCAGAAACTAGTTGCAACTCACGGACCGGAGGACAAGGGTGGTTAAGAAGTCGAGAGGGGCACTTAAGCATTCCAATGCGTGGTAGTAACTGGTCATGGATCACAAGCACATAACTCAGTTCCTGAGGACGGCTTCAATGAGACAACCCACCATGTACTCCTACATGGCCTCTCACCGCTACCTTTACCAAATCGTGTTCACACACTTAGCTCACACACAGTAGGACATGTTTACGCACCTCCAATTCATCCCCGATGAATCAGACCTGACTCAACTCTAAGCAGTAGCAGGCATGACAAACAAGCATGAATGAGTAGGCACAACAGGGCTCAAACAACTCCTACTCATGCTAGTGGGTTTCATCTATTCTTTGTGGAATGATAGGTCATGCATAGGATAAAGGGGTTCAGCTACCGCAGCAAGTGAGATGAATCATTGTTGTCCTAATGCACGTAAAAGAGAGCAGAGCGAGAGAGTGGGATTGTATCGAGAATGAACAAGGGGGTTTTGCTTGCACAGCACTTCGAAGATATCATTGAGTCTTCATCGGTGTCAACGATCACAACGTCGGTACAACGTCTACCGAGGGGGAACCACACCGGCAAACAAATAAGAAACACGATCAATGCGATGCATGCTATGATATGGCAATATGAATGTGTTTTGAGCTAATGCAACTAGCAACATATTAAATCGAGTTGATTTGAACCCTAGGTTCAAATTCAAACTTCATATGTGAGGGTTTAAATGCCATTTAATCGAATTGTCCTAAACAGCAACTTTAAGTTGTTCCAACATGCATTAAAATGGTACAGATGCATAGATTGGATTTTTTGATCATTTTTCATATATAACTTGTTTCATTTGGAGCTATAAATTAATTTCTATGCTTTTTTGAAGTTTGTAGCATTTTCTGGAATTTCCTGGATTATATTAAATCCAGAAAATGATTAACTGCGTCATCCTAGCGTCATGCTGACCTCAGCAGGCCAACGGACCTGGTCCAGGTCAAACCTGACTAGTGGGGTGCACTGGTCAGTGACTCACTAGGCAAACCCGGTCAAATCCAGCGCTAACTGGGTTTGACCGGTGGTGGGGCCCGCTGTTAGTGGTAGTGAGGTGGCTAATTAGGTGGGGTTAGTCCTAATGAAGCGCCACGTCGGCACCCGCCGGAGCACGGCTGGCGACGACCATATCACGCGGCGGAGGCTCACCGGAGTGGCTCGGGACGGCGCTGCGGAGGGTAGTTTGCGACGGGGTTTGTCTCTACGGGGAGCTGGAGGAGTGGCGCATCCACTGGTGGAAGCAACTAGAGCTGGGTGGCCTGTAGCGGCGGCGGCGGCGAGTTGGGCGGCGGCCGGAGTTTGGCCAGGTGCGCGCGGGGTGCTGCGGGGCACGGCAGGAGCTGTGGGCGGTGGCGTTTGTCTTCTGGGAGGTTCTTTGGAGTGCGATGGCGTGCGGCGGGTATGAGCTGCGGTGGCCACAGCCACGCAGCGGCGATATGGCAGCGGCGTTGCGCTTCCTGAGTTCGACAGGCTAGCGAGGCTACAACACGAAATCAGAACGGGGAAGGAGGGGAAATGGAGGAGAGCTCACAGCGGTCTCGACGGCGTTGACGACGAGCTCGGGGAAGGCCGGAGCTGAGCGGGGCGGCGAGGCGGATATCCGACGTCGGGAGGCTGAAGACGAGCTTGGTGAGGTCGTTCGGGGGCTTCTGGTGCCGCGTGGCTCGGCAGAGAGGGCTAGAGCGACGAGGCGGATCTTCTGGGCGCAGCGGGGTGAGGGTGGCGGTGGCGGGAACAGTGGCTGTGGCGACGGTTCGCTCGGCCGTGAGAGAGAAAGCGAGGAGAGGAGAGGAGAGGACTGGGCAGTGAGAGGGATTAGGGCGCGTGGCATCGTCTGGAGTCGCCAGGCGTCATGAAGCGAGGAGGTGGCGAGGCGTGCAGCTCATGGCGGCCACGCGCGGGTTGTCCTCCTGGCGGGAGGTCGGTGATGACTGGCAGAGGCCAGTGGGCTAGGCCTCTGCTGGGCTGTGGTGGGGCGCCAGGTAAGTGGCCCAGGTGAGTCTCTCTCTTGCTTTTTATTTCTGTTTTCTATTTTCTGTCTTTGTTTTTTTTGGATTTAGTAAAATACTAAACCACTTTGTAAAATCCTGAAATAAATTGTGGGCACTATTGAAATGTTTTTCAACAGCCCTCAACCATTTTCAGAATTATTTGGGCAATTAAAATATTTATAGTAATTAAATGCCGAAATGCAAATACTTTATGGATTATATCAAAAATCCAGAATGGCCTAGAAAAATGTGCACCATTTTTGGCAGAGGTTCTGGACCAATTCAAAAATGATGAACTTTTCCAAAGGCATTTTGGGTTCATTGAAAATATTTTGAGGTTGAACCTATATGGTTTATTCTGGTGCTAGGGTTGATCATCCCCATTTCATATTTCTTTCAAACTTTAAACATGATGCACACAAGAAGGGCTAGCCTAGTGCATACTAGAACTACAGATGTGACAGAACCTGGCGAGCGGCGTCATTCGCGCGCCGGGCGGCGAGCCACCAGGTGCGGGCTCCGGGGACGTAGTCGGGCCCCCGGCAGGTGGCGCAGGGCCCTACAGGGGTGTCGCCGTCCCGCCTGGCGGCGGAACGGCGATCTCCAAAGCGCCAACACCAGCGCCCACGGCGCGCTCCTCTCAGGTTGTGCGTAATGAGCAGCGTCGCCCTGCGGGTGACCCTGCGCGCCGCCCTGGGAAGAGTCCCGTGCGTCCGTCACATGAAGGAGAGGGCCAGCATGCACGCCTAGGTGTTGCTGGAGGTGGCGAACGGCCGTGGAGCCACGACGCAGCTCCTTCTAACGTGGTTAGAAGTCGAGGCGCATCGCGGTCCACCCAGCTTTCGCCGCCACCCATGCCAGCGGAAGCCTTAGCGCGCGCAGCTGCTCCTCGATTTTCCTCCCACCGCGGAGAAGCTCGACGAATGGAGGGCCACCGTCCGAAGCCTCGTCGGCATCGCCAACGATGACAGGCTGCGGCCGGCGGAACCCGTCGGCCGTCGCTCCGCCGGGCTGCCACCTGCTAGCGGAGGCCACGCCGGAGGCGACGTGGCCATGGTGTACTCCCCAGATCCATCCCGACCGCCCGGGCGTCGGCCCGTCGCGGCGACGCTCGAGACGATATCTCGATCGCGTCGTTCGACCCACGGACCAACCGCGATCAGCGCCAAGTCCTTCGGGAGAGGGCTCACGAGGACGCTCGAACTCTGATCGGCGCCCGGCGTGGCGTCGCCACCGGTCGACAAGCGGCAGGGCCGCTATGGACCACCCAGTGCCGGGAGGCTACGGTGGCCTGCCTTACGAGGTGGGTTGTCCGGCCTTCACCCGTGAACTACGGTAGTTCCAGTGGCCCTCCCACCGTACGTTCAAACCCGACGTTGGCGAGAAGTACAATGGCAAGACTCACCCGTCGGAGTTCCTCAGCATTTACACCATCGCGATGCAAGCTGCCGGGGCCCGCGACGACAAGGTGCTTGCCAACTACTTCCCATTGGCACTCAAGCCTAATGTTATGTCATGGTTGATGCACTTGCCGATGGATTCCATCTCTTCTTGGGCAGATATGTGCCATGAGTTTGTTGGCGCCTTCACCGGAGGTCACCAAGCTCATGGCCAGGCGAGTGATTTACACATCATCCCCCAGAAGGAAGGAGAAAACCTGCGCAAGTAAATTCAAAGGTTCAGCCGGGTGCAATACAACATCCCCGATGTTCATCCCGCCGCTGTGATCAGTGCGTTCCATCAGAATATGCGCAATCGCAAGATGCGTGAAGAACTGGCGATGAACAAGGTTAAGGATGTGGCCAAGCTCTATGTTCTGGCCGATCGGTGCGCTCGTGCCGAGGAAGGAAGGAAGTACCCCGGCGAAGATGCCGGTGCGGAAACCGACTCCACTGGTGATACCGCCACCCCAGCAAAGAAAGGCCGACGCCATAATAGGAAGCCCAAGGGCAAGGCCGTGCTTGCCGTTGAGGGATCCGACGACACCGGTACCACCAAGAAGACCAAGGGAAGCGACCCCGGCAAAGAGATTGCAGGGTGTAGAGCTTGTCGGGCCTTGGCGGTTGCCGACAAGCCAGGAGGCTCCGACAAGCAGTACTGCAAGATCCACCGCACCAAGGGCCACGGCCTCCAAAACTGCCGGCAGGTAGAGCTGCTCGCCGAGAAGCAGAAGGCCGAGTATGAGCGGAGGGACAAGGAGAAAGGCCCATATGGTGCTGAAGGATCCGCCAAGAAACGGGGCGGCCAAGAAGGCCGCTGCGGCAAGGAGAGACAGCAAGAGAGTCCCGCCCGGGGCCGCGACAAGAAGCAGGAAGACGATCATCATGACGAGGACGACGAGTCCGGCGACCACGAGTTTCAGAAAGCCACAGAGGCCATGTGCGTCGATGGCGGCGCCTCGCTGCATACATCCCACCACCAACTCAAGCAGTGGGCGCGTGAGATCACAGCGGTGGAGCCATCATTTCATGCACGGAAGCCGCTGAAATGGTCCAGCACGCCCATCATGTTCGACACCGAGGACCACCCTGACCGCACCACCGCGGTCGGGTGCTTGCCATTGTTGGTTTCACCAACAATCTGCAACCTCAAGGTGACAAAGATGTTGGTTGGCCGGGGCGGCCTGAACTTGATCTCGCCCGTTGTGGTTAGAAGGCTGCAGATCCTTGATGGAGACCTCGAGGAGACGGGTACGTTCCAAGGGGTTAACCTGGGGAGGAGCCAGCCGAAGGGAAAGATCACGCTGCCCGTGACATTCAGAGGCGAGCTGAACCACAGGACGGAGAGGATTGTTTTTGATGTAGCATGGATCCCCTTACCTTACAACGGGATCCTCGGCCGCCCGGCACTGGCCAAGTTCATGGCAGCTTCACACTACGCCTACAACATGCTGAAGATGCCCGGGCCGATGAACATCATCACCGTCCCCTCCGACAAGAAAGATGCGTTGATCTGCGCTGACCAACTCTACCGGGAAGCAGTTGTAGCAGCTGCCGCTAAGGTACCTGCTCCTGCTGACGGAGCCCTGGGGGGAAGAAGACCGGCGAGACGACTCCCAGCTCCCAGACTGGTGAGACGACTCCCAGCACCCACTCCGGCAAGCGCACCTCTTCGGGTTGTTGCGCTCCCGTTGAGGACGTGCCAGAGAGCTCCACCGGCAGGAGCAAGAAGTCCAGAGCCACGCCACCAGAGACCAAGAAGGTGCCCGTTAAGGAGGACGGTACGGGGGGAGTTTTAACCATAAGCTCCACCCTCGACGGCAAATAGGAAAGCGAGCTCGTCGCCTTCCTGCGGGCGAATGTCGATGTGTTTGCATGGCAAGCCTCCGACATCCCCAGCGTTCCCAGGGAGGTGATTGAGCACCACCTTGCTGTCTGTCCTCATGCGCGTCCCGTCAAGCAGAAGGTCAGGAAGCAAGCTCTGGAGAGGCAGGAGTTCATCACAGAGGAAATCAGAAAGCTAGAGGCGGCAGGCTTGGTGAGAGGAGTACTCCACCCAACGTGGTTGGCCAATCTGGTTTGGTGCGCAAGGCGAATGTGAAATGGAGGTTGTGTATTGATTACACATATATCAATAAGGCCTGCCCAAAGGATCCTTTCCCATTGCCGCGCATTGACCAGATTGTTGACTCCACGGCTGGCTGTGACCTCTTATTGTTCCTGGACGCCTACTCAGGATACCACCAGATCTTCATGACAAAGGAAGACGAGGAAAATACAGCATTCATCACCCCGTGTGGTACATATTGCTTTTTACGGATGCCTTTCGGGTTGAAGAGTGCTGGCTCGACCTTTGCAAGAGCAGTCCAAACTGGTTTTGAGCCCCAGCTACATAGTAATATGGAAGCTTATATGGATGACATAGTGGTCAAAACCAAGGACAAAGCAACACTCGTGCAAGATCTGGAGGAAACATTTGGGAACCTGCGCAAGATCAACCTCAAATTGAACCACGAGAAGTGTGTCTTGGTGTCCCATCCGCAAGCTTCTCGGGTTCTTTGTGTCCCAATGGCAGGATTGAAGCAAACCAGATAAGATGAAGGCTATCGAGCAGATTGAGGCACCCAAAGCGGATCAGGGCGTGCGTCGGCTCACTTTGGCTGCGTAGCTGCCATGAGCAGTTCATCTCAAGTCTGCAGAGCGTGCCCTTCCTTTTTTCAAGATCTTAAAGAAAGCAGGGCCAATGGAGTGGACCCCAGAGGCCGAGGCGGCGCTGCAAGATTTGAAGAAGTATCTCTCCTCTACCCTAGTGTTGGTTGCGCTCAAACCACAAGAACCGTTGCTGCTTTATCTAGCGGCAAAGAATCAGGTGGTTAGCGCCGCATTAGTGGCGCAGAGACAGGTTGATAAGAAGACAGCAGCAGCGGCAGAGTCGACGGTTGGCGGGCCGGAACCCTCCCCTGCAGGGCTCAGCCCCGGCAAGGCTGAACCCCCGTCATGGTCCGGCCCCGGCAAGACTGGCGCCCGTGCGACAGGACCTACGCGACCAAGTGAAGAAGCGCAGAAGAAGAAAATGGTGCAGCACCCAGTTTACTTCGTCAGCTCCCTTTTGCAGGGGGCTAGGTTGAGGTACTTAGGTGTGCAAAAGCTGCTCTTCGGCCTCCTTATTGCTTCGAGGAAGTCGCGCCATTACTTCCAAGCGCACGAGATCACGGTGGTCACCCGCCTCCCGTTGCAACGAATACTGCATAACCCAGATGCAACAGGGAGGATTGTGGAATGGGCGCTGGAGCTGTCAAGCTTAGGTTTAAGGTTCAAAAGTACCTCGACGATTCAGAGCAGAGTCTTGGCGGAGTTCGTTGCAGAATGGACCTTGACGCCCGACGAAGAGGTACGAGAGACCACTCTTCCCGGCAAGGAAACGAGTCGCAACTGGATCATGTACTTTGATGGTGCCTTCTCGCGCAAAGGCGCCCGGCTGGTGTCTTTGCTTGTCGCACCCACCGGAGAGCACCTCAAGTACGTCGTCCAGATGCACTTCCCCCGGGAGATGTCAACCAACAACACCGCCGAGTACGAGGGCTTGCTTGACGGTCTTAGGATCGCGGCGGACCTCGGGGTTAAACAGCTCATCGTCAGGGGCGACTCACAGCTCTTCGTTAGGCAGATCAACAAAGACTATCAAAGCCTGTTGATGGAAGCTTACATAGATGAGGTGAGGAAACTGGAGGAACGCTTTGACGGTATACAAGCGGAGCATGTCCCTCAGGCAGAGAACGACATCGTCGATTACCTGTCAAAGCGCGCTGCCCTCAAGCTACCTGTGGAACCAGGTACTTTTGTGCTTCAGTTAACCCAGCCGTCCATTGAACCATCGACCTGGCAGAACAAGCGGAGGAAGCTAGGCCCCGGCAAGTACTTCCCCACCGAGCTCCCCGGAGTCACCGGCGAAGATGTTGCTACAGATGCCAATCCTGCCACGGGGCAACCGACTCTGGCAGGACCTCAGGTCATGGCCGTGGAGGCGGCCGCTCCCGTGGCAGAAGAGATGCCTTTTGTCCTTGTCGTTGAGCCGCAGGCTCCGGCATGGGCACAAAGACACCGCCCAATTCCTTCAAAGGGGAGCTTCACGAGGAGGCGGGAAGAAGCGAAAAGAGTAGCCCGCCGGTCTGCTTTGTACCAATTCGTTGACAGTGTATTGTATAGAAGGAGAACGAATGGGGTGAAATTGATGTGCATCTCCCAGGAGGAAGGACTAAAGCTGTTGGCAGAGATACATGGAGTCATATGTGGCTCCCACATAGGGTCAAGGGCCCTTGCCGGGAAAGCCTTCCGGCAAGGTTTCTTCTGGCTCACCACCCTCCAGGATGTGACGGCACTAGTAACCAAGTGTGAAGCATGCCAGTTCCATTCAAAGAAGCTTCATCAACCAGCTCAAGCCCTCCAACTCATCCCTCTCTCCTGGCTCTTCTCGTTCTGGGGGCTCGACATATTGGGCCCTTTCCCCCGTGCTGTCAGGAGCTTTGAGTACTTGTACGTCGCAATCGACAAGTTCACCAAGTGGCCAGAAGTGGAGGCAGTGAGGAAGGTGACAGCGCAGTCAGCCATCAAATTCTTCAATGGACTAGTGTGCCGTTGGGGTGCCCAACAGGATCATCACCGACAATGGCACGCAGTTCACAAGCCATGCCTTCATGCAATACATTGAGGATCTCAGCAGCAAGGTCTGTTTTGCTTCCATGGCACATCCACAGAGCAACGGCCAAGCGGAGAGAGCAAATGCTGGAGTCCTGCGAGGCTTGAGGACGAGGACTTTTAGCAGACTGCGCAAAAGCGGGATGCGCTGGATTGATGAGTTGCCGGTGGTTCTTTGGTCGATCAGAACGATGTCAAATCGAGCCACCGGCCAGACACCCTTTGCCCTGGTTTACGGGCGAAGCGATTCTCCCACGGAACTCATATACGGGTCGCCTCGAGTGCTCGCTTATGATGAGCTTGAGCAAGAGCGATTGCGGCAAGATGACGCGATGCTCCTTGAGGAAGATCGTCTCCGAGTGGCTGTGAGAGCAGCACGCTACCAGCAAGCCTTGCGCCGCTACCATAGCCGCAAGGTTCATGCCCGGAGCTTTGAGGAAGGCAACCTTGTTCTTGGGCACGTTCAGTCGACCAAGAATTCCAACAAGTTGACGCCGAAGTGGGAAGGCCCTTATCGGGTAACACGAGTCACCAGGACCGGTGTAGTGCGGTTGGAGACCGAAGATGCCATTCCAGTGAGTAATTCCTAGAACATCGAGAATCTTCGCAAGTTTTACCCATAAGGCGCGGCTACCGGGCCTCCCGGCGAGCCACCCTTTTGTACAAGCCTTACCGGCAAGGCATGTAACCCTTTGTACAAAGCCAGGCGCAGACCCTGAGCATAAATAAACAAAGTGCTGGCGCCCTAAGTTATTGCATGCGTGCTAGATTGAGTCCCTTACTTGGTTAGGGTTGATAGTGCTTAGCGGCGGCTAACCCCTAGCTTAGAGGTTGAGTGCATGTCTCTCTGTTCTTCTCTGTCTCCTTTGGTTCGCAGGGCACGTAAGTATTCTTGCCGAGCTGTTTTGGAAGGAAGGGAACAGACCGGAGCCCGGGCCCCGGCAAGCCAGAGTTGCCGGGGGCTGCGAGAACAAGGGTCCCTCCGCAGCAAGCCAAGATCATCGGGGGCTGCAGATCCAGATAAGATTTTTATCCTCTATCATGCATTTCGTTATGGACAGGGATACATGAAACCCCGTTCTTTCTCTGAGCTACCGTGCTCCCCCTTCTGGGCACCCGAGGATTATCCCCTGGGTCTGGATTTGGTCGTAGCCGTGGCAGCAAGGTAGAGGAACAGGGGGCCTAAGCCCACCTCATCCCTGCCTCCCCCAAGAGCGTGAGAAAGGTCGAGCGAAGTGGGCAAACGGCAAGGCCTGTTGCCGGGCGAGAAAACATTTGTCTTAAAGATAACAAGGATTCACTCATTGTCGTGGGTTCCTCCCGCGAACGACAATCCCGGCAAACATCCCTTTTTCATAAAAAAACATCCTCTACAGGTACAGTTCATACGAAAATGGAAAACATGAGCAATGGGATTACAAGCTTTAAATTCTACTAAGGCCCGAACGCTTACAAACCAAAAAGAGATAAGGTGCCCGTAATCCCTTTCTTGTCCCTCTCCTAAGGAAATGGAACAAGAAAAGCAGGAGGGCAAAAGGGGCGCCTAGGCGAGCTACGGGTGGCAGAAGACACCAAGAGAACATCTTGGTGGTCGTCCAAGGGCTGGATGGTGATGGCAGCGCCGGAGGCAGAGCTCGAAGACGAGGCGGCAGGAAGTCGATCTGTGACGAAGGCGTCGGTGCCCGCGTACTCCGACTTGACAGCCTTGCCGCCCGCCCTCTTCCTCTTCCGCAGCCTCCCAACGCCAGCCGCCCAAGGAGATGACCCCGGGAAGTTCAAGGAGCTGGCGACACGGATGATGGGGTCACCGGTGCCGCCCGGAGCGGTGCCCGACGCCTAGTCGGACCCGTCATCCTGCCGCCCGCTAGCCTCGCCGTCGCTGCCGTTGTCCTTCTCGTCACTCTCGCTCGAGGAGGAATCTTCATCATCAGAAGAGCTCTCCACGCAGCACCTCACGCGGGTCCCGAAGTGACCGAAGATTTTGACGGAGAGAAGGCCGCCCTCCATTAATTTGAAATGGAGAGCGAGCCCATCCGTCAAGCTGTGGAGTCGAGCAAAGGTCTTCCATCCTCGGTGAAGATACATGACGTGAGGGGCGGGGAACTCGACGTCAACCCATGTGCCATTGTTCCCACAACCCCTCATGTGCGGCCGCAGCGCTTGCGGCGGATCCAGCTCCATCTCTCGCGCAAACGGGGTCGGAAGGCGAAGTCGACGGTGCGGCGGATGGCGCAGCCTGACGAAGAATTCACAAGGGTTGTCCCCAGCGTGGCCCTCCATCGGAGGGAGGACTGCTGGAGGGGGTGAGGCAGATCAGCCGCCCCGCCCTCCTCTCCCTCGGGCACCACGGCGGCCTCGACCTCGTCCCCTCCCCCTTCCTCTAACGGTCGGCTCTGCTGCTACGAGTTCTTGGGGAGGAGTGATGCGCTGCCGGCCAAGACCCTCGCCGCCATCGATGAAGCGTCGCCACGCCCCCTCGCCATGACAGAAGGAAAAAAAAGGAAGCAGGGATGGGGAGAGGCAGATGGCGAAAGGTTGAGAAGCACCGTCCCTCCCGCTCCCCTCCTTATAAAGGGACGGAAGCGAGGCTCGTCCGCCCCCTCTCTGCCAATCCGGCCTCTTGGAGTGACAGCAAGCGGGGCCGTCGACCGCCCTCCCCGCTCCATTGAAGGCGCGTGGGAATAGACCCAGACGCTGCTGACTACCCACGCCCTCGTGTTCGTCATTCGCCTGCATGCAGCGAACGTGGCGCAAGGCGGGCGCCAATAGACAGCGTGGAACGACGGCTCCGGAGCGAGGGCAGTAAATGGGAGGCGGCCCCGCAGTCTCAAAGAGACGCGCAAGCCGCCTCTTAACTATCCACCACGAGGTGACGCCAGCATGCCCACGTCATGCGCATGCACGATCCCCACGTCGCGCGTTCAACGCGGGTCGTGGGAAGCGCAGCGGACAGAACAATGGCCGCGGTAAAAACCCGCCCCAACTGCCCGCACACCGTTCTGGGCCTGGACCAACAACGTGCTGCGCTTATGTGTGGCCCATGCCTGGGGGCTCCTGTCGGTGTACAAAAGTAGGGGCTCTGCATTTGACCCCTTTACTTGTGCACGGGCAGTCAGAGCCTCCCGCCACGGCCATGCACAGACACAGCAGGAAGGGGGAGCCGGAGAGAAGCCGAGGCCACAAGGCAAATGAAGCAACAACAAGGACCAAGGCCACAAGGATCGGATGGGCGAAGCAGGTTTTCCCGACAAGGACCCTTGCCAGGGCAGCCTCGGCGGCCCCGGCACGACCCTTGCCGGGGCAGCCCGCCCACACCAGCCGAGCGAGCCACCCTTGAGCCCACCAATGCTCAGACAAATGTGTTAGGAAAGGACTCGGGAAGCACCTCCATGGTGGCATGCAGATCTTTGTGAAGACATAGAATGCTCAAGATCAAATGAGGATAAGAGGGCAACCATCCTCACTGAAGAAACCCACAAGACCCATGGCAAGACCCTTGCCGGGGAGGCCAGCACGCCACGGCAAGACCCTTGCCGGGCCGCCCGGCGAGACCCTTGCCGGGCCGCCCGGCGAGACCCTTGCCGGGGAGGCTAGCGTGCCACCCGGCAAGACCATTGTCGGGCCACCCGACAAGGCCCTCGCCAAAGCACACCAGCTGGGCCACTGCCAGGCCCGCACCGGATAAGTCCTCAGCGCCATTCACATGCAGCTGCCGACCCAACCAGCTGGGCGGGCACCTGCGTGGCGGCATGCAATCCTTCATGGAGGCTCCACCACCGCACCACCTCAGCTGCCTGCCTGCCCACATGGGACCACATGCGTCGCTGGCCAAAGCGCGTGTCAAAGCAAGGAGGAGCGGCGATGGACGGGACGGGCCTCACCCCGTCCCCAATAAAGCAAAGGGACACCTAAGCCTCGCATTAAATGCGTCTTGTCCTGTAATACTAGCGATAGACTCGCGACACTGTACCCTTTCCACCTCCTGCTTGCCACTGTGGTGACCCCTTTTCCCTATAAAAGGAGGCCCGAGGCGACCAGGAAGAGGATTCGGCTCTTTGGAACCTGGCTTCACCTAGAGCTAGTTCAAGAGCTCAAGAACACTAAATACATCCACCAAAGCAGGACTAGGGTTTTACGCATCCTTGCGGCCCGAACCTGGGTAAATCCCCCTTGTGTCACCTGTTGGTCCTGCTCTTCTCACGATCCCCGCGCCCCGCAACCGTAGAAGGGATTCCAGTGATCCCATAGCTTTCGTTTCCCACCGACAGCGGATGATCGAGCAGGCGATAGCTGTTGGCAGGGTGAGCATAAACAGCAAATCGACTTGGATAAATGCAGGAAGATACATGCCACTTGGTCTGGCCCGAGCGGCTTGGGGATGATGCAGCCAGGGCGCCCCAAAGAAGGTAAGCTAAAGACTTAAGCAAAAGGGATACATGCCGTAAGGACGGACCCGTGCAGCACTGGAATAATGCAGCCCGAGGCGCTCGGCTAAACGAACTTGGAAGGTGTCACCTGGTTCTGTAGACGAAGTAGAGTTGATGTAGCTGAAGCCGCGCGTTGAAGGAATGACTCCTCATTAGCCACCGGGACCCTGAGCCTCGGGAGGCTGTGGGGGCTCAGGAGGTTCTCTGAAGAGCATCTCCATCTCCTCCTGAACAGCGTGGATCCTGGCCTCCTGAGACACCAGGACCTGCCGCAAGTTGTGTTGATGGGCCGACGGCACGCTCGGCAAGCCGAAGGGCATGCGAACGTAGCTGTGTGGTGGGCCCTCACAGCGGCCCGCACGTGATGGCCAGAAGCGCTCCTGAGATGCGGCCCTGTTGAGCCCTGGGACGCAGAGACACATCCTGGCATCCTCACCTGGATGGGGTGCTGCGCCCAGTGAGCGGTTGTTGCCGCGCATGGCTCTTGCTTCTTGCAATTCTTGGGTGGTCTTGGTGATGAACTCTTGGGTGTTGGGCACTCCTTTCCCTGTGCTCTCCTGAGGAAGGCATGCCGTGAAGCACGCTCCCAAGTGGTGCCCAAGCGCCTCCCTCGTGAGGTTGGCAAGGTCTGAGGCCCTCCAGAAGAGAGCCCCCGAGTCCTGCCCGAGGAGGGCGCCGGGCGCGCCTTCCTATGCGATGGAGGGAGGCGCCCCTGAAACGGGCGCTGATCTTGACGAGGCTCCTGATGCGGCGCCGTCTCCTTGAGATCCTGCGCGGCGCGACAACTTCTTCTTGGGGACGGTCTCCTGAGGGCCTTCACTTCTGCTGTCGGGGTCGTCAATTGCTGCGGCTTGAAAGGCACACTCAAGAGAGCACACCGCATCCCTCTCTTCACACGGGACCGTGATGATTCCTCCGCTTCCAGGCATCTTGAGAACGTTGTAGCCGTGATGAATGACTGCCATGAACTTGGCCAGGGCTGGATACCCAAGGATGGCGTTGTATGGCAGGCGGATGTGCGCGACGTCGAAGTCGATGAGCTCGGTGCGGTAGTTGTCGCGCTTGCCAAAGGTGACGGGCAGGTGGACTTGCCCTATCAGTGTGGTGGAACCATCAGTCACTCCTGAGAAAGGCTTGGTTGGCTGGAGCTGCTCATAGGGCACTTGAAGGTTGTCGAACGTGTCGACGGATAGGACGTTGAGCCCTGTGTCGCCGTCGATGAGAGTCTTGGTAGGAGCTCCTTCATTTGGATCACTTTGGGCCTCCATCCTTTGATAGTCTTGGGGGTAGGAAGTATTGCTTGGTGATTGTGGATGACTATTCAAGATACACTTGGTTGTATTTATTCAAGAGCAAGAGCGAGACCCAACAAACCGTCATTGACTTTGCAAATGAAGCCCAAAGTCAACACAATGCAAAGATCTTGACGATAAGAAGCGACAATGGCACCAACTTCAAGAACTACACCTTGGATGAGTTTCTTAGTGATGAGGGGATCAAGCATCAATATTCCGCACCTTACACCCCTCAACAAAACGGTGTAGCGGAGAGGAAGAACCGGACATTGATGGATGCGGCAAGGACCATGATGGCGGAGTTCAAGTCTCCATACAACTTTTGGGCCGAAGCCATTAACACCGTGTGTCATGCTTCAAATCGTCTCTATCTCCACAAAGGCTTGAACAAGACTCCGCATGAGATACTCACCGGTAACAAGCCCAACCTCAAGTACTTCCGGGTGTTCGGGTGTAAGTGTTTCATTCTCAAAAAGGGTGTTTGGTTGTCTAAATTTGAGGCTAGAGCTTATGAGGGCATATTTGTTGGTTATGCTACAAACTCTCATGCTTACCGTCAACTCAATAAGTCCACGGGGCTTATTAAGGAGACGTGTAACAGGGAGTTTGATGAGAATAACGGCTCCCAAGTGGATCAAAGTGGCACTTGTGATGTAGGTGATGAAATTCCTCCTCAAGCCATAATAAGAATGGGTGTTGGTTTTATCCTACCCATTGAGGAACCCCTTGTGGCCGAAGGAGAAGGACAATGCTCCACTCAAGTGGAGCCATCACCAACCCAAGGCCCACACGCTTCCGAAGAACAAAGTGAAGGACCTCAACCTCATGAACAAGACCAAGGGCAAGATCATGCTCAAGACGATGTTGAAACACCGAGTGATGCCCAAGGTCAAGTTCTCTCCTCCGAGCAAGTTCAAGATCACGAACAAGCTCAAGACGGCGCTCAAGATGATCAAGTGACTGCTCCTCAACTCACCATCAAGGAGGAATTGGAGCGCCGTGCCGCCAAGATTGCATCCAAGCTCTCCACCAAGGGTCATCTCATGAAAAATGTGCTTGGAAGCATTGAAAAGTGGGTAAGCACTCGTAGACAATTGGCAAACTATTGTGAACATCACGCATTTGTCTCTTGTTTTGAACCCCAAAAGGCATATGAAGCACTCGAAGATCCGGATTGGCTTAATGCCATGCATGAAGAACTCAACAACTTCGAGTACAACAAGGTGTGGGGATTGGTGCCAAGGCCAACGGGGAACCACAATGTCATTGGAACCAAGTGGATATTCAAGAACAAGCAAGATGCTCATGGGACCATCGTTCGCAACAAGGCAAGATTGATGGCACAAGGCTACTCCCAAGTCGAGGGTATCGACTATGGTGAAACCTTTGCTCCGCTGTTCGCCTTGAATCCATTCGTTTGTTGATTGCTTATGCTTCTCATCACAACTTTAAGTTGCAACAAATGGATGTGAAGAGTGCTTTTCTTAATGTTCCTATTAATGAGTTGGTATATGTCAAGAAACCCCCCGGGTTCGAGGATCCCTACTTTCTCGATCATGTGTATCAACTCGATAAGGCACTCTATGGCCTTAAACAAGCCCCACGTGCGTGGTATGACCACCTTACCGAGTTGTTACAAGACCATGGATTTGAAGTTGGGCTAATCGACCCCACTCTTTTTTACTAAGAAGGTCAAAGGGGAGTTGTTTGTGTGCCAACTATATGTTGATGATATTATCTTTGGTTCCCCTAACAAAGCTTTCAATGAGGAATTTGCCGCACTCATGACCTCAAGTTCAAAATGTCTTCCATGGGAGAGTTGAGGTTCTTTCTAGGTTTCGAAGTGAAGCAAAGAAGAGAAGGAACCTTCATCAACCAAGCCAAATACACTCAAGAAATCCTCAAGAGATTCAAGATAAGTGATGTCAAGCCGGCTTCCACTCCAATGCCCACCAAGTTCCAACTTGACATTGATCCCAATGGTAAAGTGGTGGATCAAAAGGTATATCGTTCCATGTTTGGATCCTTGCTTTACCTTTGTGCATCTAGACCAGATATCATGTTGAGTGTGGGAATTTGTGCACGGTTTCAAGCCGCACCTAAGGAAAGCCACGTTGTGGCGGTCAAGCGAATCTTTCGATATTTGTCTCATACTCCAAACTTTGGCTTATGGTACCCAAGAGGAGCAAACTTCAAGCTTGTAGGATACTCGGATTCGGATTGGGCGGGAGACAAAGTGGATAGGAAGTCCACTTCCGGAGGGTGCCAATTCCTTGGTTCCTCCTTTGTAAGTTGGTCTTCTAAGAAGCAAAGTTGTGTGTGTCTCTCATTCACCGAAGTGGAGTATGTGGCGGCCGGTAGTTGTTGTGCACACAACTCCTATGGATGAGGCAAACTTTAAAGGATTACGGTGTCATTTGTGACAAAGTGCCTCTTTGGTGTGACAATGAAAGTACCATCAAGATTTCTCTCAACCCAGTGCACCACTTCAAGACGAAACATATTGAGATTCGGTATCACTTCATCCGGGATCACATCAGGCGAGGGGAGATCGAGCTCAACTACATCAACACTCATGATAACCTTGCAGATATTTTCACGAAGCCATTGGATGAAGCAAGATTTCGCGAGTTAAGGCATGAGCTAAATATCATTGATTCGAGCAATGTTGCTTGAACCCTTGCACACCCCACCATACTCAACTTGTTGTCTTGTTTAGATGTAGGCATCGACATAGGGGGAGTGTTGTTCTCTCAATGAACTCTCCCTCCCCCCATTATGCATAAATTGATCAACTCTTTCACATTAGCCATTGTTGATGGTACTTGTGCTTCAAAGACGAGCTTTGGTCATGGGCCCAAGGATAATTCTTCGCGGTGCCATACCAATTGACTCAAACATAGGTGGCTCCGGCCACCGCCCTCTCCTTGGAGAGGTTGTGTCTCGTGGTTGGTCCTTGTTGTCTCTTGCCTTTCTTTCTTCGTGCTGAGCGTGTTCTTGTGGTGTCTCATTCGCTTGAAGTTTCCTTGTGAAGACCATTTCTCTTGTTTTTGAAACGTGCATCTTCTTGAGCTCACGGTACTACCGCGGTCTGCCATGGTACTACCGCATATGGAGCTCATTGTACTACCGCACCTAGCGTGGCAGTAATTTTTTTCTGCCGCCTGGGGGAGCGGTACTACCGCTTCGGTGCGGCTCTTCCGCCTGAGCGGTACTACCACGATGAGGAGCGGTACTACTGCGCTGTGCGCGTGGGGGTTAAGTCCTGGGCAGGAGGAGTTCCAACTCCCCCATACCCATTCGTCTGTCTCTCTCCCCGCCGCCTCTCTGTCTCTCCTGCTCAAGAACGGCGCCGGAGACCCTCGCCGGATCTCCTTCTCCGGCCACTCTCCTCGGATTCCGACCGGTGGGGTCGTTCCCCACCACTTCCTCTTGCCATAGAACAAGGTTTCTCCCCAAATCCCTCTCTTTCTTGTTTGTTCTTTTGCCTCTAGGTTTTGGGGAGATGCATGTGTTCTTGAGATTTTAGGCCAAATCTATGCAAGAGTAGGATGTAGAAGAGTAGTGTTGCATAGAAATTATACTTGATATGTTGTCCCGTGGTAGATTTGATCAACCGTATTACCGCCGCGTTAGTGTTGCGTAGAAATTATACTTGATATGTTGTCCCGTGGTAGATTTGATCAACCGTATTACCGCCGCGTTTTCGCGGTTGTTCTCAGATTCAAAGTTCGGATCTGACGCCGTGCGGTACTACCGCACCTCTGGTGCGGTACTACCGCCCGTCTGGTGCGGTACTACTGCACGAGCCGTGGTACTAACGTTCTACTACCGCTCCGAGCCCCGGTACTACCGTGCCTTCACGCGGTACTACCGCGACTAGGAGTGGTACTAAAATTTTAGTACCGCGTGAACTGGCAGTACTACCGTTGTTGTCCAATCTTCTTCTTGGCAATTACCACGTATGCTTTCTACATGTTTCCCTTGTTTTGCTGACGTCTTTGCATTGATTCTTCTCGCTTTTTGTGTGTGTTCTGTGTTTGGTGTCTTAGGTGGTGGCTCCGGTGCTCTCGTCATTGCTCCAATCCCATCCATGACACTAGCTCCAAGCGTCTCATAATCAAGACGAAGCTCCAAAGGGCTCCAATGCCCCCCAATGCAGGACCAAGACCACCGCCACCAAGCAGAAGGAGCCCACCATGGGCATGGATGAGATTCCACAGGCAGAGTTTCTCGCTTGAAGGAGGATCAACCCTTATGTGAATGCACGTGCCAACATCAAAGGCAATGATCTGTTCTGGACCAACCAGCAGAACCTCATCTATCTGGATGTGATCAAGGGCAAGCAGAACATCTATGTGGACGTGCACTGGATTGTATGCTTCACATGAGGGAGGAGAAGCACTGTGCCTACTTTGGTGAGGTCTTGGATCTCGTGGAGTAGTTTGCCATTGAGGATGTGATCTCTTTTCCCTGGACTATGATCCCGAGCTTGTGGACCAGTTCTTTGCTTCAGTTCACTTTCACACTGAGGAGGATCGGAGGACGACCTCGATGACCAATGGTCGTCAGCTGACTTCTACTTGGCAGGAATTCATGGCGTTGCTCAATGTTCCTGATGAGGGGCTCAACACGCCCGTTGGTGTCCACCCTCATGCCAATCCCGAGTCTGCCAACAAGAACAAGCTTATGCCATACTATGTTGAGAAGCTCCTTCCAAGTGGTAAGAAGGCATGGGTTCTGAACTCTTTCCTTGACATCATGCACCGGATCTTCCGCAGCTCTCTCTTCCCACGCATTGGGGACAAGGACAAGGTGCATGCTTATCTTGTGGACATGCTGCTTCTCTGTGAGGAGGCGTGGATCTCTCAGACACAACCCTTGGATGTTTCCCACATCATGCGGTGCGAGCTTCGCTTTGCGGTGTTCAACCGTAAGGTTCCTATCTATGGACCTTACATGTTTCTGCTGATCTCGAAGACTTGGGAGCAGCGCTTCCCTCAGGATGAGTTTGTGGCCCCAAACTGGATCCATCATCACCCCATCAGACTTCGCATCAAGCCCCAGTGGGCTAACACTACCACTCGTTGTCGGGGAGGCTGATCTAGCCCACGAACACCTATGGGACCGGCGGACCGAGCCCCTTTCGGTTCGGCGGGGGGCAGAGGTCGCACGAAGAGCAGATCGAGGCGAGGCACACGAGCAGTTTACCCAGCTCCGGAGCTCTCCGGATAGATAACACTCCTACTGCTGCATTTATGAGTGTATTGAGTTCTTGCTCGGGAGCTTGAGTGCTCTGACACACAAGCTGCTAACGAGACCGAAGCGTGAGGTCGAGCCCCCTCTCGTTGTGCATGGGCCTCCTTTTATATGCTAAAGGGGTATCCGGCGGTGGCAACGTAGACAAGGGTAAAATGGAAAAGGAGTGGTTGGTACAGATACTTGTACGATTGTATCATACCTAACCACGACGGCAGGGGACAAAGGCATTAAATGCCCGCTCACGTCGCCCTAACGGTGCAGAAAGGGACCATCGGGCGCCACCGCTTGCCATGATGGCAATCTTGTCGGCGCCGCTTGCCACGGCGCTCCGGCCGCCAAGACGGCCTCTTGCCTGTGGCGCTGGAAAGGTCGAGGCGACACGTTAGTGGATGTCTTTGGAGCGCAGGTACAGAGTGGTGGTCTGCCGTAGCAAGCGCCTTGCCGCGGTTGTTGTCTTGTCGTGTCCGGAAGCTTGTCGCTCACCGGGCCTTCCCGGCAAGCTCCTATTGCCGGGGCCTTGTCTTCTAGGTGCCTTGGGTGGCCTTCCCGGCAAGCTCCTCTTGTCGGGGCCTTGTCTCCTTGGCTTGAATACTTTGTTCTTGAATGGCTCTAAAGGAACCACGGAGGACCTTGGCGGTCTCCCGGTAAGCCTCGGCCATGGAGGGCTGCAACTGCCCGTGCACAAGTTTGGGATACTAGGGTACCCCTACTCTAGTACACCGGCAGAGCCCAGACTGGGCCACACACGGTGTCGAGCGCTGTTGGGCCAGCCCCAAAACAGGGCACGGGCACGTGCGATCTGGGTTACGCCGTAACTCACCCCGGACCCACCACGCCCTCCACGAACGGCACGCGTCGAATGCGGCGTCGTGTGAGAGATCGTGGGTGGTTTCTTTATTCGGAAAAATGGAATGTCCGCCCCCTCCCTCTATATAAGCATGGGAAACAGGGGCAGTTCGCCCATCTCGCCAGTTGCTGTCCAATCTCGAAAAACCCCCGCTGCTTCCCCCTTCTTCCCAAGGCTGAAGAGAGAGCAGCGCTCCGCCCCCATCGCCACCAGCATCACCAACACCGTCGATCTCCCTCACCACCTCCGCCATGGCTCCGAAAGCCGACAAGGGGAAGGCCGTGAAGTCGGCCGAGGCGCAGCGGCTTGCGGCGCTGTGGAAAGAGCGGGCAATCTTACCCCCCCAGCTTGCCGCTAGGGAGCTGAGGGAGTACTACTACCTCTTATGGTCGACGGAGACGCGAGCGCATCTGCGCACGAAGGTACTCCCAGCTGCTGCTTCAGAACTGGCCCCGAATGGGTACCCTTTTCTTCGCGTTGTTCTTCTACTGCGGGCTCTGCCCGCCTTTCTCTGAATTTTTCTGCGATATCATGAACACCTACGGGTTCCGCCTCCTTGACTTCACCCCCAATGATGTTCTGACCATGGCAGTTTTCGCACATCTCTGCGAAAACTTTGTCGGAGTCCATCCAAACGTAGCCCTTTTCCGCCACTTCTTTATGCCCCGAGTTGAGAGAGGGAGCCTCTTTCCGGTGGGATCGCTTTGGATCTCGAGGACCGCAAGAAGGAAGCTTATCTGGAGGAGAGCTCCGCAGCAAATGGGATGAGTGGAGAGCGGACCGGTCTTTGGATTGTCGAGGAGAACCCGCGGCCGTTCGCCATCGGCGCCAAACCTCGGTAGTCCGCGTAACGCGATTGGAAGCGGTCTGGCCCGGAAGGCGATGGGCTGAAGATTGCCGTCATCCGGATCTCTACGCTGAGGCTTGCCGAACTCACTGTAAGCGCCGTTGGCGCATGCAGATTTCCTTCGCCACCGCGACGCCCCCTGCAGGAGAGAGGAGGAGACCCGCCTGGGAGTTCCGGAACGCGGCGGATGTCATGAGGCTGCACCCGGGCCTCAACTTCAATTTCACTGTCCTGGAACTGGACGCGATGCTCTTGGAGCTGTTCAAGCACGATCCTGAGCATCCCGGAGCGTTCAGGCTGCCGAAGAATGTTGTCCCGCTATGCAACAATTCCTCGCTCGACCGCATCCGTGCAATGATGCCGTTGTGCGACTCGCATGGAATCGTTCCAACCTGTCAAGAGCCTGCAGATGACGTTGTGCGAGTGTTCTTTGACAGCCTGGTAGAAGTGCCGGTCCGCCCCGATGAACGAAGAGCCTCACCCGCGACACCACCGATGATGAGATGCACGGCGCGACGCCACCAAGCTGGAAGAGGCGGCAGCAGGCCGCCAGGCGAAGTTCGGATTCACCGTGGAGGAGGCAGAGGCAGCAGAGGCGGCAAGCCTTGTCGAGCGAGGGGAGTTTGCCGGCAAGGAAGAGCTTGTCAGGCCTGAAGCTGAGCCGAGCGAGCCCGCCGAGGGCGCCTCCTCCCCTCCTTCAGACAGCTTGCCGCAAGCGGAGCCCCCAGCTCCACCAAGAAAGCGTCTCCGCAAGGCCGGAGACGTAGCGGGGCGGCAGACGGGTCAACAGCCGCCGCGCGCGGCGACGCCAGCTTCCACCGCGGCAAGCACTGTTGCCGCGGGAGCACCTCACGCCACTGCAGCAACTGGAGCGGGGCCCTCGCGGACCACCGGTTCTGGTCCCGCCAAGCGGCCAAGGGAACCTACTCCTCCGCCTCGTCGTACTAGAGGCGAGCCAGAATTTGATCTCTCCGCGCTCAGCTCCGACGAGGAAGAAGAAGAGTAAGATTCTTTGAAACATTTGTAGTTCTTCGGCTTGTTGCTTTGTCTTGTATCTGATTTGCTTCACTCTGAACCCATTCCTTTTCAGGACGCCGCCCAGAGCGTCGAAGCGAGCCAAGGCCCCGGTGATTGTCATCGAGGACGAACCCACCGCTGACAGCAGGAGGCGCGTCTGAGACCACCTTCTTGCCGGACAGCAACTCTTCCTCAAAGCAGCCCAGCGCAGCCCCCAAACAGAATATATGGTTTACTTCCTGCTGTTAGGGCGTGCATGGGTGCCCTTTCTTTGCCGATATCCGATCGCTGATTTGTGTAGGAGCAGAGCAGCCTTACCAGAGTGCCCTCAAGCCGCTCTGACATGCCTTCTGCTCGACTACACCGCCAAGGGAGGATTCCCCGGCAAGGGAGGCGTTCTCCGGCAAGGGAGACTTCTCGGGCAAGGGGCAGTTCTCCGGCAAGGAACAGCTCTTGACAAGGGACTGACCAGTGATCCTCAGTGGCGGAGACCATGACTGCGGACCTTAGCACAGGTAATCCTCTTGCTTGAAAACTTTCCTTGTGTTCTTCTTCCTCTGATTTTCTTTTTGAATATTTGCTTGACCTTTCTTCATTTTCCGGTCGTCAGATCCATCCGCCACAGAGCCAATGGAGACCGAGGTCGCCGGCGAGGAGGACGCGCGCGGCAATACTGACGACGCCACTGCCATCGGAGAAGAAGTTGACACCGACGAGCCCGCCGGCGAAGAGGCTGCCAAAGCTGCCGCCGCAAAAGCTGGCGAGGGGTCCGGCGATCGCACTGACGGCCCTGAGGCCGCAGGAGCGCCAGGCGCTACGCCGACCGCTGATCCCTCCGTCGTTGCGGCAGCGTCGGGCTCCGAAGAGCCCCAGCCCGGCGCCTATTGGAAGGCCGGCGATGGCGTCTTCATCAAGCTCCCATGGGCGTCGAGCTCCAGGGCACCGGCCGAAGGAGAAACTTTTGATGAAGAGCTGCTCGCCTCCGGACCGACGCTTGGTCGTCGACGCCAAACAAAGCAATGGCGAAGTCCGAGGAGGAGCAGCTGCCGCGAAGCTGTTGTCGCTCTACCGTGCCCGACAAGCCAAGCTGGAATCCGGGAAGCGCTTATCAAGGCGGGAGCAGACATCGAGAAGCGCGCGGAGGAGCTCCGGGGCCTCAACCAGGAAGCTCTCCGGTCCTTGGCAGAGGAGCGGGAGCGGCTCGCCGAGGAGCGCAAAACCTTCCTCCTCGAGAAGGCTGAAGTTGAGGAGCAACAGCGGCTTGCCGCCGAGAAGCTATCTGCGCAGGAAGGCGAGTTGGCACAGAGGAAGGTTAATCTTGACAGCCATGAGGAGGATCTAGCCACGCTGAGCAAACATTTGGCGGGGCTCTCGGAAGCAAAGGATGCTGCCGCAGTTGCCGAGGCCGCCAAGAAGGAGCCGGAGACGAAGGTGATGCAGTGGAGGCCAATCTCAAGGAGAGCGGCGAGGAGCTTGCTGCACTCAAGCATGAGCGCGAGAAGGACGCCTACACTCTTGGCGAGCTGCAGGGTCGCCTCTCGCCGAGAGGAGCAAGGAGCTCAGCGCCGCCAAGGACTCCAACGCAGATCTTGAGTTGAAGCTGACCACCTTGACTTAGGCGCTGGACGGCGCCAGGGAGCAGGAGGTGGCCTTGAAGGAGAAGATCAAGGCCGACGAGGCGCTGCTGGCGAGTGCTGTTGCTGCCCAGAATACCTTTAGGGAGAATGTGGAGCACTGGACCGAGGGTCTCATGGATGTTGTTGGAGCCATCGACAGGGAGCTGGCGCAAATGGGGATGGAGGATCTTGGATATTCCTCCGATGAGCACCTCCGACCCAGCGCCAAGCTCAGCTTGTTCTTCAAGGGCGTGGTGACGGCCCTCCAGCGACTCCGGGAAGAAATCCCAAAGCAGTTGGCCGAGGAGTCGCGCCAGATCTATGCGGGAGCTCTTCAAAAAGTGCTGATGAAGGTGGCCTTCCGCAATCCAGGCCTCAACCTCACCAACGTCCTCAAGTCCTTGCCGCCGGATGCTGATGTGGAAGCGCTCAAGACCCTTGTCGCACCCATCGTGGACAGGGTGAGCGGGATCAAGAGGGTTGAGGCGATCGCGGGCGATCGCGTAGATTAGGCCGCCCGCTTTCTCTTTTTCTTGCCGCTGCTGGTCATGTTACGAGAACAATCTATTAGAGCTGCGACAGGCTATCTTGTAATATAACTCTATTTCGGGTAGCAATTGCTATGTTATTTCCTTTACTTGGTTCCTTCCTTTGTATGTTTTTGCCCTACGCTTTTTGGGAACTTGTCAAGGCACCTAGGTCATGGCTGAGTGCGGAGACGTCAAGAGTCTTCTTGGCGGTGTGCTACCGACAAGAAACCTTGTCGCAACTAGTCGCAGCTCACTTAAGTTGTTGAGCGGACTTGAAACAAAGTAAGGGCGCAACTAGCTACGAGTTGGTTCCTCCGTGCATGTGTTTTCCATACAAAGTACGGTCGTTCGAGGAAGATAACTTAAAAATTTTAAAACTGATTGCTCAAACTTTAGCAATTTAGCTTTTCTGTCGTTTGCTTCCCGGTAAGGCTACACTTCCTTGAGCGACGGTTGGTCCACACCATTATCTTCTCCTTTCCCCCCGGCAAACTTGTGGGCGAGGGAACCTTCCTTTCTTTGAGAAAGAGAAAGAAGAGAAAATAAAGATATGGAGCCTTATGGCTCGTTATTGCTTACCGGGGGTAGGTGCTGCACAAAGTGTCAGATAACGCATGCAAAATAGAAGTAGAAAGCATGAAGTTGACAAGATGTGCGAAGCACTTATCTTTACTTATGCACGGGGTCTGCGCCCGGCTTTGTACAAAGGATTACATGCAACATCGGCAAGACTTGTACAAAAGGTGGTTGCCGGAACAGGTTCCGGCAACCGCGCCCTACGGGTAAAACTTACGAAGATGCTCAATGTTCCAGGAGTTGCTCACCGAATGCCATCTTCGGTCTCAAGTCGGACGGCCTTGAGCCTAGTGACTCGTTTCACCCAAAGTAAGGGCCTTCCCACTTCAGCGTCAACTTGTTGGAATTCTTGGCGGACTAAGCGCTACCGAAGAACAAGGTCACCTTCCTCGAGACTTGGCATTAACTGCGGCTATGGTAGCGGCGTAAAGCTTGTCGGGTATCGAGCAGCTCGTCTGAGCTGAAGGCGATCCCCTCAAGGAGCAGCGCGTCATGTTGTCGCAACTGCTCTTGCTCAAGCTCATCATAAGCGAGCACTCGAGGTGATCCGATATCACGAGTTCCGTGGGGAGAACTGCCTGTGCTCCATAGACTAGAGCGAAAGGTGTCCGGCGGTGGCTCGATTTGGCGTCGTCCCGATCGACCAAAGAACCACCGGCAGCTCCTCAATCCGATTATTTCCGCACTTGTGCAGCCTATCGAAAGTTCTCGGTCTTGAGCCCGCAGCACTTCGGCATTGCCCTCTCGCTTGACCGTTACTTCTCGGATGAGCAACGAAGCGAAGCGAACCTTGGCGCCAAGATCTTGGACGTCTTGCATGAAGGTGCGGCTCGTGGAATTGCGTGCCGTTGTCGGTGATGATCCTGTTAGGGATTCAAAGCGGCAAACAATCGACCTAAAGAACTTGATCGCCGACCGTGGCTTGTCACCTTCCTCATCGCTTCCACTTCCGGCCACTTTGTGAACTTGTCGATTGCAACGTACAAGTACTCAAAGCCCCGACGGCTTCGGGAAAGGGGCCGAGGATGTCGAGCCCCTGCACCGAAAATGGCGAGGATAAAGGGATCGTCTGGAGAGCTTGAGCTGGCTGGTGTATCTGCTTGGAATGTAATCGCACGCTTCACACTTGGTTACTTGTGCGATTGCATCACGGAGGGCTGTCGGCCAAAAGAAACCTTGCCGGAATGCTTTACCGGCAAGTGCTCTGGCGCCAATGTGGTGACCACATATGCCTCCATGTATCTCTCGCCAACAGCTTTTGTCCGTCTTCGGTGAATACACTTCAATTTCATACCGTTGAGTCTTCTTACGTATAGTGTGCTGTCGACAAACTGGTACATACTTGATTGCCGGGCTACTCTTTCCGCTTCTTCTTGCTCTTCGGGAAGTTCTCCTGTCTGAAGGAAACGGACAATCTGCTGTGCCCATGCTGGAGCTTGCGGCTCGACAACAAGGACTAAAGGCACATCTGCTGCTGCGGGAACATCTGCTTCCATGGCGAGAACCTGCGGCTCAGCCGGAGCTTGACGTTCCCCGGCAAGCTTGCCGGAGCAAAACTTGTCGGGAGCGTCTGCTTCAACGGAACAAACCCTAGGGCTTGCCGGAGCAGACTGCTCCTCAACACCCTTGGTGTTGATCTTGAGGACCTTCTTGACGGCGACTTCGGGAAGCTCTGCCGGAAAATAGTCACCAGAGATCAACTTCCTCTTCTTGCTGTCCGGTTGAGGGCGTTACAGACGGTTGAGTCAGCTTGAGCACAAAAATTCCTGGTTCCATTGTGTAACTTAAGTGCAGCGACTTGACAAAGCCATCGGCAATGTCGCTCGAGCTCTTGGAACATGTTCCATTTGTAGGCCGTCAAAGTGCTCTTCCAGCTTTCTCACTTCATCAACATAAGCTTCCATCAGCGGACTCTGATAACTCTTGTTCACTTGGCGGATGACAAGCTGTGAGTCACCCCTGACAATGAGCTTCTTGATCCCAAGGTCTACTGCGATCTCGAGACCGGCAAGCAAACCTTCATACTCTGCGGTATTGTTTGTTGCTTGCTCCTTGGGAAAGTGCATCCGGACTACGTACTTGAGGTGCTCTCCGGTGGGTGCAACAAGTAGCACGCCTTCAAGCACCGGGCGCCTTTGCATGTAGAAGGCACCATCAAAGTACATCAGCCACTCTTTGCTTGCTTCCTTGGCCAGGGGATGCTCGTTTCGGAATTTCTTCATCTTGTGTTGGCGTCCATTCTGCTATGAATTCCGCCAATGCTACGCTTTGGATAGTTGAAGTGCTCTCAAACTTGAGGCCAAAGCTTGACAGTTCCAAAGTGCCCACTCGACAATCCTGCCTTGTTGCCTCCGGATTTTGCAAGATCCTCTTGTGGGAAAACGAGTGACGACTGTGGATCTCATGTGCACGGAAGTAATGGCGCAGCTTTCTCGAGGCCATGAGGAGGCCGAAAAGCAATTTCTACACACGAGTACCTTGACCTAGCCCCCGCAGAAGGGAACCGACAAAGTAAACTGGGCGTTGCACCATTCTTTTTCGCATCTTCTCATGCGTCTGCTGCAGATCCATCCTTGTCGGGACCAGAGCTTGCCGGTGAAGCCCCACCTTTCGTCGCTGGATGCATCTACCATGGTTGCTAGCTCATCATCCGCCTCCCTCTCCGCTACTAACGCAGCACTAACCACTTGATTGGTTGCCACTATATATAGCAGCAACTTCTCCTGTGGCTTAGGTGCGACAAGTGTTGGAGTGGAGGACGGGTAGCTCTTCAAGTCCTGCAGTGCAGCCTCCGCTTCCGGAGTCCATTTCATCGGACCTGCCTTTTTCAAAATTTTGAAAAATGGCAGGGCGCGCTCAGCAGACCTAGAGATAAACCTGCTGAGAGCAGCTACGCAACCGCAAGTCTTCGTACATCCTGACGCGCTTTGGTGCTTCAATCTGCTCAATGGCCTTGATCTTGTCGGGATTGGCTTCAATTCCCGCTGAGACACGAAGAACCCGAGAAGCTTGCGGAAGGGACTCCAAACACACACTTCTCGTGGTTGAGCTTGAGGTTGATCTTGCGCAGATTTGCAAAGGTTTCGTCTAAATCTTGAATCGTAGTCGCCTTGTCCTTGCTTTTGACCACTATGTCATCCATGTAGGCTTCCCATTTACGTGCATTTGCGGCTCAAAAGCCGTCATGGACTACTCTTGCAAATGTTGAACCAGCATTCTTTAATCCGAAAGGCATCCGTGACGAAACAGTATGTGCTACATGGGGTGATGAATGCGGTCTTCTCCTCATCCTCTTACGCCATGAAGATCTGATGATATCTCGAGTATGCATCCGTAAATGAAAGCAAATCACACCCGGCCGTGGAGTCAACAATCGGGTCGATGCGCGGCAAGGGAAATGGGGCTTTGGGACAAGCTGTATTGACATCGGTAAAGTCGAAACAAAGCCTCCCTTTCCCGTTTGCCTTGGGTACAACTACCTGATTGGCCAACCACGAGGGATGGAGCACTCCTCGACAAGGCCTGCTGCTTCCAATTTCTTGATTTCTTCTGCGATGAACTCTTGGCGCTCCAACGCCGCTTCCCGACTTTCGCTTGTGACGGGCTGCGATGAGGACAAACGGCAAGATGGTGCTCAATTACTTTCCTGGGAACACCGGGATGTCGACGGTTGCCACGCAACATCGCCGACGTTCGCATGAGGAAAAGCAACGAGCGCGCCTTCCTATTTAGGGTCGAGAGTGGCAGCGATGGTGAAGGTACCACCAGTGTCGTCCTCCTTGGCGGACACCTTCTTGGTCTCTGGTGGAGCTGCCATCGTCTTCTTACACTTGCCGGTGGAGCTCGATGGTGCGTCCTCGATGGTAGCGCAGCACTCCGAAGAGGTGCGCTTGCCGGAGTGGGCATCAGAGCTCTTGCCGGACATGGTCTTGTTCTTCGCCCCGGGAGCTTCAGCGGCAAGTGGCTTGCAATCGGCTGCGTACCGCCGCTTCCCGGTAGATCTTGTCGGCGCAGATAAGAGCATCCTTCTTGTCGCCAGGGACAGAGATGACACTTATCGGGCTGGCATCTTCAAAGATGTTGTATGCATAGTGAGAGGCTGCCATGAATTTGGCGAGTGCATGACGGCCAAGTATCCCATTGTAAGGCAATGGAAAGTCAGCAACGTCAAAAGTGACCCTCTCAGTCCTGAAGTTCAACTCGCTGCCAAATGTCACCGGCAACGTGATCTTTCCCTTCGGCTTGCTCCTTCACGGATTGATTCCTTGGAATGTGCCGGTCTCTTCGAGCTCGCCATCAAGGATCTGGAGTTTCTGGAGCACCGCGGAGGAGATCAGGTTCAAGCCGGCCCCGCCATCAACTAGCATCTTAGTGACCTTGAGGTTGCGGATAGTTGGTGAAACCAACATCGGCAAGCACCCGACCGCGATTACGCCGATCGTGGTGGTCCTCAATATCAAAGATGATAGGCGTCTTGGACCATTTCAGAGGCTTGCGTGACTCGACGGATGGTTCTCGCGGCGTTGACTTCCGCATCCACCGCTTGAGCTGGCGGTGTGAAGTATGCAGAGAAGCTTACCGCCTTCAATGCACAGGACCTCTCGTGGCTTTCTCGAACTCCTGCTCATCGGTCGTCATCATCCATGTCTTCATCATCGTCGTCGTCTTCATCCTTGTCGCGTGGCGGGAGGTCACATCTCATTGCCGCTGCTTGGCCTTGCCGCGGCGTCCTCCTCGGCCGGACGCTTCTTGCTAGCTCCTCCAGCACCTTCCTTGGTCTTCTCCTTGTCGCGTCGTTCAGATTCAGCCTTACGCTGCTCGACAAGCTGCTCGACCTTTTGCATCTCACGGAGGTCATGGCCCTTGGTGCGGTGGATCTTGCAAGATCGCTTTGTTGGAGCCGTCCCGCTTCTCGGCGACCGCCACAGCTGGCAGTTGGTGCGGCGGCAACCTCCTTGCCAGAGCTACCAGCTTTGGCTTTCTTGGCGCCACCTCCGTTGCGGACTGCTCAACAACTAGCAATCTTTGCCTTTCTTCTTCCTGTTGCTCCGCCGGTTTTTCTTTGCCGGGCGGTCTCCTCCTATCGAGATCCTCCCGCTTGATATTCTCTCCGGGGAGTCTCCTCCCTTCCTCAGCACGTGCACACTTGTCGGCCAGGGCATATAGCTCACTAACGTCTCTGATCTTGCACATCGCCATCTCCTCCCGCATCCTGCGGTTTTGCACGTTCTGATGGAAAGCACTAATTACCGCGGCAGGGTGGACATCTGGGATGTTGTGTTGTACGCGGCTGAATCTCTGAATGTACTTGCGCAGGGGCTCTCCTTCCTTCTGGGCGAGCAGATGAAGGTCGCTTTCTTGGCCATGGGGCTTGTGGCGCTGTAGAAGGCACCGACAAACTGATGGCATAGATCTGCCCAAGAGGATATGGAGTTGTCCGGCAAGTGCATGAGCCAGGATCTAACATTGGACTTGAGCACCAGCGGGAAGTAGTTGGCCAGGATCTTGTCGTCCCGCCCCCCGGCAGCTTGCACCGTGATGGTGTAGATGCTGAGGAACTCCGACGGATGCGTCTTGCCGTCGTACTTCTCAGGTACGTCTGGCTTGAAATTCTTCTTCTTTGGGCCATCGGACTTCCGCAGCTCACGAGTGAACGCAGGGCAACCTACCGCATACGGCAAGTCGCTGGTTCCTTCGGGCGCATGCATGTCGACAGAGGGCCCAGCTGGTCGGATTGACGCCGCGCTTCTCTTCGGCGCTTGATGCGAGTTCGAGCGTCTTCTTGCTGTCGTTCGTGAAGAACTTGGCGTTGATCGCGACGAGCTCGTGGATCAGATGATGCGGTGGAGTCGCTGTCGAGGTGGATCCGGCGAGTCCGCAATCTTGGACTTCGGGGCGGAGAGTGCATGGTGGTTGCACCCCCACCGGTTTCGTTGCCACCGGCTCGTGTTTGGCAGTCCTGCCGCGGTAGCGATGCACTCGGCTGCCACGGAGCGTCGCCGTTGGCAAAGCCGATGAGACTCTGAATGGTGGCCCTCCATTCATCGACCTTGTCGGCTGTTGGAGGGTAATCCAGGAGCAGTTGATCTCTCGCCAAAGCTTCTGCTGGAGTGGTGGGTGGCAGCGGCGAACGGCGCGAGGAGCGGGATATGCTCGGACTTCTAACTATGTTAGAAGGAGCAGTATCCCGTCCGGGCGACCGTGCCTCGCTCCCGCCAGCATGTTGGCGTGCTTGCTGGTCTTGAGCATCTCGAGATCCACCAGCTCGATCTTGGTCCAACGAGCGTATGGCGTTGTGAATACCATGACACTGTCGGTCCCGCGCCTCCTGAGACGGGCGCGGTGCATGTACGGACGCCGAGGTCTGCGCAGCCTTGTCCTTGGACTTGGCAGCACCGTGGGCTCCCCCGTCGACGTCCATTCTTCCGCCGGCGTCTACCCCACCACCCGTTTGCTCCGGTGGTGGTGGGTTCGACGCGGATGGAACATTTGCCGCCGAAACCTTCTTCTTCGGTGGCATGTCGATGAAGATGATGAAGATCTAGCTCGTGTGGACGCCGGATCAGGTTCACACAATCTCGACGCCCCCTACCTAGCGCGCCAAAGATGTCGGGGAGGCTGATCTGGCCCACGAACACCTATGGGACCGGCGGACCGAGCCCCTTTCGGTTCGGCGGGGGGCGGAGGTCGCACGAAGAGCAGATCGAGGCGAGGCACACGAGCAGTTTACCCAGCTTCGGAACTCTCCGAAGAGATAACACTCCTACTGCTGCATGTCTGAGTGTATTGACTTCTTGCTCGGGAGCGCTGAGTGCTACAGTACACACAAGCTGCTAATGAGACCGAGCGTGAGGTCGAGCCCCCCACGCTATGCGCATGGGCCTCCTTTTATATGCTAAAGGGTCTCCGGCTGTGGCAACGTAGACAAGGGTAAAAATGGAAAAGGAGTGGTTGGTACAGCTACTTGTACAGTGTATCATACCTAACCACGACGGCAGGGGACAAAGGCATTAAATGCCCATCTACGCCGCCCTAACAAAGGCAGAAAGGGACCATCGGGGCGCCACCGCTTGCCACGATGGCAATCTTGTCGGCGCCGCTTGCCAGCGCTCCGGCCGCCTGACCTCTTGCCCGCAGCGCTGGAAAGGTCCCAGCGACACGTTAGTGGATGTGCTTTGGAAGCGCAGTACTGAGTGGTGGTCTGCGGCAAGCGCCTTGCCGCGGTTGTTGTCTTGTCGCGTCCGGAAGCTTGTCGCTCACCGGGCCTTCCCGACAAGCTCCTCTTGCCGGGGCCTTGTCTTCTAGGTGCCTTGGGTGGCCTTCCCGGCAAGCTCCTCTTGCCGGGGCCTTGTCTCCTTGGCTTGAATACTTTGTTCTTGAATGGCTCTAAAGGAACCATGGAGGACCTTGGCGGTCACCCGGTAAGCCCTGCCGCGGAGGGCTGCAACTACCCGTGCACAAGTTCGGGATACTAGGGTACCCCTACTCTAGTACACCGACACTCGTGCTGAGGCAGCGGCTGCTAAGATGGCTGTGGATGGGGAGGAAAGTGAGGATGAGAATGCAGATGAGGACCGCCCTACTGGACATGCCTCTTCCTCCACTGAGCCCTCTTGGGCTAAGAAGCTGAAGGACAAGATGAAGACTCTGTTCTGCATGCAGGCAAAGGGGCAGTACAGGACTCACGTTGCCTCCAAGGAGAGTCGCCGCCGCGACAAGAAGATTATGAGGGTCTTTGGAGAGGAAGTCTCTGGTGGTTCTGAGGAGGTTATCACTCCAGAGGCTGAGTGGATGGCGAAGCAAGGCTTCAAGTGGACTGATTCTGAGGAGGACATCGAGGAGACCGTCCCTGCTGCCGAGTCTGACGAGGAGCGTTGGAGCCACCCCTTGTGTGTAGGTGTCCTCCCTGCCTTTTTGGCGTCTCGATGCCAAAGGGGGAGAGAGTGTAGGATTTGCGAGTTGTTTTATCGTGTTGTATCGTTTGCGTTTCTGTTGAACCTCGTTTGCTTTGGTTTGGTTTGCGCTTGTGAGGCATTTCCTTCATATCGTGTAAGATAGATGCACTCTATCGTATCTTAGTGAGCTTATGATTTATTGTGCTATTTATGTTATGCTCTTTTTTGCTATCTTGCTTAGTGTTAGCTTTTGTTGCAAGATATGCCTTGTCTATAAAATATAGGGGGAATGTTGATCCTAGTATGTGTGTCGTGCAGTCCGAAGCACCTACCTAGATTGCACACATCTAGGGGGAGCCCATCTATGTTTTAGAGATGTAAGGTTTGCTTATGCTCTATATTATTTCCCTTTGTGCAAATCCTGTATTGTCATCAATCCACCAAAAAGGGGGAGATTGTAAGGGCATATTTATCCCTAAGTTGTTTTGGTGATTAATGACAATCCTGTTGCGGACTAATCGTGTGCCTTTAGTATTTCAGACGTTTCGTCACTAGGCACAACAAGGTTTAGTGCCCCTCGAAGACTATTGAAGACGGCGTTTTTCTACGTTTCTTTTCGATGGACTTGAGTCGTAGGAAAGCCGTACTATTAAGAGGGGGTCCGCTTTGGAAAGGTTTGGGTGGAATCATCACGTACACATCTACTCCTTTCAACTGCCTTTCCTTTGGCCCTTTGGAGCATCCTCCGTTTTATCCTATATGCATTCTATCTTGGTTGCTGAAATTGGGCTTGCGGTAGTACTACTCCCTGGAGCTGTAGTACCGCAGGCACTTGCGGTAGTACCGGACCTCGGTGCGGTAGTACCGCAGGAGCCCACGGTAGTACCGCTCCTCAGGAGCTGTAGTACCGTGGCCCCCAGGCCAAGTGCTGCTGCGCAGCGGTAGTAGGGGCGGATGTAATTTTTTACATCCGCGCCCTACGCGGTAGTACCGCGCGCCCTGGCCTGGCTCAGCCGCCACGCGGTAGTACCGCTCCTCCTGCTGTACTACCGTGTTGGATTTTTGCATCGACTCCAACTCAGCGGAAGTTGCTAATTCTCGGACCTTCCCTGCCTTGCGGTAGTATCGCTCGTGCGGTTCTACTGCTCTCTGCTTTAGTGCGGTTGGGCTGGCCAGGTCTGTGCCGTTCAGGCGGTAGTACCGCATGGCCCCACGGTAGTACCGCTTGGGCCTGCGGTAGTACCGCAGCTCAGGCGCGGTAGTACCGTGCTGCGCAGAATGGGTTGGTGGATAACGGTTGGATTTGTCTCTCCACAATATAAGGGGTGTTGAGGGAGTTCCGGACTAGGGGGTGTCCGGATAGCCGAACTATCATCATCGGTCGGACTCCAAGACTATGCAGATACAAGATTGAAGACTTCGTCCCGTGTCCGGATGGGACTTTCCTTGGCGTGGAAGGCAAGCTTGGCGATACGGATATGTAGATCTCCTACCTTTGTAACCGACTACGTAACCCTAACCCTATCCGATGTCTATATAAACCGGAGGGTTTTAGTCCGAGGGACTAACAACAATCATACCATAGGCTAGCTTCTAGGGTTTAGCCTCTTTGATATCGTGGTAGATCCACTCTTGTAACACACATCATCAATATTAATCAAGCAGGACGTAGGGTTTTACCTCCATCAAGAGGGCCCGAACCTGGGTAAAACATCGTGTCCCTTGTCTCCTCGTTACCATCCGCCTAGACGCACAGTTCGGGACCCCCTACCCGAGATCCGCCGGTTTTGACACCGACATTGGTGCTTTCATTGAGAGTTCCTCTATGTCGTCACCGATAGGCCTGATGGCTCCTTCGATCATCAACAACGATGCAGTCCAGGGTGAGACCTTTCTCCCCGGACAGATCTTCGCCTTCGGGCGGCTTTACTGCGGGCCAATTCGCTTGGCCATCCGGAGCAGATCGAAGCTACGCCTCGCCATCGTGTCGATCCGGAAGTTTAAACTATACGGCAGATATCCGCGGAGACTTGATCTTCGACGGATTCGAGCCGCAGCCAAGCGCCGCCAGACTTGTCTCGATGGGCATGATCTAGCTCGCGAGCGATTGCCTGGATGCCGCATCAAGATCCGCCCGACCCTTTAATCCGAGCCGGATTCCCGATCGAGGACAAGTGGTTGGACACCGCCTCGGGGCTACGATCTCTATGGCGATTGAGCGAACTCTATCCTGTCGCTGCGAAGACCTTGACTTCGGGTGCGGACTCCTCTCCGGACCAACCTCAGCTACCGCCGATCGGATCCGATTGGACGCCGGTCATGGAGTTCACGGCCGCGGACATCTTTCAGCACTCGCCCTTTGGCGACATCCTGAATTCACTAAAGTCTCTCTCTTTATCCGGAGAGCCCTGGCCGGACTACGATCAGGAAGGTTGGGATACGGACGATGAAGAAATTCAATGCCCACCCACCACCCACTTCATAGCCACTGTCGAAGCTTACACGACGTGCTCGATTTCGACTCCGAAGACATCGACGGTATGGACGACGATGTAGGAGACAACAATGAACCAGCACCTATAGGATGCAGGACAACCTCATCCCATGATGTATACATGGTGGATACACGTAAAGGAAATGAAGATGAGGAACAACGGGACGCCACGAAGGATAAATCCCTCGAAAAGCAGTCAAAACGGCAACGTAAACGCCGAACAAAGTCCCGCCTGAACAAAGACCCAGCCATAGAGCAGGGCGAACCGGTGGACAGCGAACAAGCTATCGAGCAATCGTCCGAACAAGACAACTTGGATAAACAATCTGTCCCCGCGAAGACAACAGTCCGGACGATCTTACGCCGGACAAACCATTGGAGCAAAATGACCTCCGGAAAAAAGGCTTGCCGCCACTGCGCGTAGCCTGAAAAAGCAGAAGCGGAAGCTCAAAACAGCGGAAGATGCACTCAGGATTAGATGGAGCAAAGTATTCAACTCCGCAGATAAGTACGGCAACAGTCGCCGAACAAAGAGCTACCCGAAAAGAAAGCTACTGCCCGAATTCGACGAGGAGGCCTTAGAGCCCCCGCAATTAAAAAGCAAGAAGGCCATCCGGTCGGATGGACGTCCTCACGGCAAAAAGAGAGCGGCGAATGGTGCCGCACACAAGCCAATATGCGATCCGCAAGGATTCACATCAAAAGGATGGCCCGATTAGGTCCATCTATGGGCCAAGAAAGCACGCCACAAAGCAATGCAAGACGCCAAAATTCAAGATCACGGCACACCCAAATATAGGGCGCCAGACACCCCTATGTTTCACCGATGAGGTGTTGGATCATAGATTTCGGTGATTCAAACCCGTAAACATAGAGGCATACAACGGAACAATGCACTCGGAGTCTGGATTGAGGATTACATCCTCCACATACACATGGCTAGAGGAGATGATCTCCACGCCATAAAATACTTACCCCAAAAACTCACAGGGCCAGCTCGGCATTGGCTTAAGAGCCTCCCCGAAAATACCATTGGAAGCTGGGAAGAGCTCGAGGGTGCATTTCGGGCAAATTTCCAGGGGACCTACGTCCACCCTCCGGACGCAGATGATCTAAGTCACATAACTCAACAGCCCGAAGAGTCAGCCCGGAAATTCTGGAACATGTTCCTTACTAAAAAGAACCAAATAGTCGACTATCCGGACGCCGAAGCCTTAGCAGCTTTCAAACACAACGTCCGAGATGAATGGCTCGCCAGACACCTCGCCAAGAAAAGCCAAGAACAATGGCCGCATTAACAAGCCTCATGACCCGCTTTTGCGCAGGGGAAGACAGCTGGCTGGCTAGATGCAGCACCAGCGACCCGAGTACATCCGAAATTAGGGATGGAAATGGGAAATCACGACGCAGAAAAGATCAGCGCCGGAATAAGGAAAATGGCCCAAATAGTACGGTGGTCAACGCCGGATTCAAAAGCTCTCGGCCGAACAACAAAACACTGCCCCTAAAGGATAACAGTGATGAGCTATCTAACCTAAACAAGATTCTGGATAGACTGTGTCAAATACATGGTACCTCCGGGAAGCCCGCAAACCATACCCACAGAGATTGTTGGGTCTTCAAGCAGTCCAGCCGACTTAACGCCGAACACAAGGGGCTCGGCACACCAAGTGAAAGTGACAAGCAACACAAGCAGAGCCCCGGAAAACAAAAAAAATTCCACAGGAGGTCAAAACAGTAAACTCACTTCACGTGATCAAAAGGAAAAACAGAGTGGCACCCCCTAAAAGGCGTGCCGCACACTGGTTGTCAAAACCAATCACCTTCGACCATCAGGACTATTCCGATAATATCCGGAACGCAGGATGGACTGCCTTGATATTGGATCCTATAATCGACGGATTCCAACTTACACATGTCCTCATGGATGGCGGCAGTGATATAAACCTGATATATCAGGACACAATCCGCAGGATGGGGATAAACCCAACCACAATTCGCCGTAGCAACACCTCCTTTAAAGGAGTAATGCCAGGCCCACATGCCCGTTGTACGGGCTCCATACTGCTAGAAGTTGTGTTCGGTTCATCCGACAACTTCCGTCGCGAAAGGTTACTCTTCCATATCACCCCGTTTAAAAGTAGCCATCAAGCACTATTGGGACGCGAAGCTTGCGCCCGCTTTAACGCAATACCGCATTATGCATCTCTAACACTTAAAATGCCCGGTCCACGCGGCATCATCTCGCTAAAAGGAAGTATTAAGTGTTACTCGAGCACGAAAGAAGGGGAGACTGCATCGACAGCTCCACAGCTATCCGGCTCCACTAGGCAAAGAACCTGCAATTGGTCATGCAAACCCCAGACACGGCTAGACGAGCCCGGCGCCCACTAGCGGCATACCCCCATAAAAGGGGCTACATGCATGTATAACAAGAGACAATAGAGCTCAATTTTATTCTTCGAACCATACTTTGTTTATTTAATATCAAGTACACCTTTCGCACAACTCTTTTTATTTAAACTAAGTTCCTCTCTTTTACAGATGAACAACGTGCTACACCCGTCCAGGATACGGCACAATGGAGACACAGGCGCAGACGCGTGCGATGAGGGACCGTTGCTAAAGGATTCTTTTCAGATTAAGACCTGCGTAAACCTTTTTTCACTGTCTCTTGTTGATATACATCCCCGGTTCCTTAATATAACCGAGGAGGAGGCTGGTGCTTTGGCATTGGCTGCACCTGTAATTCTTGCGCTGCATACTAGACACCAGGGGCTTAGGGCATTACTCTGCCCATTTTCATAAAGACCGAATACCTTAGGGAGTATTCGGCGTCTCGAGTTAGGCCTTATATGCATCAGCTCTGAATCATGTCTTTGGTTAAATGTTGGGTTGCCCGGCTCCTGTGTTTTTCTGCCTTACGTTCCGTCTTCACGGATAACGCGGCACCAGAAGAACTACTGCGATTGTGCTTGTTCGCCGAAGCGAGCACCTCAAGAGAGATAGCCGAAAATCGATCACATGATATAGCGAGAGACTGGTCAACCACTCGATGACTCACAGGAATGTTTAGAATTCCTCCGCATTAAAGAAGGACCGGTTTCGGTCAAAGATACACGCCCAATTCGGGCGAAAAGCGGTGACCCTGGGGCTATATAGTAGCCCCACCTCGAACTCCTATGGCTAAGTGAAAGTGATAAAGCATTATAGTCCGGTTGCCTGGTTTGCTACGCTTATCACCTCCTTAACAGGACCAAGACGTTGGATTAAGTGTGAAAACGCTTTTTCAAACACCCCCACACTTTGTGCGTGGGGGCTGAAGCCAAGTACTGCCATCTTTCTGTTTATATACACATATAAAAAAACGACCGCACAGGGAGTAGTTTACTACTTGAACGCACAAGTATAAAAAGCACTTATATTACATTGAAACATTGTTTTCACAAATCATACATGTCATTTAAACATAATGTCCTTCGAGCACTGCGTCTCTATTAAACGAGCGCCCGGCAGGACTTCTTCAAAGTAGTGCTCGGCGGTACTTGGTTTCGATCGAATCTTGGGATGCAACGTCGGTGGCCTTCATCTTCGCCAGATGTCTTGACACGGGCAAGAGCCATCCGCGCTCCTCAATACACGCCGATCGCTTCATTGCGTCGACACGCTGCACCGCACCAAGAAACTGCTGCACTAAACCAAAATAGCTCTTGGGTCAGTCCGTCCGTCCACAAGTGAGTCAAGACATGCTTCATGGCAAATCCGGACAATCGATTCAGCTCGGCCCATTCGGCCAACCGATCGGTCGTGGCGGAAGAGGACGCCTCCGGACTATGGAATTGCGACCAATATAGCTCTTCCCTTCGCGTGCCCCTTCTGGCCCCGGAAGTGCTCAACCGCGTCCACGCTCGCCGCCAAGTCCAGATAAGCATCCTCTGAACTCCACAATTTATCCAACTGAGCATACTTTGGATCTGTATATTTCCTCCGCAGCAGAAACGGTTTTCCAGCCGCAATTGCCCCGGCCTGACTCAGCTCCTCCTTGGCAGCTCTCAAAGCCGATTGGGCATTCTTGGATTCGGCGGCGGCCTTCTTTAGGCCCTCTTGTTCCGCTTGACGTTCCTTTTCAAGAACCGCGCAGCGATCGGTAGTATTCCTCAACTTTTTGGCCATCTCGGCCATCTCCTCTTTGCTTCGGCAGTGAGCAGCCCGTTCAGCTTCTAGCTCTTCGGCCGCCTTTTACCGCGTCAGACATTAATTCTGGCTTGCTCTTTCGCTCGGGCGAGTTCTGCCCGCAGCTCCTCCACGGCAGCGGCACCATCTGCATTAAGCATACAAATAGTAAGACATGGGCGTCAAGCTCCCTTACAAGGTGTCCGCATAGAAGTCTCATACCTTGTGACTCGTCAAACCGTTTATTGACCAGCGCGATGTCCGCATCCGCCTCGTCAAGTTTCCGCTTTAGTTCGGCATATTCATCAGTCCGGCTGGCCTCCGGACGCCCCGCCACCTGTTTAGGAGCGGCGATTTGTTAAGCGAGATTTGATCCTCGGCACATCGTCAATTTTGACAACATACCGAGTCTCAGGGGCTACTATCTATACATGGTGCATTTTGTATGCATAACTGTCAGAAGGTACATTATTCTTTGCGTACCTCAAACCCCGTCAGTAAGCTCCTGACGGCTTCATGCAATCTGCTCTCTGCGGATGCAATTCTTTCAATCACCGTACCCATTAGAGCACGGTGATCTTCTGAGATAGCCGCTCGCCCGAGCAGATCCTTCAGCTCCTCCGACCGTACACCACTTGGCGCCGGACCTTCCGGCCCTGCCGGACTTGGGGGAACCCTCCGCGATGACACCTCCGGGTCGTCCACTTCACATGAGGGTGCCACAGGTGGAGGCGTTTCGCTCTCCATCATCTCCGGAAGAAGATCCCCCGAAGACGAGCTCTGCTGAGAAGGGCTCAAGTCCGAACTACAAGGTACAATTTCGGTTATCCTCATGAATAAATACAGGGATGCTCCTTATTTACAAGACCCCTTCTTTTTACTTACGGCTTTGGAGGGCTGATCCCCTTGGAGAAATAATGCGGCTGGGTTACTTCCTCAGCGGACTCTCCGCCAAGATTCCTTCCCCCTCTTTGAGGCCTTGACCTCCGGATCTTCCGAAGCGGTCCTCTTCTCTCCTCGAAAGGTGGGACTCTTAATCCCTCCTTCCTTGATATCCTCCTTTGCAGAGGCGGTTGCTTCCCCGCTCCCCCCTTCGCCTTCTTCAAAGGGCGCGACCTTCAACATCTTGGTCAACATGGGATCCGGCGTGGTCTCCGGAGGGGAGCCGGACACCTTATTAACTTTGCCTTGGCTATACACTCCTGTTCAAGAAACGGCTCCTTTAAAGGGCATATATATATGAAATAAATGAATGAACAGCTTGTCCGTTCTGGGACTACTTACTTGAGTATCTGGGCGACAGGCTTAGTCCTGCGTCCTCACCAAGTCCGGACACTTCCCTTGTGATCCGAAGAACAGCTTATACATCTCCACAGGCGTCGTGCCCATAAAATTTTGGAGAGCTCGTGGTCCCTCGGATTGAATTCCCACAGGCGGAGGGGCGGCGTTTGCAGGCTGAAGGCGCCGGATCACCATAACCTGCGCCATCGCAAACAGATTGATCCCTCTTTCTGGAGATCTCGAACATGGCCTCTGCAGCAGGGAACGTCCTTGGACGGCCCCAGTCGAGCCCCTTGTTGACCCATGATGCCACGCTGTGGTGGACCTGAGCGGAAGGCGAGGAGCGCCGCCCATTTAGTGCCCCCAGGAGCGGTGATATAAAACCACTCCCGTTGCCACAAACCAAGCTCCTCTTGAAAAGTGCCCTCGGCCACGGAGCATCAAGACACTTGCTTATGACCGCCTCCGCACTCCGCTTGCTGCCCCTTGATCATCTTTGGCTCCACCTTGAAGGTCTTGAGCCATAATCCAAAGTGGGGTAATATGGAGGAAGGCCTCACATACGACAATGAATGACGAGATATGGAGGATGGACTCCGGATTCAAGTCATGAAAATCAAGCCCATAATAAAACATGAGCCCCCGCACAAAGGGGTCCGTCGAGAAGCCTAAACCCCAAAGGAAGTGGGACATGAACACCACGTTCTCGCCCGGGCTCAGAGTGGGAATGACCTGCCTGCAAAGGCAGCCAGGCGAGATCTCGCCGGTTAGATACCTGGCGTCTCACAGCTTTAGCACATCTTCTTCTGTGATGGAGGAAGGCATCCATCGGCTGTGCTGGTCGGAGCCGGACATCGTCGAAAGTCCGAAGCACCTGAATCTGAAGCTTTGGGTGTTGGAACTCGAAGCGTGAGGCGAACTCGATGGAGGGTATAAAAGGAAGAGGGCCTTGGTCTCATTATAAAGAGGTTGAATACCAAGAGCCCACCCCGCGGTCGATTAGGACTCCCCTTCGCTAGAGAAGGCAGGCCAACGGACATGGTTGGGTTACCCACGTCCGTATTGATGAGAATCCCGGAATAAGGGGGCACGATCTACGCTTTGATAAGACGTGCCAAGGAAACCGCCTCGCTAAACACGCTGAGGTGGAACAATAAAAAACGATTCATATAAAGGCCTGGCCGTGGTGTGATGTCACGCCGCGGAATACGTCAGCAGATCTGTGCAAAAATTATTCTCTCTACGGTGTTATGTGGAACTTGTTTTGCAGAGCCGGACACTATCCTTGTGTTCAAAACCTTCTATGAAGTATTCGGAGGAGGAACCTACCTTGCAATGCCGAAGACAATATGCACGCCGGACTCGTCGTCATTGAAGCCTGGTTCAGGGGCTACTGAGGGAGTTCCGGACTAGGGGGTGTCCGGATAGCCGAACTATCATCATCGGCCGGACTCCAAGACTATGCAGACATAAGATTGAAGACTTCGCCCCGTGTCCGGATGGGACTTTCCTTGGCGTGGAAGGCAAGCTTGGCGTGACAGATATGTAGATCTCCTACCTTTGTGACCGACTCTGTGTAACCCTAACCCTATCCGGTGTCTATATAAACCGGAGGGTTTTAGTCCGTAGGACGAACAACAATCATACCATAGGCTAGCTTCTAGGGTTTAGCCTCTTTGATCGGGTAGTGGTAGATCCACTCTTGTAACACAAATCATCAATATTAATCAAGCAGGACGTAGGGTTTTACCTCCGTCAAGAGGGCCCGAACCTGGGTAAAACATCGTGTCCCTTGTCTCCTGTTACCATCCGCCTAGACGCACAGTTCGGGACCCCCTACCCGAGATCCGCCAGTTTTGACACCGACAGGTGTCTTCTTCCCCGAGTTGACTACCTCTTCCACCCCTAAGCTCCATTGTTGCTCTAAGCTCCATTTTCGCCCTATCTCTGTCCCTAGCCAATAAAACTTGTTGATTTGCTCGGGATTGATTGAGAAGGCCCCGATCTACAATTCCAGCAAGAGAAATTTGATTCCCCCACTAATCCCTTGCGGATCTTGTTAATCTTGGGTGTTTGAGCACCCTAGACGGTTGAGGTCACCGCGGAGCCATAGTCCATTATGGTGACGCTTCGTGGTGTCGTTGGGAGCCTCCAATTGTTGTGGAGATTGCCCCAACCTTGTTTGTAAAGGTTCGTCACGCCGCCTCCAAGGGCACCAATAGTGGAATCATGGCATCTCGCATTGTGTGAGGGCGTGAGGAGAATACGGTGTCCCTAGTGGCTTCTTGGGGAGCATTGTGCCTCCACACCGCTCCAACGGAGACGTACTTCCCCTCAAAGGGAAGGAACTTCGGTAACACATCCTCGTCTTCACCAGCTCCACTCTTGGTTATCTCGTGCCTTTACTTGTGCAAGCTTATACCATGTGCTTGCTGTTGTTGCATCATATAGGTTGCTCACCTAGTTGCATATCTAGACAACCTACTTTGATGCAAAGTTAAATTGGTAAAGAAAAGCTAAAAGTTGTTAGTTGCCTATTCACCCCCACCCCCCCTCTAGTCAACTATATCGATCCTTTCACACACTACACCATGATGCGTGTAGCCTCCTCACTTCAAGCCGGCGGGAGTGTGTACGCACGTGCTCAAACTTTTATATGGAATCCCACCATGATCCACACCACACACATGCCAAGATGAATCCACCTTTTGGTCAAATTAATGCCTCTTGTTGTCGGTGGAAACTAAAAACCTTTGCGAGCTAACGAATGGGCACGTCGCTGATAGCCGCACGAGGAAGAGTGTCCAAGAGGACCACCAATGCAAGCATGTGGCCCGAACATTATGTATGAAAGGGCCGTGTAATGCTTTAAATAACCAATTCACAACTTTGATGTGGCATATATGACTCACAAAATGATCAATAATCCCACTTGGAGGTTCACAACTCGTAGTGTATTGTCGGACCCCTCCCCCCCCACCCCCCACCAAGATAGACTAACACATCCCGCACCACCAAAGCCACTCTGAGGCATGTCAAACTTTTTTTTAGTGAACATGTGATGAAAGGAAGAGTGTCGTGTTAATTTTAAAAAAATACAGACATCATTCGTCCGTTTTTATATGTTGATTGATTTCCTAGGGATTTAATGTGCAAAAATCAAATTTGAGCTACATGTGCACCAAAATGTGTTGCAAAATCATATGTGTCCCTGGGTGCATGTTTCCCTGTGCAAGAGATTTAAAAATATTGAAATATATATTTTTTAAATTCAGTAAATCCAAAACTAAGTTGAAATTCATGAAACTTATCGTGGTGTCATATATGGACACCAGTAGACTGTGATATTATATTTTTTCGTCACCAAGACCCGTTTTGATACAATCTTCTTACAAACGGGAGATTATTAAAAATTGGCAACCAATATCTCATACGGATTATTTATTCAGGCCGTGTGCATTAGACCGTATGCTTTAGTTAAGCAGTAAAGCAGCAGAAAATATACCCAAAAAATATCGCAGCGCCACACGCCTGCGGTGCCGGCAAGTAGCAGGCATGAGTTGACGGGACGCATGCGAGCAGTCCGCCGCATAGGCATACTAGGAGGCGTGCATGCAGGTGTGCGTATTGACGGGGAGGCATGCGAGTAGCTATGTGAAATGATGGTAGGAATGGCAGAAGTCCGCCGCGTAGGCTCACCAGGAGGCGAGACAGCTTTTGACCGCAGCTTGCCTCGTGCCCACTAGTCCGTATTAATTGCGCGCCCAAGCCGCCAGCCATAATAGGTGGCCGCACCCCTAGTCCATAGTGGTCACCAACGTCTAGAATTTGGAGTGTATGAGGATGCCGCCGAAGCGCACCATCGGAGGGAGTGGCGACGTCGGGGCTGGTGAAGCACCCGCGCAACGCGTGAAGCTGAGCACAGAGGTTGCCGTCGCTGCCGACGAGGTCTCACATGGGCAGCAAAGACGACCTTGACTTCATCGGCGCTGCCGTGTTCTCAGCCGAGCCGGAGGTCAATAGCAACTCAACAAAGAATCTGCGACTCGACGGTAAATCGGTTCGTCATATATATACCCATTTGTGCGCGGCAAAAATATCATTTGTTTTCTCTGGTTAATCCCCTCGCCTCAATATTTTTTCTGGAATACAAATCATATTGTTATGTTCTCTCATTCCATGAAATCAGAGTAATTATGATCCGTTAGATGCACGTAGTGTATTGATTGTTTGAATGTTATCCATATAGAGTTAGTGATTAATTGTTTGTTCTGTACAAATGATTTCTGCTAATAATCGACTAGGGTTAGCTTGCGTGCTAATAATTCGTGGCCAGATCTTGAGAATTGATTTTGAGTGTCCTAAATATATGTTTGTGCCTTTTTTCTTCCTGATCTTGAGAATTGATACTGAATGTCCTACATGTTATGCCATTTTTTCTTTCACATTGGTATGTACACATATGAGGCTCCGGCCAGTGCCACCGTCGGTTGTAGATCTTGGACCTGGCTGTGCGACCAGAAGCGGCCCCCTAGACCTGAGGAACCAGTAGAATCTCCGACAGACCGCATCAGCGATCTCCCAGACGGCATCCTTGGAGGGATCATCTCCCTTTTCCCCACCAAGGATGGTTGCCGCACACAAGTTCTCGCATCTCGTGGCGCACCGCGCCTCTTAATCTTGAGTGTTGTCAGCTATCTGTCGATGATGATTCTGAACTCCCCGGAGCCATCATCTCCTCCCACGATGGCTCCAGTCAATGCATCTGCATCCCGGCATGCTACCTGTTGGACATACCATACACAGTGGCTACCTGGCTGACATCCCGTCAATTCGATAAACTCCAGCAGCTTGAGTTCTACCATGACTATGTATGTAACATACCACGAACTGATGTATCTGTGCCCTCACCACCGATGTCCATCTTGTGGTTTTCCTCCTTTCTCCACACTGCCACCTTTGCCCGATGCCATCTAGCAGACAATTTGGTACAAATGCTATGACTCCCACTGCTAAAAAAACTTGTGCTTGTGGTGGTTGATCTGGCGGAGGCCGCACTGCACAACATCATCATCATGCACTCCAGCTGCCTTGCCTTGGAGCGCTTGCTGCTTGTTTTTGGAATGGCAATTTGTATCTGTTGTCTCAAAATAAAGTCACCCCACCTTGTAAGCATGGGAATTTGTTTTTTTGGGCATGATCTCATCATCAAAGGTTGCTCCTTGATTCTGTTATAGTACCTTCGCAAATAAATGTAGTCTCTGCACCTAAACTGGAGACCTTGGGTGCAATTCATGATCCTTTTAGATGGTTCAAGATGGTGTTTTGCTCCACACCTATTGAGGTATTGTATATTATTCACATAAACTTTTGTAATTTACTTTTTTCATTTGTGCTCATAAGTTGACTATCATCTTGGAGTACACATCTAGTACTAGTATTATGTTCTATGCTCAATGAAGAGCTTGTCCATCATATCAGTGGTGGTGGATTCTGTCAAGACCTTACATATCAGTATGTGATGTTTTGATCTGAACATGATTATTGGCTTGCTGCAATGTTTTTCCTGTCTGGAGAATTTGTATATAAAGGTGATGATTTCATGAACATTGAAAGCCCATATATAAAGTACTATAATTAATCGTTCAGCTATCACTCTTTCAACATAATGTTTTTTAGACATTAACTGTTTTCAATCTTCATCTCTATTTGGGCACTAACACATGGACAAGTAGGTATAACCAATCGATGGTCCAAGAAGCACCAGGATTTTCTCAGATCTCATGAAATTCATTTGAAGACAGTAACGCTGGAAGGATATGCATCCAACAATGCAAACACTAGGTTTGTAAAATTCTTTATATTGAATGCGAGGGCACTATTGTCCGGGAGGATTATGTTTTTCGACAACAAATTTCTTATGGCTGCAAGTGTTGAGCAGCATAGAAAGACGTTTCAGGTGGACCTAAGGGCTTCTAATCGTGCTCGGCTTCTATTTACAACAGCTTCTCATCATGGACCAGTAGAATTTCTGGGTCAGGATCTTGATTTTGTGGATAAGACCGATCCATTTGATTGTGACTGCCAAAAACTTTGGTTGAGTTAGATGTCATTGTCCTGTTCAATCTGGATTTTGTCTAAACCTGGTGAGTAATTAATCCTCGTGCTTTTGTATTGTTTTTAGCTGGAGTTAGATATTGTTGGCCTTTTCAACTCGGCTTTGACCCATATTTTCTTTCTTACTGGGCCAATGGCTCGCCATTTCTTTAATTAATACATAAATATTATAAGCATTCACAACATAGGGAAAGAACATCACTCTCGCGGGATCCTTGAGATCTTTGTTCATTACAGAACCGCAAGTTCTTAGCGCCCACCAGCACCCACAAACTTATTTTCAGCTTGCACACCAAATGGACTATAATTATTAATAAGAAAAGCTGCATGGTAGTGACAGATTTGGATTTATCATTTTGGACCCACGAGGAAAAAGCCTATCCAGGGCGCTGCTGACTCGACGGTAAACATTGAGAAACCTGGTTTTAAAATTACTGTAAATCCAAAACTCACCGTAACATCATGAAACTTGGCATGGTGTTATGTCATAGCACCAACATGTTGTGGTAAAAAATTAGTCCAATTTGGGACAAGTTTTGATACAAACTTCTTACAAACCGGAGCTTCTCTCAAAAAGGCTCATGGTTCCAACATGGACCTTGTCACCTATGTGTGCGAAACGACATACGATGTCTCTTCCCGCCTTGATTTATTTTAAAGAGGCAACATGCAACTATAGTAGCGTCCTCCTAAAAATATGAAATTATTCACGGTCCGTTTTTCCTTTTTATACATTATTTGAGTTTCCTAGGCATTTTGGAACATACTTTGGTGTGTGCAAAGGTCATGTGTGTACTAGCCATATATGTAATTGGATGTTTAATCTGTTTATGGAATCAAGTCCTCATAAGTTATAAGTACATATGTTGTTGTTCTGTGTGCAATGACATCGCACACAGACCATACTAGGGAACCCGTCGGTGATGATTTCATCAATCGCTGACAATTGTATACCACCAAGCGTTTGTCCACAACACACATGGCTAGCAGCAATCATCTGTGTTATTATTAGTCTTCGCACACATTTATGATTACAGACATGTTTGCCACGTATCACACACATCTTGTTACATTGAACCATTTCTTTTCTCTTCGCTCAAAGAAAATAGTTCATCCGAGTGAACCGCATGCCATATATCGCACATACCTTAATCTGGCTGACTGTTTCTTTTGTGTTGCCTAATCACAAACAGTTCATCCGAGTGAATCGTGTTGTATATCGCACGCCCCTTCATATGGCTGCTCGTTTCTTTTGTTCCTCCTCACCACAAACAGTAAATTGAACTGAACGGTATGCCCTGCATTGCACACGCAACTAAAATCTGAACCGTTTTTATGCATCCGCCATCGCAAACTTTTTGCACCTTTTTTGACGGTTTTTTACACCACCGTTTGCGATTATTGCATCGCACACTGTTTCGTTGAAGGGTCTCTGATCCTAGTGTCGCGTTAGTGTAGGACCTTGAATTATGTCTAGAGGGGGGTGATTAGACTACTTGACCAATTTAAAACTTAGACTTTTCCCAGTTTTAGAGTTTGGCAGATTTTAGCTATCTTAGGACAAGTCAAGCAATCATCACACAATTCAAGCAAGCATGCAAAGAGTATAATGGCAGCGGAAATTAAAGCATGCAACTTGCAAGAAGGTAAAGGGAAGGGTTTGGAGGATTCAAACGCAATTGGAGACACAGATGTTTTTGGCATGGTTCCGATAGGTGGTGCTATCGTACCTCCACGTTGATGGAGACTTCAACCCACGAAGGGTAACAGTTGCGCAAGTCCACGGAGGGCTCCACCCACGAAGGGTCCACGAAGTAGCAACCTTGTCTATCCCACCATGTCCGTCGCCCACGAAGGACTTGCCTCACTAGCGGTAGATCTTCACGAAGTAGGCGATCTCCTTGCCCTTACAAACTCCTTGGTTCAACTCCACAATCTTGTCGGAGGCTCCCAAGTAACTCCTAGACAATCTAGGAGACACCACTCTCCAAGAAGTAACAAATGTTGTGTTGATGATGAACTCCTTGCTCTTGTGCTTCAAATGATAGTCTCCCCAACACTCAACTCTCTCTCATAGGATTTGAATCTGGTGGAAAGAAGATTTGAGTGGAAAGCAACTTGGGGAAGGCTAGAGATCAAGATTCATATGGTAGGAATGGAATATCTTGGCCTCAACACATGAGTAGGTGGTTCTCTCTCGAAATGGTAAGTTGGAAGTGTAGGTTTAGTCTGATGGCTCTCTCCACGAATGAAGAGGAGGTGGAGGGGTATATATAGCCTCCACACAAAATCTAACCGTTACACACAATTTTCCAATCTCGGTGGGACCGAATCAACAAACTCGGTCAGACCAATTTTAATAAACCTAGTGACCGTTAGGGTTTTCGGTGGGACTGACATGCATCTCGGTAGGACCGATATGGTTAGGGTTAGGGCATAACGTAATCACGGTGAGACCGACATACAAACTCGGTGAGACCGATTTTGGTAATTAGCTAACCAGAGAGTTGGTCAGGTAAACTCGGTGGGTTCTCTTTGCTCTTTTTGGTGAGACCGAAATGTTACAAAGGGGAAACAGAGAGTTTACATTGCAATCTCGGTGGGACCGATCCGCTCTTTCGGTGAGACCGAAAAGTTACGAAAAGGAAACAGAGATTATAATCCCATCTCGAGAGACCGAGATCCCTATCGGTAGAACCGATTTGCCTAGGGTTTGTGGCAGTGGCTATGACATATGGAATCGGTGGCGCGGATAGGAAGAATCGGTGAGACCGATTTTGGCTTTAGTTTTAGGTCATATGTGGATGTGAGAAAGTAATGAGGGTTTTGGAGCATATCACTAAGCACATGAAGCAAGAGGCTCATTAAGCAACACCTCATCCCTTCTTGATAGTATTGGCTTTTCCTATAGACTCAATGTGATCTTGAATCACTAAAATACAAAATGAAGAGTCTTGAGCTTTTGAGATTGAGCCAATCCTTTATCATTAGCATTTTGAGGGATCCACTTTCATCATCCATGCCATGCCATTCATTGAGCTTTCCTGAAATGTTCATCTTGGAATAGCATTAGCTCAATGAGCTATATGTTGTTATGAATTACCAAAACCACCTAGGGATAGTTGCACTTTCAATCTCCCCCTTATTGGTAATTGATGACAACATATAGATCAAAGCTTCGACAAATGATAATAAGATTGAAAAACATCGTCGCTTTGAGAAGTATGTGATAAGCAACAGCTCCGCCTAAATTTGTGCATATTTTAATATTTGCTTTGGACTGCAAATGCACAAGGAATTAGGCTCATGGGTTACTCTTCCATCTCACATACATCTTGGTGGAGCGCTCAAAATGATACGGAATGAATACATGCACTCATCACCAAGCACAGTGAATGATCACATAGGATAGATAAGATAATATCATCAAACATGCATAAGTGTAGCTTATGATCAAACACATGATCATCAATGTCCGACAAACATAGTATATCAAGCAATCAAAATCAAACAAGATTAAAAACCACCAAATCAAGAGAGAACAAAAGCAACACTCTCTCTCTCGAAGCCTATGATCTATACATTTTTCTCCCCCTTTGGCAACAAGTTACCAAAAAGTTCATAGAAAATTCATAGTGCTAGATCGACTCTCAGGCTTGATCTTCACGTGGTGAAGTCCGGATAACGCCGAGGATGAAAGCTTCAGTTGAAGTAGATGGAGCTGGAGCTGATGTAGGTGCTGGAGCTGGTGGCACTGAGGCTGTAGCTGGTGCAGATGAAGTTGCTCTTGTGTCAGGGACTAGCATAGCAGATGACCTCTGGGCTCTAGGCACTCTGGCAAATGCATCAGTTGTTGTTTTGCCCTTCCTCTCATGCATGTCATCTTGTAGTTCCTCCACTGCAGACTGAATCTCAGTTACTTTCACATCTAAGTTATAGAACTTTTGTTCTATGATTCTCCCCAAGCTCTCCTGATTTTGAGTGAGGGTGGTCAATCCCTTCTCAATCCTCAGGGTTGATGCTATTAAGTATCTGAGCTGCTCCTGCTTGTTCTTCAAGAAATAATCAGATGCCTCCTCCTGAGTTGGCATCCTGGCAGCCTTCTCCTTCCATGCCTTCTCCTTCTTCTCTTGTGCTTGAACTGACGATGGATCATTCTCATTCATGACAACCTCATTGTCCTCAAAGTCTGGATAAATTGGAAAATGTTCCTTATCCAATAGATATTTGCCTGTGCCCATCTTTGAGTTAATCAACTCCTGGATCTGAGGGGCATATCCACAACTTCTTTTCTGATTAGCAGCAGTCCTCTTAATGGTTTCAACCATAAGGCTCATGACTTTGAATTTCTGTGGCACATCAAACAAATGCAACATGTTGATTGCATGCCCTTTGATCATGTTGTGGTCACCAGACTTTGGCAGTAGGGTATGCCTTAAGATGGTATTGATAGTAGGCAGCCCTGACAGAAGAAAGTGGACTGATCCAAAAGAGAAAGTATCTAGGGCTTCGTCTGGGATCTCGTTGTACATGTGTGTCATGGTATTGTATCCCATTTTCTTCTTTGCATGTACATCTAGGTCATCTTCATTCTCCTTTGGGGCATTTATCAGCTTTGCCCACTCCTCAACAGTTGACTGGTACCTTGTACCCTCAGACATCCACACTATCCTGCCATCTGGATAAAAGTGTGCCGTGGAGTAGAACTGCATGATAAGTTCATCGTTCCAGTTGGTGAGCTTTTGCCCAACAAAGTCTCAGAACTCCAACAAAGAATAAAACTGTCTTGCACTCTGTGATAGTGCTCTACATTTTCTTTCATGTAGGTCCAGTCGACCCACCTCATGTCACACACTATGGGCTTCTTATCCGGTAAGCAGGTCTCATAAAAGTCCTGTTGTTCCTTGGTGTGGAATCTGTAGTCCACAGCTGTTCTTCTCCTTGAGGCATATGGATCTGTCATCCTCCATAGCCTCAACCCATTGTATCTTCTGCTCTTCATATCATCAGCCACAGGATGGGCATCATTGTGGTCTGGTATCTTTGGCTTGAGCTTCCTCAGAACTTGTCCTTCTTCATCTTCTTCTTCAGCAACCTCAGGCACTAGGGCCTTGTTCTTCTCAGTAGCTGGAATACTCCTGGTATTCCTCTTTGGTGCATACTTGGCCTTGGGGGCAGCTTTGGGTGCTTCCTTGGGCTTAGATGTGGCAGCCCCTGATCTTATAGCATCACCCATAAGCTTGGGTGCCTTTGGTGCTTGGTTATTATCTCTTCTTCCTCTTCCATCATGGAAGGCTTCCCAATAACTATGATTGTGGTCTTCTTGACCCTCTCTTTCCTTTTCTTCCCTTCAAAGACTGGCTCTTTGGGATCCGGCTTTTCAGAATATGAGTTGATGCTCTGGCTTTTGGCATTGGTGTCCTCTTGGCAGGAACCTTCTTATTGAGTCCAGGCTTTGAGCTATGTGCTGGGCCATACTCCTTTTTGAGCACAACCTTCTTGGAGGTTGCTTCTTCCTCTTCTGCCCTATAATCATCATCTTCTGAATCGGAGGTTTTCTTCTTCCTTTGCCTGGTGGCAGCTTTAGGCAAATTGCTTGGGGTGCTCTGTTGCCTTCATCTCAAGAAGAGCTGGAGGGACCGCCCTCACTCATGTTCACCTGTTCCTCCGACTGTTTTGACACTCCGGGTCCGACATATGTCGCTGACCCTGTGAAGAGTTATAGATGAGGTAGAGTGGATGAGCATCACAAAATGCAGAGATTTTTGCAAAAGTATGACTCAAAAATTCAGTTTTACTTTTCCACAGAAAGCATTTCGGATCAACCGATTTTCAAACTTGGTGATACCGAAGCAGTTTTGGAACCTAAACTGATGAACTCGGTCAGACCGAGTCACAGTTCGGTGGCACCGAGACTGCTAGGGCTTCACAAAGTCCTAAAATCGGTCTCACCGATTAGTAATTCTCGGTCAGACCGAGTCTCACTAGTGCAATGGCATAAGCCAAATCGGTGGGACCGAGTTTTTCAACTCGGTGTGTCCGAGATGGTTTCAAGTGAAACCTAACCCTAAATTTTCAAATCAAAACTATTCTAAGGATTGCATTGATTGGATAGGAGTGTTTCAATCGTGGCAAGAATCAATAAGAACACAATGTCTTTGAGAATCAGACGAGGAAACCACAGTGATCGAGTCCATACCCTAGTTCGGCGGAGACTCGCTTCTGGCGGCAACGGCGAGGTTGAATTCCGCTGACGGTGGCGGATACCAGCCATGTGGAGGCGGTCATGACGAGGAGACGATCCGGAGACCACGGAGGCAGAGCGAGCTATTGCGCGGGCGAAGTGGTTCGGAGAAATTTCCAAATTTTGCCCGTGACTATATATAGCCCGACCCTGTCGGTGTGACCGAGTGGAACAACTCGGTGGCACCGAGATACAAAACTGTGTACAGTTATTGCAACTCGGTGTGACCGAAGGGTTCAAATCGGTTGCACCGAGGTTGAAAACCTAGATCGACTAAGTGATCTCAGTAAGACCGAAATTGAGGAATCGGTAAGACCGAGAATCACAAAGAAGTTTTTGGAAGTTTAAGTCTATGACGAATCGGGGACTCCGAGTGCTCCTCACACAGAGTGGTTCGAATCTGACTTGATCAAATTTTGTGATGTAGCATGAATAGAGTTTGAGACGAGAAAAGCATAGATAGCTAGAGAAGGTTCTTAGGCATTCTTGTCCATCCACTTGGACAAAGAAAAAGAAGCCAATCAATCAAAACAACAAGTGGATGTCCTCGAATGAGTAAAGTATGCAACCAACATGCTCACACAATAAGATGGCAAATGAAATATGTGACAAAGCATGCACAACCAATTCTAGCATCTATCAAGCAATTGGCGATGACTAGGTCATCTATGTATGAGTATATTGACTTAGGAGTCAAATGAGAACATTTGATCATAGGTCATACGCATCGTTTAAGCTCAAGTGGGGTTACCACTTTTACATAAAGCATTTATGTGTTCACATCATTAGAGTTGCTTTGACTCAATTCTTAGAGTTAAGCTCCCCCTAGATGTGAGATCCCCCCTTAGAGGGATGAACTAACCTTGGGTTTTGTCGATGATGACTTCATGTAGGTGTTCAAGATGTGGATGCTCAATGTTGATGTAGATCTTTTTGGAGCAATCCTTTGGAGTGGGTTGCACTTTCAATACCTACATGGGTTAGTCCCACAAGGAACAAACAAGTATATCCATAGACATAGAGTGATGCACACACAAAATGATGTCCATGAAATCATTAGGTTACCTTGTCCCTTGCCTTACCAACATGAGGGTTTGTGACTCCTTGAACTAGTGCAAGATATGGAAGTTAATTGCACGTGTCCTTGCCATAGTGATATGAGTAAAATATGTTGGCGGAGTCACCCACAAGAACTCTCTAGTTCTTCTTCATATGGATCCACATCATCTTGATGGGAATCCTTGGAGTTGTAGTTGTACTCGATGAGGTAGAACTTGACGTAGTCTTGGGAATCCACTTGACCGAGACCTTAGGTGCTTCTTCAAATGCATCAATCTCTTCTTGAAGCTTGTCCTTGACTTTGTTCTTGTGGTCTTGTGGTGGAAGATCATCTTGTGCCTGTGTTCCCTTGAAGGAAATAGGATCATACTTCTCTTGTTGAGGAACAAACTTCGTCTTGGGGTATTGATCTTCTTCCCACTCAACTCCATTGGCATTGAACTTTCATTCAAAACCAACACCTTGATTCTTCCGGTGCCTTCCTTGCTTGCATACAATTTCCTCGAATTTCTTACTCCCGCAAGGCTCTTGTATACACATTTCTCTATAATTCCCTTCAATAAGCTATTTTCTTGCTCAAGTGTAACTTGGCTAAGAGAATCATTAGTGGAATCAAGAGAACTACTAGAAGCAACAATATTGGATATGACATTATTGTTGTTACTACTAGAGGAAGAATCTTTCTTGTTCTTGTTACTAGACTTGACTTGAGGCATGTAAGTAGATAAGAGTAAACGCTTGGCAATGTAAGAATAACTTTTCTTACGGAGATCATCATTGATTGCTTTTAAGAACTCATGCTCTTTCTCAAGATTGAGCTTTTCAAAGCATAACTTCTAATTAGCCCTTAAAAGTTCTTGATGATCTTCAAAGATAGTTTCATGAGCTAACTTAAGAGTGTTTAGTTCTTTAGTTAGACGCTCAATTTTCTCCTTATCATTGTCATTCGTTTCACCTTGATTAGCATGATTAATTGACGTTTCATCATAGTATTCATCACTAGAGTTGTCAACAAGTAAATCATCGTCACCTAGCAAGTCATCTTCATCAACATCAAAATCAATATACTTGGGGTGTGTTACCTTAGGACCTTTGGCCAGGAAGCATCTACCAATTCCTTCATTTGGTGATTCAAATATGTCGTAGGAGTTGGTTGACACAAGTGCTAGACCGGCAACACCTTCATCTTGAGTGTATTCGGAGTCGGAGTGATAGCTTCTCTCGGAGTGATGGTCGGAGTCGGAGCCGGATACCCATTCACCAACATGAGCTTGATGTCTTCGTTTTGTGTAGCTCTTTGATGACTTGTCCTTTCTTTCCGAATCCTTGCTTCTCCATGAGGATCTTCGTTCATAACGATCATCTCTACTCATCCTCTCTCTTGGTGGTGATTCTTCTCTTCTACTTCTTCTTTTTGGAGAGTCTTCTCTTCTTTTGTAGGGTGTCGTACACTCATTGGAATAGTGTCCGGGTCTCCCACAATTGTAGCAATTGCGCTCTCGACTAGAAGATCTTTTGCCATTGTAAGACCTTGACTTGGAGCTTCTTTCTTTGCTTCTACTCTTGTAGAATTTGTTGAAGTTCTTCACCATTAAGCTCAATTCTTCATTGAAGGTTTGTTTCTCACTCGATGATGTAGGGGCTTCACTTGAGGCTTTGTAAGCACCACTTGACTTGTTGTGAAGTTCCTCCTTATCCTTAAGTGACATCTCATGAGCAACAATTCTTCCAATAACTTCCGTTGGCTTGAGATCTTTGTAGTTTGGCATCATTTGAATCAATGTGCACACGGTATCATACTTCCCATCCAATGCTCTTAGGATCTTCTTGATGATGAATCTGTCAGTCATCTCTTCACTCCCTAAGCCGGCAAATTCATTTGTGATAAGTGCAAGCCTAGAGTACATTTATGTGACACCTTCACCATCCTTCATTTTGAACTTGTCAAGCTGACTTTGGAGCACATCCAACTTGGATTCCTTGACGGATTTGGTACCTTCATGCATATCAATCAAAGTATCCCAAATCTCCTTTGCATTCTCAAGACGGCTGATTTTGTTGAATTCTTCGGGGCGCAATCCGTTGAAGATGATATAACAATCTTGAGCGTTGTATTGCAACATCTTCAATTCTTCTGCATTAGCTTCACGGTTTGGCTCTCTCCCATCAAAGAATTCACCTTGCAAGCCAATACAAATAATTGCCCAAACGGCGGGGTTATGTCCGAGAATGTGCATTTTCATCCTATGCTTCCAACTAGCAAAATTAGTACCATCAAAGTAAGGACCTTTACAGTGATAATTTCCCTCGCTAGACGTCATACTCTCCTAGGTTGTGAAACCAAGGCTATGACCACCAAAAGCTATGGAAATCAAAGAAAATGGAGACCAAAGCTCTGATACCACTTGTAGGACCTTGAAGTATGTCTAGAGGGGGGTGATTAGACTACTTGACCAATTAAAAACTTAGACTTTTCCCAGCTTTAGAGTTTGGCAGATTTTAGCTATCTTAGGACAAGTCAAGCAATCATCACACAATTCAAGCAAGCATGCAAAGAGTATATTGGCAGCGGAAATTAAAGCATGCAACTTGCAAGAAGGTAAAGGGAAGGGTTTGGAGGATTCAAACACAATTGGAGACACAGATGTTTTTGGCGTGGTTCCGATAGGTGGTGCTATCGTACCTCCACGTTGATGGAGACTTCAACCCACGAAGGGTAACGGTTGCGCGAGTCCACGGAGGGCTCCACCCACGAAGGGCCACGAAGTAGCAACCTTGTCTATCCCACCATGGCCGTCGCCCACGAAGGACTTGCCTCACTAGCGGTAGATCTTCACGAAGTAGGCGATCTCCTTGCCCTTACAAACTCCTTGGTTCAACTCCACAATCTTGTCGGAGGCTCCCAAGTAACACCTAGCTAATCTAGGAGACACCACTCTCCAAGAAGTAACAAATGGTGTGTTGATGATGAACTCCTTGCTCTTGTGCTTCAAATGATAGTCTCCCCAACACTCAACTCTCTCTCATAGGATTTGAATCTGGTGGAAAGAAGATTTGAGTGGAAAGCAACTTGGGGAAGGCTAGAGATCAAGATTCATATGGTAGGAATGGAATATCTTGGCCTCAACACATGAGTAGGTGGTTCTCTCTCAGAAATGGTAAGTTGGAAGTGTAGGTTTAGTCTGATGGCTCTCTCCATGAATGAAGAGGAGGTGGAGGGGTATATATAGCCTCCACACAAAATCTAACCGTTACACACAATTTACCAATCTCAGTGGGACTGAATCAAGAAACTCGGTCAGACCGATTTTAGTAAACCTAGTGACCGTTAGGGTTTTCGGTGGGACTGACATGCATCTAGGTAGGATCGATATGGTTAGGGTTAGGGCATAACGTAATCTCGGTGAGACCGATTACACAAACTCAGTGAGACCGATTTTGGTAATTAGCTAACCAGAGAGTTGGTCAGGTAAACTCGATGGGACCGATTTGCTCTTTTCGGTGAGACCGAAATGTTAAAAAAGGGAAACAGAGAGTTTACATTGCAATCTCGGAGGGACCGATCCGCTCTTTCGGTGAGACCGAAAAGTTACGAAAGGGAAACAGAGAGATTACAATCTCATCTCGGTGAGACCAAGATCCCTATCGGTAGAACCGATTTGCCTAGGGTTTGTGGCAGTGGCTATGACATATGGAATCGGTGGCGCCCGATAGGAAGAATCGGTGAGACCGATTTTGGCCTTAGGTTTAGGTCATATGTGGATGTGAGAAAATAGCTGAGGGTTTTGGAGCATATCACTAAGCACATGAAGCAAGAGGCTCATTAAGCAACACCTCATCCCTTCTTGATAGTATTGGCTTTTCCTATAGACTCAATGTGATCTTGAATCACTAAAATATAAAATGAAGAGTCTTGAACTTTTGAGCTTGAGCCAATCCTTTGTCATTAGCATTTTGAGGGATCCACTTTCATCATCCATGCCATGCCATTCATTGAGCTTTCCAAAAATGTTCATCTTGGAATAACATTAGCTCAATGAGCTATATGTTGTTATGAATTACCAAAATCACCTAGGGGTAGTTGCACTTTCAGTTAGCAGCATCCTGCAGTAGTGATAGGCTCCGGCATGGGCACAACAGATTGTCGAATTCCTTCAAACAAGAGAACTTCCCAAAGATTAAGAAGAAGCTAAAGAGTAGCCCGTCAGTCTAGTATGTATTAGTTCATCGGCAATGACCTATACAGAAAGAGACCAAATGGGGTGAAATTGAAGTGTATTTTTCTGGAAGATGGACTTAAGCTATTGGCGGAGATACATGGGGGGGATATGTGGCTCTCAGATAGGATCAAGGGCCCTTGTCAGCAAAGCTTTTCGGCAAGCCCACTGCCCTCCAGGATGCAACTGAGCTAGTAACCAAGGGTGAAGCATGCCAGTTCCATTCAAAGCAATCACATCAGCCAGCTCAAGCTCTTCAAATGATCCCTCTCTCCTGGTCCTTCTTGGTTTGGGGGCTCAACATACTGGAATCCTTCCCACGTGTTGTCGGGGGCTTTGAGTACTTGTATGTTGCAATCGACAAGTTCACAAAGTGGCCAGAAGTGGAGCCAGTGAGGAAGGTGACACCACAGTCAGCCGTCAAGTGCTTTAAAGGAATAGTTTTCTATTTTGGAGTACCCAACAGGGTCATCACCGACAACGGCACACAATTCACCAGTCGCGCTTTCATGCAGTACCTTGACGACCTTGGCAGCAAGATTTGTTTTGCATCAGTTGCTGACCCAAGGAGCAACAGCCAGGCGGAAAGATCAAATGCTGAAGTGCTGCGAGGGCTCAAAACGAGAACTTTTGACAAGCTGCACAAGTGTGGCAGATGCTAGATTGATGAGTTTTCGGAGGTTCTTTGGTCAATCAAAACTACAACAAACCGAGCTACCGGCCAGACACCTTTCTACCTAGTCTATGGAGCAGAAGTAGTGCTCCCCACAAAACTCATGTACGGCTCACCTCGAGTGCTCGCTTATGATGAGCTTGAGCAAGAGCAGCTACGTCAAGATGATGCCATGCTCCTTGAGGAAGACCATCTCCAGGCTACTGTATGTGCTGCATGTTACCAGCAAGCTTTGCACCGCTATCACAGCCACAAGGTTGATGCTAGGAGCCTTGAGGAAGGCGGCCTTCTTCTTCGGAGAATTCAGTCCACCAAGAATTCAAACAAGTTGACGTCAGCATGAAGGCCCTTACGGGTGATATGAGTCACTAGGCCTGGTGCAGGCCGCCTAGAGACCGAAGATGGCACTCCAGTGCATAACTCATGGAATATTGAGCATCTTCGCAAGTTCAACCCGTAAGGCGCGGGTTGCCGAGCTGCCGGTAACCACCTTTTGTACAAGTTTGCTGGTAAAGGATGTAATACTTTGTACAAAGCCAAGCGCAAAATCTGTGGGTAAGTGAAATAAAGCTAAGTCTTTCACAACTCTTATCAATTCACATGTTTTAATATATGTGTTTCTCTGAGATGTTGTAGTATGCTTGCCTTGTACGGATGATTAACGAACCGTCAAGGTTCCATATAATTATTTTCTCTTCTTTCTTCTTCTCAAAGGACAGAAGGTTACCTTGCATGCATGTTTGTGGGGGTGGGGGTGGGGGATGATGGTACGGACACCGGCAAGTGGTGTTCAAAATAATATTCCGCGACAAGAAGTACAGCAAAGAAAAGCTAAGTTGAAAACCTTTCAAACAAATTCTTTGTTGTAGAGCTATCTTTCCTTAATGTTTTTGGCTTTTGTATGTTAAACCTGCACGCGAGGGAACCTTGTCGTGGTCGGCTGCGCTCTTATTTTTGTTTCGAGTCTACTCAACAAGTTAAGCAGCTGCGTAGGGTATACATCATGCAAAAATAGAAATGAACAAAGGAAATAGAAAGCATTCATCAAACATAATAAACATGGAATATTCATTTAAAGGTGCCCGACAACATTTTCTTGCGTCATCTTAGGGTTACATTGGGTGCGGTACAAGAGCAAAAGGAAAATAACTTGACCGGGGCACGATCTGACTTCAAGATTCAACTTAAGTACCATTTGTACTTAGCCAGAATCGTCGCCCTTGATCTTGACACTTCGAGAGCTTTCATCGTCTTCGCTCTCGCTGGAGGAATCGATGTCGCTGCTGCTCAAGCTCTCTGCGCAGCAATCCAAGCAGCCATCAGAGGCCCCGAAGAACTTCACAAAGAGTGTATTAGATCCAACCAACCTGAAATGGAGAAGGTGTCCCCATCCTAAGTTGCGGGCATGGATGAATGACTTCCATCCCTGTGTTACATACATGAAGCCATCGGGAGAAGTCTCAACAGCCACCCACACGGGGCCGTTGCAGCAGCTGACCACCCACAGTCATAGGTCGGACAGTTGGTTGTCTTTCATCAGCCTGGCAAAGGGGTTTGGGAGATGCAACCAGCTGCGTGGCTGATGGTGCAGCGCCACGATGAATTCGTGCATCGTCTCCTCCATGTGGGCCCGTGGCTGGGGCGGAATGGCCTATAGTGGAATGGAGAGTGTTCCGCTGTGGCATAGAAGTGCTTTGGTGACCGACACATGGCATCCACCGTAATAGGTCGCCGTTGAGCTATCGAGTTCCGGTTTGGATCCGATAACCTGTTAAAAGCGTAGACCAATGGGTATTTCCACGTGTAAAATTCTCATTAGCCGGCAGATCCATGTGTCGGCCTGCCGTTCGGACAGTTGTCATCCAGCGAATGGATGGAACGCGCCTATGATACGTCGACACGTGTCTCGGCCCAACAGTGGCCCATTTAGGTTAAAAGGTCAGGCTTGTCAAAATAAGCGGGCCGGCCCATTAGCGGCCTACTTGAGTCAGGCCCATTTACAAGCATGGCCCATACAAGTTACACAGAATCGGCCCATCAAAGGCCCATTCTAGATTTGACAATTTCCAGCCCATCGTTAGTTGAAGCCCATTAACGTCCCGCTACATCTTTGGGCCTAATTGCGGCCCGAGCTTCTTTCAGCTTGTTAGCAGCCCATCGTCAGTTCCAGCCCGTTAACGTCCCGAAACGTCTTTCAGCCTTTTCTCGGCCCATTGTGCAGTTGGGCCAATTCTAGCCCGCTGTGACTTTAGGCCTATCCTCGGCCCATTCGGTAAATGGGCCAACTCCTAGCCCATTTTGTCTATCGGCCTGTTAACAACCCGCACAACAGTTGGTCCTTTGACTTTAGGTCCATTAGGGGCCCATGTTCTGCGCGGCATAATTTTGGCCCAACGCGACTTTCGGCATGTTAAAAGCCTAGTTTGCAAATTGGGCCTCCTCTAGCCCATAACACTTTCATCCTCTTACTGGCCCGTAAAGTAAAAGGGCCAAGACAAAATTGACATGTATTTCGGCCTGCTAGAGGCCCGCGAGCCATTTCCATTTATACGGCCCTATCAAGCTTTTGGCATGTTAACGGCCTGCTAAGAGCCGTTGTTACGGTGGGCCACATCATTTGGGATCCACTTAATATTATTTTGACCAGCCCAATTAAGGCCCGCTTTGACTACACATGTTTGTTCGTTTGTATGGCGTCCAGGAAATGTTTGGGCGTGTTGGCCCCCATTTCAACGATATAGCATATTCAAGAATTATCCTACTCTATACTATCGCCTCTAAAAAACATACACTATACAATAAAAAGACTAAGGCATAGAAACATAGAATAATCCTACACTATACAATAAAGAAATTACAGCCGAATATACCCATTGGGCATTATAGTTCGACACCAGTGATAATAAAGCGTACACAAACATCAAATTACATACACTCGACAAATAAAGCTCATACATCATGGACACGCATCAAGATAACTTACCATTTGAACTATAATCACTTCAGAAAATAGGATTGGCCGGATTCAGGTAGCACAAATTTCAGTCTGCAAAATCTCCAATTCCTTCGTGGTTACCTCAGTGTCTTGTTTCATTTTTTTGACTCCTGCATACCTGCATGTCCAGTCTCAACTTGTTGATTGTATGTTGAGAATCATGTACACGTTGTCTTGCCACCTCTAGTTGATGCTCAAGAACATCAGCACATTCCAATTCCAATCCATAATCATTCGGTAACGGCCATGCCGCACTGCTCGCAGATCTTTGTGTTGATGTCACTTCATCCTGAAATGTTTCTGTAGGTACACATGACTAGGGCAAAAATATAGTTACAACAGTGAAGCGAGCAAGACAGACTATTTTGTACATGGAAAAACAGGACTAACAATAATGTTACACGCAATGAAGCATAAGTAGGTGATATTTTAAAAATTATAAAAATGGTAGTCTGTGCAGCATGCATACAGAAATCTCTCTTAGCTCACCAAAGGAGCGTGATGTTGGGGCCAAATCCAAAACACATACAAGTTACAAATTTAGACAGCACGTTGAGTATAAGTAAGAAAGGAGTTGGCAATTCTATAGCTCAATTAAAGTCTTAGGGATCATAATGAATAGCAGAGGGATTCATACAAACCTACTACAACAAGCAAAACTATGCAATCATTAGCCTAGTATAAACTAGATTGTGAGCCTCATGAAGTAATAGTTGGTTAATAGACTTCAAAGCTTCAGGCACACTTTTCCAGAGTAATTAAATGGTTAGGCCTTTAATTATGTCAACTAATAGTCATACAAGTACCCAACATCAGGCATCATTGTTTGGGCATCTCATTAATTAAGGACAAATAAAGCAATTGAAAAGAGCAAATTAACTATGCCTGAAAAAACAAGGAATTGAACTGTAGAGTTGGATACAGTGACTTACCTTAACTGGTTGAACAGGCTAAGCGTTGCTCCTACTTCTCTTGCAAGGCTCCTTCTTAACATCTTGTACTTGGAAATCCTCAATGCTATCTTCATTACACCCCCTCTGCAAGGTGACACAAACTAGTTACTCGTCTCCTTGGAAGATAAATATGCATACTTTCCAGTCTATGAACAACACAAAAGGATGAGACTATAACAAAACAACACCACATAATAAAACATGCCACATATCTTGCACTTGCACATAATGAAATGAGAATTTACTATGTGTGCACTATGTAAAAACTAGGCATACCTTCGAACTGGATCTCCAGGTACTCTTGGAGAGCCTACTTTAGTGTACAGCCAAACCTTTATGTCACCTATGAGTTAGGCAAGCCCCCACTACAGCAGCCCTTAGTGTTTAAATAGTTGAAAATCTATGTTAGAGTGTTAGGTCAAGAATAGCAAGTAATCAAAGCAAATAATCCTAGTATGGCTGGCTGATGCAAACAAGCAATTGAGCAGATGTGTGAGAAAATCTTACATATCATGAAAAAGAAGAAAAGAAGGTGGCTTAAAGACCATCACTTGACTGACCAGATTTAAGGGGCATTTACACATCATGTGCAACGTATGAACTAATATAAACATTGCATATTCCAGATTCTACAATGGAATGCACATGTATTAGGTTATGCCATGCATGATGATGCGTAAATGTACACTATAGCAAAAGTGTGAGTGATTCATCATTGCACGCACAATTGAATTGCAGGTTAAGTGCCAGTTCTATTCCACCTTTTCAGAGCTTATTGTCAAAATAAGCCATAAAAGATGTAAAGAAGTCATTTTTGAGTTATGGGCTTGGGCTTAACTTATTTCGCTTTGGAGGGGGGTGTTCCGGGTAGAAGCTCACTAAAAATTGAAGGGACGGGGAATAGTGAAATGACTCTGTTGTCTGCCTATATTACACTCACAATGCAACTGCTCATGCCCGCGTCACACCTGGCCCTCAAGTAAAAACAAACACGCAAGTGTTCATTGCCCTGCCCACTTGCATCTCCTCTCCCCTTTCCCTCTACCTCGATCCCCTGCCTGCAGCGGCTAGGGTTCCTCCAGCGAGCCATCGCCACTAGTCCCATCTGGCCTGGTCCTCGACGATGCTCTGTCCATCTAGGCTACATGGCCGGCGGGTAGGGCCAAATCTCCCCGGCTACTCCTCCATCTGGCGCCGCCACTCATTCTCATGGTCTCTAGCGGCTGCTCCACTATGGTCCATCCAATGCTCTGGCGGGCGCTGCACAACTACGGCTGATGCCACACTGCGGCAGAAGGCACCTTATTCCCCCTCACCTCCTCCCAGGCCGTGGCCTTGAGGTGCTGTTGAAGGATGAGCTCATCCAACAAGGTGAGGATCTCCTCTGATTTTTTACCAAATTTTCATTCTGATCCACTATACAATTAATTGGTATGAGTTGCTTCTGCTGCTGCTGCTACTATATGATGAGTTGCTATAAGCTGCTCCTGTTGTTGCTATATGATGAATTGCTATGAGCTGCTCCTGCTGCTGCTATATGATGAATTGCTATGAGCTGCTCCTGTTGCTATATGATGAATTGCTATGAGTTGTTGCTGGTATATGATGAATTGCACACTATTGATGTTGTTGCTGCTGTTGTATGATGAGTTGCTATGAGCAGTTGTTGCTGCTATATGATGCTCTCAGATGGTGCTGCTATATGATAATAACCAGCCACTTGGACCATCGAATTTCAATAAATAATTGTTCTTCATTTAAATGTGGGTCATGCCTTCTTTGTTTAAATTAGGCAATAGGATCTCTATGGAAGACATTGACCAAAGTAGATTGTGCCAAGTAGATGGTATCTTTGTATTTGCATTTTGAACAAATAGTGATGGTCTATTTTCCTATCATATTAATTCATCGTGACCGGGTTCAATTTGTGATGTTTGCAAGTCAAATTAATTTTCATATGGGCAGCAAAATGACAAAATATAATGCAATCTAGACTTTTCACTGATCATACTGTCGGGGGTTGGGTGCGACATATGCCAAAGGATGGCTTATCATGGAGGGGGCGAGTAGAACATCGCCGGTGCCTGGAAACGGGATGAGGCGAAGGCATGCACGCCGGCGAATCTTACCCAGCTTCGGGGCTCTCCGTGGAGATAACACCCCTACTGCAGCTCTGCGGGGTCTCCGCATGATCACTATGTCAAAGTGTGTACAAGGTTGCTCCTTGAGCTGTTCGGGGGGAGGAAGGAGAAAGGCACGGCTAGCTCTTCTCTTCCCTCTATGTGTGTCTAGAACTGTTAATGCCCAACCTCTTGCATGGGTGCCCCGGGGGGTTTATATAGGCCTACCTCTGGCATAATGGTAATCCGGCTGGGCGCAGGTCCCAGCCTGGCTCTTAAGTCGCCGCCTTCTCCGCAGACTTTTGGGGCCCGCCGACTAGTGGGCCCCGCCAAGGTCCAAAGATGGGGCCGACAGCCCTTGTCCAAGGGCGGGTCTTGCCTGCGGGTTATCAGTAGCTGCTTCTAATGACGCGAAGCTTGGTCGTGGGGTCATGGCAACAGCCGCCGCAAGGGCGATCACTGCTGCCATTCCTCGCCTTGTCTGGTTAATGGCGCATGGAGCTCGTGGGAGGCCGCCGACTCGGAGGCCGACTCCCAGCTGGTCCATCTTGGGGCGCTCGCCGTTTTTCGCACTCCCGCCGACAGGCGGGTCCCGCCGTCTTCGGGTCGTACAGACAGGCCATCATGGGTACAGGGATCTGTCCACGGGGCTGATGTCAGGGCTGGCATGGCAACAGTGCCGCGTCGGACGGAGATCTCTGTCAGTACGGCGCTCTGTGGCCATGCCTGTCCTTTATGAATGGGGTAGGGATGGTCTGCGAGGCGGCCTCATCCCCTCTTGTCCGCAGTCGCATAGGCAGGAGGTGGTTGGAGTCGCGGGCCGACTCCCCATAGCCGGCTTCTCCGGAAGTCGCTGGCTGGGAGTCGGCTTATCTCAAGGCCGTCTCTGGGACTCGGCTAGGAGGGGCAGTCGGCGGCTCTACCGCCGACTCTCAGAAGGCGGCTCTTCGTCTTGGGGTCTTGAGGGGCGTAGTCTGCCTCGATGTTTTGATAGGTCCAGGGGCTCGGGTTTGCCTACCCGTGGCCCATTACTCCGACAATAGTCCTCGAAGCTGGTGAGGCGCCATGGGAAACTTGTCGAGGAGCCTCAACAGTTTCATCCCTCTAATGGAAGAATCTGGGCTTGGCTCGCCATCTCTCTCTTGAGCTGACTAGCTGGAGTCGGCCTCGCAGGAGGCCGTCTTGCTTCCCGAAGGTCTTGAAGGTCGTGGCGGGATCCGGGCAGCGTGCCTGATAAGCTTCCAGGCGGCTGCCCGTTGCGGGCCCGCCACGTGACGCCATGCGGCAGGGCGATCCCGGCCCACGCTGCGTGACTAGACAGTTCGCTGTGGGGGCCGCCACTACCGTGCCTCGGCGCCGGGTGGATCCGTTGCGGCCGCGGGCGGGTGGTTTCACGTTGTTACTGCATGCAGTAACGTCGTGGGTTAAATCGTGGGGGCGTGGGGTACTGAGTGCAGTTAATCCCACGCCCGCCCCATCGGCTTCTCAGCCTAGGCGCGTATAAGTAGGCGGGAGGAGGGGGGCGGCGACGCACGCGCACCCACTCTCCTCGCTTCCTGCTTCATCTTCCTCCTTGCTTCGCCGCGCCGAACCACGCCGCGTCGCGGAGATGAGCTCCTCCTCCGCCGCCGTGCCTTCCGCCACGCAGTCCGGCGTGTGGGATGGCTCCATAGTGGACGACGACATCATCGAGTTCCTCCGCCAGACGCGCCGCATCCCCGGCACCAACCTAGTGCGGACCCGCGTCGCGCCGGCGGGCGAAATAACGCCGGCGCTGGAGGAGGGCGATCGGGTCATATTCCGCTCGCACCTCATGCGCGGGCTAGGGCTGTCGGCGAGCGGCTTCTTCCGTGCCTTCCTGGAGTTCCACGGGCTTCAGCCGCACCACCTCACTCCAAACACGGTGGTGCTGCTGGCCGCCTTCGCCTCTCTGTGCGAGGGCTTTCATGGCGTTCTCCCCACCATCGAGCTGTGGGGGGAATTCTTCCAAGCCAAGCTCGGAACGCACGTCGCTCGCGTGCCGGCTCTGTGCGGAACATTCATCACAATGAGGAGGCCGTTAGCCGACAACCCCTTCCCTGCCATCCCACTAATCAAGTCGGTGAAGATGTGGCAGCGACGATTTTCTACGTGAAGAACGCCGCCTCGAGGGCGACTGGGTCAACCTGCCGCCTTACGAGGCCGGCGAGTTGGCGAGGCGACTCCCCAGCTGGTCCCATCGCCAGTCGCCGACTCTACAGCGCCGCCCGCCGTCAAGGCTGCTCCGAAAGTGTTGACGCAATCGGAGGGCCCGACCGGGCCGACTTGCTGGCCGCCTTCATGGTGCGCCGAGTTCTTCCTCTCAAGGCCGACCTCATCTCGATCTGCCGGATGAGCGGCCGAGACCCCACCGGGTGTGCTCCAAAGACATGCCCCCACGCTGGAGGTGGTGGACACGGTGAATTTCCTGGCGAATCGCGGCCTCACGGAGGAATGGCAGTTCGGCAAGGAACTGCATTTCGCCATAACCCCGCCCATGGTAAGTCATCTCTTGCTTTTCTGCTTCCTTCTTCAAATTAATCCGACTTTTGATTTTCTTCGGTTATTTCGAGTCGTAACCCTCATGCAGCCTCACCGCACCACGGGCCGGCCCGTGAATTCGCCCCTCAACCGGGCGGAGAGCGACGCCGACGACCCGATTTGGGGGTGGCAGCGATGGAGACCGACGCCGAGGAGGGAGGGGGCCGACGACTTCAGCCTTCGGCGACCTTTCGCCGACCGGGCCCGACGATGACGGGCGAAGGGAAGTCGCCCGCCGCCAACCGGAAGGTCGGCCATCCAGCGCTGGGTTCCTCCGCCGCTTGGGTGGTCGAGGCGGCAAGAAGCGCCGGCCGGGCCGAGCCTTCTGGCGGCCGGGCGAAGAAGTTCAGGGGACGGCCATCATGACTCCAAATACGAAGAGGCGGTCGCGAAGGCTAACCGCTCGCAAGGAAGTGAATAAGCCGCCGCTGGTCTCCGCGTAAGTACTTCTTGTTTTGTCTTGTTTTCTTCTGGTCCGTCTTGTCCAAGTCTTTATATGTCTTTTTCTCATCAGGGCTCCTCTCAACTTGGAGAGGGTCGCCGCCGCCTCCGTCATGGGGTCGGCAAAGACGTCTGCCAATACTCGGCGGATTAACCCTGCGGCCGACCTCCGGGAAGCGACGGAGCGGAACGCACAGGAGAAGCGCGACGAGGAGGAGGCCGCCCGTCTGGAGAAGGCGGAGGCCGAGAAGGCGGCAGCTTCCGCCCAGAGGCGGCTGGAGGAAACCGAAGCCACCGTCGTAGCCAAGAGGCGAGCCAAAGAGGCCGCGCGCCTCCAATCGGCGCTGCTCGTCACCCCGCTGAACTCTGCGCCACCGCCGCCGGAGTTCTCGGGGCAGACGGAGGGAGTCGGCAGTGAGTTCCCCGTCGCGGAGAAAGAAGGCGGCGAGGCCTCCCTGTCGGGCACGGCCGTGCCACCCCCGCCGCCTCCACCGCAGTCTTAGAGCACGCGAGGAAAACAGCCGGGCGGATCTACCAGTGCCGCCGATCGGATTTATTTAGGCTGCGTGGCGAGGTTGCTTTTCAAGTCGCCGCCACCGCGACGCCGTCTTGAGAAGGCAACCGCGCGCGCTTCTTTGAGACCGGGCGCCGCCACCGGAAATTCCAGACGCCGAGGCGATAAGCGCCGCGCCATTGGGTGGGTGCGAGGAGGCGGCACAGCCCGCTGAACACGGCGCGCCCCGGACGCCCGTGCTAAGCCGCGGGCCGAGGGCGACGCCATCCAAAATCGCACCAAGGCACACCTGGCGCCGCGAGATGCCGCGGCGGGTATGTTTCCTTCTTTGAATGTTTTCTTGCTCTTCTTCGTGGCGCGGCCAACACTCCATCGGGTGTAGTCCCCGAAGTTTCGGCTGGCTGCCGAAAGCAGCGGCTCGGAACTCTATCTGCTGACTTCCAAATTTTTACCTTTGTCTGACATTCTTGTCGCAGGAGTATCACAACCTCCACGCCACTGCCTTCAACCGCAACGTTGAGGAGCTAGGAAAGCGGACTGCCGACTTGTCGAGGAGTCGAGGTGACTCTTCTTTCTTCTTCATGGGGGCGCGCTGGCGCACCCACGGGCTGTAGTACCCGAGATTCGGGCCGACTGATGCGCAGTCGGGCCGGATCTTCCTGGCGACCTTCTTAGCTGATGGCTTCACGTCGTTCTTCTTTTTATTCTTGAGAGGCCAACGCCACTCTCCAACGGCAGCTGGGAACAGCCAACACCGCCCTGCGTGCCAAGGGGGAGGAATGCAGCAAGCTTGCCGCGGAGCGCGACCTGCTGGCTACGCAGCTGGCGGAGCAGAGGGAGCTGCTTAAGGGGGCGCAGGACGAGGCGGAGAAGAGAGAGGCTGCTCTTCCGCCGAAGTTCGAGAGCGAGCGCCTCCTGGACCGACAACGGTTAGCGCCGACCTCCGGCTTCCATGAAATCGAGGACATCATCGACGGTGAGTTTGTTTTCACTTCTTCTTTCGGGCCGCCGACTATAGGTCGGGGCCGACTCCTGGTTTTTTGACTTGCTTCTTCTTCGTCTTGGCAGACTTCTTCCTGTGCCACACGCAGCGGCCAATCGCTTATCGAGGCTGATCGCGAGGCGCCAAGGCCGAGTGGTGCCGAGATCGCCGCCAACGCTTCGACCCTTTGACGAGCAGCTCCCGAGCATTGAGGCTCGTCTCGCGGCCGCCCATCGGATGCTGCACCGCTTTAGCGCCGGGCGCCAGCGATCGCTGCCTGTGGTCGGACATGCCGGCTCTGCACTTCCCACCGGACCGCCGATTGGCCGGAGGTCGCGGCTGGCCGCCTTGAGGCTCGAAGGGTTCCGCGGCTCGGCCGGAGCGCCGCCGCCTCGAATTCGTCAAGGCGTGGTATCCAGGGCTGGATCTGGACCGGCTGGCCGCGTTCCGGTCAGAGGCCCAGGCGGAGTTGCTGGCTGCGGAGGACGCCCTCGTCGAGCGTGCAGCGGCGATTGCCGACTACACGGGCACCAGCGTCTTCGTCCCTGAGCGGGCTAAGGACGGTGGGGAGGCGCCGCCAGAGTGGTTCGGGATGAACCCGGACTACGACGAGGACTCGGCGGAGGTGATCGGCTCCAGCGCCGAGGAGGAAGACGAGGTGGAGGACGGAGACGAGATGGAGGCGCCAGAAGAGGGAGCGGGTGACCAGCCTCAGCTCGACCGTGCCTCCAGCAACAAGCCGCGCCCGTCTGGGCCGGCTGCTGCCGGAGAAGATCAAGCCGAGACCGGCCCGGCCGCCTCGGCTACCGACGCCCGCCTTCCGACCCCATCTGCCGCTTCTAGGTCATTGCCTCGCCTTTTTATTTTATCTGTTTTGATAGTCTTTGAAAAGAACTTGTTAATTGCACAATTCCACCCGCGGGGTGTATTCTGAACCTCTATCCGAAGATCCGGCCAAGGGCCTAAGCTGTGTAAATATTATCCTAATTTTATCTTTCCTTGCTTATTGCTCTTATGGCTTTTTCCTTTGCCGCCTTCCCTTAGTTGCCGCCTTGCCCATCGGGCAACTGCTCTGCAGACTGCCGTTTGGGTCAAGTGCTTGGCTACCTTTGAGAAGGCAAGTACTTGGCCATTTTTTAGAGTCTTTAAACAAGTTGGGTAGAGAGCGGCAAGCTGACTACTTAAGAGTCGGTTTTTGCAAAACGGGGCTGGAAGCCGGCTTAAACTATGTTTATGCTTTGGGTCCTTAGCCATTTTTTCGCAGGGCGCTTATTCTTCCTTACTTCCTGCCCACCAAACAGTCGCTCATGAAGCTGCGGCTTCGACAGAGACGGCTTAGGCACCGACGTTACTTATCCGACTGCAGGAAGCATTTCATAGCCCATATGGTGAAGTCCCCGGGCCGACTAGTCGAGCCCGTGCCGAATAGCATAACAAAGAGTAACATACTCAAGGCATAATTCTTATCATACAGATAACAAAGAGGGCAGTCCCCGAGCTCGCCTCGGGGGCCCAAGTCTTGGTACTTTAAACACAAAGGGTAGCATGGTACATAATGCATCAATCAGAAAATCTTCTTGAGGAGATTCGCATTCCATGGCTGCTCCGCCTCTTTGCCGGAGTCATCCCTCTTGCATGCTCGGGCTTCGAAAGGCCGATCGTGTAGTATGAGTCGCTGCCCAAAGACTTTGTCGATGATGAATGGGACTTCCTAAGGCGCCGACAGCTTGTGCTGGCCGGCTGTTCGCTGGATCAGCCGGAGCACAAGGTCGCCCTCTAGGAATGATCTTGGCTTGACCTTCTTGTTGTAGTAGCAGCGCAGGCTCTTCTGGTAGATGCTGGACCGGCTGAGTGCTAACAGTCGGCCCTCTTCCGGCAGATCGACGCCGTCTTGACGTGCTTCCTCTGCTTCCTCTTCGGTGTACATGGTGACTCGCGGGGAGTCGAACTCTATATCCGTTGGGATGATGGCTTCGGCACCGTAGACGAGGAAGAAGGGTGTGAAGCCGGTTGACTTGTTTGGAGTTGTGCGCAGACTCCAGAGGACGGTCGGTAACCTCGTTGCGCCAGCCGTCAACGCCTCCAAAGGGTTCGACCACCGAGGCTTGATGCCGACAGATGAGGCCGTTCGCCGCTTCCACCGCCATTTGATCATGCGGATGGGCAACGGACGCTAAGTCCGGGCCGGATGCCTTATGCTATGCGCAGAACGGGCTGAGCGCCTTTGGCAAAATTTGTGCCATTGTCGGTGATGATGCTATGTGGTACGCCGCATCGAGTCGTGGATGTCGGTGATGAAAGTCACCGCAGAGGGACCATTCAACTTCTTGATGGGTTTTGCTTCTATCCACTTGGTGAACTTGTCCACCGCGACAAGTAAATGAGTTAGGCCGCCTCGTGCCATTTTGAATGGTCCCACCATGTCCAGGCCCCAAACAGCAAAGGGCCTGGCGATGGGGATAGTCTTGAATGCGGAAGCTGGCTGGAGCGGCTTGGAGCGGAACACCTGGCACCCCTTGCATTTTTGAACTAATTCCTTGGCCTCTTCTAGGGCAGTCGGCCAGAAGAAACCGTGTCTGAAGGCTTTGGCGACGAGTGCTCTTGAGGCCGCATGATGGCCGTGACTCGCCTTTGATGAATGTCTTTGAGAATCGCTTGGCCTTTGTTCGCCTCGACGCAACGCCGTGGTAGACACCAGTGACGCCGCTACCGACCAGCTCTCTGCTGACTATAGTGTAGGCTGCCGCCGGCGTTGTACTTGCCGAGCTAAGGTCTCATCGGTTGGTAGCTCTCTCGCTTACTAGGAACTTCAGGATGGGCTGGGCCCATGAGGGTGCTGCTATTTCTTCTTCGCCAGAGTGCTATTTGGTCGTGGGCGGGTGGGCTGGGAGGCGGCGGGTTGGAGTCCGCAGCAACTTGCTGGGTTGAAGAAGTCCCCGGGCCGACTAGCGCAGTCCCCGGGCCGAGTACTGGAGTTTCCGCAATGGTCACCGCAGTCCCCGGGCCGAGTTCTGAAGTCCCCGGGCCGGCTTCGACTGCGGCGTTCTTGGGGCCGTCTGGAAGAATTCTTGTGCCGTCTGCCGAGGCTTTGGAGTCGGATCCGACTTTTTCAGGGGGGTCGGCACAAAAATGGAGTCTGACTCTGGTGACGGCTTGACAGATGGCTTGAGGAGGCGCTGAAGGGCGACGCCGGATGGTATTGCTCAAGTGGTGGAGCCGATTCTTGCTGTGGTATCCGCTGGTCGTTGTCGCTTTCTTGGCACGTGGAGGAACTCGCACCTCGAAAAATATCCACTCAGCTGTTGTACCAGAAACGGTAGCTCGCCATGTTTATGCGTTTTTGGCGTCGATCACGGATGACTATCGGACCACCAAGTGGGAGTCGCCATAACACAGGATCCGGCCGAATGCCAAGCTCTTTGGCAAGCCGGAGCCCGTGAGCGCCAGATTCGGCGACGTTGTTGGAGGCGGCGAAATGGATTCAGCTGCTGCATTTGAGCTTGTCGCCTTTGGGGGAGGTGAGGACAACGCCGGCTCCCAAGCCGGTGCGCATCTTTGAGCCATCGAAGTGCATCCGCCAATGGGTGGAGTCGGGCGCTAGCGACAGATACTGGGTTTCGGCCCAGTCGACGAGGAAGTCGGCCAGTGCTTGCGACTTGATGGTGGTGCGGGGCTGGTAATAGATGGTGTGGGGGGCCAGCTCTATGGCCCATTTGGCCACTCGGCCAGAAGCATCTCGGCTTCCAATGATCTCGGCTAGTGGGGTTGTGCAGACCGCGGTGATTGGATGCTCTTGAAAGTAAGGCTTCAACTTCTTGGCGGCAAAGTGCACGCCAGAACACATCTTCCGGTAGTGGGGTAGTTACGCTTGGAGGTCGACAAGATTACTCGCCAGTAATATACCGGTCTCCGGACAGGTAGCGCCTTGCCTTCCTCCTTGCGTTCAACTACAATGATCAGGCTGACTACCCCGGCTGGTGGCGGCGAGACAGGAGCATGGGCTCCTTGAAGTCGGAGCCGCCAAAGACCGGGAGTAGTCAGCATTTTCTTCAAATGGAGAAAAGCTTCGTTCGCTTTGTGGTTCCATTCGAAGAAGGTGGTCTTCTTCATGAGCTGGTACAGAGGAAGAGCTTTCTCGCCCAGCCGGCTGATGAATCGGCTGATGGACGCCAAACAACCGGTGAATTTTTGCACATCTAGCAGTCAGCGGGGTACTTCCATCCTCTCGATTGCCTTGATCTTCACGGAGTTGCACTCTATGCCGCGTTCGGGGACCAGAAAACCAAGGAGCTGGCCGGCTGGTACTCCGAAGACGCACTTCTCTGGGTTGAGCTTGATCTGGAATTGGCGCAGGTTCTCAAAGGTCTCCTTGAGGTCTTCCAACAGTGTTCCTCGCTTCTCCGTCTTCACCACCACATCATCCATGTAAACGTGGGCGTTTCTGCCAAGCTGCTTGAGGAGGCACTTCTGCATGCAACGCTGAAAGGTGGCGCCGGCGTTCCTTAAGCCGAACGTCATGGTCGCAGTAGCGAAGGCTCCAAACGGCGTGATGAAGGCGGACTTCAATCTGTCACCGGGTTCAGCTTGATCTCGGTGATATCCTCGAGTATGCATCTAAGAAGCTCAACAGCTCACATCCGGCTGTGGAGTCTATCACCGATCAATTCTCGGCAGTTTAACGGGTCCTTGGGGCAAGCTTTGTTGAGGCTTGTGTAGTCAATACACATCCGCCAACGCTTGTTCTTCTTTAGTACCAAGACCAGGTTTGCTAACCACTCTGGAAAGAACACTTCCATGATGAAACCGCCATGCGAGGAGCCGGGCTATCTCTTCTCCAACAACTCTTCTCTTCTCTTCTAACAAAGCGGCGAAGGGCTGCCCGACGGCTTCACATCGATCGGACATGTAACTTGTGCTCGGCAAATTCCGTCGGTACACCTGGCATGTCTTTAGGGGACCATGCGAAAATGTCCCGATTCTCACGGAGGAAATCGACGAGCTCGCCTTCCTATTTACTGTCAAGGTTTGCTCCTACGACAGCGTACCTCTCCGGGTGCTCCGGGTCCAAGGGTATCTTCTTTGTCTCTTTGGGGTTGACTCCTTGGGGTTGGGCGACATCTCTGGCTGCTTGCCGGCCATTGCCACAACCCAATCGAGAAGCCGCTTCTCAGCTACGATCACCAGGGACTCGGCCAGCCGACTTCTTTTCACCAGACAAAGGACGACTTTCTGTAGTCGCCGGGCCACAAATGTAATCCCCTTGGTACTTTCGGCATCTTCATCTTGAGGTAGGCGTAGTGGGGGACCACCATGAACTTGGCCAAAGTAGGTCGGCCAAGCAGAGCATGGTATGGGCTTTCGAGGTCCACCACTTCGAACCAGACTGGCTCTCGGCGAAAGTGATCTTTGTCCCCAAAGAGGACGTCTATCAGGATATTGCCGATCGGTGAGCAGGAAAGGCCAGGTACAATACCGTGGAACACAGTCCGGCTGTTCTGAAGCTGTCTTTGCTCTTCTCCATTGTGTCCTTGTACAGGATGTTGATGTCAGCCGCCCGTTTATCAAGACTCGCGAGAAGCGAGCGCCCGCCTATCCACGGCAAGGGTGGCTCCTAAGACCAGGGCGTAGGAGCCCGGATTCGCATCACCTCCGGGTGATCAGCTCGGCCCAACCGATAGGCTTCTCGGACCAAAGGTATGAATTCGGAGTATCCGACGCCATCGTTCACTTCTTGCCGCTGCAGCCCGCCGCAGCGATCGCCGGCCACACCGGTGAACACTACATAAGCTCCATGCTCTCCGGGTACTGCCTTGCATCAAGGCCGACCGTCGGACAGCTCTTTGCCGGGCTGCGGTGGAGGCGGCGGCCCAAAGAAAGGGGAGGCAGGAGGGCGCCTCCTTGGCGATCTGGTGAGCCAGCTGGCACTTCCGAGTGGTGTGGTTTGACGGCTTCAGGCCGCTATGGAACTTGGCAGGACCATCTAGAGTCTGCTCAGAAGAGAAGGCCGGCAACCACCGGACTTGCCGCCTTTCTGCCGCTGGCCGGAGGCTGCCCTCCGGCTGTTGGTTCGATCGCCGCCACCGCCGGCTGTTGGAAGCCGGCTGCGGGCCTTGCGCCAGTGATCATTCTGCTGCCGCCGACCGGTGTTGCCACCGGAGTTCGGGAGCCTCGAGGAGCCACCTTGCTACCGTGACTAACTTTGATCTCCGTCTTCATGGAGGAGTCGGCTGTGGCATTTGTCGGCTTTGATCGCCAGCTCGTCGAGGGTCTCCGGTCGCCGCAAAGGAGCTTGTGCTTGAGGAGGGTGCCTTCTCCGCACCCGTCGGTGAAGTACTCAATAGCTCGCACTCGTGCACGCCCTCGCAAGAGTTCTGAAGCTCGGCCCAACGCATGAGGTAGTCACGAGTTGACTCTTCGGGGCCTTGCACGCACAAGGAAAGCTGGCGAGGCTTGGGAGGTCGCTTGTACGTGCTTGTGAAGTTGCGGACGAAGGCCTCGGTGAAGTTGACCCAGCTGTTGATGCTGCGGGGCTTCAAGCTGTTCAGCCATGTCCGGGCCGTGCCCTGGAGCATGAGGGGAACATACTTTACGGCAACACGCTTGTTGCCGTTCGCTATGCTGACGGCTGTGGAGTAGTCAACTAGCAGGCCCTCCCGCTTCACGCGAGCCGGTGTATTTGGGTGTATCTCGGGAGTGTGAACCCTCCGGGAAGGGCTCGTCAGATGCAAGGTCCAAACAGGCGGACCCAACTCATCTTCTTCTTCCAGCGCCAGGATCGGTGGAGTCGCCGATCCGGTGGCGGGCGTCATTCTCTCCGACTCCCTCTCGGCGGCCAAGGCGGTCGCCGAGAGTCGGATGCTCGACGGGTGGCGGGGAGACTCACCTTTCTCTGCGGGGAGGAGGAGGCAGATAGTCGTTCCGCCACTCCACTGCTCTTGGGCGGCCATCTTGGTCGCGCTCGATGGAGATGTGGGTCCGACTATGGCTGACAGCCGGATCCTTGTTTTTTCTTCCGCGGACACCGCCAGTCGGCGTCCGAGACGTCGCGCCCTGATCTCAGAGGGAAGGAAAGTCGCCGTGTTGTCGTCGCGGCGCCTCCGTGCGGCAGCCGGCTTCGTCTTGCGTGGCAGCCGCGTCGAGGAGCTGCTGGACTCACTCCGTCATCAGGCGGCGCTCCTCGCCCTCGAAGTTATCCAGCTCGTCTGATGCCTCCTGGGCGGTGCGGATGTTCTCCGCGGGCGTGGCGTACACAGGGCGATTTGCCCCAAACAGGTTGGCGATGGCTACGCCGCGCTGCTGGACCGCGCCTAGGCAGCTAGGCCCAGTCGGAGCCGGTGAGCCGCCCACGGCGTGATCCATCTCACGCTGGTAGGCTTCTGACAAGCGTCTCATGCTTGCCAGCTTCTTCGCGCCTACGAGGAGCTGAAGGCGGCGTGCCTCCAGCACTCCGGCGTCAGCGTCTTCCGGAATGGGCGCGGTCAGGTCTTTTAGAACCGCGTCGAGAGGGTCATGAGCTCCCTCACCGGAAGGCTCGCTATGACAGATGACGAGCACCTCCATGACGGTGCTTCCGCCGCTCTCGGCGCGAGGGAGCGGCTCATCGTAGACCACCACGTTGGTGGGGAATGCGTCGAGCGACGCGGTGTCGGAGTCGACCAGCATCGGGTCGGTGGAGCCTACGGACTCCAGGTCGGCGGCAGGCTCACCGCGACGTGGAGCTGCTCGAGGAGGCCCGCGAGGAGGTTTTGGGGCCGTCCGCTACTGCGGCCGGATGCAGGCTCGTCGGAAAGGCGAACCTCGCCGACAAGTTCGGCGAGGCAGCTCGCCCAAGAAGCGACCTCAGCGCGCTGTAAGGCCGGGCGCAGACTCCGTCTGGCGTGCCGGGCTGGCTGCGCTCGTCAGGGAGGAAGAGGGTTCCCGTCCAGAGCAGGTCTCCGGACGACGGTGCACCTAGCCCCACGGTGGGCGCCAAATGTTGGGGGTTGGGTGCGACATATGCCAAAGGATGGCTTATCATGGAGGGGGCGAGTAGAACGTCGCCGGTGCCTGGAAACGGGATGAGGCGAAGGCATGCACGCCGATGAATCTTACCCAGCCTGTGGCTCTCCGTGGAGATAACACCCCATCGCTGCTCTGCGGGGTCTCCGCATGATCACTATGGCAAAGTGTATACAAGGTTGCTCCTTGAGCTGTTCGGGGGGAGGAAGGAGAAAGGCACGGCTAGCTCTTCTCTTCCCTCTATGTGTGTCTAGAACTGTTAATGTCCAACCTCTTGCATGGGTGCCCCGGGGGGTTTATATAGGCCTACCCCCCGGGGGTACATTGGTAATCCGGCTAGGCGCAGGTCCCAGCCGTCAGTCTCTTAAGTCGCCGTCTTCTCCACCGACTTCTGGGGCCCGCCGACGGTCCAAAGATGGGGCCGACAGCCCTTGTCCGGCCAAGGGAGGGTCTTGCCGCTGCGGGTTATCAGAGCCTCGCTTCTAATGACACGAAGCTTGTGGGGTCATGGCAACAAGGCAGTTGCCGCTGGCGGGCGATCACTGCATATTCCTCGCCTTGTCCGGTTAATGGCGCATGGAGCCTGTGGGAGGGGCCGGCCGACTTTGAGGCCGACTCGTGGGTCCGTCTTGGGGCGCTCGCCGTTTTTCAGACTCCCGCCGACAGCGGGTCCCGCTGCCTTCGGGTCGTACACATGTGCCATCGTGGGTACAGGATCGCCCACGGGCCGACGTTAGGGCCAGATGGCAATGACGCGCCGGACGGAGATCTCTTTCAGTACGGCGCTCTGTGGCCGTGCATGTCCTTTATGAACGGGGCAGGGATGGTCTGCGAGGCGGCCTCATCCCCTCTTGTCCGCAGTCGCATAGGCAGGAGGTGGTTGGAGTCGCTGGCTGGGAGTCGGCTTATCTCAAGGCCATCTCTGGGACTCGGGGAGGGGCAACTGGCTCTACCGGCCGACTCGTAAGGCGGCTCTTTGTCTTGGGGTCTTGAGGGGCGCAGTCTGCCCCGATGTTTTGAAAGGTCCAGGGGCTCGGGTTTGCCTACCCGTGGCCCATTACTCCGACACATACCAAAGATAAGCTGAAAAGGAAGGCAACGAAAAGAACTGGTTGGCTTATTACCTGGAGCTTATATTCACAGGTGCTTATTTTCTTAGGATAATTCGTAATAATTGTCCCTAAGAAACTTGGCCAGTATAACTGACAAACAAATAACTTGTCACGATAATTGCAATGGAGGAGTGACCTACCATAGGACACTGTGTAGGCTCACCGCTGGCTCTCCTTTTTTGCGATGTTCCATGAAATTGCCACATACATCTTGTACTTTTTCATTGTGTAACCCTATCTGCAAGTTCACACGGCTAATTTCAAACATCTCTACATGATAGTACATTGCATATCCCTTGCACATATTTAAACCACCAATTAACGATTGTGTGCGTAGCATAAACTAGCCATGACTCAGGCCGGACTAGCAGGCACTCTAAGGGAGCCTAATGTAGTGCACTGGAATTCCTACATGCCACCAATGATTTTGTGTAATGTACTACCTCTGTTCCTAAATATATTTCTTTGTACAGATTCAGTATGGACCACATACAGATGTATATATATGCATTTTTTAGTGTAGATTCACTCATTTTGCTCTGTATGTAGCCTATAGTGGAATCTCTAGAAAGACGTATATTTAGGAACAGAGGTACGAGGTAGTATCATGTATGACATCTACATATCTAATTTAGCGGCCAATAGTAGAAATCATTGTCTGCACAAAGGGATTATTGGTCGAAAATCCTACCAAAGCACTCTGGTAGGCACACAACAATACAAGAGAGAGAGAGACGCACTTACAAGATCATAGCAATGCCTCGGTCCAGGATCTTGGTTGGCCAAGCTGTTAGATCCAGAACAAACATCATCCTTGTAGTTTTTGCAAGCTGCATAACATGTAACAGCGACCTGCTAGTATATTTGAAGTACATCGGGCAGGTGATGCTGGACGGGTTTAAAGGTGACAAGTACCTAGGCCGTGGCGGGTGCTTGGCCTCTTGCCAGACGGTGGGAATCAGGTTAGAAACGTCAAGGGTGATGACGTTGCGCTCGATGTCGGGATCCGGTAAGGAGATCTAGAACCATCGAGTAGGGTGTTTGTGGAGTGGCTCCGGTAGGGTGGACTACAGTGTGGGTGAAGCGGATCTGTGGCCGTGGACGAGGGCGTCGGTGAAGCTACTCCGGTGGTTGGGTTCAGGATGGTGTCGACAATGCGGATCTACGGCCGTGGACGGGCGTCGGAAGCTGCTCTAGTAGGTTGGATGAGGGTGCGACGAAGCGGATCTGAGGCCGTGGACTTGTGAGTTGGCAAAGCGGCCCCGATAGGGTTGAGAATGGTATAGGCAAAGCTACTCCGGTAGGGTTGACGATGGTGTCGGCGAAGTAGCTCCGGTAGGGTTAAGGAAGGTGTCGGCGAAGAGGATCAGAGGCCGTCGACGGGGGCGTCGGTGGGGCGGCTCCGGGGGATGTGGACGGGTTGCCTCCGGTGGGGAGTCTGAAGGAGCCGCTGCAGATGCGCCAAGGTTGACGAGAGCCAATGAGCAGAGATCCGGCACCGTGGACAGGACCGGCACTGAATGGGCTGTGGTAGAGTGGTGGATGAGCAGTCTACTTGTTTCTAGGGGAGGTGGGAGGGGTAGATGCGGCCGCAGAAGCTGATCCGGCGAGGTGGACGCCGCTGGTAGTGAATGGGCTCTGGTACACCGGTGGATGAGCAGTCTAGGGTTTCGAGAGGGGAGGGGTAGAAAGGCCGATGAAGTATGGACGGTGTGACGTAAGATGCTCTTGTGTTGTGGAGTTAGTCATTTTTGTGGGAGGGGGAGAGGAAATGGGGGTGTCGTGTGGTGGGGGGAACCGAAAGTTACCAAAGCAGCCTCGACCTATTATGTAGATGAGGGCGGTATTGTAACTGTCATTTTCTGTGCACCAAGGACAAAAGGGGGATTTCGCATGCTAAAGACTAGGTGGCGGAAATTTTGTAAGGAGGCAGGAGATTTTGCCGCCCGCGGGATCGTTCGTTTCCAGTTTCAACTAATTTTGGACCGTGCTAGCGGGAAGGTCATGCAAGACTGTATACACGGGGCACGCGTCAGCAATTAATAACTGGTGTGAACTCCACCCCAGAAAAAAAGAAAATAACTTGGGATGATGCACCGATAACTTGGATGTTCACACGGGCGCGGCCAATCATACGGGTGTAGAGGCGCGTTCACAAAAAAGGGATCCAACGCTCAGCCTATGTATTCCTCGTGTAAATAGATAATTTAGTGCCATTGGTTATTTACTTTAAACATAATGCATTGACGTGTTAGTGTAGAGGTGCACAAAAAAATTGAATATTGTAGTCCCACAAAAGAAATGGATATTGTAGTCCGCTACTTAAAAGTGTTACCTCATATGATTACATAGCCTCCATTTCATAAATTGTGTACCCGTTGAATTCATATATGAATATTACATATATTACTTCATAATAGAACCTTAAAATCATCCAATACTAATGAATTGGAATGCAAGACTAACAATGGTGCGTGTACATGATAACTACATTGGTTGTTTGAAGAAACATCACTGTAACTTTTGCATGCACAAATGAAAAGGTTTATTTACATAGAAAAAAGTGATATGTGAGTGCCCAATCTTTATAGTGTTGAATTGATATTGTACCTTTGGCCACGTTACAAAGTAGATATTGATTTATTCAAGCGATGCACGTCCACGATCGCTAGATAGTGATACGTGAATGAATTGTGCAGTCTCTCGCACACGCATACATATTTCATTTCCCTGTGGGCATCAGAATCACACACGCGCTCTTCGTGTATTTCTCTCCTTCCGTCAAGGTTAGAATTCGTCTTTCTAGCCCGTCCTAGAAGTCTCTCACACAGAAACAGACATGCTCTCTCTAGTGAACACGCCCACCCCTTTAATTCCGCCCACCCACAGCCACTAATGTCTCAAAGTATAATTATGTCTCTCACACATATTCCTAAGGTTAACTCGAGTTCTGGAACCACATGAATACATACCATGGGATTCCATCAGAGCACCTTTTCTTTTGAGATTTCGCTCTCTCTCTCTCTCTCTATGTCTCTCTCTGTCTCTATATCTCTCTCTATCTCTATCTCTCTCTCTCTCACACTTTCTCTCTCTCTCTCTCTCTCTCTCTCTCTCACACACACACACACACGCATAGACATTGTTTCCCGCTTCATTTTTCCGGCACTTGCATGCACACCATTTGTTTATCTCCGTGCTGCTTTAAGTATGCCTTGCACACATGCTATCTACCTATCCCTTAATATAGATATGTGTCACACAAACTCCTTCTCCCTACTAGCAAGATGCCCATGCATTGCACGGAACATCAAGATGCATTTATATGAGTAGTTTATCTTGTGGGCGAAAAGGATGAATGAGGGAAGGCCTTATTTGCAAATGTGGAGAGGGGTGTGGGTATCTTTTTCCAAAATTGTCATAGTTTCCTTCCTATCCGTCGGATATAAATCGGATGGCCTATATTGCAGGATGGTAGGCACACCATCATCACCAACTCTGTATTTTATAAGATTAGAGATATGTAAGTGTCACTGCCCCCCCCCCACACCCACACACACACACTTCCCAACACCGAAGAAGTAGGGTGACACCTCCATCTTGATACTAACTATCTACTGGCTTCTCTCTAAAACACACACACACTACCCGACACCGAAGGAGTAGGGTCGCACCTCGATCTTGATAGTTATATATGTACTGCTTCTCTCTCAGACACACACACATATACACACACTCGCTAGTTGTGCATCTGTGCCTACCGCACACACTCTCGATATGTCTTTCTCTCCCTCCCCCTCCCCACCCCCCCCACCCCCCCCCCCCACCGCAACAATGACAGCAGAAGGGTGACACCTCAATCTAATCTTAATCTGTCAATTGGTTTCTCTCTCGAACATTGTGTCTCTGTGCCTTGCTCGTATTACACACTCGACACGCCTTTCTCTCCATAGCCCCTCGATATGTAGACTTCGCCACAAGACAACCTGTAGTGACGATGATGCTGAACCCAGTGTGCCTTGTTTTTACCGGCCTCATGTGATAGTTTTCACCCTGTTTTCTGTTAATTAACAAGGCAACCTTTTCTTTGTTACTATAGTGAATCGGAAATCATTTAGGGCAGACATAAAATATATCACTTCAACCCAATTATCGCAGTAACTATTTTAAAAGAAACTAGCTAGATGCCCATACGTTGCACGGAACATCAAGATGCATTTGTATGAGTAGTTTATCTTGTGAGAGAAAAGGATGAACGAGGGAAGGCCTTATTTGCAAATGTGGAGAGGTGTGTGGGTATTTTGCAAAATTGCCATAGTTTCCTTCCTATCTGTAGATATAAATCCCACGGCCTATAATGTAGGATGGCACGCACACCATCATCACCAACTCTGTTTTCTACTCCCTCCGTTCCTAAATATTTGTCTTTTTAGAGATTTCAACAGGTGACTACATACGGAGCAAAATGAGTGAATCTACACTCTAAAATGTGTCTGCATACACATCCGTATGTGGTAGTCCATTTGAAATCTGAAAAAGACAAATATTTAGGAACGGTAGGAGTATAAGAGTAGACATGGAGATATATCTCCAGCATGGTCTACAACAAAAATGTGCTGGACTGGTTAGCGTCGGATGCTCGCAACGCGATAACCTGAGTTTGAATTTTGTCTTTAACTTTAGATTTTTTATATTATATATTACTTATTTAATATATACTTCTTTCTCTAATATACTGACAGTGGAACCCACAGAGTACTTAGAATACAAGATTAAGGATGGACTTGTTTCTTTTTAACTTTCTATACAAAGTTGTAGCCACCCTACAAGTCACGTGTACACTGTACATGCAATTAACTTATTATAGAGGGAGAATCATACACGCAATGAACTCAAATGGATTGGATGTAACTCTATTATTTCCAGCATAAGAGCATATCCTACGGAAGCCGGCAAATTTCCTCCCGCTTCCTTCCGCGGAGGACGACATCAAACGCCAGCGGCATACATTTTCACAACTCTAACCAACCAGATGAAATTTGTGCAAACACGGACTGATTTCATATAAGCATGAAGGATTTCATATAAAAAAGCCGGATCTTCATATAAACATGATGGATTTCATTACATTTACAGGAACTAAGCGGTGCTAATCCGGCTCTCTTGGTATAATTAATACTCCCTTCGCCCGGAAATACTTGTCCTAGAAATGGATGTATCTAGACTTATTTTAGTTATAGATACATCCAATTTATCCATTATTAGAACAAATATTTCCCACCAGCCGGAGAGGGAGTACCTAATCTAAATGGCTGCCCGTGGATCCCTTTGTCTTCCTCATGTCCGGCAGACACTTGCGGGGTTGACGAAGGTCCTCAGAAGAGAGGAAGCAGCAAAGAAACCACCTGAATGCGCAGTCGTCACCTCGGCGGTGGCCTTCATGGGACCCAAGTGGCGGCGGTCTCTCGTGTTCTATTTCCAGCATAAGGCTTATATCTCTGCCTGCATGGTGCTGCCGCGGGCACGGGAGGCTGATCAATTCTAAGTGTAGTGGGATATTTTGCCCAAACTACAGATGTCGTGTTCTCCGCAGGGACTAGGCGACGGCAACTATGCTCGGCTAAAGCTAGGTAACACAATTCAGATTATGAATGTAAGAAAATAAACCTAAACTAAACAAGGTCATTCCCAAAGATTGTCGACAAGAAAATGAAAAATAAAAGCAAAGGGAGATTTAGATTTTATTCATTGTCTTTTTGGTATTTTCGTAATGCTTGAGAAGTTAAAATACTAATACGAACAATCATCAAACAGCTAGGGAATTAAAAAGACATGATCATATATATAACATGGAGGAAGAAACAAGGTTTTAGGATAGAACATGAACATATCACATCATAGGCACACACATATGTATATATATATATATATATATATATATGTATATACATATATATATATGTATATATATATGTATATATATATATATGTATATATATATATATACATATATATATACAGACGGTCTATTCTGCTAATATTAGCAGAATAACTATTCTGCGCACCACTTCCGCACTGCACACTGAACGCAAGTGCACTGCATCTTCTTGACGACGAGCACTGCAATATAGACTAGTGAACTTCGCGTCGGAAAAAATTGCACGCGTTATTTTTTCGGTACTGTTTTTGCTCTAATTTTTTGATTGTTTATCGGAATGAGGCGTGTAATATACCGTTGAAAAGCTATGGATTAGGCGCAACTTCGACATGTTGAACACTTTTCGAGATTCCACACGGTTTAAGAGCAGTTTTAAAAATGGTGCAGCCCATGACGAATGACAGCGAGCATTGTTTCGAGATTTCTTCTAAACCGCTCGTCGGAATGAAGCAAACGATACGCCGTTGGATAGATATCGTCAAGGCGCATCTTTTTCATATATAAATTTCTCTCTATATCCTTACGGTTTAAGAGCAGTTTCAAATTTACTAAATCGCGGAATTCTGTTTTTCAAAAAAATTCAAATTTTCGGTACTGTTTTCGCTCCAGTTTTTGAACTGTTTGTCGAAACGAGGCGTGTAATATATCATTGAAAAGCTATGGACGAGGCGCAACTTTAATATGTTGCAATGTTTTTGAGATTCCTTACGGTTTTAAGTTAATTCTGAAAATCGTGTGGCGGACGACGAGTGGCAGCTGCTGTTTTTCGCAATTTTTTTATAAACTGCTGCTCGGAATGATTCAAACGATAGGCCGTTGGAAAGGTATCGACGAGGCGCAACTTTTTCATGTAGAACACTCTCTCTAATTCTTTACAGTTTAAGAGCAGTTTTAAATTTACCGAAATGCGGACACTCTGTTTTTCGCGACATCCAAATCGACGTATGCATTTCATCCGACTGAAAACCGCGCTGCATCGGATTTAAATGCCGCACTGCGTTAGACGGGCAAGAGAACTGCATGGTTCCTTTTGGTGGACGAATTTTTGAAGACGAGGAAGAAAACCGCACTGCTTTTAGACGGAAAAGCGCACTACATCAAAGAGTCAAGCGAACTTCATGATTTTCTTGTCGGGCGTAAATTTTCTCAAATGAGCTTTTGTGAGCTTTTTGTTTTCATTTTTTATGAACGATAGAACACACTGCTTCAGTCTGAAAAACGCACTGCATGAGACGGTCAAACAAACTTCATTATTCCCTTCTGTCGGACGTAAACTTAAAGTGAACCTCATGACTTTTTATTGCCTTTTTTCGTATTTTTTTTCATCAACAAAGTGATTGCATTCGAGGGAAAACCGCACTGCAATGTCTTCTAAGAGGTGTACACACATTTTTTTTCTTTGCACACAATTGACCGCACTGCTTCATTTGAAAAAACCGCACTTCATCAAATGGTCAAGTGGACGACATTATTTTTTTTGTCGTTTCTCTACCATTTTTCATTTCGGGTTTCCACATTGGCGAGCTGTGCACGTGTGAATAAGCGAACCGCACGGTCGAGGGAAATGAACCGCAACACAATTTGAAATGAACTTCTTTTCTAAACAAAATCATCACAAGTGAAGTGCTCTTTACAAAAGAAGGGCTTCCTCGTGGGTTTTCCATTTTCTTCCAACAAGAGGGCAAGCTGCATACAAAAATCAACCTTTTTAAAAAAAATCTTCTAAATTTTCTGCACTTGGCAACATAGTGGACTGCTGGGAGAGAGAAGATCATCAAGGCGATCAAACAAGTGAGTTGCACTTCAAATAAAGTACTGTTGTTTTCTTCTATACATTGGCTACGAGACATGGCGAATCCACAAAGACAAACACATACAAATTACAATGACATGGGACTTTAAAATAAATCCTAATTTTTTGGTGAAATGCAAGTCGGTCGCCAAGCAAGATCGCATGTCATCCCCACAAAGATCGCACTGTGTGTCCATGGGACTGCAAGCAAAATCTGAAAAATGCAAAAACTGCAACCCCCACAACACTGCATGTTCAAAAAAGATGCAGTGAACCGCTAGCTTTTTTTGATGTAAATGTGACCCGTGAACAAGAACGCACGCGAAGCAAAACACATCACCATGCTGGCGAATTGCAACAAGGGTCTTTGGGAACTGCTGCTGCTTTGTAGCAGCCCGATCCGACGCACTGTGGGGCGGGATGAGAGGGTACCGGGAGGACCAGAGACGCTGGTGAGCTGGACAATCACATCGCGCGGACTGCACGGCAACGGCGAAGATAGAGCGCGACGGCGCTGCATGATGCAGCCACCAACATGGTAGATGGGGAGGGATGGGCAAGACAGACATGAGCTGCACCACCGAGCCCCCATTCCCGACCTCCTCCTCCGGGCGAGCCAGCGCCAACATGACGGATCCCTTCTTGCCTCCTCCCGAGGGCACGTGGCCGGCTGGATCTAGAAGGGTCAAGTGGAGAAGGGGGCAGAGAGTGTCCATCTACTTTGTCTTACCTGCGATGGATCTGGCAGTAGCTGCAGGTGTAGCACCTCCACTCCTCCGATTTGTGTCGATGCCGCATGCCCACCTCCGCTCCTTCCCTCCGATCGCCGCCCAGAGCGGGCCTCGACACACGCCATGCACCGAGGATCAGGGCCACAGCTCGGTGTGGGCGGATCTGTACAGGAGTATGGGGAGAGGGAGAATTCACTGACTGCCAATTTGCAGCGGTCATGGCCGGGGCGAACGGATCCAAAGACCCATCCACCCGAGCTTGGACCACTGTAGCACCGCTTCACTGGTGCCCTTTCACAGTGGCGTGGTAGCGGCTCAAGCTATCGGGTGATGAGCCACGGGCGGCGAGGGGAAGGAGGTGGGGCGACGGGCGCAGGGAAGTAGGTGGGCGGCGCAAGCGAAGGTGGCGGCTTGGCGGCGTGGGGAGGCAAAGTGAGGCGGGCGGCGCTGGGAGGCAAAGTGGGCGGCACGGGGAGGTTATGGGCTGGGAGGGGCCGAGGGGAATTCATGGGGGAGAGAGAGGATTGGGGGAGGATAACGTGTTTTTTTCTAGCGCCAGCAGCTCGGTTGAGTTATTTTTCGGGTTTGTTTGTAGCTACGGTCAGCTCGGTGTTGTTAGCAGAATAAGAAAGTAAGGTGCAGAATAAGACTCTTAAGGGTGTTATCATAATAGACCCACCCTATATATATATATATATATATATATATATATATATATATCACACGTGCTGGAGTTATCACAGACTACAAAATGAAATAAGTTCACAAGGTTGGATACTCATATATGGTGACAGATATCTATACTACTATTTAAAAAGCAAACATAACTCCCTCTAAAGTCACACACCAAAATGTACACAAGATAATCAGGATCCTCTGATCAAATCGGTTAAAAACATATTCTACCGTCCATATTAAGTTAATGGTCTGCCGTTCTAATCAATGGCTCGGATCGAATGTTCTGCCAAGCAGACGTCTGCCAATCCCCCTGCTGCCGTCTTCATCGGTCTCTCGCTGCGTGATTAGCGGCACCCACACATTGATAATCACATCTGGTCCCTAATAATCCTCCGCACATCTGTGCCTCCTTACTTTACGCGTTCTCCTCCACCTCTGCCCCTCCCACACGCCGCCGCCAGCCCGAGCACATGTACTCCCCTCCTCTGTGTTAACGCTGCTCAAGCGCGCCTCCATCCGGCCGCCGGCCTCCTCTGGCCGGCCGGCCGCCGGCCATGGGATATGGGATGGAGGGACCCGTCCACCTTGGGATGACCCGTCCACCTAGGGTTTTTTCACATTTGAGAGAAGATGGATAAGTAACAAATTTGTGTCCAGATTATCATCAGTTCGTGCTATTTATCCATCAGTTTGTCATAATCATGTTTTGACCCCAGGCACCCATATCCCAATGTGTTTATGTATTTGTGGATCAAGAGATGAACAAATGCGCTCTTGTCTGATCGATATTTGTAAACACATGTTTTTGTTTGGCCATGCAGGAGGTGGATTTTCCGTTCAGGTTTTATTCATCTCTGTGATACAAACTTCACCACATTAGAGCTGAGATGATGCGTGTGATGTAGCCTTTGTTCATACTTGAATTGAATGCTCACGAGCTTTGGTGGTTGATATTTTGCTGGATGTTTCAACAGCGGTGTGTGGCTACATTGACGACCGAGCGAGCAAGCAGACGTGTAATGCGAAACATCTGATGTGCCGTTCAGGACCAAATCCACCGGGACCGATCGATGGAATTCAGAGGTGCATGTACTGACGAAATCTCATGGTGACTCTGTTAATGTAGAATCAATTTTCAGAAAATGACTTTTCTTTGTTACCACTTAGTTGCAGTCTGCCGTATATCCATGATTGTTGATGGTAAACATTTAGTAAGTACTGACTTCCTGGTTCTGCATTCAATCTAATCATCAGTTCATTAAGTTGAGCTCTGCGAGATGCTCCAGTGCTCTATAGAATGTAGCATTAAATATATAAAGGTCTCTACAAGTTTGCCTAAGAAGGTAATGTTCCATCTTTGAATTGTCTGAGCTTGTGGGACGAAGCCAACTTTCTTACTTACTCGACGTCTATATCATGCATATATAGGTGTTGTCTCTATATTTTTAATGTGAATGACAGAATAATATGTGAATAACATTTGCACTGGTGTAAGCTTGCATGTTTGCTACAGCAGGCAGAGTTGGTGTAGCATCATTAGTTTCTTTGTTGATATACTAACAAGTTACCTTGTGCAATTTCTCGACAGTTTGGAGCCCTGTTCGTGTGCAAGATTGCTAGGAGCACCCTGCACAATTCCTCGACTGTTTGACACAGCGAGCGTCGAACGGAAGGGTTCCCAAGGGAGGCACAGCCCCGAGGGGCATCTCCAAAGTTTGGCCACCACTTCCCTTGGCCAACAATGAATAGCAGTCACGGTACCACGTCATTCACTTGCCTACCATAGATTGACCGTATATTTCCCCTCTTTATATCTAGATAAAGTATAGCATGTAAATATGTTTAAGTTCAGAAATAGTGTTTTCCCTTCTATCTTCACTTATACTATTTGGGTTAGTAAAAATGTAACTAAATTCAGCAGATGTGTTATTTGAAGCCAGATTATAGGATTACTCAACTGGTGTTGTTGATGATCTGACCTAGAATTTGGTATGATGTATAACCATCAGTCCAGTAGATGATTCCTTTATATTATTCCAAAGGCTTGCAATGTATTTGGATTAAAGTTATGAACATGATACACTAAAAGCTGGTAGAAGGACGTCATGAACTTGTAATTATAGGAAATGATTGTACTTTCTAGGTCTATTTCTCTATGGTTTTGCTTCTTAATTTGATTTTATCTTGGGTGGATTTTCAAAGCAGACATGAGTGTTACCATTTGTGTTTAGCATGCCTTGTTTAATGGTATGAAACAGATTAGATATATTTGAATTTTAGTTGAGTAAATTAGTATGGGTACAAATAAATTAAAAACATGGAGCAAAAGCTTTTACGTTTCATTCATTAAACAAAAGATTGTCTAGTTAATCACGGAAAACCAGGAGAAAAGCAAAATAAAAGGGCCAAGCCCACTATAGAACACCGTAAACACACATGGCTAAGCACACACTCGACAGCGTGGCGAATGCCACAATGCCGACCACACAAACACACACTAGCTAGGGGACTCGCTCCGCCGAACAAGTTTTTCTTCCATCACCTGCCGGAAAGAAGTCATGAGGCACTCTCTCACTATGATGAAGAGACAAGCATTCCACATGCCTCCAGTAGTTGCAACCCACACGACACGAGGTCCAAGTCGTTGAAGTTGCAAAGCTCTTGGGGCTGCTGCCCTGACGTCCACTGCTCCAACACGCCTTGCACACTCAACTGGTACCGCTTCTGGGGTTGTCACCCTGACATGCCATGGCAGAGACTGTGTTGCACGTGCACACTTACTAGTAGACCACAAATACACGGCAAGAACACTTCAACTGATGAGAACACACAATCTGTGATACAAAATTTATAAGTACGAAACTGAACAATCGTCAGGTTATAAGCTCTTATGAAATATGAATATTATAAGTATTACACATCTCAATTCTGAACATTACAGAGTACTGAACATTACGCTACTCAAAGATTACAGAAATTTAGAGAATAGAGAGAGGGAGACAGAGAGATAGAGAGAGAGAGAGAGAGAGAGAGCAGCAGCAGCAAGATTGGGAATGGAGCAGCAACAGGGACGTGAGGAGAGAAGCAGCAGGGTCGTGAGGAGAGAAGCGGCAAGATTTGGGGAAGAAGAAGCAGCAGGGGCGCAAGGAGAGATGGGACAGCAGGTTGTAGCACATGAAGAAGGAGCAACAGAAGGGGCGAGGGGAGGAGAAGCAGCAAGTTGGGGTTCAGAGAAGATCAACAGCGAGAGGACTTTGAGTGGAGGAGCAACGGAACAAGGGGAGAAGAAGAAGCAGTAGGGATGGGGAAGAGGAGCAGCGGCAGAAGGCAGGGTCGCACGGGTACACAGACACCCGTCTGGTCGGGCGCGCGAGGTGCGGCGGTGGAGTGATGGCACTGTGGTGGAGATGGTGGCGCTGGTGGAGATGGTGGCGCTGGTGGAAATGGTGGCACTGGTGGAGATGAGTGGACGGATGGCTGGGTGGCGCAGGTGGATGGAGGTGATGGCGGTGCTGGGTGGATGGGCTACGGAGGCGCACCACCACGCCGGCCTGGCCGTGGCGGCGGCCGGAGGTGGAGAAGGAGTGGTGAGGGGGAGAGAGATGAAGATGTGGCCAGGCCCGAGGGGAAAATGGAGGCTGCGCTAGGGATTTGATCCCCCTCCTCTGATCTGCCACTTTTGCTCTTTTGCCCTTCCACTTCTATTCTTTCTTCACAAGATGATCCCTCCAACTTTAGCTTGGCAACTCTGGTTACTTCTTTTCTTCACGGTCGGGTCCATTCTTCCTCCTCTTCTTCGTTCTCTTAGCCACTTAGTCCGGATCTTGAAGATTTATAGTGCCTTTGCGCACATTTCTGCAAAATAGACCAAAGACTAGTAAATGATACTTTATATGATTTTCATGCAAATATTCAATATTTCACAGCAAGAATTGATGGTCATATCTCAATAAATAATATATTTCTATGCCAAAATTGTATATATGAAATGTGCTTATCAAGTTCCCCCACACTTAAACTTTTGCTTGTCCTCAAGCAAAGGCATATGACAAGAGCAAGAATGTGAACAGTGAGCTGACTAGAGAATGCCAAGTGAAGTAGATCTCTAAACAGTGCATGCTTTGGACTTAGCTAGTGAAAATTAATGGTTAGGAGTGCTTCAAAGTGGTAGGATACTAGTAAACTCGACCATTTTAAACTTTTGCAATGATAAACGAAGATTAGCAAGTTCAAATGCTGACTGTGCCAAAAGGTCCTAAAGAGAGCATGATCCTGAGAACAAAAGGAACTTGAATTAAATCACTTATTTGCAAAAATATAACATTGTGGTTGAACCACTTTTTTTTTTAGGGAGTGGTTGAACCACTTATTGAATTTGAAAGAAACACACATATTATTTTATTAGTCTCACCGAAGGAACATACCACCGATCCCGAGAACATGGTATACACCTGGCTCAACCAATTTTTATTAATTTTTTTGTTTGTCTCCCCAAAGGAACATACCACCGATCCCGAGACCATGGTATACACCTGGTTCGACAATTACATTTTTATTATTATTAATTACTGCCCAAGCTAACCCAATTTCACATGCCACCGATCCCAGGAACATACATGCTACTGTAGGTAGCCAGACTTATTTATTCATTATTACTAATCTTAAATGAACAACACATAAGCACAAAAACAGGAATCATCACTTCTCCATGTCTGGTTCACATGCTACCGATCCAGGGAACATAGCATGCTAATCCATAGTGGTTAGGTGATTGCTCTCTATGGGAACACATTAGCCACAAACTCAGCATCTGACACTTAATGATCTAGGTGTATCAAGGTAAAAGCAGAAAATGATTAAGTTTTCTAGTGTACTAGGGATTTGAGCACTAAAAACTAATAGCTTTCACTACTTTCAGCAAAGCAAGCATTGTGTAGATCACTAGTTTACAAGGCATTCAACACTCAGTTCACATATTCACATCAATCACCCTATGTCGAAGGTAAAATTCAGTGGGACGATATTTAAGAAATTGCTCAAGCGACCCAAATAGCAGTTGATTACAGCATGTATAATGTATGATGGTATTCAGATTGGGGTCATGAAACAGCTCACCGGGCACTATGAAGTAGCACTTGCTTGATCACTCTCTAAGCAGCTACTCTTCTCCTTTGCTTCCTCATGGATGCTCCAGCTTCACTCTTCTTCGTGTGTGCCCCCTTTGCTTCTCCTCATCCCCATGCTCCGAGTCCACCGGGGTCCCAAGGAATGTCACCTCGAACCTGGTCAGCATGTACTAAACGGTGCAGTAGCAAAAACCTGAAAGAACACTCCATAAAAGAGACAATGCAAGCGGTAGGGATAATACCCTCCAAGTCATCAATCGAGTATCCAATTACATAAGCATAGCTATAAAGCACATGTTTAGGATGGTAGGAATCAGCAAGGTCAATACTACAATGAGGATGATATTTACCATTAAGCAATAGGTCTAGCATGAGGAAAATAATGGTCTTCATAGCAAATGTGGGCAATGCTACTAATAGGGTGTGTATGATCATGTCCAAGCGAATACTTTTTCAAATCTACCTTAAGTGATGGCATCATGTAATGCAAGGTAGAAGCAAAGATACTATACGGACGCATGACATCAAGAGGATTAGGTAAACCTGGCACATCACGCTCTTGTATGATAATAGGCAAATGAATCTCAGGTTCTTCATCTTCAACTACATCAGCTTCTTTTACTTCTTCATGAGTGGTAGGTAGCGGATCTTCATCTTGATCACTTGGGCATTCAAGCTCTGGTTCATCTTGTTCCTTGGCTTCGAGAATTTCTTCTTCAATCTGAGGTCTTTCTTCCTCTGGGCTCTCGGTGTCTTGCTCAACTAAATGTGAAGGTGTTGGAACCTCACATGTATCCATGGATATCTCAGCCACACTCAACTCAAGCTGTGAAGAAATAGTGCTGCCAGTGTTGATGTTCTTCTCAATCTTCCTTACTTCTTCCACTAGCTCTTTTCCACTCTTGATCTTCTTCATTTCCTCTAGAATAACCTTCCTAATAGGATCATCCTCGGCACTCCAAGTGAACTCGAGACTCAAAAGTGTGAGCTTGTCTATGTCATCGAACTCATCTTGTGTGGGCACTTGCACATGAGATTGCACAGCAGCTGCTGGTTGACCAAATGGAGGACCATTTAACTCCATTGGCAACATCTCCTGGTGCTGCGGTATATGAGTAGGAGGTGAATAAAACTGTTGTGGTGCATAGTTGTGGCTCTCCTCATTGTACCTAAATCCCTGCATATGATTACTAGAAGCAAACTGTGAGATCTCAGGGTTGTTGTTCCTATATGACATATTCTGGTTTTCAGGCCACCCATGTGTGTAATTGTTTTGGTATGAGCTATGTTGTGGGGCGAAGCTCATGCCATAACAATCGGGAGGGTGAGAGTAACCACGCTGACATTCAGCGGGCGAATGGCCCTGAAATCCACAAATATGGCAGGTAGGAGCAACGTAAGGATGGCCTCTAGAATAAGGATCATAAGAGCTAGGCCTATCCTCAAAAACTACTTCTCGCTGCCGAGCTAAAACGTCTAATCGATGGGAAATCTTACTTATCAGGTCTTGAATACTTTCTGTGTTGTTTGTAGTGTTGCTCGCATAAGCATGATGACCTGCATAGTAAGCCATATCTGAGAAGATGCAATAACCTGCAGAATGACCAAGCAAAGAAAGAGAAAATAACTTGAACAAGGGTTAGGGGTTAGAGATATATCACATATATATAGCACAAAGGGAAAAACAAGAAAAACCTAGTCTATAGCCTAACAAAATCGCTCGATGCTAGTCCCCGGCAACGGTGCCAAAATGATCAATTGTAAGTGTAGTGGAATATTTTGCCCAAACTACGGATGTCGTGTTCTCCACAGGGACTAGGCGACGGCAACTATGCTCGGCTAAAGCTAGGTAACACAATTCAGATTATGAATGTAAGAAAATAAACCTAAACTAAACAAGGTCATTCCCAAAGATTGTCGACAAGAAAATGCAAAAAAACAAAGGGAGATTCAGATTTTACTCATTGTCTTTTTGGTATTTTCGTAATGCTTGAGAAGTTAAAATACTAATACAAGCAATCATCAAACAGCTAGGGAATTAAAAAGACATGATCATATATATAACATGGAGGAAGAAACAAGGTTTTAGGACAGAACATGAACATATCACATCATAGGCACACACATATGTATATATATATCACACGTGCGGGAGTTAACACAGACTACAAAATGAAACAAGTCCACAAGGTTGGATACGCATATATGGTGACAGATAGACCACAAATACACGGCAAGAACACTTCAACTGGTGAGAACACACAATCTGTGATACAATATTTATAAGTACGAAACTGAACAATCGTCAGGTTATAAGCTCTTATGAAATCTGAATATTATAAGTATTACACGTCTCAATTCTGAACATTACAGAGTACTGACCATTACACTACTCAAAGATTACAGAAATTTAGAGAATAGAGAGAGGGAGAAAGAGAGATAGAGAGAGAGAGAGCAGCAAGATTGGGAATGGAGCAAGATTGGGAATGGAGCAGCAACAGGGACGTGAGGAGAGAAGCAGCAGGGTCGTGAGGAGAGAAGCAACAAGATTTGGGGAAGAAGAAGCAGCAAGGGCGCAAGGAGAGATGGGACCGCAGGTTGTAGCACATGAAGAAGGAGCAACAGAAGGGGCGAGGGGAGGAGAAGCAGCAAGTTGGGGTTCAGAGAAGATCAACAGCGAGAGGACTTTGAGAGGAGGAGCAACGGGACAAGGGGACAAGAAGCAGCAGTAGGGATGGGGAAGAGGAGCAGCGGCAGAAGGCAGGGTCGCGTGGGTACCCAGACACCCGTCTGGTCGGGCGCGCGAGGTGCGGCGGTGGAGTGATGGCGCTGTGGTGGAGATGGTGGCGCTGGTGGAGATGGTGGCGCTGGTGGAGATGAGTGGATGGATGGCTGGGTGGCGCAGGTGGATGGAGGTGATGGTGGTGCTGGGTGGATGGGCTGCGGAGGCGCACCACCACGCCGGCCTGGCCGTGGCGGCGGACGGAGGTGGAGAAGGAGTGGTGAGGGGGAGAGAGATGAAGATGTGGCCAGGCCCGAGGGGAAAATGGAGGCTGCGCCAGGTCCACTTCTATTCTTTCTTCACAAGATGATCCCTCCAACTTTAGCTTGGCAACTCTGGTTACTTCTTTTCTTCAGGGTCGGGTCCATTCTTCCTCCTCTTCTTCGTTCTCTTAGCCACTTAGTCCGGATCTTGAAGATTTATAGTGCCTTTGCGCACATTTCTACAAAATAGACCAAAGACTAGTAAATGATATTTTTTATGATTTTCATGCAAATATTCAATATTTCACAGCAAGAATTGATGGTCATATCTCAATAAATAATATATTTCTATGCCAAAATTGTATATATGAAATGTGCTTATCAGAGGCGCGGCCACAGGCACGGGAGGCGCGCCCACAGACACGAGAGGCACGGCCACCGCAGACACTGGTGGCGTGGTAGGACGCGGCAGCGATGACGCCCGTACCGGCATGCTCGCCGCCGTGTCGGCGTGGAGCAACTCGCCACTCCTCCTTGAGCTAAACTGGAGCGACGAGTTGCTGAACCACGCGCCCAACTGGCTCCATCTGGCCAAGCGAGGTTGGTGAAGCACCGAGCGGCCTTGCCCGTATTTAGAGGGCTCGGCGGGCCACCCAGCCGGGTAGTATGCCAGAGAACGGCCCCTGGAAGCCATCGGAAGAGTGGAGAAAATGGGAAAGGGGGAGATGGGGGAGCGGCGGAGGGGTGCGATTCTTGCCCACTATCTGTCTGGCCTTGTTTAAATAGAGGTCGAACGGTAGGAGCTTGGTCGGCGTCTGGCCTCATTTAAACTGAGGGCGGACGGGAGCAGCTCGACCGACGTTGCGTTTAATTCCGGCACACTCATGAATGGCGTGTGGCCGGAGTAGGTTTCTCGATTTACATGCGGGTTTAATAGAGGGGTTTGATGGAGGCGAGGAGGCGTGTTTAGCTGGGCATGTAGCAGTAAAGATTATTCGATTTGGACAATGGGCGCAGCCTTCCGACATGACTTTAATGCGAGACATAAGGGAGGGTTAGCGGTTCCTGAAATGTTGAACGGCCAATGATGCATCCTCCTTCAATTAGCATCATGAATGCATGAGGGAAGTGATGGGAGGAGGACTGGGAAAAGAGGCTGCACGATGTGAATGCATTGCAGTTTGCACTCATATGAAGGCGCCCCTCCATTCCAATGCATCTACCACATCGTACGCACCTAAGCATTTGCCTAAGCACCTACTCTAAGCGCAAAAGTGCTCACCTGCACCCATGGCGGCGATGCGCGCTGAAAGCGTCGGGCTGGTTGTGCCAGATGGTCCACGACGCGGGCCTGCGGCATGGCGCCGAGGATCGTCTCCAGATGGTGTTGGCGACCGGCTGGTGGATGGCCGCCGTCGATGCCAACAACGACTCTCAGTTGGACCAGATGATCGTTGCCACCACCAACAAGTTCACCATCGTCAAGAAGTTCGCAGACGACATCGCCCTACTCCTGTAGCCCATGCGCCCGGGCTCCTCATTGTCTGCCATCCTAATCGGCCTCCATGGCCGGAACCTCTTTCAAACACTGGTGGCCCTGCAACTGCCCACCGACGCCACGAAGAATGTCCACCTAGAGGCTGCTCTCGCCGCGAGGCACCTCGCCTTGCAAGAATTTGTTGACCTGCACATCCACGTGTACGAGCAAATCATATACATAGGTATCTACAAGGCCAGTGAGGACGCTACGATGTTGGCCTTCCTCAACTAGCTGGAAGCCTTGGATGCCTTTGCTGAGAAGCACCTTGACCTCGCCGCAAAAGCCGCCGCTCCTTAGCCGCCGGTCGGTGGCCCGGCGCACTAAGTTGAGGAGGAGGAGGTCGTACGTTGATGGATGCATCTTTCTTCTTGCCTCCTGTAACCACTAGTACGACCGCATCATCATGGCCTTAATTCTTATTGTGATATTGCATTCTCGTTCCAGTCAATACCGACATGTGCAATCCCTTTGCTTAATTATATGCATCACTGTAACTAGTACTCCATCCGTCAATTTATAAGTTGTGCTTACCTTTTCCATCAACTTCGTGCAACGCACGGGCATCTTGCTAGAAACACTAGAACACGTCGGACCGCATGTGACCAAACCAACGATGCACCAGCCCAGCTACTACGTACTCTGCTTATCTGGCGGAAATAGCCCCGCCCTAGCATTTCCAATCGTTATTTCTATCTATCGATCGTGCTAACGAGCATAACCAAATGTTACAATTTATACATGTTTCTCTACTCCTACTCCTATAAAAGACTCAGTTGGTGATGGTGGTGTGTCTACCATCCGTCGTTTCTGACCATTAGATCTGCATCTAATGGATGTGAGGTAAGTTGTGGCATTTTGCAACAATAGCCCACTTCTCTGCTCCAATTTGCAGAAAACCCCTTATTATCTTGAAAGCAACCACATCCCTCCCTCACCTCATCAAAACAGCCTGAGAAATATATTTCGAGTGAAAAGTAATATATTTTTAGTGTTATATATGTATATCAAAACAAGAGTGATTTCTTTCAAGTTTGTGAACAAGTACTACAATTCTACTACTTTGGATCCGTCGCAATGCACGGGCACATTGCTAGTAAAAGGAAAAGGCATGCCGCGTTCGCGTCCCACCCCCCACGCCCGGGAATCGGGAGTACTCCACGACCCTTTCGGCACGCCACATAGCTAGGGAAGGCGTGTTGCCTAGCATTTTCACTTTCATGTGGGACCGCCATTGAGCAAACCGACTATTGGCAAACCGCACCCCGCCCGCCGCCGGGTTGGAAAACAGAAACAAGGGGAAGATCTAGCTGTAGCACAGAAGCCAAGAAATTTGGTGTCAAATGGGGCTCATTGATAGAGTAGGAGCATTCCGTACTACTACTCCTACTAGTACGAAGTTTGTACTACAACTAGTACTACCACTATACAACAAGTATGTGCACGGCACATCATTGTAGGGAAAAAATGGGAAGATCTTGTTTTGGGTGATTTATCTTTTTTTCAGTCAATGTAGTATCAATAATATGATGTGGGGGGCACCCATGAAGCTTATGTGGCTTGGTTGCATGGCTACGAAAGGTTAGAGAAAAATAAATAGATAATGTGTTTAGGGTGCACTCCACTAAACATATATACTTTGGATCCATTGCAACGCACGGGCCGGGACATTGGTAGTAGTAAGAAACAAATTATGGGTTTGGCACGAGCTCGTACTGTGGGAGCACCACAAGGCCTGCCGAAGGAGTTACATTTCCCTCTCGGAGCCCACGGGACCAAGCTTCACTGGCTTAGTGCACCGGCCAATGAGTCAATGACATGTGGACCTTAAATGCGGTTGGCCCACATGTCATTCTCATGGTGGTGGCGTGGTTCGCGACTCACTCGTTCGAGATGAACCGGTCGGTGGTGGCGTGGCCGTGGCGAGGGTGCCACAACTGGGCGTCGGGGCGTTACGAGGCGTAGATGGCCACACCGGCGGGTACTACCTGTAGTACAGAAGTACTCTAGCTGAGGATTGATGCTTGGGACGAAATGTGTCACCGCCGCTGGATGAAAATTTGATGGTGCGGGAGTATGGATCGGAGCACAGGAATGGAGCAGGCAAACCGCGTCCAACCGGGTGTGGCTATGGTAGAAAGTTGATGGTCGCCGCAGTTCAGCTGGCCCGCATGTCATGCACACAAAGGCAAAGGAGCGGTGGGGCTGAGAGGGATGAGGCGCACGTCGGGGGACATCGTGCCGTGGGTTGGAGCGGCGTCGTGGGAATCGCATGTGGGTGTAGCAGTGGTAGAAACAAGAAACATGATGGTCGACGTGGTTCAACTTCCATGGAGAAGCTGTCATGCCTGCTGACACATGCATTGCATACCGCTCACTGCAAGGAGCAGTAGTAGAGAAAACTTGTTCCGAAGATACCATTTTTCCGATAAAATTCTCGAGATATCATTAGTTTTTACACATGGGATTACTCCTGCAAAGGTCAATCACAACAGGTGTTTTGTACATAAATGCATCTAGATGTTCCCCGCAATGCACGAGCATCTTGCTAGTTATAGAAGAAGCCCACATGGGCATCTTGCCGCAGGGTGTGCCACTGACCCATACTCAAAAAATTTCAGAGCTTAGGTGCACCGGATGTCGTTCCACGCTACAAAATGTAAAAAAACAGCTCCAATTTTTTTAAACCTGTTATCTTTAAACCAGCCACACCCGTCCTTCACCTCATCAAAACAGCCCGAGGAATATATTTTGAGTGAAGCATGATTTATTTTTACTGATATATGTATATCAAAACTAGAGTGTTCATATTTCAAGCCCATGAACAAGTATTATTCTACTACTTTGGATCCATTACAATGCACGGACCAACACATTGGTAGTAGTAGTCTTTATCTCTATCTCTACTCTACTCTTATAAAAAATAGAGTTGTTGATGATAGTGTGCCTGCCATCCTGCAGCATAGGCCTTCCGATTTATATCTGACGGGTAGGAAGGAAACTATGGCAATTTTGCAAAAAGGTACTCACACCCCTCTCCACATTTGCAAATAAGGCCTTCCCTCGTTCATCCTTTTCTCCCACAAGATAAACTACTCATAAAAATGCATCTTGATGTTCAGTGCAACGCATGGGCATCTTGCTAGTCTACTACTCTCTTATCTATCTACTCTTATAAAAAGCAGAGTTGGTGATGATAGTGTGCCTGCCATCCTGCAATATAGGCCGTCTGATCTATATCTAACGGATAGGAAGGAAACTATGACAATTTACCTACACTCCTCTCAACATTTGCAGATAAGGCCTTCCCTCGTTCATCCTTTTCTCCCACAAGATCTTGATGTTTCGTGCAATGCACGGGCATCTTGCTAGTATCTTATAAAAAACAGAGTTGGTGATGATGGTGTACCTGCCATCCTGCAATATAGGCCAACTGATTTATATCTGACAGATAGGAATAAAACTATGGAAATTTTGCAAAAAGATACCTACACCCCTCTCCACATTTGCAAATAAGGCCTTCCCTCGTTCATCCTTTTATCTCACAAGATAAACTACTCATACAAATGCATCTTGATGTTCCGTGCAACGCACGAGGATGTTTCCTTGGGGGTCTCTCCAGCGCGGCATGGTCGTAGTTGCAAGTTGACGCCCCTTGAGATGCCGACATTGAGGGGCACTTGGATTTTGTCTGATGAGAAGGTAAGATGAGTTTGGTCACGTAGTAAATTCATTCTAAAGACTACTTCCGTGTCCATTTCCTAATTCTCCCCCTACCCATTGTTTCACAGGTTAGGCTCGGTGCGAGTGGAGATTGGCTTGCATATTTACGGGAGAGTACCAACATCAATTTGCACAACATTTACAACGGTGACACCATTCCCGTAGAACCTTTGTCCAACATTGGGATCAGCCATGCAACAGGCCATCGCCTTAATTGGTACGATGGAACCACGGTGAGATTGAAGAAGATAGCACGAACCTTGCACATGGCAGTCAAAGTGTACCATGCTGTCTGCGGCCGATTTGTTGCCGTACGAGTACGAAGACGTTGTGCTCCTTTATAACCGCATATTTGCGGTGACAAACTAGGGGACTTGTTTCCTATGGGACACATCCTACGGCATACTCCCTCTCTCCCAGTTTATTTGTTTTCAGTTTTTTTTCGTTTTATAAGTTTCAAATTCAAATTTAGAACTCCCCATCACATGTTGAGATTACAATGTCCATTAACTCGTTGTGTGCTTGTATAGTAAATAAAAAAATCTCGAGTTTGGCACGAGTTCGTGCAGCGGTAGCACCACAAGGCCTGGCGCAGGAGTTACATTTCCCTCCCGGGGCCCTCGGGACTAAGCTTCAGCGCCTTACTACACCACCTTTGAGTCAATAACATGTGGACCCGATAGGTGGCTGGTCCACATGTAATGCACCCGAAGGCAGAGGGGCAGTGGGGCCAAGAGGGGTGAGCCGCAGGTCGGGGGACGTGTGGTGTCATAGGTTCGAGCGGCGTCGTGGGAATCGCGTGTGGCTGTGGTAGAAACTTGATGCTCGCCGCATTTCAGGTGGCCCACATGTCATGCACAAAAAGGCAGAGGGGCGGTGCGGCCGAGAGGGGTGAGGCTCACGTCGGGGGACGTGGTGCCGTGGGTTGGAGCGGTGTCGTGGGAATCGCGAGTGGCAGTGGATGAAACGTGATGGTCACCGTAGTTGAACTTCCATAGACAAGTTGTCATGTCTACAGACACATGCATTGCATACCGATCACTGGAAGGAGTAGTAGAGAAAGCTAGGCGAATAAATAGTTCCTTATATTCAAGCGAACCCACGCTACTACTTGTTCCAAAGACATGCACACCATCGAAATAGTCCATCTACATCAATATACACAGAGAGGAAATAATTTTTTTACAGGAGAGGAAATAGTTCATCCATCTATAATGCCCTCCTGCTGGTGCAGCTTCTTCTTCTTCTTCTTCTTCTTCTTCTTCTCATTTTCTGTGGGAGACGGCTTCGCAACAAGCTCTCTGGACCTTGCATCTATCTCGAAACTCACTCGGGCATCGAGGGTAGCATATTTTATCTGCTCGTATGTCAAGGGATAATTCTCCCATCTAGATGACCTTAATGCCAGCATCTCGTCACCCTTCTGAAGATTTGTTTCGAGCACAAAATTTGCTACGTCGAATAGGGATGGTGTCGGTTTATCACAATCTTCTACATGATTTTTTTTTGGTTTGTACGTCAGCGATGCTTTTCAAATCAAGGTTGTACGGCTCCAACTTCTGTTTGTCCCATGCAATGGCTGCCCCACAGAAGTATATCTCCTCCCGAGACAAGAAATCGTGAAGCTCGCATGGTATGGAGGGCGCGTGTATGATGTGGTACACCAAAACATCATCTTCGAGGCACAGCTGAAGGACGGCAGCGCATTGGATCTTCCCTGGCACGCCTCCGTAGTCTCAAGGCCGAGACCAATGACCTTCATCTCCACATTTTGGAGGGAGTTGGATACATTGCTGATCCACTTCCGAACAACCCTTGGGTGGTCGGTGATTTTGGCAACTATGCTCAACGAGCCTTCGACGAGGACATGTTGGACGCTAAAAAATTGCCTCTGGATCTCTTTCGCCATTTGGAACCGCTGGACCGGAGGGCTATGGTTTGGAGAATTAGGATTAGGTGGCTAGTCTAACTGAAGAAGATGATTATTTAAAGGGGCTTTGGAATTACTCCAGGAGGATGTGAAGAGGTTAAAACAATGCAAATGCAGTGTGGTTTGGATGCAAATGAAGATGAAGGAGAGGTGAAGAAGCCGAGGAAAATTGGTTCCCGATGGAGAAATAATTGGGAGGAGTGGCCTGCAGGCAGTTGATTAGACGGCTAGGTAGACTAAACGAAAAGGCTATGCGGGTAGACTGAGGAGTGGTACATGTCCCTGTACGTTCCCATCCTTCTAGCGCTACATGTGCCACTGGCTAGTTGAGGTCACTCTTTCGAATCACCGTGGCAAGACATTTTATGATTCCTTTTTATTTCTGTACCCCTCCTGACAGGTGGGACCTATGCAAATGGATAAAAAAATGTGTCATAGCTAGTTCGGAAGGATATTGGTGCGTGCGTGGGAGACACAACATTCTCTAGTTAAGGAATAAGTATGCGGTTATCCTCAAAAAAGAAAAAGCCTTCTTCGCGCTTCCGCATGCACGAGAATTTGGTTCTGCTCGCAATATGGATGATACCTTGAGGATGAAGTGAACCCAGAGGCATGCTAGCACGGGAGTACTACTCATGTTCCTACTACTCCTACTACTAGTAGTAGTAGTACAACTGTGGTACACTTGATGGTCAAAATATTATTCATCCGGTCCTCATAGTGAAGTGACAAGACCTCATACCGAGGTGACACCACCCAGCGGCGTCTCCAGGTTACCAAAGTCAGCCTCACCTTATGCAATGTGCAGTTACTGTCACCGTCGTTGTATAGCATGCCTCGCCTCGTCTCCCTCTCCCCTAGCACCACTCCATCTCCATCTCCGTCTCGCTGGAGATCCTGAGGTCACTCTTCATCATCTCAATGTGCCCCCGCGTATCCTCGCCTCGCTCGCCTCCCCTAGTACCACTATTCCCTCGCTAGCCGCTCCAGCACCGAGAGCCTTCTCCCCCGTAAATCAAGCCCCCCAAATCCCCACCTTCCAAACTCCACCATGGCCGAACACGAACCGCGCAGCATCCATATGAGCCGCGATTGGAGCAATCTCCCCAGTAACATCCTCGACCTCTGTTGTTCGTGTATGGATATGTTGAGCGTCCTGCGGCTGGCTCCATGCTCGAGGGACATGCACACGGCCATCATCAAAGCGAGGCATAAGCTTTTGAAGGCACCCTGCTTGCTTGCCACGCCCAATATGCGACCCTATCCAAAAGGAACTCGACGGTCCCACCAAGGATAGACCCGCATATTGAAACGCTTTTGCAAGGTGGATATCATTACATCAACATTACATAATAGCTGGGGATACATGCATAAGGCACGAGTGCCACAAGAATACATCAACATCACATACAAGATCAACATCCGACTACGGATGAAACATAAACAGAAGCTCAAACGACATCCACCCTGCTAGCCCAGGCTGCCGACCTGGAACCTATCCCCTGATCGAAGAATCAGAATAAGAACTCAACGCAAGCAAGCATCGCTCTTGCGTCATGATCATCGCAAACCTGTACCTGCAACTGGTGGTGTAGTAATCTGTGAGCCACGAGGACTCAGCAATCCCATTACCATGGGTATCAAGACTAGCAAAGCTTAAAGGAAAGGAACGGGTAAAGTGGTGAGGTTGCAGCAGTGCTAAGCATATATGGTGGCTAACATACGCAAATGAGAGCGAGAAGAGAAACAAAGGAACGGTCGCCAACTAGTAATGATCAAGAAGTGATCACGAACTCCTACTTACGCCGACATAACCCGTAAAACCGTGTTCTCCTCTCGATCAACCCCGAAAAGAGACACTCACGGTTACGCACACGGTTGGTGTATTTTAATTTAAGATCAACTTCGGGTTTTCTACAACCGGACATTAACAAATTCCCATCTGCCACATAACCGCGGGCACGGCTTTCGAAAGTTCAAACCCTGCAGGGGTGTCCCAACTTAGCCCATGATAAGCTCTCGCGATCAACGAAGGATATTCCTTCTCCCGGGAAGACCCGATCGGTCTCGGAATCCCGTTTACAAGACATTTCGACAAAGAATAAAACAAGACCAGCAAAGCCGCCCGATCGCCGACAATCCCGATAGGAGCTGCACATATCTCGTTCTCGTGGCAACACCGGATGAGACTAGCTACTGAGTAAAACCAGACCTCGAGTTGCTCGAGGTGGCCCATGAGCAGCTTTCGGTTCAGCCAAGACTTAGAGAAGCACCGCCCGGGGGCTTAAAAAAAGATGACCCTTGGGCTCCGGTAACCCCAGGGAAAAAAAGGCTGGGTGAGGCAAATGGTAAAACCAATGTTGGGCCTTGCTGGAGGAGTCTTATTCAAAGCAAACTGTCAAGGGGGTCCCATAAATCACCCGACCGTGTTAGGGACGCAAAAATCCGGGAACATAACACCGATATGACGGAAACTAGGGCGGCAAGAGTGGAACAAAACACCAGGCATAAGGCCCAGCCTTCCATCCTTTACCAAGTGTATAGATGCATTAATAATATAAGATATATTGTGATATCCCAACAAGTAAACATGTTCCAACAAGGAACAACATCTCCATGTTCCAACAAGGAACAAACTTCATCTTCACCTGCAACTAACAACGCTATAAGAGGGGCTGAGCAAAGCGGTAACATAGTCAAACAATGGTTTGCATAGGAAAGGTGTCAAAGGTTAGAGGCTGACATGGCAATTTGGGATGGCTTGATAAACAGGTAATAGGTAGCGCAAAGACAGCGATAGAACGAAGCAACTAGCATAGCAATGATAGTAGTGAGATCCAGGGTAGCGGTCATCTTGCCTGAAATCCCATAAGGAAGAAGAACGAGTCCATGAAGAAGATGAACGGATGAAGCCGAACCAAGCGTGAAGCGAACGAATCCTCACGATCGCAACGAAACGGGAACTAACAAGAAGAAGCACACAACATAGTAAACACACCACACATGAACAAGACATGATGCACAACAAGCATGATGCATGACAAATCTAGATGAGGCTACTCATGGCAAGAGATGATGCAAACAAGAGCAACACATCAAAGCAAGTTTAAATGAGGCCGGAAACAACATATAACAATTCCGGTAAGTCCTCATATGCAAATTTCGAAATTGGTTCAGATCTGAATAAACCTTAAGTTCAAGTTGTTAAACAGCAAGTTAATATGCACCACGATGATCTACACGAAATTCTAGTCAAGTTACATATAAAGTTCATTTAATTCGAGACTACGGTCTAGAAGATATGAGCAAAACAAGATAAGCATGGCATTGATGCAAAATGCATACAAACATCAAGCAAACACCTCAAATCATGGATGCAACATGATAATATGACACTACATGCAAAATCAAGCAAATTTCATATAGAGCACACTCAAAACGGAGCAACGGTTCAACACATACATCATATACAAGACATGACAACAATCTGTCCAAAACAGCAACTAGGCATATTGCAAGCATCAAAAAAACATGCTACAGGACCTCAACAAGAAAACAAAAGGCATGGACATGATGTACAAGTAAAGCATAACAAAACATGAACACTGAGCTATCTCCAGAAATCGCTAGAACATGCTCAAAATAACATGGCAAGATTGCAAATAATAACAGTTTCAGGCATTGGCAGAAATAACATCAGGTTGCAATGTTTAGAGCTATCAAACAACATGATAAAGGAATTTATCATGGCAAACAAAGGCAGGGAATGAATCTACTAAATGCATAGAACAAATGTCCTTTAGTGACCATAAGACAAAAAGGATCAGAAAATATGATGGCATCCATGTAAACATGGCAAGTTATATTACAGATTCATACATGGCAGGAACAACAATAAGTAGGCATGTTGGTGAGCTTGAACCACTCACCACAGAGCAATACATGGCATGGCAAGACAACCAACAGTAAGAAGACATGGCATAGAAGCTATACATGGCAAGAACAACATAATAGCATACACGGATCAACTACAACAACCTTGACAAAATTGAATAACATGTAAACAACCTGCCAGGAAACATTTTATAGCAAAAGTAGAGCTCGATTGACTCAAGCTAATACACTCCATAATTGCAAACAAGGGCATGGATGGATATATAATAACCATATGTTCAAATCATCCTTACTTAAGCATCTCAAAATATGCATGGATCTCTCGGTAGCATCAAGTTAACATGGCAACAAAATATAACAGAATCTGCCAGGAAAACAGCAACAGCAAGTACCCTACTTAACAAGCTTGATGCACTCACTACACAAATCACAAAAATACATGGCAAGCACCCCTGGAAATATGGCATGTCATGTTACAAAACACTTGTAGGGCTCAAGTTCATAGGATACACACATCAATCATGGCAAAAATGACAAAAGTGCATGTTCTGATAAGAATCAGAAACTAACATCACATAGCACTCTTCTAACAGCATTTCGGGCATCAAGATGAGCTCAAACGAAAATGATGCAATGAGCTGAAATGATATAATCTTCGTGGCGAACAATTTGACATATTACACGCACGAAACGGAGCAATATGCAGAGAGTTATGACATGATGAATATGGCATGATAATGTGCAAATTTCGGGGACTCGGAAAAAACAACCTCCGAAAGTCAACGGGACGAGGATATCCGGGACGAAGGGATCCGGGGCGAGGGCGAGGGCGCGTTTGGTTGGATGAGCGGGTGGATCTCATCCAGCCCGGCCGGATCCGGGCCGAGGCAACTCCGGCAACGGCGGGCGGCGACGGAGGCGGTCGGAGGAGGCCGGGCGAGGCGGCGTGGCCATGAAGCTCCGGGCGGCGGCTCGGTGCGCTGGCGCGCCGCCTGCGGGCGGCGAGAGGCGGCGGCGGTCGGCACTGCAGGAGGCGCGCGGAGGCGGCGGGAGTTGCGCGGGCGGCGCTGGGCGGCGGCCGCAAGGCGGAGGTCGCCGAGGCGCGCGAGATCGGGCGGCGGGCACGCGGGCCGGAGGGCCGGCCGTGGGCTTCGCTCAAGGGCGGCGCAGTGGAGGCGCCGCCACGTGGCTCCGGACTGGCTGGGCGCGGGCGGATGGGCGGACATGTCCGGACGGCGGGACGAAATGTCGGGCGTGAGCGGGGCTAGGTTGGATCACAAAATCCTGAGGGGATCACATATTTATAGGTAGAGGGAGCTAGGAGAGTCCAAATGAGGTGCGGTTTTCGCCACGCGATCGTGATCGAACGACCGAGAGCATGGAGGGAGTTTGCTGGGTTTTGGGCCACTTTGAAGGGGTGTTGGGCTGCAAGATAAAGAGGCCTTTGCGGTTACCCGGTTAACCGTTGGAGTATCAAACGACCTCCAAATGGCACGAAACTTGACAGGCGGTCTACCGGTGCTATACCAAGACCGCTTGGCAAGACTCGGTCCATTCCGAGAACGTTTAACACCCGCACACGAAAAGAGGTAAAAAGGGGCGCCGAGAGACATAGGAGTGCCGGATTGCAAAACGGACAACGGGGAAAATGCTCGGATGCATGAGACGAACACGTATGCAAAATGAAATGCACATGATGACATGATATGAAATGCAGATGATGACATGGCAAAGTGCAACACGCAAGCACATGACATGGCAACGAGGGCGAATAACTGGCGGACACCTGGCGCATCAAATCCGGGGCGTTACATTGCTGCTATCTGGTCTTGCAAGATTTGCTCACCATGATACGAAGGCATACATGATGCCCCTCGACTTCAATCCAACCTCCATTAGTCGAAACTTCTTTGCAGGTATGTAGTGGGTCGCCATACATCATTTCCCTCGACCTCGATCCAATCACCATCGCCCGAAACTTCTTGGCAGGTATGTACTGGGTCGGCATGAGCTCCCACTGGATGGCTGTCATCAGACAAGGCCCAAAAAAGTTGGTGCGCGTGAACTTCCACACCTCCCATGAGATTATCCTTCCGACATTGGACTATATAGGGTTTTACCGTCACGGTCCAAGTCATCTAGGTTACAAAGTTAGTTGGACGCACCTTGTTTTGCAGAAGATTGTAATCTGCCAAGTGCCCACACGAGATGCGAATTACACAGACTTCAAGCTAATTGCCTTGTTCGACCGCGGACTCGCCTCTCTTTCCGCTGGTGCCTTCTTTAGCTGGAGACAGCTCACCTCGCAGTGGATTGTCAAAGCTGATACACACTTCTGTGATGCTATAGAACACAATGGCATCATCTACGCGATCGACAAAGCAGACGACACCACGTATTGCTGGGACGGCGCATGTAAGTTGTTTCTGTCTGATGTTAATGATGATGCCATGACACTGTTTGAACTTTTTGTGATGATTGGCATATCCCTATTTGAGCAGAATTTGAGTAGAACTATGGCAATGTATTAGAGACGCCGTAAATCAGCTATATTTGGAATGAGTTAATTCATGCGATTGTGACCATGTCATTACAGCTAATTTGTACCCCTGAATAATCAAACGGTTAGGAAGATATGGATATTCTCCTTATTTTATAGTAATCTATATACTACTAAATATGAGTGTGTATCAATGGCCATGTTAGTTTACTCGTTTTCATGATGTAGAAACATGCATCACACTGTTGGTTTCACCTAACCATACATTAGGGAACTAAATGTGCATATGGAGAACTCTATATTTAGAAGTAGTGAAATCATGTAATGCTTACCATGTGTACATACCTATATTCTCCCTTCAGCAATCAATGGCTAGAATAATATCCTCACAGAAAATTTGCCCACAGAACATGAGTATATAACAATGCATGGTCTGTTAGTTCCTTGAAGAATTTGTTTGTGAGGACATAACATGATTACATAACATGCATGACATGGTAGTTTCCTGTGAAGAATCGATTGTGAGATAACATGAGTATAACCATGCATGGCACTTCTATATTTTTGAACCGAGAATACATTTCCCTGTATTTTCCTCCCAGTTCCAACAGGGACATATAAATGTTGTTTCTTGCATTACCCTACTCATACTCTGAACAATGTTGATCTTACATTAACAATGCATGTCCTTTTTGATATGATGCAGTGTCCCTACAGTTACTGCCCTTTGTAATCACACCACCTTTGCCAAAAATAGGGAAGCACAACTGGTTCCTCGCCCGATCGGACGACGGCAAAACACTGATGTCATTCGGACACATGAGCCAGAAAAGCTATATTGCAAAAACCCCACTGTATACAAGCACCGTGAAATACGTGAGTATCCGGATAATGGCTGTTACGTCTATGAGCAGGATACCAGCTTGTTGGGGCCTTCAGGATTTTTGAGTTGGAGGGGGGTAAACAGCCTTGGTTCACACTCTCTGTTTCTCAGAATCAGTTATCCGATTAACTAGGAGATCACTATTGGCAAGGAACTTGATGGAAGAGAGGCTTTGTTTGCTATGGAAAACAATGTCTACACGGCGAGCCCTAGGAGTTCGGGAGGAAACTCCCCTGATTGTCAACGATACAACCTGCAGCCAAAAGAAGATGAGAATGACAAAGGCATCTGGATTAACTTTGATCCTTGGATGTGTCGAGTCCGACAGGCAGTGATGTGGTTCAAGCCCTCAGGTTGATAGGTAATTGGGCTGTTGCATTGAAAGGGTGGAGTGCTGGTGTCTCCGGATCACTGGTGGCTGAAGTGGGGCTGCAAATTATGATGGTGTTAGATCATCCCTCTTTGAATGACTTGTTGTCTTTGCTGCTTGTTCTGGATGGGTAGTTTTCTCTTTTGTTATGCATATTCCTTGTCATTTGGTCATCCTCGTCTATGTCACTCTTACTATGTAATAGTTGCCTCTATTTAGAATGTCATTCTAAATGCGGATCACGAGAGTCCTGAAAGTCAGTAGATGGGTGCGTTTGGTGGTGTAGCAAGACTTCTTATGAACTATCATGTCTTGCTATTTATGTCAGTAGTGGTCACTAGTAAGTGTTTGAATGTTGTATATATCATTGTTTCGAACTGTTTATTGCCTCGACCTGCTGGTGGGCTAAATGAGGGCATCACCATTCTCTAGTGTTCAGAGTATATCTCCTTTTTTCAAGTTACTAGCAAGATGCCCGTGCATTGCACGGAACATCAAGATCTTGTGGGAGAAAAGGATGAACGAGGGAAGGCCTTATCTGCAAATCTGGAGAGGAGTGCAGGTAAATTGTCATAGTTTCCTTCCTATCCGTTAGATATAGATCAGACGGCTTATATTGCAGGATGGCACGCACACCATCATCACCAACTCTATTTTTTATAAGAGTAATAGATAATAGATAGATAATTTGAGCTCAGTGTATTTTCGATGATATACACTTGTTTGGTCCAGTGAGGTGTCATTGAATATGGGCCGAGTAGTAACACAATGCCAAACATGTCAATTATGACTCTCGGGCCGGGCTCTCAAAAGATCCTCAAAAAAGGTTGGGCTCTCAAAAAAAGAAAGAATTGGGACTCTTAGGCCGACATGCGGGCGCCACCGGTGTTTTCGTGCCTCGGTGCGTCTTCGAAACTCATGCTACCTTTTCATTCCCAATCTCCTTCCCCTCCCCCACCTCTGGAATCCCGATTCCTACTCCAGTTCCGCCAAATCCCCCTCTTGTACACCCTGTATTCAAGCGCACTATCATGTCACCGGTCAACGCGGATCTCCAAGCCGGAGATCCCGAGGTTCGTCCTGCCTTCGGGCGTTGCATGCTGTCGCTCTACAGTGGCATGGCGGCGCTTGATGACCAGTTTGCCGACAAAGTGCTGAAGGTAACCATCAACAGCGAACGGCCTCCCGTCTCGTCGCGCGACCTTGTCAAAGTTGTTGGCATTGTGCACGGCATCCAAATAAGGGACTTGCTTGTCGAAGTCTGTCCGCCACCGGCTGATTTCTTCGTCGTGTTTAGGACAACTTTCGACCACAGTCGTGTGTACGAATCTTCCCGGCGTTTGTTCTGCGAGGGCACACTAGTGAGCTTTGATCGGTGGCACCCAGGATGGGGCTCGGTGCCCTATGAGCTTAAGTTTTAACAAATCTTACCTTCCACGGCATGCCTCGGCATGCTTGGAACAACGAGTCCATGAATGAGCTTATCAACGACCTTGGAGGTGAGCTCGTAAGTATGTTTGTTCCTCCAGACAGCTGGGCTCTGACGGTTATGGCATGGATGAAGAAGCCGTCTGATACGTCTCCAACGTATCTATAATTTTTTATTGCTCCATGCTATATTATCTTCTGTTTTGGACATTATTGGGCTTTATTATTCACTTTATATTATTTTTGGGACTAACCTATTAACCGGAGGCCCAGCCCAGAATTGCAGTTTTTTGCCTATTTCAGTGTTTCGCAGAAAAAGAATATCAAACGGAGTCCAAACGGGATGAAACCTTTGGGAGCGTGAGTTTTGGAACGAACAAGATCCAGGAGACTTGGACCCTATGTAAGAGAAGCTTCCAGGAGGCCACGAGGTAGGGGGGCGCGCCTACCCCCCAGGGCACGCCCTCCACCCTTATGGGCCCCCTGTTGCTCCACCGACGTACTCCTTCCTCCTATATATACCTACGTACCCCCAAACGATCAGAACAGGAGCCAAAAACCTAATTCCACCGCTGCAACCTTCTGTACCCACGAGATCCCATCTTGGGGCCTGTTCGGAGTTCACGGAGGGGGCATCCATCACAGAGGGCTTCTACATGAACACCATAGCCTCTCCGATGAAGTGTGAGTAGTTTACCTCGAGCACCTTCGGGTCCATAGTTAGTAGCTAGATGGCTTCTTCTCTCTTTTTGGATCTCAATACAATGTTCTCCCCCTCTCTCGTGGAGATCTATTCAATGTAATCTTCTTTTGCGGTGTGTTTGTTGAGACCGATGAATTGTGGGTTTATGATCAAGTTTATCTATGAACAATATTTGAATCTTCTCTGAATTTTTTTATGTATGATTGGTTATCTTTGCAAGTCTCTTGAATTATCGCTTTGGTTTGGCCTACTAGATTGATCTTTCTTGCAATGGGAGAAGTGCTTAGCTTTGGGTTCAATCTTGCGATGTCCTTTCCCAAAGTGATGAGGGGCAGCAAGGCACGTATTGTATTATTGCCATCGAGGATAACAAGATGGGGTTTTATCATATTGCATGAATTTATCCCTCTACATCATGTCATCTTGCTTAAGGCGTTACTCTGTTTTCATGAACTTAATACTCTAGATGCATGCTGGATAGCGGTCGATGACTGGAGTAATAGTAGTAGATGCAGGCAGGAGTCGGTCTACTTGTCTCATACGTGATGCCTATATACATGATCTGTCGGATTTCGGGTTCCGGCAGACCCTCTAGGTTCAAACTCTGGGGTGCACGCGGAGATCGCACCTCCAACCTACCTACGTCTCGTCGCCTCGCAAGGATCTAAACTACACGAAGAACAACACAGAGGACACGAGGTTTATATCTTGGTTCAGGCCACCATTGTGGTGTAATACCCTACTCCAGTGTGTGGTGTGGTGGATTGCCTCTGGGGCTGATGATGAACAGTACAAGGGAAGAACAGCCTCGCGAGGGGCTGTTCTTGAGCTGGTGCAATGAACTGCTAGTGGAGTTCAGCCGCCTCTCTTTCTCTTTCTCTAGGTGCCGATCCTCTCTCTGATCGATCCCCTTCTTTCCCTTCTTTTCTCCCCTTGCCTTGGTGGTGGCTAGCTCTATTTATAGTGGGAGACCCTGGGCCTCTTCCCAAATATTGAAGGGGAACATATAGTACACTTATCCTGACTAAAGTCGGTCCTTGCCTGCCAAAGACTCTGACGGTGACGCCGGCTTGGGATCCACGATGACCTCCTTCCTGCCGTTCTGCTGGTCTTGGTCTTGTTGCACCGAAATGGTTGCCTTTGCCTGATGGCTTGGCCTGCGCTTGCCTCCTTTGCACCAAAGGGGAAATGAGGACATCAAGGCTGGCTGGCGCCCACCGGGCGCCTCGGTCGTCATGGCTTGCGTCATGGGCACCTCGTGAGGTACCCCGCCTTGATCTCTCCGCCTCGCGAGCCAGCCTAACGAGGCCGCGCCTGAGGAAGCTTCCTATCGTCCGCCCCGCGAGGCTTGGCCCCTCGCGAGGGTCTTGAGCTCGTGTTGATGAAGATGGGCCATACTGGGCCACTCATTGAGCCACGCCTTGAGCCGCAGCGAGCAAGTCTGGTACCCCGTTCCTGCAACGCCGACAGTAGCCCCGGCCTAAGGCGCGCTGGACTTGGCATAGCAGAGAAGCGAAAGGGCAAGTGCGAGCGCCATGGCCCCAACAGCCTGCGGCCTTGGGCGCCGCGTGGTGGTTGATTGGACGTGGGCGTCCCTGCTTTCCCATGCCTCCTTATTTTGCGCCCAGCTAGGCGGACCCGCAGTTCCACACAGCCATCCCTCTTCTCGCCGCTCGTGCGTCTCCCGCTCTTCCTCCTCTCGAGCTCCAAGTTCTGCTTCCAATCCAATCTCGAATCCTCCCCCTTCCTGTCGCCATGGCACCGACGAAGAAGGGGAAAGGGCAGAAGCATGTGCCTTCGCCCCGCTCGCCATCGCCGACGGCTCCTGTTGTTGATCGGTCGATCATACTCAACCTGGAAGGCTTGGGCAAGGTCAGTTTGGCCCTCGCCACCATCTTCAACGAGTGTGGGAGGACGACGGTCTGGCCCGCGTCTCACTTCTCCATTGACAGAATAGTCACCGAGGTCCCAGATTACCGATGCCCTGTGGGCGGGACTGGTTCCCCCTTTTCTGATTTCTTCAACGCTGTGCTTTCCCATTACCAGATCCACATGATGCATTTGGGTCCCGAATCCATTACTCTCCTTCCCGTTTTCGCCTTTGTTTGTGAGGCGATGGTCGGCATTCCTCCTTCAGTTGCCTTGTTGCGCCACTTCTTCTCTTTGCGCCTCAGCGACCCCACCCAATGCTCGGCGTGCGTGAGTTTCCTTGCCGCGCCAGAAACGGCGGCCTCGGGGATTGATTTCAGCCTTCCCCCGCCTGTGACTGGGTTCCGAGAGCGGTGGATGTATGTGGATGTTGGAGTGCCCAGCCCCCTGCTCTCGGAGCCTACCTCGCCCGCTATCCCCAATTCGGGCTGGGGCTAGGAGACACTCACGAGCCCCCGGCTCGTCTTCATCTGGCGTCGCTTTGCGAACTTGAGGGAGCTCGGTGTGACAGCACCCAAGGTGGTGAAGGAGTTCCTTCTGTGCCGCATTGCCCCTCTCCAGCGCCATTCTCGCTGGATGTGGGCCTTCGCAGGGCGCGAAGACCGCATGAGGCTTCAGGAGGAAGATCTGACGCCTGAAGTGCTGAGGAAGGTTCTCATGATCCTGACTGGGGACCCTTCCCCCGGCAGCCTCCGGCGAGAGGGTGCCCTGCTGTACCTTTGCTCGAGCAGGGGCCGATTTAGTGAAGCAGATGCCCAGCTTTGACGAATGGGGCTGCGCCCTTGGGCCTCATGGGACCTCGTGAGAACCCAGTTGTGGTGGTTGCCCTCCCGGTTGCCCGCGGCGGTCCTTCCTCGAGTGGTGGAGCTGGGAGGCAAGGGCCGCCGGGGGCTGAGGAGGCCGTCGTCGAGACGATGACGCCATGCGGAACTCCTGAGGTGGCAGCCCCTGAGGCCTGCCCTGCGGCGGCTGGAGGTGTTGAGCCGCGGCCCGCGGCTCCCGTGGCAGAGGCCCCTGAGGCCCCGATCACCCTTCATGGGGCGGCATCTGGCGGCGTGGGCCAGGGCGATGTCCCCAACGCCGGTCACATTGGCGCTTCTTCCTCGTCGCAGGCCAACCCCTGCGCCGAGCTCCTTGGCCGCTTCCGTGTGGACTTCGAGGCTCTCTGAAAGAGAAAGGAGGCCTTGGGTGATGATTACCCTTGCCGCCTATTGAAGCGCAGGAAGTACTTCGCCATTGATGAGTAAGCCTTCCCCTTTCTTAGTTCCTTACTTTCCCGTTGCTTCAACTGATCATTGCCCTGCAGGGCCCTTCCTGCCGAGCTCACGGAAACGGCTGAGGAGCCATCCCCCAGGCCTCGCCCTCTCCACCGTCCCCAAGCGGCCCGAGCTCAAGCACTGCCCTCGTGGTGAGGCCGGTTGGAGAGGTGAGCCATCCTGTGATGCATCATGATTCTACGCACCTCGCGACCCTCCTTCACGAGCCTTCCCGGGGTATAGCCAACCCGCCTTGGGCTCTTCGATTGGTCGTGGACGGCGACTGGCTGAGGTCGGCCTTGCGTCCTTCCTTTGAGGATGAGCCGGCTCTGGGCCGGGCTTCTAGCGAGGCGCGTCCGGCCATCGCGAGGGCGCCAGCCCCCAGCACCCTGCCTGTAGGGGAGTGCTGTTGCGTGGCCCCGCCAGACGCCTTTGGGCGGAGGATGACGCGAAGACGTGCTCGGCGTGCCGGAGCGCCGCGCGCCTTCGCCAAGGGTTTCTCCCGAGGGCGGCCGACGCAGTGAGCCAGCTCGGTGTAGAGCTTGCTGACGAGGACGCGCGCCTTGAAGCCGAGGGCCTGCGCCTAGCTGAAGAGAGGCGCAAGCTGAAGGTGGCCGTTACCCTTGCGCGCCACCAGCGTGACCTCGACAATGGTAAAGTCGAGGTGTCGCTGGCGGCTTCTCGGGAGGCCCGCTCCCGGGCCGTCGGGGAGGCCCGGAAGGCTGACCGGCGGCGCTAGCCTGCGGAGGATCGGGCGCGGGAGCTCCAGGCCTGGAGTAACTCCCTGGAGCAGCAGGTGGAGCTGCGTGAGGTGGCCCTTGCATCGATGAAGGGGGCTTCGGTCGACTAGGCGGAGCACCAGAGACGTGAGGAGGCACTAACGCTGGAAGCCGCCGAGCGCGCCGGTGACCTCGAGCAGCTGGAGACGAGAGAGCGCTTGTTGGCGCAAGCGGAGGACGATGCCGCTGCATGGGAGGCCCGAGTCTCGGAAGAGGTTGATCGCCGGGTGGCGGCGGCCCGCTCGAACCTCGAGCGCGGGTTTGTGGAGAGGCTGGAGTTGATTAAGGTCGAAGCAGAAGGCAGGACCGCCGCCCTGAAGGCCAAGCTGGATGAAGTGACGCGACGGGCGGACGCTGCCCGGGCCGCCCTTAGCGCGGCACAGGAGGAGCTGACCTCCTCCCGCACCGAGGTGCTTCTTCTCCGTCAAAGGGTGGACGCGGGTGAGGCCGTCGCATGGCGGAGCGAGGACGAGATACGCCAGCGGCAGATCCTGGAGCACGAGCATTGCCCTATGCTCTGCATGCTCCGGGAAAGAGCTAACACGGCCTTGGGCAACATCTTTGAGGTGGCCGTTGGGGAGCCTCATGTGGTTAACTATGCTGGTAACCTCCAGTTCTTCACTGATGTGGTGACGCAGCTGGAGGCGCGGTCGGGCAGAGCCAACAGGTTGGTGGAGGAGAGGAGTCGTGCCCTGCTCGGGCGTGCTTTTTCTCGTGTCTTCAGTCATCTTCAGAACATGGATCCCCACTTTGACTTCGATGCCGCCATCGCCTTGCACTTCGCCATCCGGGACGACCTGGCGCACTGGGTGGAAGACAACGTAGATGCCCTCGTCAGGGGCCTTCACCACTAATAACAACGGCGTGGTCGTGGTTGCTGATGAAGGCGGCGTGGTGAACGGCCCGGATGCTGCCAATGGCGATGGGGAGGGTGACGGCGAGGCCAGCGACGCCAGTGACGATTCAGGAGGTGCCCTTGAGGATGCATTGGGGGATTTATCCGATTGACCGCGTGCTGTTCCCGCTTTCTACCCTGCGCAGAGAGAGTTCGGGCTTGGCCCTGAAGGTTGTGAGAGCATTTTGGGAGGGGGAGCCCCTCGTGTAAAAACTTGCAGTTAGCGCATTAGTAGACACGATATCACCCGTACGCCTACGCCAAGTGGCTAGTCTTGCGATGAGCCGACTGGCTTGTTTACCTTCGACCCGCGTGGGTCTTGAGATAGCCTGCGGAGGGCTGTGGTGTCCTGAGTGCCTCCTGGATGAGCCCATTGAACCTGTAATGAGAACCTCCTGAGAGGGCGTGGTGACGGCAGTCCGGGCTGCACACATGCTAGGCCTGGCCCGGCTCGCGAGGGGCTCACGAGGGGAGGCAGCTGAGACGGGATGGGCGCAAAGCGGTAACCAGAACGCGAGAGATTTCTCGAACGAGACTAAACACCCCTTCCCCGAACACACACAAGTCTCAAGCTCAAATCCAACTTAAATCAAAACGGGGGAAAAATGACATCCAAAGGAAAGGCAAAAGAAGCGTAAAGGCCGCGTCCAGCACCTAGTCTAGTCTTCGACGTCTTCACACCAGCGTAGAGCTAAGTGCTGCCACTGGGCGTGGGACGGAGCCTCCGAGGCCCGAGGGCGGCTCTTCGGAGACTCTGGGGCGTGTACATCCCCACTCATTATTACGTGAGAGTGTCACGGGGCGGTGAGCTTCACAGGCACTGGGCCTTCTTCACAGGTACCGGCCTTGCTTCATATCGCCAGACGAGGGCCCCGCCTTGCGCCACACTCTATTGCCATCGATGACGGCCGGAGACCGAGGACGCCGCCGATGGGATAGAGCGGTCGCCAGCGGTTCCCCCGACGACCACGGGTCCTCTGCCGGGGGTAGGCCCTGAGGCACCTCCCCGGCAGAGGGCCTACCTCCTGAGGACGCCTTGCTCCGAATGCCGCGGTGGTGATGCCGGATCTCGGCCCCTCTCCTGCAGCCCCGGTGCCCTCCTCCTGAGGGGTAGGGAGCTGCTGGATTGGGGCAGCCATCCGCCGCGACGACCTGTACCTCCCGTGATCCATGGTTAGCGTATGCCTGCTCCTGAGGAATTAGTGGTACCCGATAATCGCTGCCTCCAGCGCGGTCAATGGGGCTTTCCCGGGGCTCCTGAAAAAGCTCGGCTTCGGGTGTCTCTTCCCCCCAGCTTGGGCCGAGGAGCGAGCCATGGTCTTCCTCCTGCGCGTGCCCTTGATCCATCATGTGGGGCACATACTCTTCCGGGGCCGCCACCCGAATGCTTCCTGTAGTGCCCGTGTGCCACGCAGCCCCGCTTGAGGCGCCAACACTGGGGTGGCACGGCGGCCCACCGGGACCGTGAGCTGTGGCGAGTCCTCCTTCGCTGGCCCGGGGCGGAGGCGGCGCCGTTGTTAGCCCGGTGCTGACGGCCTGGTTGGCATTGGAGTGGCCTTGGAATCCGCTCGAAGCTGCGCGGGCGCGTGCGGGGCCTCCGTGCGGTCCACCTTGGACCTGAGGCGGCGGCTGGGTGCAGAACGGGTGAGCCCCCGATGCGGCGAAGCCCAGCAGCTCTGCCACCCGCTCCAGCAGCACGTCGTGGCCGCCCTCCAGCAGCATGCATTGCAGTAGCTCTCAGGCCACCGTGAGCCCGGCCCATGAGTTCGCCTGCTCCCGTCGGGTGTACGGTGTCGTGGCCGTGGCGTGGCTTGAGGCCCTCGCCGCCGACCGCACCTGCCGCGGCGTGAGAGCTGATGTCGCCTGACCGCGTCGCCCACGGCCTGCAGCGCCCTGCGGATCGCGGGCTGCCTGCGGCACAGGGTTGAGATCGCCCTGGGCGAGCGGCTCTACGCGGGCGGGCCAGGCTGCCCAGGGATCGGGATTGCCCGCTGGGTCGCCGGACATGATGACGACGATGCGACGGGGCGCAAGGCGGCAGAAAGCGGATTCCGGTGCACCCCTACCTGGCGAGCCAAATGTAGGATTTCGGGTTCCGGCAGATCCTCTAGGTTTGAACTCTGGGGTGCACGCGGAGATCGCACCTCCAACCTACCTACGTCTGGTCGCCTCGCAAGGATCTAAACTACACGAAGAACAACACAGAGGACACGAGGTTTATACTGGTTCATGCCACCATTGTGGTGTAATACCCTACTCCAGTGTGTGGTGTGGTGGATTGCCTCTAGGGCTGATGATGAACAGTACAAGGGAAGAGCAGCCTCGCGAGGGGCTGTTCTTGAGCTGGTGCCATGAACTGCTAGTGGAGTTCAGCCGCCTCTCTTTCTCTTTCTCTAGGTGCCGATCCTCTCTCTGATCGATCCCCTTCTTTCCCTTCTTTTCTCCCCTTGCCTTGGTGGTGGCTATCTCTATTTATAGTGGGAGACCCTGGGCCTCTTCCCAAATATTGAGCGGGAAGGGCGTCAACAATTGGCCATTTTGAAGGGGAACATCTAGTACACTTTTCCTGACTAAAGTCGGTCCTCGCCTGCCAAAGACTCTGACGGTGACGCCGGCTTGGGCTCCACGATGACCTCCTTCCTGCCGTTCTGCTTGTCTTGGTCTTGTTGCACCAAAATGGTTGCCTTTGCCTGATGCCTTGGCCTGCGCTTGCCTCCTTTGTACCAAAGGGGAAATGAGGACACTGTGCGGGTTGGCACCCTCGGTCGTCATGGCTTGCGTCATGGGCACCTTGTAAGGTACCCCGCCTTGATCTCTCCGCCTCCTCGCGAGCAAGCCTAACGAGGCCGCGCCTGAGGAAGCTTCCTGTCGTCCGCCCCGCGAGGCTTGGCCCCTCGCGAGGGTCTTGAGCTTGTGTTGATGAAGATGGGTCGTACTGTGCCACTCCTTGAGCCATGCCGCAGGCCGCAGGCAGGCAAGTCTGGGTACCCCCGTTCCCAGAACGCCGACATGATCATACCTAGATATTCTCATAACTATGCTCAATTTTGTCAATTGCTCAACAGTAATTCGTTCACCCACCGTAAAATACTTACGCTCTTGAGAGAAGCCACTAGTGAAACCTATGGCCCCCGGGTCTATCTTTATCATATTAATCTTCCAACACTTATTTATTTCCTTTTTTACTTTGCTTTTATTTTACTTTGCATCTTATCATAAAAATACCAAAAATATTATCCTATCATATCTATTAGATCTCACTCTCGTAAGTGACCGTGAAGGGATTGACAACCCCTTATCGCGTTTGTTGCGAGGATTTATTTATTTTGTGTAGGTAGAGGGACTCACGCGTAGCCTCCTACTGGATTGATACCTTGGTTCTCAAAAACTGAGGGAAATACTTATGCTACTTTGCTGCATCACCCTTTCCTCTTCAAAGGAAAACCAATGCAGTGCTCAAGAGGTAGCAAGAAGGATTTCTTGCGCCGTTGCCGGGGAGGTCTACGCAAAAGTCAACATACCAAGTATCCATCACAATCCCTTATCTCCCGCATTACATTATTTGCCATTTTCCTCTCGTTTTCCTCTCCCCCACTTCACCCTTGCCGTTTTATTCGCCCTCTCTTTTCCGTTCGCCTTCTTCTTTATGCCCCTCACTCTCTCTGTCGTTATATCTGAAATTGGGGAAATTATTGCCGATATGGACAATAATAATATCATAGAAAATTCTGATGCTCCTGCTGAAGAACCCCCTACCTTGCATACAAAAAGATTTCGAATTGGTAGTGGTAATATTACTGGAAAAGGAGTTATTCAAGATTTCTTTACTTGTGCCGATACTTTGCCTTCTATTGGTGGTTCTATTCTTCATAGAACTAGTAGTCTTGCGGACGCTATTGCCATGCTTATAGTTGAACTTGAAAGGCAATTTATGCACATGCATCCTTGCATACAAAGAATTTTCCTAGAATTATCTAATATTGAGCATTCTTCTGTTAAGCGTGCCGCCACCATCTTTTTGGCTCATGAGTTTAGATTCATAATAAAAGAGGCCAAAGAAATCTTTGCGCATTATAGGGTAGATGCTAGTCATCCTCCTATTGAAGCTAACATTTTTAATCAAGAAGAGATGATGCGTTTACAATCTTTGGGTCATATTGCTTATAATGAAAATCTTAGGAAAAAGGATCCAGCTGATATTGTAGTTGATAGAATTTTCGAGCTTAATGATGATTTTGCTATTCAGAATAATGGATTAGGTTTTCCTCTTGAACAAAGGCTTGTGACTTTTTGCCAAAAGAATGCTTGTAATGATGAATTGTTTGTGCAATACAAAGGGCCTAGGGAGGAACCCCTACCTCCCGAGATTGATCTTGGGGACTTTTGTCCCATTAAATTTAGCCCTTTTGATTATTTTTGCTTGCCTCAAAGAAAACTTACTGCTGAACGTAGAGAATACGAGAAAAGTTTTCATGACTTGCCATACCACTATTATGGCAATACCTAAATCTATCCTTGCTTTTATGCCTAGCTAGGGGCGTTAAACGATAGCACTTGTTGGGAGGCAACCCAATTTTATTTTTATTTTGCTTTTGCTTCTGTTTAGGAATAAATATTTGATCTATCCTCTGGTTAGATGTGTTTTTATGTTTTAATTAGTTTTTGTGCCAAGTTAAACCTATAGGATCTTCTTGGATGATAGTTATTTGATCTTGCTGTAATTTCCAGAAACTTTCTGTTCACGAAAACAATTGTTAAAAATCACCAGAACGTGATAAAATAATGATTCCAATTGCTGATGATCAATAAACAAATTGCCTAAGTCGCCCTATTTTGGCTGATTTTTTGGAGTTCCAGAAGTTTGCGTTAGTTACAGATTACTACAGACTGTTCTGTTTTTCACAGATTCTTTTTTTCGTGTGTTGTTTGCTTATTTTGAAGAATCTATGGCTAGTAAAATAGTTTATAAACCATAGAGAAGTTGGAATACAGTAGGTTTAACACCAATATAAATAAAGAATGAGTTCATTACAGTACCTTGAAGTGGTCTTTTTTTTTTTTGCTAACGGAGCTCACGAGATTTTCTACTGAGTTTTGTGTTGTGAAGTTTTCAAGTTTTGGGTGAAAGATTTGATGGATTATGGAACAAGGAGTTGTAAGAGCCTAAGCTTGGGGATGCCCATGGAACCCCCAAGATAATCTAAGGACACCTAAATCCAAAGCTTGGGGATGCCCCGGAAGGCATCCCCTCTTTCGTCTACTTCCATCGGTAACTTTACTTGGAGCTATATTTTTATTCACCACATGATATGTGTTTTGCTTGGAGCATCTTGTATGATTTGAGTATTTATTTTTTTAGTTTACCACAATCATCCTTGCTGTACACACCTTTTGAGAGAGCCATACATGATTTGGAAATTATTAGAATACTCTATGTGCTTCACTTATATCTTTTGAGTTATATAGTTTTGCTCTAGTACTTCACTTATATCTTTTAGAGCACGGTGGTGGATTTGTTTTATAGAAACTATTGATCTCTCATGCTTCACTTATATTATTTTGAGAGTCTTAAATAGCATGGTAATTTGCTTAAATAATCCTAATATGTAGGTATTCAAGTTTAGTAAAAACCTTCTTATGAGTGTGTTGAATACTAAGGGAAGTTTGATGCTTGATGATTGTTTTGAGATATGGAGGTAATAATATTAAAGTCGTGCTAGTTGAGTAGTTGTGAATTTGAGACTTGTGTTGAAGTTTGCAAGTCCCGTAGTAGGACGTATGGTAAACATTATGTAACAAATTTGAAACATGAGGTGTTCTTTGATTGTCCTCCTTATGAGTGGCGGTCGGGGACGAGCGATGGTCTTTTCCGACCAATCTATCCCCCTAGGAGCATGCGCGTAGTGCTTGGTTTTTGCTGACTTGTAGATTTTCTAAATAAGTATGTGAGTTCTTTATGACTAATATTGAGTCCATGGTTTATACGCACTCTCACCCTTCCATCATTGCTAGCCTCTTCGGTACCGTGCATTGCCCTCTCTCACATTGAGAGTTGGTGCAAACTTCGCTGGTGCATCCAAACCCAGTGATATGAAACTGTCGGCATTCTGGGAACGGGGGTCCCCAGACTTGCCTGCCTGCGGCCTGCAGCGTGGCTCAAGTGGGGGCCCAGCATGGCCCAGCTTCATCAGCTCAAGCTCAGGACCCTCGCGAGGGGCCAAGCCTCGCGGGACGGACGGCAGGAACCTTCCTCAGGAGCAGCCTCTTCAGGCAGGCTCACGAGGAGGAGGAGAGATCAAGGCAAGGTACCTCACGAGGGTGCCCCGTGACGCAAGCCATGAAGATCAAGACCAGGTGGGCGCCAGGCGGTCGCCAGCCCGCGCAGTGTCCTCATTCCCCCTTTGGTGCAAAGGAGGCAAGCACAGGCCAAGGCATCAGGCAAAGGTTGCCACTTCGGTGCAACAAGACCAAGACTAGCAGAGCGGCAGGAAGGAGGTCATCGTGGAGCCCAGGACAGCGTCACCGTCAGAGCCTTTGGCAGCCGAAGACCAACTTTAGTCAGGATAAGAGTACTAGATGTTCCCCTTCAAAATGGCCAATTGTTGGCGCCCTTCCCGCTCATTATTTGGGAAGAGGCCCAGGGCCTCCCTCTATAAATAGGACTATCCACCACAACAGGGAGGGGGTCGAGATATTCACAGGGAGGGATATTCACAAGAGAGAGAGAGAGAGAGAGAGAGAGGCGACTGGACTCACCCAAACAGTCCATCGCACCAGCTCAAGAACAGCCCCTCGCGAGGCTGTTCTTCCTTTGTACTGTTCATCATCAGCCCCTGAGGCAATCCACCACACCACACACTGGAGTAGGGTATTACACCACATCGGTGGCCCGAACCAATATAAACCTTGCGTCCCTTGTGTTGTTCATCGTTCGTAGTTTAGATCCCTCGTTAACCATTCACGCGTGAGCTGGTAGGGGAAAGATCTCCGCGTGCACCCCAGTGTTCGAACCTCAAGGGTCTACGGGAACCCGAAATCCGACATTTGGCGCGCCAGGTAGGGGTGCGCCGGAATCTTTCTCCCGCTGGTCGCGTGTGATCTTCCGTCATGCCCATGGCTGACACTCGCCGAGCTCGCGCCGAGCGCCGGGCTGCTAGCGCCGAGCGCCGGGCTGCTCGCGCCGCTCGAGTCGCCTAGACGGCTCCCGTCGGTGGACGCCCCCGTCGTTCCCCGTCGCCTGCCGCCAACGCCGCCACCGGAAAGGCGGGGAACGAGTAGCAGACCTGTTGGGGGGAGCTGCACGACCTCTACCTCTCCCATCGCGCTGGGCCGGCGCCCCCGGTCGTCGCAGCTCTCCTGGGCGGCTCACTGGCGCCACCTTCGAGCCGCCACGTCAAGCCGTTCACCCGCCAGATCGCCACCACTTCCAAGTGCCAGGGAGCCCCGCCGGGCTGGGTGGCGCCCGAGGCCGACCTGCTCTTCAACTCGGACGATCACCCCTCCAACCCGCTGGTGCAGTGCGCTTCGATCTTGCACCACCACCATCTGCCAAGTGGCCGTCACCAGGACCCTCATCGATGGCGGGCCTGGCCTCAACGTGCTCTCCGTGGAGGCCTTCAGCCTCCTCCATGTGCCACCAGAGCGGCTCCAGCCCAGCAGGCCTTTTTCGGGAGTCGGAGCCGGTTCCACCGCCTCCCTGGGAGAAATTCGCCTCTCCGGTGACCTTCGGCACCCGCGACAACTACCGCACGGAGCTGATCGACTTCGACATTGCCTCCATCGGCCTCCCCTACAACGCCATCCTTGGCTACCCGGCCTTGGCCCGGTTCATGAAAGAAACTCACCCGACGTACAACCTCATGAAGATGCCCGGGAGCAGCGGTGTCCTTACCGTGTCAGGAAACACCGGAGATGCACTGCAGGCGCTCGAGCTTGTTTTCAAGGCGGCTGCGGCGGCACGGCCCACCGGCGCTGACGCCCCCGAGCCCAAGGGGGCTGCGCCGTCCAAGAAGAAGCAGTTATTCACTCAAAACAAGGCGGAGACCAAGCAGGTACCAGTCGATGAGGACGGGTCCACTGACGCCACCTTCACCATAGGTGCAAACCTCGGACCCAAACAGGAGGAGGCCTTGGTAAGGTTCCTGCGCGCAAACAAGAAGGTGTTCGCATGGGGACCTGAACAGTTGGCAGGGGTCCCGAGGGGCGTGATTGAGCATCACCTCAACGCATGCCCCAACGTGCGCCCCGTGAAGCGTATACAGGCAACAGATCCACAGAGAACCAAGCTTTATCATCCAAGAGACCCGCAAGCTAGAGGCAGCAGGGTTATTCGCGAGGTCCGCTACCGGATTGGCTGGCCAACCCGGTTGTCGTGCCAAATAAAGGGGAAAGGAGGCGTATGCGTGTCGACTTCACCAACCTCAACAAGGCCTGCCCACAGGATCCATTTCTGCTTCCTCGCATTGACCAGATCGTCGACTCCACTGCTGAGTGTGACCTGCTTTGCTTCCTGGATGCCTTCTCAGGCTATCACCAGATCAAGATGGCAGTAGAAGACGTGGAAAAAACGGTTTTCCTGACCCCGTGCGGAGTATACTGCTATACCTGCATGCCGTTTGGGTTGCGCAACGCAGGCGCGACCTTTCAGCGGCTGATGCACATCTCCCTGGGCCAACAGCTCGAGAGGAATGCTGAGGCGTACGTCGATGATATTGTGGTGAAGTCTCGGGAGGCGAAAACCCTGATACAGGACTCAGAAGAAACCTTCGCGAGCCTTGATAAAGTGGACCTGCGGCTCAACCCGGAGAAGTGCGTATTTGGAGTCCCCTTGGGCAAGTTCTTGGGTTTCCTCATGTCCCATAGGGGCATCGAGGACAATCCGGAAAAGGTCAAGGCAGTCGAAGACATGAGCCCGCCAAAGACCCTCAGAGAAATGCAAAAACTCCTTTGGGCGGCGTGACCGCTTAGGACGTTTCATCTCCAAGCTGGGGGAACGAGCACTGCCATTCTTCAAGCTGATGAAGAAGAAGGGCCCCTTTGAATGGACTGAAGAGGCCGACAAGGCATTCCAAGAACTCAAGATGTACCTTACCAACCCTCCTGTGATGGTCGCGCCACGCCCACTCGAGCCCCTGGTGCTCTACCTCGCCGCCACACCCTACTCCGCCAGCGCAACTCTGGTGGCGGTTCGGGAAGAGCGCCAGATCAAGGCTGCGTCACGCCCGGCCACAGCCCCGGCCGTAGCGGCACAAGACCAAGAAGGCCTCACAAAGGTCACGGCCTCGGCAGACGGAAACCAGCCTCAGCAGGAAGATGCCCCTAGGGCCGAAGAGGCCGCGCCAGGCAGCCAGGCGCTGGGGGCTCCGTCGCCTCAGGAGGCGTCATACCCTCCGGAGGGCACGGGCCTAGTCAGCACTCCTACTCTCGTCGAGCACCCGGTGTACTTCGTCAGCACGGTGCTACGGGATGCGAGGGCGCGGTACCCCATGCCCCAAAAACTCCTCCTCACGCTATTGGTATCCTCACGCAAGCTGCGACACTACTTCCAAGGTCATCCTATCAAGGCCGTCTCAGCATATCCTCTGGAGAGGGTGCTTAGGAGCCTCAACTCAGCTGGAAGAGTCGCCGAGTGGAACATCGAACTGCAAGCATTTCAGCTAGAATTCAGCACAACCAGAGTCATCAAGGGGGCCGCATTGGCAGATTTCATGGCAGAATGGACGGAGGCACCCGGCCTCGAAGCAGGCGAAGACCAATCGCTTTCTCCGGGGAGCGAGGCACCGGACGGCTGGGTCATGTACTTCGACGGGGCATTCTCCCGACATGGCGTGGGGGCCAGCGCAGTGCTCGTATCCCCTACTCAGGACAAGCTCTATTACGCCATGCAGCTCTGCTTCCAAAGACGGGAAAAGGTCTCCAACAACATAGCGTAATATGAAGGCACGATAGCCGGCACGAGAGCCGCGATCGCTTTGGGGGTAAAGCGCCTCATCATCAAGGGCGATTCACAACTCCTCGTCAACTTCTCCAACAAGATATACTGAGCCAAGGGCGAGCACATGGAAGCCTACCTCGCGGAGGTTCGCAGGATGGAGAAACAGCCTGGGGCCGGAGCTGCAGCATGTGCCTCGCAGCACCAATCAAGAGGCGGATGACATCGCCAAGAGGGCGTCCAGGCGGCTGCCTCAGGAGCCTGGCGTCTTCGAAGAGCGACTCTTCAGGCCCTCAGCACACCATCACCAACGGGCGCGATGCAACCTCGGGAGGAGCTCCCCTAGCCGCCTGCCTCGGGAGCCCCGACCTGCGGCCCGGCCTCAGGGGCACACCTGCTCCTGGCGTTGGAACCTCAAGAGGGGTGCTGGATCACAGAGCTCAAGAGCTAGTTGACGCAGGGGACCCTGCCGGAGAAGGAGGAGGAGGCGGAGCGTGTGACACGGCAAGCCACGGCCTACTGCATCAGGGATGGAGAGCTTTACCAGAGGCGGCCGAATGACGTGTCCCTAGGCTGCATTCCCAGAGAGCAAGGGAAGGAATTGCTGGAAGACATACACGGCGGAGACTGTGGGCACCACTTGTCGTCACGGACCCTCGTTGGCAAGGCGTTCCGCAGCGGGTTCTACTGGCCCACAACACTCAGCGACGCTGTTGAGCTGGTGAAGGCTTGCGAGGCCTGCCAATTTCACGCCAAGCAGATCCATCAGCCGGCGGGAGGTCTGCAAACTATACCCCTCTCATGGCCATTCGCAGTTTGGGGCTAGACATTACAGGCCCGTTCCTCGGGCGCCAGGGGGCTATCGCTACCTCTACGCCGTCGTGGACAAGTTCACCAAGTGGGCTGAGGTGGAAGCTGTCGCATCATCCCAAAGAAGCTCTGCGGTCAAGTTCATCAGGGGCCTCGTGAGCCGGTTTGGGGCGCCTAACCGCATCATCACCGACAACGGTTCGCAGTTCACCAACAATCTCTTCAAAACGTACTGTGCTAACCTTTGAATGCAGATATGCTACGCTTCGGTGGCGCACCCCCGGAGCAACGGTCAGGCTGAGCGAGCCAACACACAGGTCCTTAAGGTCCTAAAAACCAGGACCTTCAAGAAGAAGCTGGAGGCCTGCAGCAGGGGCTGGCACGACGAGCTCCAGTCCGTGCTGTGGTCCATCCGCACGACCGCGGCCAAGCCGACTGGCGAGACCCCGTTCTTCCTCGTCTACAGAGCAGAAGATGTCCTCCCTCACGAGGTCAGGCGTCGCTCCGCATGGGTCCTGGCGTTCGACGAGGCGCAGCAGGACGCCATAGGGGGGACGGATCTCGTGCTGGGAGAGGAACATCGTCGAGAGGCCGCGCGCGGCAAGCAAGGTATCAACAGCGCCGCGGCGATACCATCCGCCGCAACATCCGCCCAGACTCTTGAGGTAGGGGACCTCGTGCTCAGACGGGTCCTCTCCAGGGAAGGGTTTCACAAGCTCTCTCCCATGTGGGAGGGCCCGTTCAAGGTTGTTCATGTTTCCAGGCCCGGCTCCGCACGCTTGGAGACTCAGGAGGGGGTGCCCATCCTGAACGCGTGGAGCATCCAGCATCTCCGGAAGTTCTACCCTTGAAGAAAGGCCCAGAGCCTGTGAGAAAGGCCTGGAGCCTGTGAAGAAGGCAAACGCGTGTGAAGCTCATTTTCCCGAGAAAGGCCTGGAGCCTGTGAAGAAGGCAAACGCCTGTGAAGCTCATTTTCTCGAGAAAGGCCCGGAAACTGTGAAGAAGGCAAACGCCTGTGAAGCTCATTTTCCCGAGAAAGGCCTGGAGCCTGTGAAGAAGGCAAATGCCTGTGAAGCTCATTTTCCCGAGAAAGGCCCAGAGCCTGTGAAGAAGGCAAACGCATGTGAAGCTCATTTCCCCGAGAAAGGCCCGGAGCCTGTGAAGAAGGTCAATGCCTGTGAAGCTCGCCGCCCGTGACACTCTCACGTAATAATGAGTTGCGGTTGTACACGCCCCGGAGTCTCAGGAGCGCCGGCCTCAGGCCCTGGGGCTCCCGCCCACGCCTAGTGGCAGCACTTAGCTCCGCGCTGGTGAGACGACGTCGAAGACTAGATTAGGTGCCGGACGCGGCTTTTTCATTTGCTTTCTGCAGTTGGCTTGTTCATTCCTATTTGAAGTTTTATTGAAGTTGTTGCCGCCCTTGGCTTGTGACTCTTTGTCTTTTTCGCTCACTTGCCTCGTTTTCTCTCGCGCAAGTCTCGCGAGGGAGCAACGCGGGCACCCTCGCGAGAGTTTTCTGCCCTTGTCGTTGAAGCTTTCCTATCCAGGTCCACTACGGGAGCACCCCTCCCAGTCTGTGCCCCATGGGCATCGCGATGCGAACACAGGACCTGGGTCGGTCGCCTCCACAACCGAGGCTGGAAGCTACCCCTCCTGATTAATCCCTACAGGGCATGAAGCACTCGACGAGGCCTTGGCCTCGGGAAGCAAAGACCGCGACAGGCCCCCCGAGCTAAGTAATTCTTGCATGCGGGCATGCGGCATAAGAGCATAGCACAGAAATGGCGGAAACAACATGGTAATTAACAGCAACAATTCAGCACGCCCCCACGGGGCCCTACACTACTTTCTCTTTGTGCAGGGAAGGGAGAAAAACAAAATAGGCACGACTCGCTCGGCACCAACTCGCGGCGAAGGCCCGCACTGCCTCCAGAGCTCAGCCAAACTCCTCCTCGCACTTCACCGAGGCACGGCGGCGGGCTGACCTGCTACCTCCCTCCAGGCAGGCGCGACGGCACGGGGCTGGTCGCGGCCACCGCTAGAGGAGCTGTTGTCCGAAGGAGAGCCGCCGAAGCTCGACAAGCCCCGAGCACCGCCGACCACACGCCCGCCGTCATCTTCATCCCGATCATTGTCGGGGCTGGGTCCTCGGCCGCGGTCATCGTCTTCGGGGCAGAACCCGGCGCGACGACCGTCTTCTCTGAACACCCTCACGTAGAGGGTGGTGTCGCCGTCGAACTTGAAGTGCAGGGTGCACCGCCGGCTAAGGCCGCGCGCGCGGGCAAACGTTTGCCAGCTGCGGGCCAGGGCCACACTCCCGGCGACGGAGACCTCCAGCGAAGCCCAGGAGGCCCAGTTGCAACAATCGTCCGCCTGAAGCCAGAGGCCGCCCGGAGCGCCGGGTGGAAGTTCACCCAGAAAGAAGCGGGGAAGCTGGAGCCAGGTGCTGGTCGGCTCCACCGACCACACGCATTTAACTCCGCAGCACCTCCGCCGAGTGGAAGCGCGGCCTAGGGGGCCGCGCAGTTGCGGCACGCCCCCATCGACGACTTGGCGCCCATCGCCGCGCAGGGGATCGCCTTCACGACCACTGGAAGCCGCTATGGGAGCCACAACCTGGCGAGCCTTCCCCTTCTCCGTGGCCAAGAACCTCTTCGACGGAGCCATGGAGAGAAAGGAGTAGCAAGAGGGGATGGACTGGAAGGGCTTGCATCGTTCCGTACTTATAGCCGGAGGAGGCCAACCGTCGGCCTCCACGATCACAGGTAATCATGACCCATTTCTGCATACAGGGACTTGTCAAGTCATGCGGTTGCCGAGGCGTCGTGGGGAGCAGAGACGCCCACGACCAATCAATTGCCACGCGGCGCCCAAGGCCGCAGGCCGTTGGGGCCCGCAGCGCTTCGCACTTGCCCTTTCGCTTCTCTGCTAGGCCAAGTCCGGGCGGGCCTTGGGCCCGTGGGCTACTGTCGCGTTCTGGGAACGGGGGTCCCTAGACTTGCTTGCCTGCGGCCTGCAGCAGTGGCTCAAGTGGGGGCCCAGCGTGGCCCAGCTTCATCAGCTCAAGCTCAGGACCCTCGCGAGGGGCCAAGCCTCGCGGGGCGGACGACAGGAACCTTCCTCAGGAGCAGCCTCGTCAGGTAGGCTCACGAGGAGGCGGAGATATCAAGGCAAGGTACCTCACGAGGGTTCCCCGTAGCGCAAGCCATGACGATCAAGACCAGGCGGGCGCCAGCCCGCGTAGTGTCCTCATTCCCCCTTTGGTGCAAAGGAGGCAAGCACAGGCCAAGGCATCAGGCAAAGGTTGCCACTTCGGTGCAACAAGACCAAGAACAGCAGAGCGGCAGGAAGGAGGTCATCGTGGAGCCCATGACGGTGTCACCATCAGAGCCTTTGGCAGCCGAAGACCAACTTTAGTCAGGATAAGAGTACTAGATGTTCCCCTTCAAAATGGCCAATTGTTGGCGCCCTTCCCGCTCATTATTTGGGAAGAGGCCCAGGGCCTCCCTCTATAAATAGGACTAGCCACCACAGCAGGGAGGGGGTCAAGATATTCACAGGGAGGGACATTCACTAGATAGAGAGAGAGAGAGAGAGAGGCGACTGGACTCACCCAAACAGTCCATCGCACCAGCTCAAGAATAGCCCCTCGCGAGGCTGTTCTTCCTTTGTACTGTTCATCATCAGCCCCTGAGGCAATCCACCACACCACACACTAGAGTAGGGTATTACACCACATCGGTGGCCTGAACCAGTATAAACCTTGCGTCCCTTGTGTTGTTCATCGTTTGTAGTTTAGATCCCTCGTTAACCATTCACGCGTGAGCTGGTAGGGGAAAGATCGCCGCGTGCACCTCAGTGTTCGAACCTCAAGGGTCTGCCAGAACCCGGAATCCAACAGATACTTTCTTTCACACATAAACCTCCTTATATCTTCCTCAAAACAGCCACCATACCTACCTATTATGGCATTTCCATAACCATTCCGAGATATATTGCCATGCAACTTTCCACCATTCCGTTTATCATGACACATCCATTATTGTCATATTGCTTAGCATGATCATGTAGGTTACATAGTATTTGTGGCAAAGACACAATTCATAATTCTTTCATACATGTCACTCTTGGTTCATTGCATATCCCGGTACACCTCCGGAGGCATTCATATAGCACTACAAAAAAATACACATCCGTGACATTTTGGGCCGAACAATTTTTTTTCTGTCATACATATGACACTTCTATGACGATAATTGTGACAAAACCCGGTATCATCATAGATGTGGTGGGCTCCTACTTCTATGACAAAAATCATGACAAAAATGGGCTTTTCGTCACAGGCGGGCCGGAGACGCAGCTGCATGACATTCTTTGGGCCGTCCATGACGGAAAAAACCATGGTAGAAGCGAGGGGAGGAAAATTTCGGGAGTTCCGGTTATGGTGGGAGGTCGGGGCGGCGATGCGCTGCTTTCTCTCGTACACGCACGCTGCGGCGTGTGTGCGGCGTTGGCTCTAATCTGAACCCGAGCGAAGCGTTGGGCTCTAATCGAACCCGGCGACAGCTGCAGTTACGCGTTATCGAACCCGATAGATTGATCGATGGCTGTTAACTGAACCCGATCAAGCGATTCCTTTGCTACTGCTACTAACTGAAGTCGATCAATGCTGCCTCTGGGATGAACGGTGAGCGTTGCGGGGGGGGGGGGGTGTTGGATGAACAGTGAACGATGGCGTTGCCTCTGGATGAACAGGACCCCGTGTTGTGGTGGAGGGCTGGATGAATAGTAGAGGTGGAGGGTTGGTTGAACAGGACCCCGTGGTGTGGAGAGCTGGATGAACAGTAGATGGTGGAGGGGTGCCCGTGGAGGGGTGGTTGAACAGGACCCCGTGGTGTGGAGGGCTGGATGAACAGTAGACGGTGGAGGGGTGGTTGAACAGTGGCCGGTGGAGTAGCGCGCGGTGGAGGCTGGATGAACAGGAGCCCGTGGAGGCTGGAGGAGGTCGACGGTAGCCCGTGGAGGCTGGAGGAGGTCGACGGTGGAGATGAACAGTATCCCATGGAGTCCCGTTTTGCGGTACGCCACACCCCTCCCGATGAACAGGACCCTGTTTCGACCGTAGGAGGTCCGTTTCGTCCGTTTTGCGGTACGCCACACCCCTCCCGATCAACAGGACCCCCGTTTCGACCGTAGGAGGTCCGTTTCGTCCGTTTTGTGGTACGCCACACCCCTCCCGATCAACAGGACCCCCGTTTCGACCGTAGGAGGTCCGTTTCCTCCGTTTTGCGGTACGCCGCACCCCTGCCGATCAACAGGCCCCGTTCTGAACGTAGGAGGTCCATTTCCTCCGTTATGCGGTACGCCAGGCCTCGTTTCCATCGCCTGTTCCGTCCAAGCCCTCCCGATGAACACGACCACGCATTCCATTCCGACCCAGCCGGTTGGCTCCCCATGATCACGACGACGACACTGTTTCTCCGTTCCGACCCAGCCATGTACGTATGCGCGAGTAGGCGTTCAAGACCCTGCCCATATGTACACATACATGGCCGTATTTTCTTTCTTGCACCCTGGTCGCTATATGTACGTGTACATGTTACGTGCGTGCCTCTATTACGACACGTGCGCGCCTCTACATCGACCAGTATATATGTACGTACACGTTCGCGACCAGAATGACAACGCTACGTACGCTTCGACCATGTGGGTCCCAACTGTCAGGCACTTCCTTGCCTGTGAAGATGTAGCTGGTGGGTCCCAGCAGTCAGGGGGCGAATCGTATGTTTTTTTGCCCGGACGCACTTCCTTGCATGCGAAGATGTAGCTGGTGGGTCCCAGCAGTCAGGGGGAAACGTTTTTTTTTGTGAAATACGGTGGCCCGTCCGATGGGTCCCTGCTGTCAGGTGGAGGAATAATTATTTTGCGCGTAATAAGGAGGCACTTCCTTGCGGCCGCCGTGGTCCCAGCTGTCAGCCTCTCCATGCACAGTACTCTTCCGATGGAAGTCGGTCGTTGACCACATTGACCACACCGCGCCAAGAGCACCACGGCGGTGGACGACGGCGACACCTAGGAAGGGGACGATGCGGAGCCGGGGAAGATGCAGCAGTGGATGCCCACACGAAGAGGAATACAAGGGTGAGGCTGTCGTCGCCGCAGAATAACAGGGGGTGTGGGTGAGTAGAGGGATGGCCTGGCCAATGGTGTGAGTAGTAGGGGGTGGTGAGGCCTCCACCGCATCGCAGCCGGCCACGGGAGGCACGAGCACGAGGCACGACCGACGCTGGTTTGGGCGGCTGGAGCAAGAAGACCAGAGGTTGAAGAAGCACTACGGCCGTTGGATGGACATCGTGACGCTCCTTTGGAGCTAGAATCATGCATATTGACTAAGTTGACAAATCCTCCGTCCCCGCCAACTTAGTAGGCCCATAAGTCAGCCTGCCACTATATCGGGTCCCAGCCTAACAAAGCGGAGTATTCATTTTTGTGTGTGTAATAAGGAAGCACTTCCTTCCGTGCGAAGATATAGCTGGTGGGTCCGAAATTTGTCGGGCGGTAACGTTTTTTTCACAAAATACAGAGGCCCTTTCGGTGGGTCCCTGATGTCAGGTGGAGGAATCATTATTTTGCGCGTAATAAGGAGGCATTTCCTTGCATGCGGCCGTGGATCCAGCTGTCGGCCTCTCCACGTATAATCCACTTCAGATGCATGTCGGTCGTTGACCACGTTGACCAGGCCGCGCCGAGAGCACCAGGGCGGTGGACGACGGCGAGGCCTAGGAAGGGAACGACACGGAGGCAGGGAAGACTTGATAGTTGTTTCCCACGCGGAGGGGAGTACGACTGTACGAGGGTTTACTGGTTTGTCTGCCGTTGCCGGAGAATAACAGCAGGTGTTGGTGAGTAGAGGGATGGCTAGGCCAGCGATGGGAGTACGGTGGGGTGGTGAGGCCTGCGTGGCAGCAGAGCCGGCTGCGGGGAGGAGGGAGCAGGCAGTCCCACCGGCGCTTGTTTGAGCGGCTGGAGCAGGAAGAGCAGAGATTGAAGAAGCACGACGACCGTTGGATAGCCATCCAACAACAACGCTTAAAGGCGTCAACCTTTTTAGGAAAGCCTCAAATCTTTGGAAAACAAAGATACGACCCATCCGCCATTATTTCTAATAATTTACAGCCCATTTGCTAATTCTTAAGGTTTTTTGGAGCCCATATTCTTTTTGTTAGCATTACAGCCCATATTGTGGCCACGGTTAAAAAATTATACGAAATTTTGCATATTTGGTGCGGTCCGAACTGTTTTAATCCCGAAATTTCGACTCACATTCAAACTAATTTTAAAAATAAATGTATATCAATATAAAATCCAACAAATTCTTCACGCATAAAAATTAATGTAATTTAAAATCTCGAAATGAAAAAAAAATATTTGAAACTAATTGCCGGTTTGATGTGTTTTGAAAATGTACATCCCATTTCTCATTATTGATGGGCCATTTTCTCGGCCAGCCGAATGAAAGCTCTCCTCGTCTTGAAAGATTTGTAGCCCAACAGGCCTGACAAAGCAACTTACTTGGCAAATCACAAAAACTGGGCCGTGGCCGTGGACCCGGTATCGGCCTCTCCACGTCTGATTACTCTTCCGATGGAAGTCCTTCCTTGAACATGTTGACCACGCCGCACGGAGAGCACCACGGCGGTGGACGACGGCGAGGCCTAGGAAGGGGATGACGCGGAGCCGGGGAAGACACGTCAGTGGAAGCCCGCGCGGAGAGGAGTACGAGGGTTCACTGGTTTGGCTGCGGTGTGAGGCTGCCGTCGCCCATGAGGCTGGCCAGTGGGAATAGTAGGGGGCGGTGAGGCCTCCGCGGCAGCACAGCCGGCCACGGGAGGCAGGAGCATGAGGCACGACCGGCGCTGGTTTGTGCGGCTGGAGCAAGAAGACCAGAGGTTGAAGAAGCACTACGGCCGTTGGATGGACATCGTACGGTCACTGGAGCTAGACTCGTTCATATTGACTAAGTTGACAAAGCCCTTCGTCCCCGTCAACTTAGTAGGCCCACAAGTCAGCCTCCCACCAAGGTGGGTCGCAGCTAGCAGGGGGAGTATTCATTTTTTGTGCGTAATAAGGAGGCACTTCCGGTGGGTCCGAGCTGACAGTGGGGGGACATTTTTTTTGCAAAATACGGTGGCCTGTCAGGTGGGTCCCAGCAGTCAGGGGGCAAACGTTTTTTTTGAAAAATACGGTGGCCCGTCCAGTGGGTCCTTGTTGTTAGTTGGAGGAATCATTATTTTCCGTGTAATAAGGAGGCACTTACTTGCTGCGGCCGTGGACCCGGTGAGACTCTCCACGTCTGATATACTTCCGATGGAAGTCGTTCCTTGACCACGTTGACCTCGCCGCGTTCCGTTGCATGCATGCGTCCATGGGCGTGGTGCGTCCCCACTTTCAACCTCTCACGTACGGTCATCTTCCGATGACTCTCAGTTGTTGACCACGTTGACCACACCATGCCGAGCGCACCTAGACTGGAACGACCCGGAGATGGGGAAGACGGGGCAGTGGAGTCGCAGATGGAAAGGAGTGGGAAACTTCACTGGTTTGGTCTTGGCGGCAAAGACGGCCATGCCGCCACGGAGAGCAGGAGCAAGAACGAGAGGTTGAAGAAGGAGCACGGTTGTTGGATTAACATCCAACGGTCCAGCTGCTAGAATCATTTGTTGACTAAGTTGACAAAGCCGTGCGTACACATCCGCTTAGTAGGCCCACAAGTCGATCACCAACTGACGGGTCCCGGTATCAGCAGGATGAATAATTTTTTCGCCAAAACAAGGAGGCACTTCCTTCCGTGCAAAGATACATCCGGCGGGTCCCCGCTGTCAGGTGGAGGAAACATTTTTTTCAGCTTAATAAGGAGGAACTTTCCTTGCGTGCAACCATGGACCTCGTGGGTCCCAGCCGTCAGGCTCTCCATGTCTGATCCTTTTCCGATGACTCGTTTGTTGACCACGCCGCACCGAACACAGCGAGGCGGTGGATGGCCAGCGCGAGCCGGACGGGAACGACTCGGAGATGGGAAAACGCGGTGGAGTCCGCAGATTGAGAGGAGGAGAAGGGTTATAACTGGTTACATTGCGGCGTGGGGCTGTAGTGCATGGAGAATAACGGGAGGTGTCGAGGGTGGAGGGATAGCTTTGGCCGGCGGTGGGGTAGGCGCTTTGCGGCGATGCATGCTAAGCGAGCCGCTAGTCACGGAGGCGGACCAGCGGTCCCGCGACGCTGGAGGAAGAAGACGAGAGATTGAAGGTGCATGCCGGCCGTTGGATATAAATCCAATGGCTGTGGAGGACACAATCATTTGTTGACCAAGTTGACAACGCCTGCGTGAAACGCCGACCTATTGGCCCACATGTCACTGCAAAAATGTGGCATATATTTAACCCATGTTTTCTAGAATGTACAGTCCATTTCTGGGCTGGGTGAACAAATAATTTCTCGTCAATCGTGCCCATTTATATTTTCTAAGAAATCCCAGCCCATTTGCACTTCCTTGAAATACATTATTAGGTGGGCTCGTTATATATATAATGTTATGTTAGAAGGAGCAATTAATATCAAAGAATAAACCGGAGAGACACATTATATATATATATATAATTAAGAAATTAGCGAGTTATTGCTCAAAATAAAAATGAGCGCGTTATTATTAAATTGGTCCTTTAAAATCTTCGCAAGCTTTTGTACGCAATCACCAGGATTTTCCTTGCGTGTGAGTCAAAAACAACCAGGATTTTCCGTTAAACATTTACTTTTATAAGTTAATAACACGTGGGATGTTTTTATAATGTATATATAAGTCTCTATAAAATATACGATAATAGTAATAATATACATATATATGTGGTTAGGAAGGAAAACATAAATTGGACACAACATTACTTTTATAAGAGACCTGCGTTTTATACCCCACAGTAGGCATACTAACAAGTTCACACACAAATACAACAGAAAAGGTAAACATTCATATCAAACTCAGGTTCACAGGACACATTCATATTCATAGCCAACACTATCAACAACTCAAAAGATTCATATATACACAAGCTCAGCATATCTATGCATCCAAATGATTGATAGATCACACGACAATATTCATACATAATTCACAAAAAGATTCAGATATACACATGTTCAGTATGTTTATGCATCCAAATGATTGAGATCACAACCAATATGATCCATGGACGAACTTTAATAACCTAGGGCACAGACTGGTAAATGGTGTTCAATCGGAGTACTTCTTGCTAAAATTAGTTCTTGTACGAGTAAACTTTCGAGTACATAAGAGGCAGCACAGACAATCTGAACTTTGCTTGTAGGTTTATCCTCAAATAGGGGCCTAGTGCCGAGGGAGGTTTGAGCAACTTGACCACTACTTTCATCCAACTAGTTTACTGGCTCATCTTGGTCCTGTATCTCGCAAAATTCTACATTGCAGACAAGAAAGGAGGCGGTTGAGAAAATGAACCACCCAAATTTTTTGTGCAGTTCAACTGAAAAGGAGCATCCTTGGCGTGCAGACTATGTCAGGACCCCGATTCCAAGTCACATCGATCTAGCCGGTAACACCTCATATCACTTTGCAGCCTCACGCACGGTATTCCCACGGTTGTCGCCTTACCATTGCCCGGGACCGTTTGCGCCTTTTGGCTCATGTATATGATAGTGTCGCTAGCATCCATATGACAGAGAACCCGGGCCGACATGGCTAGTCGTGAACCCAAAGCGGCACTAACCCATGGGAACATGCATACATGAATCAACTTCGAGCATGTCGGTCAGCAGCGTGTGAATCCGGGCTGTAGCACTGGGCTAACAGGACTCCGGGAACCCGGGCTGTAGCAGGCTAGGCAGACGCGGATGTCACCGCGTGACATTTCCCGAAGGATAGACACAGAACGGCGAAGTGAAACACATGCCCGGCAGTCAAGTGTTCCGGAGCAGTAGTGCTGGGCTAGCAGGACTCCGGTGAACTGGGCTGTAGCGGACTACTATGGCTCAAGGAAGCACTAGACTACATTTCCCCATAAGAGAGGCTGCCAAGGATAAACAACTAGATTGTCGGATCCCACACATATCAAGCATTTCAAACATACAGCAATATGCTCGATATGTGTAAATACAACATGGCATCACAACATAACTCTACGACTCAAGTATTTATTCATTAGGCTCCGAGGAGCGAGATATTACAAACATGGGTCTCATGACCCAACATACAGAGCATACAAGCAACAAGCACATGCGGAAGCTTAACATGTCTGAGTACAGACATCTATAAATGAAAAAACCTGAGAAGCCTGACTATCTACCAGATCCTGCCGAGGCACAAGATCGTAGCTGAGGTAACAAGCTAAACGTCGAAGTCCACGCGGAACTACTAGTGAGACTGAAGTCTCTCTGCAAAAACATAAAATAGGCAAACGTGAGTACAATTGTACTCAGCAAGACTTACATCAGAACTAGCTACATATGCATCAGTATCAACAAAGGGGGTGGTGGAGTTTGACTGCACCAAACCAGCTTTGACTCAGTGGCTATCTTAAACTATGACTGCAAGTAACTCTTTTGAGGTGGCGCACACGAGTCCACATATTCACCATATCAATACACCACTATGGATCCGCTCCGTCTCTCCCTCACGAGAACGCCATCCATAGCACTCACGCTTATCTTGGCATTTTAGAGTATCCACTTTCACTTGTCTATGAACTATGACAGGCAACCCGTAAGTCCTTCACCACGGACACGGCTATTCGAATAGATCATATTAACCTGCGGGGTGTACTTCTTCACACACGCTCTCGCCACTTACCGCCATGTACACCTCGTGTATCTCAAAGCAACCTTCAAGCGGAAGCTTTGGCGAGAGTCGACCACGACCTGACTAACCACACAAGTCTCTCGTCCAGGTTTATCGCCTATTCGGGTTCCATCCGCAAGGAGATCCGGCCGGGGTGTCGCTCACGGCCCCAAACGATGTGAGCAGGGTTCCCAAGTCCACCTCGACGGGTGGTTCTACGCTTGGTACACCGTGCCACGGTGCCTAGTCAATCCCAAGCCCACCTGTACCGAGTGCCACTTGGTAGACTACTAACACTACCTCCACACACCAGAAACTAGTTGCAACTCACGGGCCAGAGATCAAGTTGATTAATAAGTCGAGAGAGCTTGGAGCGCCCGGAGCCCAAAGTGTGGTAATAACTGTTCATGGATCACAAACACAGAACTCAGTTCCTGAGGACGGCTGCAATGACACAACCCACCATGTACTCCTACATGGCCTCTCACCACTACCTTTACCAAATCGTGTTCACACACTTAGCTCTCAACAGTAGGACATGTTCACACACCTCCGATTCATCCCGATGAATCAGACCTGACTCTACTCTAAGCAGTAGCAGGCATGACAAGCAAGCATGTATGAGTAGGCACATCAGGGCTCAAACAACTCCTACTCATGCTAGTGGGTTTCATCTATTTACTGTGGCAATGACAGGTCATGCAGAGGAAAAGGGTTCAGCTACCGCAGCAAGTAACAAATATGTCGTTGTTGTCCTAATGCAGTAAAAGAGAGCAGGAGCGACAGAGTGGGATTGTATTGGAATGAACAAGGGGGTTTTGCTTGCCTGGCACTTCTGAAGATAATATAGCTCTTCATCGGTGTCATCGAACTCATCGTCGGAACCTCGCTCACCGAGAGGGGACAAATACCGGCAAACAAGGAAGAACACAATCAATGCAATGCAACAATATGATGCATGATCATGACATGGAAATATGCTGTGATTTGAGCTAATGCAACTAGCAACCGATTAAATGAAGTTGGTTTGAATACAAGATTCAAATTCAAACTCCATATGTGATTATTCAAATGCCATTTAAATGATTTGAACTAAACAGTGAACGAAAGTTGTTCTAACATGCATGAAAATGGTACAGATGGATAGATTGGATTTTTCTGATCATTTTTCAGATATAATTTATTTCATTCTGAGCTACGGTTGATTTACTATGAATTTTAGAAGTTTATACTAATTTCTGGAATTTTCTGAATTATTTTAAATCCAGGAAATTATTAACTGCGTGAGCATGACGTCTCTGTGATGTCAGCAGGTCAACAGCAACGGTCTAGGTCAAACCTGACCAGTGGGGTCCACTGGTGAGTGACACAGTGATGTTCAGTGTCAATGACAGGTGGGGCCTGGTCAACGGCCACGTCAGCCGGGTCAGCACTGACTTGTGGGGTCGGTCAACACTGAGGTGGCAAGGTCAAACAGACCGGTGGGGCCATGATCATTAGCTTAAATTAAACAGGGAATAACCCTATGGTTAATTAACAGGTGGGGCCCGTCTGTCAGCGTCTGCTAAGGAGGTATTAGTGGTGATTAGCCTTAATTAAGCGACCACGTCAGCGGTTAGCGCCGGCGATGACCGGAGCATGACGGCGCTCGCCGTCCGGCCAACTCCGGCGTCGGCAGGACGCGCGGCTGATCTTGTTGGAACGGCCGCGACACGGCGCGTCCAACGGTGGTTGCGGCTGCGGCTGGGGTGGCCGGAAGCAGCAACTGCGGCGTGCGAGGCAGCGGCCGGAGCTCGGGCCTGCTCGGATTTGGCGTTGTGGTTTGCAAGCGAGCGGAGAGATGGGCTAGCGGGGCAGTACGTGCATGTGCGGGTGTGTTGGACAGGTGGTGGTGACCGACTGGCAACCGGAGCATCACCGGCGATGAGCTCGGCGGTGGCGGGTTTCGATCGTCAAGGGGGCGGCGTCTACGGCTTGAAATCAAAGGGGAGGAAGGAGGGGATCCACGCAGGAGCTCACACTGGTTCGCTCGGTGGCCTCAGCGAGCTTAGGGACGCGTTGGAGCGGGCGCACGGTCGCCGGCGATCTCGGTGGCCCGAGGTTGAAGAAGACGGCGGTGAGGGCATTCGGATGCGTACGGCGTCGCTTGGCTTGGTGATGAGGTAGCTGGCAACGATACGGATCTCGGGAACACGGAGAGGGAGCGAGGAGTGGCTGGCAGCGGTGTTTCAATGGAGTGGCCATGGCGGCTTGACCATGAGGAAAAAGCGGGGAGTGAGAGGAAGAGAGCAGGAGGCAAGGAGTGCGGCCGAGGGGGGTGTCTTGGCCGTTTCGTGCACGAGAGCAGGCGAGGAAAGCAGGAGGTGGAAGCGGGAGGTGGGGCTCGGGCGCGTGCGCGTCGACACGCCTCTGCCTACTGGCAGAGGTTGAAGACGGTGGGGAGTAGGGCTGGGCCTCAGCCACAGTGCTGGGCCAGGTGGGGCGCTAGGTGGGCTGCAGGTAGGTGGCCCAAGTAGTTCCTCTCTCTTTCTCCTTCTTTTGTTTCTGTTTTCTATTTTTTTGTTTTGTTCTGATTTAGTAAATATACCAAACCATTTGATAAAATGCTGAAAATAACTGTGGGCACTTGTGAAATTATTCCCAACAGCCCTCAAGTAGTTTCAGAATTTTTAGAGCATTTAAAATATTTATAGGATTTAAATGCCCTAATTCAAATACAATATGAGTTAATTTAAAAATCCAAAAATGATCTAAGAATATATTCATCATTTTTGGCAGAGGTTTCCACCTTAACCAGAAATCATGAACTTTTCTTAGGGACATTTTGGGTTTATTGAAAAGATTTTATGGTTGACCCTATTTGATTTAATCTGGTGCTAGGGTTTGAACAATCCCCACTTCAAGTTTCCATGAAAGTTAAACATGATGCAAGCAAGATGCAAACACTAGGCAGCACTAGAAGCTAGGGATGTGACAGACTGATTAAGTGCCAGATGAATATATGCGTCAACCAACTTGTCTGGAATCTTTAGACTCCATGCCATATAGTTCGCTACCATATGTGCCGATAACCAAAAGGCACAAGTTGGGACCAAAGACTGGACTGTGTTTTTCTGGGCTATGCACCAAGCAATATTTTTGGCGTTCACTCTCCTAATACTTGGAGTTTGACAATTGGTTGACGCCGGTTGATACTCGAATGAATATAGGCACTTCTTTTCAACATTTATGCTTGTCTAAGTGTACTTTGGAGTACATAGCAGCAGCATAAGTACCTGTCCATCTGATCATTATGTGCAGTTCTACTAAAATCACCCTATGTAATGATTTGCCTGCGAGTTCAGGCTCCAAATTACTCCTTTATGAAATCAGCAAACAGTAGCACAATACCAAATTACCAATACATATGACAAGCACAATAATCAGGATAAAGACCAGTACCAACCTGTGTGAGGTAGCGTATCAATTACTATTTCCTTTGACTGGAAGCCGACATAAGCCAAGCGACTGACAACAAAGGAAGAAAGCAAGCGGAGATTAGCGACTGACAGGAAAGGACGGAAGCTGTCGAGGCAATGAAGCACCCAAAGTTTTTGTGCAGTTCCACCAAAATCGAGCATCCCTGTTGGCACATATATTGAGAGAGTGATATTACTGTAATAGTGGGACTAGTTGATGAAACATACACTAACAAATAGAAGCACCCTCATTATCTTAATGGGTAAAGTTAGCAACATAGTAGTCTTACTTAAAGAGAGGTATTAGTTTATTTAATCAGTGCCAATTAGCTCAACTCAACACTCAAAGCATTGCCATTTATCATAGGTTGCAAAACTTAAAAGTGCAAAGATAAAGGAGTTTCTCATGACAAGATGTACGATACAAATAGAGATGGCGACAAACTAATATCGATGAAGGCCTTAGGCCCGTACCAACCTGAGAAAAAAATCTTATTCATGTAGTCCCATAAGAGATGATAAAGCACTCACGGGAATCACACAATAGTATATATTTTTGTGCACTTCAAATGTATGGTTGAAATCACTCTTGTTTACCAAAGGTCTTTGAGATTATATCGAAAGATTATCAAGAACTTCCACAGAGTTAAAGCCTTGGCTGGGATATAGTTCATTGTATTGTCTTGTGTAGTTCCACTAAAATGTATGATTGGCACAACATGATCCCTGTTTGCACAAGTAGGAACAAGGTGAAACCTTCATTAGCTCGATGAGAAAGGATAGGAAGACATTAGCATATTACGCAAACAGTAGCATCAAATTCATGATGGACAATACGCAAAACATTGCCTCATTGAACCAATGGCAATAAATTGACTTGCAAAACAATAGCACTATTATGTCATGACACTAATAATATTCCCTCCTGCTCCACCACATGATTCACCTCCATAGACAAACATTCACACGTACATGATTCAAAGCATAGGGTCCTACTAAAGATTTGTTTAACTCCAACAGGAAAATTAGGCGATAATAAATTAGTGGTACTTAAGTACTCCTAATTAATTAAGTGAGACAACATAAGTGGAAGGGCTCCACGGAGGATCGTCTCACATGTAAGATAGTCGTTCTTTGGAGCCCTTGAATGGCCTCGATCGAGGCCTGCAGCTTCAACAAGATCGCCTTGGCACTTTTATTCTTCTTCTTCTTCCTCTTCATGCTCTGTTTCTCTTTCTCCTCACCAGTTGGTGAAACCAAGTACATGATTGGCCTTCTAATTCAGAATTGGTTTTGTCAGTGAGGGAGTACAAGTGTACTAGTAAAAAACAGAATTATTTTCTCATGGCAGTCGGAAAATAGAGATGAACACATGCATTAAATATCATTCTTACCTAAAGGAAGGTTATGGCGCCAATATGGATGATGAGGATTGGAACACAGATCTCCCTTTGTGCAGTTCCACCAAAATGAACCAACTGTTCCATTCTCACATTCCAGCTAAACAACACAAAAGTCACTTCTTTTAAGAAGAGTTTTGTGCAAAGGCACCAAAAAGGTCACAACAAAGAACCAGGTGAATTGGATATCCCTGTTTGCACAAAAAGGCCTGAGAGGAAACAGTCGAGTCTCAAACAATTACAGGCAAAAACATTTGGCTAAACTTGTCGAGTCTCAAACAATTCTGAGCAAAAAACAGTGGCATGGCTTCATTTTTACCAGGGACATTATATTAAGAACAGCTAAGGCTGCGTTCGGTTCACAGGTTTGGTGCGGGATTTTTGTAGGAACACAATTCCTATGGTATTCTTTCCCTTCCAACCGTTCGGAACACGGGAAAGGTGAATAGTGTTTCATAGGAAAGCTGGTGCGGTAATCTTGATTCCATAGGATTAGAAACATCCACGCTTTGCTCATTTTTGAGCGGAAGACCGAGGCAAAGCGCCGCTGCCATGCGTTAGACAGGTTGTTGTGCTTTGTGTTTGCCGGAATAAAAAAATCAACCTATGTGTGGTAATGTGAGGTGAGGACAAGAGTAGTCACTGTGCAGCTGAATAAACATAGCATCTCATCTCGCCAAGCATGCTACTCTAAAAAACAAATCTGCACATTTAAGTAGTCCACCGAACACATTCCCTTGAGAGTTTCCTCCGGTTCATTGTTCCATAGTTTTATACCTACATTCCTTTCCTATTCCTCTATTTTCATCAAGATCTATGTTTTCTGCCCCTTTATTCCGACCGAGCCAAAATATTTGGTATAAGGGCATGGGACAACAGGTGCACCAAAGAAGACAAAGACCATGTACGTAAACAGGGGCATAAAGTGGTGATTCATAGTTTGTTGCCACGAGAAACAAACATCCAAGAAACATATCTGGGTTGGTCCCATTTTTGTTCACTCTAGCCACCTACTCCTATGTGTGGATAGAAAATCTAGTCCTGGTCATACCACTGTGTACAACATTAGCCCTATATTTCCCTTTTCGACCAAGAGACCGGTTGCATGACCAGTCTGTACTACTTTCAACCCCTTTCCTTCTTGTTTGTACCAAGTCCGATGTACATACTAAATTACCCCACCCCCACTTTATTTCTTGTTTGAACCAAGTACTCCCTCCGTCCGGAATTACTTGTCATCAAAATGGATGTGTCTAGAACTAAAATACATATAGATACATCCATTTCAATGACAAGTATTTTCGGATGGAGGGAGTACAAGATTCGACTCCATGAAGTAGCTTTACCTCTAACAATAGAAGAAAAAAATAGGTGACGTTGGACCATCCGATCGAGAGGGGCTGAGAGGTAGAAAATGATGCACATGCAGCAACGTAGCGAGCTGGGGAAGTAGAGCTAAGGCGGTTTCGAACGAAGGTATACCTGAAGGTCATCGGGATGTTGATAGGTGGGCGGCGGGAGGCCGGATCCGCCCACAAGCAACGACGAAGGGATTGGAGGACCTCCTGCATCGGCGCTCGGTCAGAGATAACGGTGCGGACGGCAGTGGGTCTCCTCCCTCGCTGTCGACGACGGCTTAAACGCTGCCCCTCCTCCCCTTCACCGGCGGAAGGGGATACGTCCGGATCTGTAACCAGCGGTGAGGATAGAAAGCCAGTGTTTTTTGAAGGGAGAAAGGCAGTGTTACTACCCCTATCTTGTTTAGATCTGGAGAGGATGAGAGTATGTGAATAGAGCAACCCTAGCAAGCAAAAGCCTTGGAGGCTCCGGCCTATATATAAGTAGTGGGGTAGTTTTCCTTTTTCACTCCATCAAAACAATCGTTTAAAATTGTGTACTACTACATGCCAGGTCGCGGTTTTTTTTGGTTGTTGATTGTTTTTTGAGATAGCTACCTGCTTGTTCCAAGTGGTGTTACGGTGTGCCAGGTCGCACTTTGTATCGTTCATGTCTGGTACTACAAGTCCCTCCATTAAATGAACAACCACCCCCTCGTAAAAATTGTGAACAAGCCCACGACTAAAATTAGCAGAAACATGGGTTGCCCCATCATGCATTATTATATATATTTTCTACTCCCTCCGTTCCTAAATATAAGTCTTTTTTATTAGCCACACCTAAGACAAGAATTTTTTTATTAGCAGTGAACCCTACATGTCATAGACACAAAAATTGTGGCAAGATTCCCTTAGGCAAGCCAAAGTGTGTCTAACAATTTGAGCAACTCAGGTTAGGCAAGTGTGGCAAGTGTGGGAAAAATAATGTGGCAACATAAGACAAACATAGTCAAAATCCAAACAGCCCCGTAATTTTTTGTGACATGCATGAAAATTTGGTTAGTTAAATTTATAGTCAAAATCAACACATGCAAGTATCAAAAGGAAAGTCACGGCATGCATGCATGCATTGTACTCCCTCCATTTCCAAATATAAGTCTTTTTAGAGATTGCAACAAGTGACTACATACGAAGTAGAATATGTCTACTCCTACATATGAAGTAGCCCATTTGAAATGTGTAAAAAGACTTTTATCGAGTGTTGTGCTTTGATATGTCGCGTCAACTCGTACAAGACCGAGAAATTTGATTACTACTACGCCCTCTCCCTCGCGGACTGAGCTCCGGTGCCTTAACTGCACCTGCGTTTGGCTGCATGACAGGTGGGCCAACCACCTGTTGGGCCCACCTATCATAGACGCAAAGGCAGGAGCAGTAAGTAGAAGCTTTCGCTACACGCTATCCCTCCCGCACGAGGTGGACATACATGCAGCAGTGGATTCGATACGGTAGAAGTAGGAGTAGCATCATTGTTCGTCTTCTCAAAGAGGCGAAGAGCCAAGCGCAACCCGAACGTGGCAGTTGCGAATGCTCGCGTGGTGCGGTTCCTTGGAGCAGACATATACTAGCCAGACTCTTGCATGAGACAAAATTGCTACTCCCTCCTTTCCGGTTTATAGTGCTCAATTCAAAAATCCCACCAATCAATGTAGATGGTGAGTGGTGGAATACAGTTTGTAGTTTTGCAAAAGCACCTAATTAATGCTCTTGTTTTCCTCAAAAAGTTATGTTTATCAATGCATAAATTGCAATGCATGCATGCATAAAGTACATGAATTGGTCAAATTTCTCTTAATACTTGCATGAAATGATTTAATGCACCTTGGAATCTGAAAATGTGATGGAAAACAACCAAACTGAGCCTTATAAAATGGAAAACATAAAATTTTGAGATAAGCCCTATAAACCGGAAAGGAGAGAGTATTGTTTAACAATTAAACTCCATTATCCGTTGGTTGATACTCATTCTGCATAGGTCCACGCGCTTAGCACCGTTTCCTCCTGGGGTCACCAATGTTTATTTGCTAATTAATAGCATTGCATGCAATGAACTAGCCATTGCAAGTCATTAAAAGCATGCACACCTCTCATCTCTTATTGGTTGATATGTCAAGAAACAAGAAACAAGGTAGAAGTTAATGCACTGCGCCTAAGTGTTTTGGGACTATTTGGTTTTCGTAAGATGACTTACACACCTAGACGGAGGGAGTAGTATAGACCTGTAAACCGGAAAGGAGTATTTGCCTTTCTAGAGATTTCAACAAGTGACTAGACTACACCGTGTGTAGTACCCCCTCCGTTCCGTTTTATAGAGCTCAAATCTCAAATCTCATGAACCAAGGCATTTTGCGATTGGAGGAATGTATCTCGTACTTTACAAAACTACCCTAATTAAACTCATGCATTAATGACGTAGTTCTCTCGTTTTCCTCTCCGCCTTGGTCGCGGCGCACAATATTGAGCACTCCTATATGACTAGCCGCTCTATCTACATGCGGGACATTTCAAAGCATCCAGACCCGCGTGCCATCCACCAAATCACAGCGAGGTGCTACAGTCGAGACTCACCTGTCACCCCGGTGTGGCCGTCATGACCCGTCATATCACAAAACCCACACCTTTACCAGCAGTGGTAAGGTGGCCTCCAAGTTGGACTGGACGAAGCAACCATCATTTCACTAGAAAGCTCGTTCAAGCCCTTTCTTCCCTTTCTTGAAGAAAAAATCACTCCAGGATACTCACTTCTACCATTTTTCTTCTGTACCGACGAAGGAAAGGTGGGCGAATCAGTTATGCTTCTATATTTTCATTCCAAGAATCTTCTTTTTGCGCAGCACCGACCGATTCTCACATCCTATTCTTTTCCCATTTTCATTGCGACTGTGGTTTCCTTTCGATTGCTTTTTGTTTGTCAGTTCATTGATGGATCCTGGAGCACTAGGCAAAGAGTTGCTGGCGGACAACCCACTGGAGACAACGATCTCCAGGAAGCGAGCACCGACCAAAGAGTTGACCATGTTGGCGGGCCAACCCATGGAGACGAAGAACTCCAAGAAACAAGCACTAGCCCAAGAGTTGAGGACATTGGCGGATGAACTCCTCAAAGAAAGTTGGAAGAACAGCAAGGGCCCCACCGTGCCTACCCCAGGAACTCTGATTGCCACCTATGTGAGGCTCAAGACTGAGTTTGAGGAGATAGTCGCCGTTGAAGCGGTGTTCCCACGGCAAGGTGATGGCCCCCATCGAGGACGAGGATATGGCCCCCGGAGGGATGAGATCCCCCGGTGAGCTGCACAAGGTAAAAAATAATGGCTTATTACCATAGTTGTGGTTTTTGATTATTTGCAATGTGCTTGCTAATATGTTAGGGTAGTGCAGGTGCCGGTGGACGTCCTTGATGATTTCGATGTCGTGGCCCGTCCTGTTGGCATCGCCCCGGAGATCGATTCCAATGCCGATGTCCATCCCGTGGACATCGCCCCAGAGATCGATTCCGATGTCGCGGTCAGTCCTGCGGACATCGCCCCAGAAATCGATTCACATGCCGCTATCCGTGCTGTGGTCATTGCCCGAGAGATCGATGACAAGAAATAGTTGGTCGCGCTAATCCTTCAGGGTAGTTTGCATTGCCACATGTTTAATTACCAGAACGATGCGTGTTATCAAACCATCTTAGGGCTAGTGCACTGTCTTGTGTGGGCGGATCTTGCTACTTTTGTTTGATAGTGAATCATGCAAACCCTCTCCGAGTTATGGAAACAGATGTATCCTCACCAGCTTTTGATGTAATATATGGCATGCTTAGATTAAGTTTGAACTATTTATCATATCAGCAGGGCTTGTTTGATGATTCTTGGTGTTAGTAGGCTAGCTATCGTATGCGAGCTATAGTACTTGCAAAACACTCACCGAAGAGAAAGCGTTGGGGCTGATGAGCTCGTGGTACGCTTATACTTATCCCTCGTCGATCGACCAATAGCCCTAGCTCCTAAAATAGTAGGCTTAGCTATCGATCAGACAATAGTCGACACAGATACATTTAGGCCTCATTTGGTTCATAGTGTAGGAAAATCGTAGCAAAAGTAAAGAGCGTGCAACACAAAATCATAGCGGTCTTGAGATGTACTCCCTCCGTTCCAAAATAGATGACCTAGGCGGGCTAGTTTGGCCTAGTGGGTTTCAGTGATATGACGTGGTACAGTGCCGTCCAGTCTTCGCGTGTGGTAGTAGTATTGCGGGTATAGTAAGTTTTCTTGAAGAAGCGGAATTCAATGAAGTCATGATGGTTCCTTCGTCCGAACAACTTACAGTGGGAAAGGTTGGGCCTGCGATATGACCGGGGTAGACTAGGATAATTTTGTGCATGGCAGGTGGACCAGGATGGTCCACATCCCACATGTCGGCGAATGAAAATATTCTTTCTGGTATAGAGGACGAGCAACGAGTTTTCATTGTTTATTTTTTATGAAAGCTATTGTCTCCACTGTTACGACGGAGGAGTGTGAAACACGGCAGCCCAGTGAACTTGGCATGTGCACCACTCCCTCCTTCCTCATGTAATGCCCAGGTTACAACTTTTTCTCACTTCCTCTCTATCTATTTCCTCTCAAATGTTTTTACCTTTCTTTTTTAAGACACAATTGTTTCTTATGCCTTTTTTAGAATTATTATTTTTTATACCTAGGAGCACGTGTAGAGATGGGCTCTTGCAGAGCCCACTCCTTGACTTTGTCAATGCCTCTCTCTCCTCCACATAAGGAGTACTACTTGATATGCATGCATGCGGCGGGCAGCTGGCGTCTTGAGGGCAGGCGGTGAGCGGGCTCGAGGCGGTCCGGACTCCAGCATGGCCCACCTCACATTATCACCATATATTTCTTGGAATGCGGCGCTGGCGGGCGATCTCTTCTCCCTCCCCCGTTTCTCTCTTCTCAGCCGACCCCCGCCGAGCGATTAGATTTCAGTTATCGACGGTTTATTCAATTACGGTCCCACATGTCAGTGAAATTGCAAGACAACGCGTGTCCCCTCTGGGGAGCGGCGTGCGAGCCGGACTGTCGGGGTTGCAACGCGTACGAGTCGTAAGTGTGCCGCCTTCTCCTTTAGAACTTGCGAAGCGTAACATTTTCGTGCGATCGATCGATAGAAATCCAGAACAAAATGACGAGGGCGGTGCTTTCCTGCTCGTTAGGCGGGCTAGTTCGAGTGATATGACATGCTCTGATGCCGTCCACTTGCTCCATTTTTATGTAAGCAAGAGTTTGCACTCTTACGCGGGAGGAGTGCGAAACACCGCGGATCTGATTTTGATCGAGGGATAATTGTTCCCCGCCAAATAATGGAGGATTGTTAGCGATTATAGCATGATAGTTAGGGCATCTCCAAAGATCGGCCCACAAATTTACACGGCATCTGTCCAAGGACACCGATGGATGCCATCCGATGCTGCCTGCATACCTTTCGACAACTATATGAACTAACCGGACGAAATTCGTGCAAACAAAGCAAATTTCAAACTGACCGGATGAAATTCATTACATTTCGAGAACTTTTCCTATAAACTAGATGAAATTCATTACATATTTCACACAAACCGTACTAAAACCTACTGTAAACCTAATCTAAACGATCGCCGGGCCCCGACCACCATGTCCGGCCATGAACCCGAGAAAGCCGGCCATTGCCTTTGCCTCCTACTTATCTGCCTCGATAACCTCCTCCTCTGGAACACAAGGACATGAAGATTTCCGCCTCCATGTTGCCATCAAGCGGCTAATCGGCCCGCCGATTTTTATCCCACCAAGCTTGGCGTCGACTGAGTGGAGGAGCGGTGGCCTTCCTAGGACCAGAGCGGTGGCGACCTACCGTGTACTACTCTTCCTCGCTGCCGGCTGCGTCCGCGCACGCGCGCCGGTTTCGTGGTCGTGGCGGCGGAGGGCGGCCGGGGGGGGGGGAGCTGGCGATCTCCTTTGTCTGCTCCTCGCGAAATCGTCCAAGAGAGCCGGAGGCGCTCGAGCGGAGCCACCGATGTCCTTCGTCTGCTCTTGCGACAGTACGTCCAAGAGATCTTTGGAGTGCCCGGAGGCCATGGTTGGAGTGGTGCCAACAAAAGGAAGGGACCGGAGGAGAATGAGTGTGGGTCTTTGGCTATGGCTGGGAGCTGGGGATCAAGTTAATATAGCGGGCGAATGCCAATGAGCCGCGGCAGACGGATGGACGGCTGGCAGCGGAGTAGGTTCGTCGGCAGCCGTGGTGTCATTAACGCGGAGTAGTCTCTTGCACCGGGATGCCGCGCGGGTGGCGCTCTCTCGACCGTCGCGCTGCTGCAATGCCGGCGCTAGTGAGAGGTCGCATCGGGCGTGAATGCGGACGCTGCTTCAGTGACTTAACCGCAGGTGTGTTGTCTCACTAACATGTGGGCCCAACGGGCATCAGGCCCGCATGTCAGTGACACACCAACTGCACCTGCAGTTAAGGATGGTGAATGCGGCATTGACGTTCTGGAGAGACGGTGATCATTTCAGGTGGGAAGCGCTCGCTAGCGATGGAAGGGGTTTCGGTAGGCCAGGGCGGTCAGACGCTGGCGTGGTGGTAAAATGTGAACTCATGGATGACGAGCCTTTGAAGCATATGCAACACGTATTGACAACCAGGCATCCATGCAACGGCTCTTGTCGCCAGCTAGCATTCGATGACCACCATTAGACACCACACAACCGTACATAACTTATGAATAATCGATGAATCGATCAGAAACACACTCGTGTGCAGTGGCACTATGATCGGTTGCTCACGATAGTACATACTCCGCACCATAGTACCCTCTCTAGCTAGGCTGTTTTATAGATTGTCGTTGTGGTGGACGATATACATGAGCAAGGCGCTGAGTCACGAGTATGACCATTGGTGTTGAGCCAGGTGAATACATGCTCGGTGTTCGGGGAAGCCTCCAGCAAACGTCTAAACAGTAATGTCACATACGCATAATTTTGGTTTTTATTTCTTTCTTCATTGACAGGTAGGCCCGCATAGATAGATAGATAAAGAACACGAGCTGATGAGGCGCATGCGGACTGTTTGACTGGTCAACCAGACAAATACGGAGCTATACGCTGAGCCAGAGACCGTATAATCACCATATCTCATATACAATGATCAAAGTGAGCTATCAAGACAAGTTTGATGACCGCCAATGCATTTTACTCGGTAATAAATGACCAGGTTTGAAGGGGAATCCAAATTTGCTTTGTCTTCTGTCCTTGAGCTCTTGACAAACCAATGCACTATACGGTTGTCCGCCACTCCACCCCGTAGCTCTCACCAAGCGTCGTTCATGCCACCGCGCCGCACACTAACCGGTAAGGCAGCGATGGCATCCCGCCGTGCCGAGTTCCTCGCCGCCCACGACCGCACACAAAATGGTAGGGAAGTGATGGCATCCCGCCGTGCCGAGTTCATCGCCGCTCGCGACCTGACAACTATGTGGGAGGAATTTGAAGATGCCAAGGCCGAATGGGCGGTAGAGCAAGAGGCGGCCAAAGCCGCATTGCAGGGAGCGGAAAAGTCGAAAGCACTCAAGACAAGAGAGGCCCACCGCAAAGAAAGAAAAAGGACGCCTTGGCTGTCTTGAGAGGTCGGCGGAGATCCAAGCATGGTGGGGTGTCGCCGACAAAGCTGGAAGGAGAACGACGGCCCGCCAGGATGTGAGAAGTAGTAGTACTAGTAGTTAGTGTGTGTGTGCGTGTCCGAGTACGAGCATGTACCAATACTAGTACTAGTTACTACTATAGTTTTTAGAGCAAATTACCAGTACATTAGCCTAGACTAAATGAAAAAATTCCTATCCTAAGCATCAAATGTCATCTCTTTCTCTATAGGAATTGAGATCATGTCATCTCACTTCCTATGATTTTCGTATTCCTATCCTATGAACGAAAGGAGGCCTCTGTTGGAGTAACTACTGTAGCTAGCAGTACTGCTGGTATAGTAGTTTTCTTCAAGAAGTGGAATTCAACGAAGTCATGATGGTTCCTTCGTCCGAGCAACTTCAAAGTGGGAAGTGGGCCTGTGATTTGACGGCTCATTAGTCATTGTTACTGCGGCATGACGACCTGGGTGACTCTCCCTTGGAGTTCTGAGTGCATGGCAAGTGGACTAAGATGGTCGACGTCCCACATGTTGGCGAACGGAAGTATTCTTTCCGATATCGAGGAGCAAGGAAACCGCGTGGAATGGTATCACTGCTGATTGGTTCGCAAAAAAATAGTATCACTGCCGATTTATAATTATTTTTTTATTTCTGATGAATGCTAGCGTTTCAACTCTTACGACGAAGGGTGCCAAACAAGGCACGTGCTGGATGTCCCACACGTCAGCGAAAGGAGTGGGACATGAATAGCGTGGTAGAGCCCAGCGTAAAAAAAACAGCGTGGTAGAGCATCTCCACTTCTTCCACTTCTGGGTTGGAGACCACACGTAGTAGTACTTAGTGGTATGAACGATACAAAGTGTGACCTGGAGAGAAAGACACGTCTAGTTGGAAGGTCTCAGAGCATACACGTAAACAAATATAAAAGTTAATGTGTGCCTCCAACTAATATAGTAGTAGTAGAGTACTTAGGCGCGTACTCCATAACATCACCGTGCATTGCACGTACAACATTTAGTGGTAGTACGTAGTAAGAGACAAATGCCGCCTAAGAGTTCCCTTCTAGACCTACTTTTGGGTGTTTGGTAGAGTGTATGGAGGGTGCATGAGTCCACACTAGTTTAGCACAAATACACTAGAAGCATGCATGAAGAGAGCATGCATGAAGAGGGGTGTTGAGTTGAGCATGCATGAAGAGGGAACAACTATGCTGAGTCGAGAACGCAACCAAACACACCCTATATGCCACACATGTTCATACCATTTGTGCCTTTCTACTTCACTTACCGGCGCTTATAGTACTCGGGTTCGTGACGTCCACTCCACGGGTACATGTCCGTCTCGTAGTTCCAGTCCCACGTGTTCTTCATATAGATGGAACGATCCTTGCATAACACGTGCACCTTGATGTCTCGCGTTTTGGCAAAAGGATGAACAAAGCTCACGTAAAAAAATAGAGTGGAAGAACATAGATTTCGGACGACCGAGAAGGAGCAAGGAACCTCGTGACGGAGCGTCTGCACTCATAATATTTAATATTATTCAGCGATATAAAATTAACCAATCATCTCCACAGTGGACAGGAAGAGTACGAAGCACGGCAGCCCAGTGTAGTTACATCATACTAGTACATGGCTAACCCACGCTATCATCATATTTATTGGCTTCCGTGCGACACCTATCTCTAGTAATCCAGCAGCCTGTATCGCTTCTGCCTCCTCGCCTCTATCAAAGTGGGCGGGCTGGCGTTTCTGCCGTCTATTGAGGTCGGTTAACTATCACATGTTACGACATGCCAGGAGCATTCTAAAAAAAATTCCTTTCACGTTCCATTTTCAAAAAGAAAAAAATCCTTTCACGCATTTAATTTGGTACATGCGCTTTGAGCAACTTGCATGTCCTATCTTGCTCTGTTTGATACTCTAACTTAGCTAGAGGTTAGACTAACTCATGACTAACCCTAAACTAAATGTAGCCAAAGAGGTGTTTGGGTGACAGGGTTAGATTGACAATAAATGCACTTCATGGAGAGAGAAAAGTGATTTTCTAGTGGTCCCAATGAGAACTATCTCCAGTTAGCACCTCTTGGGTGGGATAGTTTTTTTGGTGGGTTCGGTGCAACTTGCTCCAATTTAAACCCTCATCCTTGGATACTTTAGGGCTATTTGAGCCCCAACTAGCTCAAACTAACTCTAACCCATGGATCCAAACAGGGCCTGTGGCCAGTCTCGACGCGGAGCATCGCGTGCCCCGGGAAGCGGCGCTCTCTCGATCGTCGCGCCACTTCAAAGCCAGCGCCAGTGAGAGGTCGCCTCCACTCTGGCCGGGCACTAATGCGACCGACGCGCTCGAGGCGACACCGACCGCTTTCACGCGGAAGCGCCGCCGCAAGGGAGTATAGGTTTTGAACCGTTTTAGGTGTAATCTTGGTAGTTTGCAAAACTACTCAATTATTGCACTCGGTTTCCTAAGAAATTGTGGTAAGCGTTACTCCACCGCTTCCCTTCTCCTTCCTCTTCCACCGCCCGCGCACATCCGCGGGAAGCGACCGGTCAACCCTTATATAGGAGTGCTAGCACAAAAATATGCATGCATGACCACTAAAATTTCCATATTAAAGCGCCGCTCCGGTGGGAGTATGGCGTATGTTGTTACCTTCGGCCGGCCCATGGCTACCGGGCAATGGCGACCAGAGAAGAGGCGGCGGGAGGGGAATGAATGCAGCTACTGTTTGGGTTCGCCTTCCGGCTTAAATAAATGCGCAGCATCACGTGTACCCGCGGGTGCACAAATTGTAACATACTCGTGTCTACTTAAGTGGGCGTCACGTAACTGGTGTGTGTGTGTGTGAGAGAGAGAGAGAGAGAGATTCTGAGAGACAGAGTGCGTGTGTGTGACTCTACTCTTCGGACATGTACTCAACCTTTTGCATCGGGATATAAGTATAATGGTATTTACTTTAGCTAGTGATTTACGTGGCCATGTTAACGTGGTTGTGTAAAAAAAATGTCACTTCCTGCTCGTGATTTGCGCATATAATTACAAGCAAGATTCTCATGCATTGCAAGGAACATCAATATGCATTTTTTTTACAAAACACTTGTTGTGATTGACCCATGCAGGAGTAATCCCATGTGTAAAAACTAATTATATCTCGAGAATTTTATTGGAAAACTGGTATCTCGAGAATGTCATCGAAAAAATGGAAGATGAGAGATAAGGCGAGGAGGAGTGGAGCGTGGTGGTGGTGGTGGTCGGAATGGGCGGAGGCATGGGGATGGGCGGCAAGGCGAGGCGGCGGCCACCATGCATGCTAGATTGTTCGAGACTTATTCCTTTTTAATTGCTTTGAGCAATGAGGTTGCGGGAGATAATGATGTGGAGAGAGGTGCGGGTATCTTTTGTAAAATTATCATAGTTTTCTTTCTATCCGCCGATATAGATCATACAGATGCGTATTACAAGATGGCAGGCACACCATCATCCCCAACTCATTTTTCTATAAGGGCATGAGATGATAAGTTTCTTGACTACTAAAGTAAAGTGGAATTTGTCCATGTTATGCAAGTAAATAAAGGTGATTGTTTATCATACGAGTAAGGTTGGATGAAGGGTGGTAGGAACAAATGCTCCGCCTAGAGCATGTGTGTGTGAGATGGAGTCTTAGTGTGTGTGTGTGGGGTGTGTGTGTGAGAGAGAGGAGAGAGAGAGAGATGGAGTCTTAGTTTGTGTGTGTGTGTGTGTGTGAGAGAGAGAGAGAGAGATGGAGTCTAAGTGTGTGTGGGGGGTGCGTGCGTGTGTGTGTATGTGTGTGTTTGTGTGTGTGTGTGTGAGAGAGAGAGAGATGGAGTCTTAGTGTGTGTGTGTGGGGGGGGTGTGCGTGCGTGTGTGTGTGTGCATGCGTGTGTGTGTGTGTCGCGGGGTCCTCTGTGGCGGATGTAATTTAAGAGTGCATGGCTTCATCATAGAGAGGTGATGTGTATGGCAGAGGCCACCAACGAAGGGGTGCGAGAGAAAATGCCCAGAGAGGGAAGAGAAGGTGCGTGCGCGTGAGAGGAGTCGACATCGAGAGAACGTGTTTGTTCGAGAGACACCAAGGAATACTACTATATATCGATGGTGCATATGTAGGCGGGAATTAAACAAAGGGATGGTCTTATTGGTTTCGGGGATATAGGGGAAGAGTGAGAGGCGGGGGGGGGTAGCTAGAAGGAGATTGTTAAGTGTGAGTGTGTGTTTTACCCATCCAGGCGGAAGTTATGTGCACAAAAGAGGAGAACGATTCGATGTGGCGTTAGGATTGAGGGTAATTAACTACATATGGAGACATAGAGACCTTGAACGTGCATGTGTGAGAGGTATACATGTATACGTGGGATGTGTGTGTGTGCGCGCGCGCATGATCGAGATAAAAGAAAGAAGACATAAGTCATAAGATCAACAACATGGGAGAGATGGATCGGTATGACAATATGCATGCATGTGAGAATGCAGGGAAGAAGGCCCGACAATTGAGCATGTGTTTTTGTCTTTAAGAGATAGTGGCGTGGGCTGGAGCATGCATCTATGGCGGCAGAGGGGTGAGGCGCAACGATTGTGCAAAAGAGATCAACCTATAAATGCATATGTATTGAGAGACATATATAGTGTGTGTGATAGGAAGCAAGACTCCGTCTGAGAAAGAAATGTTGTGGAGAAACTTCTGAGATAGATCTGAGAGATGGAGATGCTATCTAGAGGGACATCTGCTAGTTTGGGTGTTGGAGATGACCGTCGGGTGGTTCAAAGGGTGAAGTTATATATGTGTGTGAGAGGGCACTTGAATGCATGTAGAGAGAAACATATGTAGTGTGCATGATAGGAATCAAGAGTGAGGGCGAGAAAGGAGGTTGATGGAGAAACAGATAAATAGAAAGATAAAGATGCTAGCTAGTGTGCGTTAGAGATAGGAGTCGAGTGGATCAGAAGGCTGGGTTATGTGTGTGGGTGTGAGAGATAGAGAGAGGGTGCATGTGAGTCGCATACAAACAGATATCGAGAGAAATGAGATCCGGAGATACGGAGTTTTGTGTCTCATGAGAGAGAAAGATATTTCACAACAAGAGTGATAGCTAGAGAGACATATGAGGGAACACAAGATATCTCTAGGGAGAGAGGGTGTGTGTGAGCGACATACAAGAGAACAATGGAGAAATATGAGACCCTGGGAGACAGAGTTTGTGTTAGTGTGTGAGAAAGAGATATTGAAGAGGAAGAGTCGTAGATTCTCATATCTAAGGAGCGAAAGACATCTCTGTATGAGGGGTGTGCGAGTGGCACACATGGGAATAGTAGAGAGAAATGAGACCCCAGGAGACAAAGTTTTGTGCTTGTGTGAGAGAAAGAGATTCCACATGGAGAATCATAGTTAGACACATAGCAGGGAGCGAGATATACTTAGAGAGAGATAGAGTGATGAAGGTCGAGGGAGAGAGTACCGTCAGTGTGTTACGAAGATAAAAGATCATTGTCGACATACTGGTAGCACGAGAGATACCTGAGAGACGATGAACGCGTATAGGTCCAGAGAGATAGTCCTATATAAGCATGAGTGATAGCTATATGAGACGAATATCTGGATTAAAGGGGATTCAAATATTTAAACTGGAGATCACAACATCGATAATATCATAACGCAAATTGGTGTATCAAACATGCATATTCATTTGAATTTGGGCACACGTGTAATGTTATATAGTTTATCAATATTGGTGATCCATAGATTCTTCAATTACAAACAATGCATGGTTTATATGAAATTAATGTCTAAACGGGATTAAACTATATGTTGTGTGTGTGAAACACATTATACATGTTTGAGAAGTTAAAAAAAACCCGCATGAAACACACATTAATTGGAGACAGTTAGCGAGGAATACATACATTGGATTTCAACATAAAGTGGTTTCAAATATTTGAAAATCCAAATTGATGGATACAACCTTATGAATCTAAGATCATGCCATTTGTAAACCATATTTATGTATAAATGGTGTTGTGCTTTTGAAAGTATATATAAAAATGATGTATATAGAATGTAATTCCAATTGAAAATGGATCTACTTGAAAAAATCTCTACTCTTATAAAAAACCAAGTTGGTGATGATGGTGTGCCTGCCATCCTGCAATATGGACCGTCTGATCTATATCTGACGGATACAAAGCAAACTATGAAAATTTTGCTAAAAGATACCCGCACCCCTCTCCACATTTGCAGATAAGGACTTCCCTCATTCATCTTCGTCTCCCACAAGATAAACAACTCGTATAAATGCATCTTGATGTTCCATGCAACGCATGGGCCTCTTGCTAGTAGAATACAAACGGGACTCGAATTGAGTTGGCACGGTAAACATGCACTCTGCAAAATTTGAACGAAGCGTGGAAAGTCGCAGTAACCGCCCGAAACCAAAATCTGTGAGATGGAAATCACTACTGCCTATCCCTACCACGCAAAGCCTATCTGCTGGATTTCTATAGATTTCGATAGGGGTAGGTTTGTAATTTCACCCAAACGTGACGTAAGCGCCTCTCACCCGGATTCATACACGGTGGGCGCCAAAACACAGTGTGTCCTCGGCCGAAATCGACTCCGTCCCGATTCATATTCATACACGGTGGGCGCCAAAAACAAACTCTCGACAAATATTCGTGTATGCGAGATTACCGTCCTATCCCCAACCGACTAATGTTCTTTGTGATGTAGTCGAAATTTGAAGCAGGGGGCTAAGTTTGTAAATTTCCTCGCATTTGAGACAAGCGCCATACTGAATACCTGGTTCCCCCTTCCTCTCTACCTCCCTTTTCCCCATTCGTACTCCGTGGGCGCCAAAACACCCTCTCCACCCCACCCTCCTTCGTCCGCCGCCGTCCGCCACCCCATCCACCGTCGTCCTCCTCCACCATGCCGGAGCTGATACCCCGCCACCGCTGTCCATTACAAGAGATCGACCTCTCTCATCCACGCCTTCGTACCGGGATCCTTGCAACCCGTCCTCTCGCTTCATCCCCGTCGTCGTCCACCTTGCCGGCGCCGCTCCTACGACCGTCTCGTCCACCGCGCCCTGCCGCAACCGTCTACCCTCCTAGATCTGCTTCCACGCTGCCGACAGCCATCGCTACCGCAGCACTGTCAAATTCTCAGCAGATGCGTACACGGCGCCGCACCAGAGGCGGTACTCTTTTGTATCTGCTCAACTTATTTATCGCAGGAAGAAAATAGATCGCCACTGCTTTACTCTGATTTCTTGTCTTGGTTGTGAAGTTGCCTTTGCCCGGTTTGCACCTTCAGATCCGCCATGGCACGCTCAACACCATACTCCCAATGCTTATGGTTTTCCCCTTTTATAATCCACACTAGTTAAATCACAGTAGTCTAAATTTCAAAATTGGGCCAGTCGATTTTTCAGAGCTCGCCGGAGTTCGCCGGTGCGATCGAAGGGGCTCGGGTGGTTGTGAGGCCTCGCCGAACGAAGAAAACTCGACGCGGGTGGGGGTTGGGGCGCGGGTGAGGGTGGGTGTGGCGGAGGAACACTGGCGGTGGGGGCCGGTGGTCCGGCTGGCGGCCCGTGCGGTGTTCTGTATGGGAAGAATCAGAGACGAGGAAGAAGAAGGGTTAGGAGACGTAGGATCTTCATCCAACCGCCTGAAATGGTCGAGAGACAGCTGGGAGTTGCATTCTTAATGCGCTCCGGTTCATCATGTGTGGGCACTGCGCAACCAACATTTTATTATCCAAAATCTGCTTGCTCTTCTTTACCATGTTCGATAGAGCTGGCCTGTACGTGATCGATAGGCTTTCAATTACTAGCGGCAATACAACACCGTATTTTCAAGCCAGTTCCACTTTCCCGATTTATATATCATGGTTATGGTGTACCCCTGTTATGTACACTATGATCTGCCTAGTTGTTGTGTGCTCTTGTTATCATGGTTTGGCAATAAACTCTCTATACAATATATTACGAACCTGTCATATGCCGCCTATCCTTACTTACGGATCCTATTTTTGTGTACTTGTGCGGATTATATAAATGCACGCACCATATTATAGCACACATGAGCTCTCTCATCAGAATCCAGTGATAGCACATAAGTGTTTACAGGGGCGCCCCTATATTAGAATATCATCTGCATTTCAAAGATAATCTCACAACTATTTATGTTTTCAAGGTTCTCAGATATTATACGCAATTACAGTGAATATCAGAATCCGTGCATCAGAAGAATATTGTGGAACACTGCAATGACTTACAAAATTGGCACCAAGGCATTGAGTGCCATTCTGGAAGCAATGAAACTCGTACGCTCCCACCTGTTGATTCTTGTTCAGAATATCATCCTAATGACTATTCTAACCTCGAGGAGTCAAAGGCAGATGGCCTGTCCTGTTCACCCATCAAGGTGCCTGTTCTAATTTGGCAAGGTTTTATTGATTGCGCGTATCTTGCATATGTTGTCTTGCATTTCTTCTACTTTGTTGCACCGCCATCTTCTTAGTTTACTCATCATATAACTCGAGATGCCATGCCCATCCATTATCAATACATATTCCATCCGTCATCATACCATGTTTTTCACTCAAATGTTGTTCTTGTGCATCGGACATCAAAAGGAAGAGGGTGATTGCGAACCTGAAGGAGCACCAAGAAAGTCCTTGAAAAACGTGGTGGTGCCGAGAAATCGAACGCCCACTTATATTGGTTGTACAACCGGTGACACAAAACATAGGACCGACTCCGTAATTTGTACCCATACTTCTTGGCCACACCACTAGCCCCACCACATAGGACCTACACTCCACAAAAGGTATACCAATTTTATTTGCCATAGCACCAAATTGCACCACGTAAAAAATCCCACTCGACCAAAAAAAGTACAGCAAGTCCACCGGCCGAAGACCTATCCCAACTGCAAAGACGGCCAATTCCTGCAGATTGGAACCCCATTCCATTTATTCCCAGTTTAAAAGACTATGCTTTCAATGTTGTTAGGGACTAAGTGCATATATTCCCATCATGGGAAGATTATAGTGAAGACAAACACCATTTTCACATCTTCCTGTCCAACTTACGTGTAAGTGCTATTATTCATGGTTATTATTTTCCTGTTTTCTGTTGATCGAACACATCAATGTTTTACATTACATTGTTGTAACTAGGCGTGGGTCAATCTGGATAGTCATGAAGAGCAAAGCTTTCTTGTGCTTTTCAAGGAAGCATTGGAGCAGTATCGGTGTTACCTGAGGAAATCACACTTTGATGGCAAGTCTATAAACGAATTTCTGGTGAAGTCTCCTGTGCTAAATTTAGAAGACATTGAATGGAAAAACCTTGTTATGCACTTTGGTCTCGTTCGAGGATGAGGTACTATCTATGAAATCACATGACAATTTGATCTTCTACTTTTCCGCATGTGCCTTACGGATCTTTTTTGCAGGAAATCTGCTCGAAGAAGAATTCCGGTTTGAAAAGAACGACAGGATATCACAAATATGCTGCCCGCTGCTTTGCTCTTGTTAGTACTTGTTGTCCTGTATCACTGTACTTGCATACATACCTGGTTCATTATGTGACAGCAGTATGCATGATAGCTTGCTTATCAATTGTTCGCTCCAAATTATCTGATCTGTATGAATAGTTACATTAGTGTAGAATATATCCAATGCCAATGAATTTTTTTGGCTCTGCATTGTTCTTGTAAGTACATGTTGTCCTTTATCAATGTACTTATATTGACAGGTAGTTGTTCATGTACCATCACTCTGCAGCTTATTTTCCTTTGCCCTCCATTTTCTACACATCAGATCTATATTTACTCTTACCATAAGTTTGGTACTGAAGAAGTTTAGCTGTGCATTGCTCTTGGTTGTGCCTTTTGCCTGTATCACTGCACATACATTTATAGCTACTTGGTTATGTAGCATCACTCTTCATCTTATCTTAAATATTCTCCATTTTTTCGTATATTATCACATCTATATTTACTCTTAACAAAATGTAGAATAAAGGCAATTCTTATGAAGAAGATTCTGTGCTAAACTTCTTGAATTGCCCCCCCCCCATCAGCATGGACAAGGGATTTATAGAGCCTGTCTTCACCAGTAACGTAAGTTTGTCATTCTCAAGCCTTCAAACTTTGTTGTGTATATTTGGTTAGGCATGACTGCAACGGCTGTTTATTTTTGGTGTTTGCATCAAATTGCATGTTTAAATTTTATTTGTACATAAACAAAAGTTTGTCCTTCTCAATTTAAGTTTTCAGTTGTACAACCAAGTTCCTTCTTCATACCATGTAAATTAAACTATCTGAGAGAAAGTGATCTTCTTTTGCACTTTGCATGTATGCTTTTGTTCTTCATCCGTAATCCGATTGGTGTGGTGAACCTACCCACTACAAAGACAATGTCATATTCTGCAATGTCTTAACTATGAACAATGTCATATCATTCTACTATTATTTAAACCGTCTCTTTATTTGCCAATCAAAATGGGATAAATTGACAAAGACACTAATCATTGATACTTATGAGTTCTTGATATGTAATCCAGTGGTGTCGTGAAGCTACCAACTCCTTCACAATGTCATTTCCTGCCATGTCTTGACCTGAACAATACCATATTGTGTTAATGCAATTTTAAACTGTGTCACTTTATTTGTCAGTAAGAAATGTGATGAATTGTCAGCACTGATACTTTTATGTGCAAAACCTGTCATCTGTCTGCTTGTTTATCTTTCAGAGTGAGGAAGATATAAGTGTTGAACAAGTTGATCTCATCATCTTGCTCAGTTGCTTGCTTGCTGCGGCTCCCAATGAGGCTAACCTTTCTTGAACTCTCTTGAAGTCTTTGTCGGTTTTGTATATTATTTTGTCGGCGTGTTTATTTGCACTTTGGTGGCGATCTTTGATGCCGGTGTATGTAATCTCTTGTCTTCTTGTGCTTTATTATCATAGTGGCGAACTTTGATGCCCGGTGGATGTAATATGCCGTAATTTCTTTATTGTATAGTCTAGGTTTTTCTTATTCACGATGCCGTAGTTATTTTCTTTGTATATATATCCTGTCTTCACAGTAAACCGGCCAAACCGTAAAATTACGGTACATAATCGGGCCGTCATGCAATCACGATGTATGATCCGCATCATGGGCCCCGTCAAGCTGGCCCACTAGTAGATTCAGACCTTTAATAGGCCGAGTAACCCCCAGTCCTCTTTTCGCAAGAAAACTCAATGGGCTTTTAGGAGGCTGAGAAGTAGGTTGGGCCTGAAACGTGCCGAATAGCTCACGGGGCCGGCAGCAGCCCGAAATGGACCCGACCCATGATTGTGTGAATCAATTCACGGGCTTTTAACAGGCAAAGTTGTCTCGGTCCTTGTTTGGCCCAATCAGATATCCCCTGCGAGCAGGCCGGATGAAAACCGGGCCGTAGTTAGGCCCAACTATATGACGGGCTTTTAACAGGCCGAAATTAATATAGGGCTGAAATGTTAAACGGGCCCTTAACAGGCCGAAACTAATATCAGGCCGAATTACTAAATGGGCCTTTAGCAAGTGGGCCCAAAAGCATAGCATCCGATTAACGGGCGAATTTGATATGGGCCATAATTGAGCCCAAAGCCTCTTAAAGGGTCGGACTGATCTGGGCCGTGATTTGGCCCGTAAAGTGGGAGGCTTTTAACGGGCGGATCTTATATGGGCCATTATTAGGCCGGGCGTGGCGAGCCATTAATGGACCGGATCAAATATGGTGGCATTTGGCCCAAAGCATGGCAGCAGTTAATGGGCGACCTACTAGGGTCCTCAAAATCTTGTGGGCCTACAGCTGGGCCGGCCCATTAATGTCGGCAAAATCTCGGGGGCCTTTAGCTGGGCCGGCCCATTATGATTCGCAAGAATTTTGTGGGCCTTTACCTGGGCCGGCCCATTATGGCACACGAAAATCTTGTGGGCCTTTACCTGGGTCGGCCTATTATGGCCCGCGAAATCTTGTGGGCCTTTAGCTGGGCCAGCCCATTATGGTCATAAAATCTCATGGGCCTTTAGCTAGGCCGGCCCATTATGGTCATAAAAATCTTGTAGGCCTTTAGTTGGGCGGCCCATTTAAACTTGTTGGGTGCGTGCCACGTGTCAACGTATCATAGGCGTATACATCCAATGAGTGGATGACATACATCCCCAACGATGAGCGGACACGTGTTTCCTCCAGCCAATGATGATTTTACACGTGGAAAATCCCCATTGGTCGTGGCTGTTAACGGGTTATCGGATCAAAAACCTGACCCGATAGCTTAACGGCGTTCCGTTACTGTGGATGCCACGTGTCGGTCACCCTTGACGAAAGCACTTGGCGGACGCGATTTATCGTCATGGAAGTGGACACTTCCGTGATGATAATTTTCGTAATGTCATGGAACACTTCTCTGACGACACAGGTATGACTATCTTGATTCTGTCATAAATTTGTCATGGATGTACATGCATGACAAAAACGCGACGTACTGTGACAAACACGTATCATCACGGAAGTGTATTTTTTTGTAGTGCAGAGTCATACTTTGTTCTAGTATCGAGTTGTAATCATTGAGTTGTAAATAAATAGAAGTGTGATGATCATCATTTTCTAGAGCGTTGTCCCAAGTGAGGAAAAAAGAAAAAAAAAGAAAAAGGCCATAAAAAAGGGAAGGCCCAAAAAAAATGAGAGAAAAAGAGAGAAGGGACAATGTTACTATCCTTTGCCACACTTGTGCTTCAAAGTAGCACCATAGTATTCATGATAGAGAGTCTCTTGTTTTATCACTTTCATATACTAGTGGGAATTTTTCATTATAGAACTTGGCTTGTATATTCCAACAATGGGCCTCCTCAAGTGCCCTAGGTCTTCGTGAGCAAGAAAGTTGGATGCACACCCACTTAGTTTCTTTTGTTGAGCTTTCATACATTTATAGCTCTAGTGCATCCGTTGCATGGCAATCCCTACTCCTTGCATTAACATCAATCGATGGGCATCTCCATAGCCCATTGATTAGCCTCGTTGATGTGACACTTTCTCCTTTTTTGTCTTCTCCACATAACCCCCATCATCATATTCTATTCCACCCATAGTGCTATGTCCATGGCTCGCGCTCATATATTGCGTGAAGGTTTATAAGTTTGATATTACTAAAGTATGAAACAATTGCTTGGCTTGTCATCGGGGTTGTGCATGATGAGAGCATTCTTGTGTGACGAAATGGAGCATGACTAAACTATATGATTTTGTAGGGATGAACTTTCTTTGGCCATGTTATTTTGAGAAGACTTAATTGCTTAGCTAGTATGCTTGAAGTATTATTATTTTTATGTCATATGAACTTTTACCTTGAATCTTTCGGATCTGAATATTCATACCACAATTAAGAAGAATTACATTGAAATTATGCCTAGTAGCACTCCGCATCAAAAATTCTGTTTTTATCATTTACCTACTCGAGGAATGACGGGGAATTAAGCTTGGGATGCTTGATACGTCTCCAACATATCTATAATTTCTGATTGCTCCATGCTATATTATCTTCTGTTTTGGACATTATTGGGCTTTATTATTCACTTTTATATTATTTTTGGGACTAACCTATTAACCGGAGGCCCAGCACAAAATTGCTGTTTTTTTGCCTATTTCAGAGTTTCGTAGAAAAAGAATATCAAAGAGAGTCCAAACGGAATGAAACCTTCGGGAGCGTGATTTTTGGAACGAATAAGATCCAACAGACTTGGACCCTACGTAAGAGAAGCTTCCAGGAGGCCACGAGGTAGGGGGCGCGCCTACCCCCCCAGGACGCGCCCTCCACCCTCGTGGGCCCCCTGTTGCTCCACCGACGTACTCCTTCCTCCTATATATACCTACGTACCCCCAAATGATCAGAACAGGAGCCAAAAACCTAATTCCACCGCCGCAACCTTCTGTATCCACGAGATCCCATCTTGGGGCCTATTCCGGAGCTCCGCTGAAGGGGGCATCCATCACGGAGGGCTTCTACATCAACACCATAGCCTCTCTCATGAAGTGTGAGTAGTTTACCTCAGACCTTCAGGTCCATAGTTAGTAGCTAGATGGCTTCTTCTCTCTTTTTGGATCTCAATACAATGTTCTCCCCCTCTCTCGTGGAGATCTATTCGATGTAATCTTCTTTTTGCGGTGTGTTTGTTGAGACCGATGAATTGTGAGTTTATGATCAAGATTATCTATGAACAATATTTGAATCTTCTCTGAATTATTTTATGTATGATTGGTTATCTTTGCAAGTCTCTTCGAATTATCAGTTTGGTTTGGCCTACTAGATTGATCTTTCTTGCAATGGGAAAAGTGCTTAGCTTTGGGTTCAATCTTGCGGTGTCCTTTCCTAGTGACAGTAGGGGCGGCAAGGCACGTATTGTATTGTTGCCATCGAGGATAACAAGATGGGGTTTTTATCATATTGCATGAATTTATCCCTCTACATCATGTCATCTTGCTTAAGGCGTTACTCTGTTTTCTTGAACTTAATACTCTAGATGCATGCTGTATAGCGGTCGATGAGTGGAGTAATAGCAGTAGATGCAGGTAGGAGTCGGTCTACTTGTCTCAGACATGATGCCTAGATACATGACCATACCTAGATATTCTCATAACTATGCTCAATTCTGTCAATTGTTCAACAGTAATTCGTTCACCCACCGTAAAATACTTATGCTCTTGAGAGAAGCCACTAGTGAAACCTATGGCCCTCGGATCTATCTTCATCATATTAATCTTCCAACACTTATTTATTTCCTTTGCTTTTTACTTTGCTTTTATTTTACTTTGCATCTTATCATAAAAATACCAAAAATATTATCCTATCATATCTATCAGATCTCACTCTCGTAAGTGATCGTGAAGGGATTGACAACCCCTTATCGCGTTGGTTGCGAGGATTTATTTGTTTTGTGTAGGTACGAGGGACTGTGGCGTAGCCTCCTACTGGATTGATACCTTGGTTCTCAAAAACTGAGGGAAATACTTACGCTACTTTGCTGCATCACCCTTTCCTCTTCAAGGGAAAACCAACGCAGTGCTCAAGAGGTAGCATTGTCCACCGTACCGAAGGTGATTGGTGTTGAGATACCAGTGCAGGAACCGGGTTGTACTATTCGTCGCCACCAAGGCCGCCGCGGACCACGTTAGGGATGTACCTATATCTAGTGTTTGTGCATATCGAAGAAGTGGTCAATCCATCAATCGAAGCCCTGCCCCGCCGCTGGTGCCCGGGTCCGTCGACGACGTCCATTACAGGAGTCAACGTTAGATTTTCCCCATGTTGCTTGGAATGATGGATGGCACAGGGCCTACTCCATCGCATGGCGGAGGCCACTACTTCTTTGGGAGAAGAGGCGGGGCTGGCTGCCTGGATGTGCTCTAATTTGAGGTAACAACTGAATCTTATCAGATACTAGTTAAATCCGAGCTATGGGTATTGGGGAACGTAGTATTTCAAAAAAAATCCTACGATCATGGAAGATCTATCTAGGAGAAGCATAGCAACGAGCGGGGAAGAGTGTGTCCATGTACCCTTGTAGACCGAAAGCGGAAGCGTTTAGCAATGCGGTTGATGTAGTATAACGTCTTCGCGATCCAACCGATCAAGTGCCGAACACACGGCACCTCCGCGATCTGCACACGTTCAGCTCGGTGACGTCCCTCGAACTCTTGATCCAGTTGAGGCCGAGGGAGAGTTCCGTCAGCACGACGGCATGGTGATGGTAACAATGAAGTTATCGACGCAGGGCTTCGCCTAAGCACTACGACGATATGACCAAGGTGTGGAACTGTGGAGGGGGGCACCTGTCACAGCCCTAGAATTTGATTGTAATTAGTTGCAAAAGCATCCATGCATCATGTCTAACTTTAATTGAAATCTTGAAATTGGGATGATTCAAACCCTAGCACCACTTGAATCAACTAGGTTCAACTAAAATTTGCATTCAATAAAATCAAAATGATCCTTATTGATATTTGGTATTTTTGGCAAGGGCTTTGTTCCAAACCAAAAATAGTGAACATTTTTAAGGAATTATTTTGGGCATTGAATTTAAATCAATATTGTATTTGGATTTGGTTTTATATTCTTAATATATGGAATATAATTTCAGATAACTCTGAAATAATTTATGTGCCTTTGGATAATCCCATTGTGCAATATAAAATATTCAGAGGAATGTTGTCACTTTATTTTCAATTTGTTTGGGGTTCAAAACAGTGGCAAAATGAATTAATAAAGGAAAACAGAACAGAAATAAAACAGAGCAGGGAAACTTACCTGGCGCTCACCTGCAGCAGAGCCGGCCCAGCTTCCGTTCTGGCCCAGCCCACCACCGCAAACCCCCTCACCCCGTCGTCTACCTCTGCCTACTGGCAGAGGCGTGTCGCCCGCACGCGCATCGGACGCCACCTCCTGGTTTCTCCTCCGTCGTCGACCGAGCGCCTGCAGACGCCCCGAGCCCGCCATGGTCCTCTCCCCTCTCTCCCTTGGACCCCTTCCCTCCTCTGCTCTCTCCCACGCCACACCGAGCGACCCCGTCGTCGCCGTCCACTGCTGCCGCACCCACCGAGCCTCCCTCACCTATCTAGCCTGTCCATAGGCTCCGCCTCATCACCACACGTCGACAAGCCAACGGCCACGACTGCGGGAGCCCTTCGTCGCCGGCATCATCGTCATCTTCGAGCTTCGGCACCGATGACCGCCGCCTTCGATTTGCTTGCTCCAACTCCTCCCCGACCACGCCGTGCTTCTCCGCCGAATCGCGGTGAGCCGCTGACCCGTTCCCCTCTTCTCCCCATGTCGTTTGCCCACTCTAGCCGATGTTTCCGCCGGACCCGAGAACGCACCGCCGCCGCAAAGCTCGCCGCCTCACCGCTGCAGCCCATCCCCGGCATCCCCACGACCACCCCTGGACGCGCTGCACTGCGGGCATTCCATAGAACCCATCCGCGACCAACCGTGGCTGAAACGGCCGGCGGCGATAAATCACCGTGTCGGGTCATCGCCGGCGTAGCCACGCCGACGTGGCACGGCCACTAGGGGCTAATCCTACTGATTAGCCGCCCTTCAGCCACTGACAGTGGGCCCCGCAGCGGGTCAAATCCCAGTCAACACGGGATTAACTCCCAGTTAGTAGTGAGTCAATGACATGTGGGACCGGTCGTCAGGTTTGACCCGGGTCAACTTGGTTGACCTGCTGACACAATGCTGCTATCATGCTGACGCAGTAATGGCTTTCTGGATTTATTTTTATTCAAGAAATTCCAGAAAATTGCCTAAACTTCTAAAAATCATAGAAAATCAACCGTAACTCCAAATTAAATAATTTATATATGAAAAATGATCAGAAAAATCCAATCTATCCATCTGTACCATTTTCAAGCATGTTTGAACAACTTAAATCTGCTGTATACAACAATTTGAATAAATGGCATTGAAATGCCTTGTGTGGAGTTTGAATTTGAACCTAGGGTTCAAACCAACTTCATTTAACTTGTTGCTAGTTGCATTAGACTAAATCACAGCATATTGCCATGTCATGATCATGCATCATATTGTGCATTGCATTGATTGTGTTTATTTCTTTGTTGCCGGTATCTGTCCCCTCTCGATAGACGTGCTTCTGACGATGAGTTTGATGACACCGATGAAGAGCTATATTATCTTCAGAAGTGCCAGGCAAGCAAAACCCCCTTGTTCATTTCGATACAATCCCACTCTCTCACTCCTGCTCTCTTTTTACTGCATTAGGACAACAACGATTCATCTGTTACTTGCTGCGGTAGCTGAACCCCTTTATCCTCTGCATGACCTGTCATTCCACAGTAAATAGATGAAACCCACTAGCATGAGTAGGAGTTGTTTGAGCCTGTTGTGCCTACTCATTCATGCTTGTATGTCATGCCTACTCTTGCTTAGAGTTGAGTCAGTCCGATTCATCGGGAATGAATTGGAATGGTGTGTGAACATGTCCTCTTGTTGAGAGCTAAGTGTGTGAACACGATTTGGTAAAGGTAGCGGTGAGAGGCCATGTAGGAATACATGGTGGGTTGTCTCATTGCAGCCGTCCTCGTGAACTGAGTTACGTGTTTGTAATCCATGAAAGCAGTTACTACCACGCATTGGGCCCGAAACCAATGGACCCTCTCGGCTTCTTAACCACCCTTGTTCTTTGTCCGGGAGTTGCAACTAGTTTCGGTGTTTGTAGGATATGTGTTGAAGGCCGTGCGTAGCGCTGACCCTAGGGGTGGGCTATGATGCGGTAGATACACCGTGGCCCGGTGTACCGAATGCCCGTTTGGTATCTCGGGAACCCTGCACACATCGTTCGGGGTCGTTAGTGGAAACATCGGCTGGACTCCCTGCGGATGGAACCCGAATAGGCGATAAACCTGGACTAGGGACTTGAATGTTTAGGTAGGCCGTGGCCGACACCCTCACTGGGCTTCCACTTGAAGGTTGCCGAGTACATGTCGTGTAAACGGCGGTAAGTGTTGAGAGCGTGTGTGAAGAAGTACACCACTGCAGGGTTAATATGATCTATTCGAATAGCCGTGTCCGCGGAAAAGGACTTCTGGGTTGCCTATATCAGTTCATAGACAAGTGAAAGTGGATACTCTAAAATACTCAAGATAAGCATGAGTGCTATGGATGGCGTTCTCGTAGGGAGACGGGAGCGGGTCCATAGTGGTGTATTGATATGGTGAATATGTGGACTCGTGTGCGCCACCTCAAAAGAGTTACTTGCAGTCGTAGTTTAGGATAGCCACCGAGTCAAAGCTGGCTTCTGTCAGTCAAACTCCACCACCCCCTTTGTTGATAATGATGCATATGTAGTTAGTTACGATGTAAGTCTTCTTTGAGTACGTTTGTACTCACGTTTGCTTATTTTATGTTTTGCAGAGAGATGTCAGTCTCGCTAGTAGTTCCGCTTGGGCTTCGGCGTTTAGCTTGTTACCTCAGCTACGATCTTGTGTCCTCGGCAGGATCTGGTAGATAGTCAGGCTTCTGAGCCTTTTTCATTTATAGTTGTCTGTACTCAGACATGTTTAGCTTCTGCTTGTGCTTTGACTTGTATGCTCTGAGTGTTGGGTCATGAGACCCATGATTGTAATATTTCGCTCCTCGGAGCCTAATGAATAAATATTTGAGTTGTAGAGTTATGTTGTGATGCCATGTTGTATTTACACATATTGAGCATATTGTGTGTATGTTTGAAATGCTTGGTATGTGTGGGATCCGACAATCTAGTTGTTTATCCTTGGCAGCCTCTGATATGGGGAAATGTAGTCTAGTGCTTCTGGCGATAGTAGTCCGCCTGACTCGGTTCACCGGAGTCCCGCTAGCCCAAAGACTACTGCTTGGACACTTGACTGGCCGGCATGTGTTTCACTTCATTCCTATGTCTGTCCCTTCGGGGAAATGTCACGCGGTGATATTCGGAGTCCTGCCTAGCCTGCTACAGCCCGGGATACCGGAGTCCTGTTAGCCCAGTGCTACAGCCCGAATTCATACGTTGATGACCGACATGCTCAATATGATTCATGTATGCCTGTCCCCATGGGTTAGTGCCGCTTTGGGTTCATGACTAGCCATGTCGGCCCGGGTTCTCTGTCATGTGGATGCTAGCGACACTATCATATACGTGAGCCAAAAGGCGCAAACGGTCCCGGGCCATGGTAAGGCGACACCCGTGGGAATACCGTGCGTGAGGCCGCAAAGTGATATGAGGTGTTACCGGCTAGGTCGATGTGACTTGGAATCGGGGTCCTGACAGCACCGCACGCGGCTAAAAGATCAACTTGTGTGTTCTAGGGTGCCCCCTCCGCACGTATATAAAGGAGGGCGGGAGGAGGAGGCCGGCCAGGGGTGGCGTGCCCAAGGGGGGTTCCTACTCCAAGTAGAATTCGCCCCCCCCCCTTCCTATTCCCACAAGGAGAAGGGGGGAAGCAGGAGGAGGAGAGAAGGAAAGGGGGGTCGTCCCCCTAGCCCTATTCCAATTCGGTTTGGGCAAGGGGGGTGCGCACCACTCCTTGGCCTGCCTACTCTCTTCCACCAATAGGCCCTTGAGGCCCAATAACTTCCCGGGGGGTTCCGGTAACCCCCAGTACTTCGAAACTTATCTGAAACGACCCGAACCATTCCGGTGTCCGAATGTAACCTTCCAATATATGAATCTTTATGTCTCGACCATTTAGAGACACCTCGTCATGTATGTGATCTCATCCGGGACTCCAAACAACCTTCATTCATAAAATTGATACGTCTCCAACGTATCTATAATCTTTGATTGCTCCATGCTACATTATCTATTGTTTTGGACTATATTGGGCTTTATTTCCCACTTTTATATTACTTTTGGGACTAACCTATTAACCGGAGGCCCAGCCCAGAATTGCTGTTTTTTTGCCTATTTCAGTGTTTCGAAGAAACGGAATATCAAAAGGAGTCCAAACGGAATGAAAACTTCGGGAACGTGATTTTCTCACCGAAAGTGATCCAGGAGACTTGGACCCTACTCCAAGAAGTGCCAGAGGCGGTCACGAGGGTGGAGGGCGCCCCCTGGGTGCGCCCCCTACCTCGTGGGCCCCCTGACGCTCCACCAACGTACTCCTTCCTCCTATATATACCTACGTATCCCCAAACGATCAGAAGAGGAGCCAAAAACCTAATTCCACCGTCGTACCTTCCTGTATCCACGATATCCCATCTTGGGGCCTATTCTGGAGCTCCGCCGGAGGGGGCATCCTCCACGAAGGGCTTCTACATCAACACCATAGCCCCTCCGATGAAGTGTGAGTAGTTTACTTCAGACCTTCGGGTCCATAGCTAGTAGCTAGATGGCTTATTCTCTCTTTTTGGATCTCAATACAATGTTCTCCCCCTCTCGTGGAGATCTATTCGATGTAATCTTATTTTTGCGGTGTGTTTGTTGAGACCGATGAATTGTGGGTTTATGATCCAGCTTATCTATGAATAATATTTGAATCTTCTCTGAATTCTTTTATGTATGATTGAGTTATCTTTGCAAGTCTCTTCGAATTATCCGTTTGGTTTAGCCAACTAGATTGGTAGTTCTTGCAATGGGAGAAGTGCTTAGTTTTGGGTTCAATCTTGCGGTGTCCTTACCAAGTGACAGAAAGGGTTGCAAGGCATGTATTGTATTGTTGCCATCAAGGATAACAAGATGGGGTATTTATGATATTGCATGAATTTATTCCTCTACATCATGTCATCTTACTTAAGGCTTTACTCTATTTTTAACTTAATACTCTAGATGCATGCTGGATAGCGGTCGATGAGTGGAGTAATAGTAGTAGATGCAGAATCGTTTCGATCTACTTGTTTTGGACGTGAGGCCTATATACATGATCATACCTAGATAACCTCATAACTATGCTCAATTCTGTCAATTCCTCAACAGTAATTTGTTCACCCACCGTAGAATACTTATGCTCTTGAGAGAAGCCACTAGTGAAACCTATGGCCCCCGGGTCTATTCTCATCATATCAATCTCCATCACTTTATTTACTTGCTTTGTTTTTACTTTGCTTTTACTTTTTACTTTGCATCTTTATACCGAAAATACCAAAAATATTATCTCTATCGGATCTCACTCTAAGTAAGTGACCCTGAAGGGATTTACAACCCCTAATCGCGTTGGTTGCAAGTAGCTATCGTTTTGTGCAGGTACGAGGGACTTGCGCGTGGCCTCCTACTGGATTGATACCTTGGTTCTCAAAAACTGAGGGAAATACTTACGCTATTGTGCTACATCATCCTCTCCTCTTCGGGGAAAACCAACGCAAGATTAAGACGTAGCAATAAGGATTTCTGGTGCCATTGCCGGGGAGGCTTACGTGAAGTCAAGTGAAGATTTGGACTCCCGACGACAAGCCATTTCTGGCGCAAGATTCAACATACCAAGTACCCATCACAATCCCTGTCTCTCGCATTACATTATTTGCCATTTGCCTCTCGTTTTCCTCTCCGCCACTTCACCCTTGCCCTTTTATTTGCCCTCTCTTTCCCTATCTCCTCCTCCTTTTTCCTTTGCATTTTGTTTGCTCGTGTGTTGGATTGCTTGTTCGTCGCGATGGCTCAAGATGCTACCAAATTGTGTGACTTCACCAATACCAATAACAATGATTTCCTTAGCACTCCGATTGCTCCTCTTGCCAATATTGAATCTTGTGAAATCAATACTGCTTTGTTGAATCTTGTTATGAAAGATCAATTCGCCCGGCCTTCCTAGTGAAGATGCCGCTACTCATCTGAATAACTTCGTTGATTTATGTGATATGCAAAAGAAAAAGATGTCGATAATGATGTCGTTAAATTGAAGCTATTTCCTTTTTGCTTAGAGATCGTGCTAAAGCGTGGTTTTCATCTTTGCCTAAAAATAGTATTGATTCATGGAACAAGTGCAAAGATGCTTTTATCTCTAAGTATTTTCCTCCCGCTAAGATTATCTCTCTTAGGAACGATATTATGAATTTCAAGCAACTTGATCATGAACATGTTGCACAAGCTTGGGAGACAATGAAATTAATGATACGTAATTGTCCTACTCATGGTTTGAACTTGTGGATGATTATACAAAAAATTATGCCGGATTGAATTTTGCTTCTAGAAATCTTTTAGATTCGGCATGGGAGGCACTTTTATGGAAATCATTTTAGGAGATGCTACTAAAATCCTAGATAATATTATGGTTAATTATTCTCAATGGCATACTGAAAGATCTACTAATAAAAAAGTGCATGCTATAGAAGAAATCAATGTTTTGAGTGGAAAGATGGATGAACTTATGAAGTTATTACTAAGAGTGTTTCTTCTGATCCTAATGATATGCCTTTGTCTACCTTGATTGAGAATAATAATGAATCTATGGATGTGAATTTTGTTGGTAGGAATAATTTTGGTAACAACGCGTATAGAGGGAATTTTAATCCTAGGCCTTATCCTAGTAATCCTTCTAGTAATTATGGAAATTCCTACAACAACTCTTATGGAAATTTTAATAAGATGCCCTCTGAATTTGAGAGTAGTGTTAAAGAGTTTATGAATTCACAAAAGAATTTTAATGCTTTGCTTGAAGAGAAATTGCTTAAAGTTGATGATTTGGCTAGGAACGTTGATAGAATTTCTCTCGAGATTGATTCTTTAAAGCTTAGATCTATTCCTCCTAAGCATGATATCAATGAGTCTCTCAAAGCTATGAGAATTTCCATTGATGAGTGCAAAGAAAGAACCGCTAGGATGCGTGCTTCCAAAGATGCCTTTATTAAAGCGTGTTCTTCTAATTCCTATGAAAATCAAGATGAAGATCTGAAAGTTATTGATGTGTCCCCTATTAAATCTTTGTTTTCCAATATGAATCTTGATGAAACTGAATATGATCTTCCTTTACCTAGAAGGCGTTCTAAGAATTCTGATTTTTTAGATCTTGATGATGAAATTGATAAAAGTGGGACTGAAAGAAATAAAAATCGAGATATTGCTGAACCCACTATATTGGATCTCAAGGAATTTAATTATGAATATTGCTCTTTAATTGATTGTATTTCCTTGTTGCAATCCGTGCTAAATTCTCCTCATGCTTATAGTCAAAATAAGGCCTTTACAGAACACATTGTTGATGCCTTGATGCAATCTTATGAAGAAAAGCTTGAGTTGAAAGTTTCTGTAGCGACCAGACCTCAAACAGTCGATCTACGTGCTCGATGTCATCCTGGATCAAGAATGTCGACACCACACGATTACTCGAAGGATTTATAATGAGTAGCAATCACACACTTATTACAATCGAATGTCTCAAGAGAGAACTTAATCAAATAAATATGGCTTAAGGCCATCTAATAACGATAACAATGGAAGGCTTGGAAGAATAAGCGAGTCCATCAACTCCAACGGCATCACTTGAGTATAGAACCACGACCTATGCACCTTACTAAATGCGTAGAAAAGTGCGCAACATGAAATGTTGCATCCGAAAATGGGTGACACATGGAATATCTTTGGCAATGTAACACATAGAGAAATAATGGAATGAATAGCCTATACTACATGCATATATGGCTGGTGGAAAGCTCTATGGTTACAGCTTTTGCATAAAGCCAATTTTTCCCTACTACAAAGGAATAAATTTATTTAACTATCATGGTGGTTGTGAAACATTGAGAATGGTTGATGACATTCTCAATCCCAATTAAAAGTACTCATTAACAAACCCAACAATACTAACTTAGAAGTAACATGATGAGATTCACATGATATCCAAGTACTAGATACTCAAGATGTCCATAACCGGGACACGGCTAACCATGATTAGTTTATACACTCTGCAGAGGTTTGCGCACTTTTCCCCACAAGACTTCGATCGCCTCCGTTTGATTTCCCGCACTACATGGTGTTTGAGAAGCGGATGACCGAGACATAGTCTTTCGAAGCACTAGCACCTTACTTGTGGGTAGACCGGTACACTTACTTTCCCCTACATACGCTAGTCTACCCGTAAGAGTTCGCACAACTTAATCAACTATGCCAGAGCCCATAATGGCTTGTGGCTGCACACGGAAGTTTCTATTTTGAATAATCTCATGATCCCTTTGAGCCTGGGTGGCGGTCCGAAGAAATACCGGCAAGTCCTAATAGAAACCAGGTGCCTCAATCCACCCAGATGTGTGTTTAAGTTAACACCTTAAATAAACCATTAATTAACAATCTCACATCTGTCATGGATACACTCACCCAATCCACGTCTACTAGCATAGCATGGCACAATAAGCAAACGTAGAAGTAACTCCCAAGGGTGTGATAATAAAATGTAATAGGTACTACCTCATCTACGTCCCATCCCACAATTTACTTATATCCTAATCATGCAATGTTTGAGGATAGATCTAATGCATAAAAACTGGGTATGAGAAGAGGTATGATCAAAGTGTTACTTGCCTTGCTGATGATCCGCGAAACCTAGAGACTCGAATTAACAGGCAGCGCACTCTGGGTATTCTATCGCAGACAAACAAACAAGCATACAATAAGTACTCATCTAATGCACAGATAAAACTCAAATAGATCTAACCAGATAGTTCAACTTAAGAACTCCGGTTTGCAAAAAGGATCAAATCAAACGAAGCAACGAAAGTCAAACGGCGGAAGAAAACAGCTTCGTTTTACTAATCTGGATCTAAGTCAAATTTTACAGAAGCAAAAACTTGTTTAAGTAGATTACTCAGAAAGAGGGTCTCGAGACGAAACTCTAGGCGCTTGAATCGCCTGATTACGATAAACGAGGAAAAAGTTATACTAAAACGAAAATCGGATTTGGAATCGCGATCAGAAAAATCACGGATTAAATCCGAGAAAAAGAAAAACGACGAACGGGTTAACGAACGGACGTTCGTTAACTAAACTAATCTGACGAACGCGTTCGTTTAAACGAACTAATGAACGAACGTTCGTTAATTAGCCTAAACCGAAAAAACAAAAATAACTAAAAAACCGAAATAAAAACCGAAGAAAACGGCTCGGTTTTTATAAAAACAGCCTTGAAAACGAGGCGGCGAACCTCGGCGGCGGGTCATGGCGGCGGCGGCGGCGTGTGTGAGGTCGGCGGGTCTAGGGTTTATTGGGCGGGCAGGTGCGCGGGTGGTGGGCGGGTGGCAGCTTATAAAAGGCGCCCGAGCGAGTCCCGCTGGCACGCCCAAAGGCGGTTCTTTTAAAAAAAAATAAATGCACGAAAAAAATAAAAAGAAATACTAAACGGACTCCAAAAATCCTGAAATAAATTTTCCCCGGCTTCTAAAATCAAGCCGGATTTAATAAACATTTATTTGGGGCCTAAATGCAATTTTGAAAAACGCGCATTTTTACTTAAATTCAAATAAAAAGGCGAAAAACTCCAAAATAAAATCGTATTTGATTTTATTATTAAATCTTCATTATTTCTTTATTTTGGGAAAGTCATTTTATTCCCTCTCTCATATTTTGATAGTAGAAATAATTGAAGATAAAATAATTAAAATCAAATGATCCTATTTTCAAAATTTGAGAAAACTCAAATATGAAAATAACGAAATCCCCAACTCTCTCCGTGGGTCCTTGAGTTGTGTAGAATTTCTAGGATTGAGCAAAAATGCGATGGAAAAATATGATATGCAATGATGCTCTATGTATAACATTCCAAATTGAAAATTTGGGATGTTACAAACCTACCCCCTTAAGATGAATCTCGCCCTCGAGATTCGGGTTGGCTAGAAAATAGGTGAGGGTGGTCCTTAAGCAAATCTTCCTCTCGCTCCCGGTGGCTTCATCCTCTGTGTGGTGGCTCCTTGAACCTTGCAAAACTTAATGACCTTCTTTGCGGGTGACTCTGTGGCATACTCGAGAATCCTGACTGGTTTCTCTTCGTAGGTCAAATCATCATTCAGCTGAATCGCTTCCAGTGGCACTGTATCTCTCAGCGGTATATCAGCCATCTCTGCGTGACACTTCTTCAACTGAGAAACATGAAACACATCATGAACTCCTGACAATCCTTCGGGTAGTTCCAACTTGTACGCAACTTCTCCCATACGTTCCAAAACACGATAAGGTCCTACAAATCGGGGCGCTAACTTTCCCTTAACTCCAAAACGCTTAACTCCTCGAAGTGGCGATATTCGAAGATAAACTCTGTCTCCGACTTCGTATTCTGTCTCCTTGCGTTTTGAATCCGCATAACTTTTCTGTCTCGACTGGGCTACCTTGAGCCTATTGTGAATCCACTTTACTTTT